>JANUYF010000006.1:8770000-9970000 GCA_026167975.1 Phrynosoma blainvillii | reverse complement strand
ATGATTGGATTAATTTTTGAGAGAAGGGTACAGACAACAAGGTTGATGATTCTAATAATGATAGTCTTATGGCTAAAAAATTAAAAAGGGTTTCCTTCCCTTCCTCTTCCTCTTTTTCACTCCCTTCTCTTCT
The DNA here is from genome assembly GCA_026167975.1 of Phrynosoma blainvillii. Classification (NCBI taxonomy): domain Eukaryota; kingdom Metazoa; phylum Chordata; class Lepidosauria; order Squamata; family Phrynosomatidae; genus Phrynosoma; species Phrynosoma blainvillii. The sequence goes on along the minus strand of JANUYF010000006.1, from coordinate 9,969,867 downwards.
CTTCTGCCACCAATTTAGGCAAAAAAAGTCATGCCTGCAGATCTTTATTTATAGGAATTTCAATCTATCAGTGTTTCCCCCCCCCCCCCCCAAACAAATCTTGAGAAGTAGATTATACTGAGAAAGGCTAACTGGCACATGAACAATTTGTAAGATTTTTGACTGATTGGGTGTTTGAAACTGAGTCTCTGTGAACCCAGTCCAGTACTCCAACAACCATGCTGCACTGATGATGTTCAAGAGGATCTATGTATTCAAAGCTCAGCAAAATAAAACTTTACAAAATCTTTAGACCCTTTCTCCTATGAGAAGATGGTACCCGCAACTATAATCGTGTAGAGAAATAGGATTTGAACTGTATTGTAGCAAAAAGGATATAATGCAATGTTTGGATTTCTTTTAACACTCTCCGGCCACTGCCACACTAAATAATTAATAAAGTTTGATGCTGCTTTAACTTCCATGACTCCATCCTATGACATGCTGGGATTTTCAGCCTGTGTGACACCAGAGATCTCTGACAGAGAAGGCTAAATATCTCACAAACTACAAATCCAAGAATTCCATAGCATTGGGCCATGACAGTTAAAATGGTGTCAAATTGCATTAAGTCTGCAGTGTAGATGTCACCTCTGTAAGGCTGGCAGCCTTTGAAAACTGCTCTGAAATTTCAATGGGTTCAAGATCCTGTGGCCAGGCTAATGACTGAGGCTGGTTACAGTAACTACTTTATTGAAACATCTTCATTGGGTTCAACATCCATTTCTGGGCAGCATTCAAAGGCCTGGTTATGACCATTAAAGTTCTACATGGCTTGGTGCATGTAATCTGAAATATAGTATCTTCCTATACACCCCTGCCTACATTTCATGTCCCTTGGTGGTTTGTCTTGGTTCCACCATTATCAAAACTATGTTTGCTGATGACTTGAGAGAGAGGCTTCTCAATGGTTTCTCCTTGGATGTAGAACTCCCATGGGAGGTCTGCTCTTTGCTCTCTTTCCACCGGTAGGCAAATACCTTTTCATTTAGGCAAGTCTTCAGGTCTTAATTCACATTGCAGTAACATGAGCTCTGCTTTTTCCATTCTTTGTTATGTTTTCAATGACTTCTGAACTGTTTTAACTTTGTTCTTTTAATATATTTATTTGTTTTTAACTTTGTATTATGAGATTTTTATCTATACATTGTTTTAATTTGTTGTAAGCCACCTTAGATCCTCTGTCAGGAGAAAGATTGGATACAAATTAAATTAAATAATTTAACGAATACTATATACATTTACTTTACATATCATGTTATTGGACTAAGATCACTCAACGGGCTGCAATTGAGTAAAACCTATACAATCTATAACACTCATTGGTGCTGAAGACTTAAAGTAAGAATGGGCTGCATTCCATATTGCAATTAAAGATTTGTAACCTAGAATTACAGACCCATAACTGCTCTGTACATAAACACTACATAGTCTTCATCATGGCAGTATTGCCAAGATCATAAATATCCCCCCAGCAGTTGCATCAGACAAAGGAGGTCTGTTCAACAAAGGTCTGTTCACCTTGGCAATTAGGGTGCAAAGAAGATGACATTTCCAGCCACCTCCTTCCAGAGGCTGAGGACCATCAGAAGCAGGAGCCCTGGAGCAATTCTTCATCATAGCCTCACTTACTGGTGGAATGGGCTGGAAATGTCATCCTCCTTGTACCTTGATTGACAGTGAACAGAATTTCACTCAATGTGGCTGCTAGCTGTTAAGGTGCATGTGAGGGATTGGGCCAGGAGACATTGGAATCCAATGGTGTCTTCTGGAGAACAAATTCCTAATGTATGCTGTTCCCAATTTCATGCTCATGTTTGGGGAAACTACAACAACAACAACATGAAGACCAACTTAGAGAGTACTAGCTGGGGACAACATTTATCTCTACCCCAGGACAGAGTATTCTTTCATAGACTTTTTAAAAAAATGCCAGTATACCACATTGGTCACATTGTGACTATAACTAAATATCTAATGTGGGATTTTGGCAACTGTTTAAATGTCTGTCAAATGGTATTGCATCTTGGGATGGAGGAAATGTTGACCCCCAACCAGCACTTTATAATTTGTTCTTCAAGGTTGTTGTTTTTTTTTTCAAACATGTGTATGAAATCAATTGGGATTGTGTTCTTCAGAAAACTACATTGGATTCCAAAGTTCCAGTGGACCAATGGCCACACTAGGCAAGATGGTAAACTGAAGCAAATTAAGGACCATACGAGGCAAGATGGAAAAAAAAATATTGGTGACTTGATTTCTCTCCCCCATCTATGTTTTTGATGCACTCACAGGGAGGGGGACAAGGATCAGATCAGGACCATAGTATTGGGGAAAGTCTTTAATAACTTTCCCTTTGGGATAATTTTCTACCTGAAATTCTCCCTCCCAAAGTTTTAATTACCCCCCACAAGATAAATTGTACTGGTATTATATAGCTTTGTTATTGTTGTGTGCCTTCAAGTCATTTTCAACTTATGGTACCTCTATCACTGGGTTTTCTAGAGCTGAGAGTTTGCTACTCACTGAAGGTCACCCAGTTAGTTTCCATGGCTAAGCAAAGAATGGATCCCTGATCTCCAGTGTTGTAGTTCAACATTCAAAGTCTTCCTATAATCAGTTAGGGCAGTGGTAAATACTGGAGTGTCTATGGAAATACATCCTTTCCATAACATAGAAACACATACACATTCCCATGGCATTGCTCCAACATAGTCAGAAGGGGAATCATAATTAAGTTTATAGCAAAGTCTTTCAATCCCCTCCCATTCCCTATAATATAATTTGAAAAGGGGGGAAAGGTCCTCTCTCAACCTGCTGAAATATCATTATTAAAATGAGCATGAAAAGTCAATTATGCCAGAGGGAGGTATTTAAGAGAAGTGAGTTTCCATACTGTGGGATTACACCTTGGGGATTACAGATACTGCTGAAATCTTTGCAGCTGTTTAACTTAAACGAGAAGAGGATTTTCACTGTCAGATCTTACACAGCCCTCACAAGGGGAGGGCAAACACTGAAGAAAGCCATTGTCCCTTTGGCCCTTGAAGCTAACTCCCACCATCAAATGGCAGAGAAGGAGATTACTATAGTGAGGGATTATTCAGTATTATTTACTGGGGGTGTCTCTCATCCTGTAGAATGCTGCAGCTTTTTAAACTCTTTGGCACAGAGCTGGTAGCACTTGTGAAAGCTAGGAAATCAATATTTTTCCTTTCCCCAAAATGTTACCAGCTTTATAGCCCTTGTGTACAGAAACAGCTGGGGGGGGGCATGGGGGGCATGGATTACATTGGAATAAAGATTGAACTGTTTCAAAGTGCTAGACCAATTTTGTACATAATATATTAAAGTTGCATTCAGGTTTATTACATTTAGATCTAAGCCCTTTACATATACTTTATGCAATAGATAAATAAATACAGTAGAATATATTTTCATCAATAGTTTTAAAAATAATGTTGGCAAAAGTTTTATTTCCCTTTATGATAAGGAAACTGTAGTCTGGGTCAGCTGCTGACAAATCAAGTGTGTCACCACCTTCCTCCTCTATCATGACTCTGCTTGTGACACAACTGATTTCCACATATAGATCACTGCAACTGGACTGGGGCATTTTGATGTACAACATTCACGTTTATATGAAATTTTCCATTGGGAATCATCCTATTGAATGATACAGAGAAAAATCTGAAACTCAACATACAGTATCTTTCATTAACTAAAGATGAACAGATCTGTCAATGTTGCTGCCTCCTATGTTCAGTAAAACATATTTATTTATTTGATTTTTAGCCCTCGTGGCTGGGATCCAGATTCTCAAATTATTTCCATCCTATTTATGAATAAAATTGTGGATTTTTTTCCCCCCTGGTAAATTCTTACTAAAAAAATAAAAAAAGAGATAAAAAAACTGTAAAAAATAAAAAAATAAAAATTGTCAGTTTGACAGGGAATGAATGTGATTGCAGAATAATCATTACCAAGCAAGTCTGGGCTTTCATGAAATACAAAAAAGAAAATGTACATCTTTCTCACATTGGTTGCATCTCCAGTTCTTTGCTTGACAACACAGAACAATTTAGTGTACAGCTAACCCACAATGAATAATTTCTTCAAAGGAGATCAAAAATATTTCATCAATTAAATATTTCACCAAAAACATCCTTCTCAGAAAACAGTGGCTATGCTGCTGGAGAAGATGAGAGGGGGTGCTCTGTTAACAATTCATTAAAACTGATTTCCAGTCCTTCATCTGTTAAACGTTTCACTGCAACAATTTCAAAATTTGTTATTTTAATCACTAAACACCAATAACATGATTTTTTGAGTGCCAATTAAAGGCTCTCATTACTTTTAAAAAAATTAAATGAAAAATTATTAATCATCTCCTCTGGCAAAATACAGTAAGTATGATTATGACCAATATAATTATGACTAATATAGGAGATTATCGCATTACCTTTAAAACGTATTAAAAAGAGACTTACCTCTCTCGAACTAAAGTAAAATTTGGGCTGCATCCAGATGCTATCACACAGATTTTTCCCAAAATAACTACTATCAGAATGCAGCCTAAATTCATTCCAGCTTCGGCAGTCATTTTTCCAAGTGGGAAAGTTTTTCTAAGTCGGAAATGGCTGCTGAAGCGAGTTAAGTCAGCCGGGCTGAATTCAGGCTGCATCTCGATGGTGGTTTTTCAGGGAAAATCTGTGTAATAGTATCTGGATGCAGCCTGAATTTTACTTCAATTCGGGTGAGATAAGTCTCTTTTTAATGTGTTTTAAAGGTAGTGCGATAATCTCCATAGAGACCAGTATGTATCTACTTCCCGTATAGTTGCCTAAAAGGAGGAGGCTATCAGGTGGAAAAAGATTCAGCAACTCTCATTTAGTACCACAAAAATTCAGGAGTACACTGGGATTCATAACTAGATATTAAGAGTTAACCAGTCAAGGTGCTTTGCCTGGATAGTGAAGAGGAATTGCTTTCCCCAGTATCTCCAGGAAAAGTTAGAAGGCCATGCTGGTGCTTATAATTGACTTTCTTTCTTTTTAGGTTTTCAAAACACTTTAATTTGCTGATATGAAACACAAAATTAAATTCAAAAGTTTTATAAATTCAATAAATTCATAATTGACTTTCTTGAAAGAAATACTTTTCTGTCCCTAATCATGACAGGCCTGAATCTGAATAGAATAAAGGCACTGAACTCAGCCTTTGGTTATTAACTGCCTTGATCCTGAGCCTACAAGACCTGAGCAGAGCAGTAGAAGACTGGATAGTTGAAGAGACTTCTCCAAGGCCCTTTGTCTTCTACTTCTCTGCTCAAGTCTTGTAGGCTCAGGCCTATGGCCTCTCTGCTTGAGTCCATCCATCTGTCATGTTGGGTATGCTTTGACTGGGAGTTCCTGCATGGCAGGGGGGTTGGACTGGATGACCCTTCCAACTCTATGATCCTATGATTCTATGTGGTCTCCCTCTCTTTCTGCTGTCTTCTATCTTTACTAGCAGTGATGGTGAACCTTTTAGAGACCAAGTGCCCAAACTATAACCCAAAACCCACTTATTTATCGCAAGGTGCCATGTCCCTCTGGCTTTCTAGTAATGAACTCTGGTGAACGGTGTTCTGGGGCAATGGCATGCATGACCACACATGCCATAGGTTTGCCACTACTGTTTCCTAGTATTATTGCCTTTTCTTATGTTTCATGCCTTCTCATAAATTCTAATACAGCATGTTAAAAGTTGTCATACATTGTGCATGTGTCAGGATAACTTTCTATCCAACCAACATTTCTAGCAGATGTTTTATCATTCTAAGCCAGACAGCTAAACTAACCATCTATAGACTTCTTGCACATAAACAACCAATTCTCATTCCTTGCTATCAGAAAGTTCTTAACTCTTATGTGTCAGGAAGAAAGAAAATGTTCTGGACAGTTTTTAAAAAATTCATTTTTTTTTAAATTAGCCTAGGAAAGGCCATAAAGTGTTTGCACATATGCAGATGAGTGTATTCACCATGTTTTGCTTTGATTTATAACTTTTAAAAATTGCCTCCCTGCCTTTGCCTGTTGTATCTTACTTCTGCTTGTGCCTTTTTGGCTACTGTTTCCTTTTCACTTCCTACATTGATCTGCTCTGCTTGAAAGTTCTTGAAAAACTTAATAAATATCTGCATGACATGTTATATAGGAGAAAAATATGCTTCTGGAGGGTGCAAGAGAGTTGAGAGGAGTTTAGCATTTAGTTTTTATCCGTGTTCAGTCTTTTTTCCATGGTGGATCTCAAGGGGATTCTATGTAGCCTTCTTAGCTTCTTTCCCATCCAGACACTTTGTTGTTGTTAGCTGCCCTTAAGTCGATCTCAACCAATGGTGACTCTGTGAATGAGACATCTCCATGACTCCCTGTTCTCTGCTGCTCTGCTTAGGTCCTGTAAACTCATACCCATGTTCTCCTTAATAGAGTCCATCCATCTGGCATGTGGCCTTCCTCTCTTTCTACTTCCCTCCACCTTTCCTAGCATTATTGTTTTTTTCAGTGAGTTCTCCCTTCTCATGATGTGACCGAAGTATGACAGCCATCAATCAAACCCAAATCCCTACATGATTTCTGAATGCTGACTGCATCATCTATGTTCACTTTGAACATAGTTTGAACATAGTTCAAACTATGTAAGGGCGGTTCAACAGTGGAACACACTCCCTCGGAGAGTAGTGGAGTCTCCTTCCTTGGAGGTCTTTAAGCAGAGGCTGGATGGCCATCTGTCAGGGATGCTTTGATTGGGAGTTCCTGCATGGCAGGGGGTTGGACTGGATGGCCCTTGTGGTCTCTTCCAACTCTATGATTCTATGATTCTATGATTCTATAGTTCAGTTTCTTGGGCCAACACTTTTCTTTCCCTGTTCATGATGTCCATACCTTCTGTGATTATGGAACATTTTAATTGATTGTACACCTATTTGAGTGCTGGACTGGGATGTGAGGACTAAAGGCCTGGAATTGCAAATCCCCAGTGGGTTACCTTGAGCCAGTTACTTTCACCCTGATGTATCTCAGAGGGTTTTGGGGAGGATGAAGTGGTAAAGAGACTCATGTATCTGAGTCACTGAGCTCATGGTAGCAACGGAGGGATATAAACAATTATTAATATTTTTCTTTGTATAGTAGTGAATCTCCTTTTGCTGTCACTATAATGTCTTGAATTTAATTTTGGTTAAGTTTTTTCCCCATTTACACTGAGAAGATGCAGTTTTATACATAAGATTTCACATGAAGGGGATAGACCAGCACACAATTATATCTCTACTGAGTACAGAAAAAAAAAATATTAAAAATAAAAACAAAGGAAACTTTCATTTAAAAAAGCAAAAACAAAATATAAAAAGGGGATACATGAAAGAAAAAGAGACAGAGAGAGCTTTTTTAAAGGACATAATAGAAAACAAACTAAATCAATATTTCTTCTTAATTGAAACTTACCTAACATGTGGTTAATTGCTCATAAATACCTGTTTAGTTATCAAGGTGCAATTATGGCACACCAGTCTTTCATAAATCTCCAGGACATAAGATCTTACTCTTTGACGCTATTCATCAAACCCTGGTCTAAAGGCAGGATGAGCCAAGAAAAGGACATCCAATAATACTAAGCACTCCTGTGTTCACTTAATCTGGCAGAATGCATCATACTCTTTATTAATGTGTAGGAGAGGCTGTGCAGGAGTCTGCAAAAAGGTCACTGATATTTTTGCAGTAATAAATCATGGAGGGAGGGAAAAGATTTGCATTTTGGCTGTATAACATTCAGGGATGGATTAGAGAGAAAGGAAAATTCTTTGAAGTAATATTTCTTTGCTGACTTGTTTTATTAGCTCCCTTTTAACATGTTACATTATTGCTTATAGAATTTCATTTACTTGGATTGGCAGCTTGATAAATATGTCTATTGGCGATGATTTGGATTGCTCTGGGCATTAATATTATTAAAACCTGTCACAAGGAAATGTCTGAAACATGAGTTACTGTAAAGATTACAGCACAAAATAAATCACACAGTGGTATTTGTTACCGTTTATGGCCTCTTGGAGCCGAGTCAATCCCTTTTTATGTTGCATTATTTTTCAAGTTTTTATAGCTTTACATTATATATCGCTGTCAGAAATGAACAGATGGGGTGTCAAACATGAGCTTTCTGAATAATTCCCACCCTCGGGTTATTTGTGTGAAGGACAAGTGTAAAACTCTGTTCTCCAGAAAAGGGAGACAGGCAGGGGTGGGTGAATGTGTTGTTACATTCAAGAAGGCTCCGCTTTTCTTTGTCAGCTTGGACACGGTGGTTTTAACTTCTGACCTTACCTGGCTTCTACCTCATAGTGGGGCTTCTGAGAAATTCTGATCTTATTTGCTCGAGGAAACTCTTCCTTGAAAGCTAAACAAGCCAGAAGGCAGCACCTGGTACATCAGAGAAGATTCTTTCCCATTTTTTCTTTCTTTCTAGATGAATGAAAAACCTTGTCCCAAAATTGTGGGTGCTTTTCTGTGTTACAATTAAGTATGAGTTCCTGTGCTAATAGCACATTTCTCTGATTCATATTGGAATGGAATTACATGTACCTTTCCTCATTGGTGGCTGTTGACTTTCCAAGCAGTGGCTGGGACAATGAATCTGCTGTAGGTTTTACCCTGAATTTGAAAGCAGATATCCAATTTAGGTGGTGAACCCTATCACTAAATTGATTGCCACTATCTTTTCTCCAATACCTAATACTAAATATTTTCCAATACCTTCTTTATTTACATGTCAGTCTAAGTGGCTTTTTGGTTAAGATTAAAAAAATGCAAGCTAATTTTGTTGGAATATTTATATTGGTTATTATTAGCTGTGTGTGTGCGTGTGTGTGTGTGTAAGGAAGAGGTCTTTTGAATTCAGCCACAGCCAGTTATTGGAAAAGCCAAATTGAAAGGATAGTGGAGACAGATCCCAATATGAGCAGAGTATGCAGGATTGTAGAAATGTGCATGAGAATTAATAGTTAAGAACCTCTCTCTATCCCCTTCGTTAGATAGGATGTCTAGGTGATCACTTTCATTGGAAAGCCCTACAAGGAAGCACAAACTATAACAATCTAAACAGAGAGACAATTTAGCTGTTGGCTGAATCTAGGTAAAAAGTGCAAGGAAAATGTGGCCATAGCAATTAGGGATGAAGAGGTCAGAAGTTTACAACCAATTTCAGCTGAGGTTGCTTAGAGTTTACATCTGGGCTATTTAATGCTTTCTTCCATTTTCTTTTGCTCTTTTAAACTTCTGATATTTTCTTAGTACCACTTAAACAGTGTGGCTCTTAAGGGTAACATATTTCAAGTCACTGAACTATGAGAAGAAGCTTAGGAAGCTGGGTATGCTTAGCCTGAGGTAGAGATGGTAAAGAAGTGACATGATAGCCATGTTTAACCCCCTCTGCAGACCAGGGTGTCGGGGACGCCCTGGTCCAGAGCGCTGGCGGAGCTCAGCCTCCACACCGCGGCGCTCCTCCGGCGACTCTAAAAGGAGCACCAAATTGGCGCTCCTTTTAGATGTCAGGGAAAGTGCGCCCTAAAAGCGGCGGGCACACTTTCCCTGACTCAAACGCCACGGCGCATCTGGTTGCCGCGGCGTGAGGTCATCCCCGGAGCGCCGGCCGTGTGGAGGGCCGGTGACTCCGAGGGCGACCTCAGGAAGAGGAAGGGGCACCACTCGTGCGGCTGCCCCTCCTCTTCCGGGCCCAGAAGACGGCTCAATTAGCCGTCTGCCGAGGCCCTAAATGTTTGAAGGAATGTCACATTGAGAATGGGGCAAGCTTGGTTTCTGCTGCTCCAGAGACTAGGACATGGAACAATGGATGCAAGCTACAGGAAAAGAGATTCCACCAAACTAACTATTAGGAAGACCTTCCTGGTGGTAGTTGTTTGTCAGTGGAATACACTGCCTCGCTGTGGTGGAGTCTCCTTCTTTGGAGGTTTTAAAACAGAGGCTGGATGGCCATCTGTTGGGGGTGCTTTATTGTCAGTTCTTGCATGGCAGAGGGGTTGGACTGGGTGGCCCTTGTAGTCTTTTCCAGCTCTAGGATTCTATGATTTGTGGATATATGCTTGTGGTATGGGCTGTGATCTAAAATGTGCATGTATCCAACCCACTTGCTTCCTTTCCACATTTATTTCTACTTCCAGAAGCACCTCTATTTTTTAATTATCATGTTCTTCTGTTTCTCCTTCAGAGGCCCATACTGACGTTTTTAAACTCTGTAATAAGAATGAGAGGACACCAAGCTGCCATGCAGTCTTGCTTTCTAGATTACTAGTCTTATTCTTTCTTTTTTTTGGCTCATGGGACCTCTGCTTTAGCCTGTCCTATTCTTAGTCTATCCCTCCCCATACAACAAGCACAGTATCTCTCCTCCCATGTCTCCTTTCTATTTTATTTAAACCTCTCCATATTAAGAGTGCTAGAACATAAAGCAACAATCCTGCCATACAATCAGAAACCTGCCCAGCTGGGAGGGGAGGGACAAAGAGGAGGGAACAGATCTTGGAAAAGTTAAGTTTGGATTACAAATTTTAGCATGTTTTTATGTCCTTATGTTGTGTGAGTGCATTTTTTAAAAAAGCAGATTGGAATTTATGGCTGAATCCTACTGTTAGTCCTAACTAGAGCAGAGCTATTGACTCAGTTGGATTTACCTATGCATTGACTCACCATTCAACTCCAAATATTCAATTTTGGCAGGGAGAGTCCTGATTAATCCTCTGTCATCTTACTTTTTCAGCTCTTTTTAAAATGTCCCAGTTTTTCTTCCCTTGTCCCAATTACCCCCCCCTTTGTTCTCAGATTACTTCAATTGCTCCAAACTGATTTCAGAGTAAAATAAATAAATAAATTCAATTACTTCAGCAGGAGGAAGAGGAATGGGGAGGAAGGACTCTTGCCCTACTCAATAGGCCCAGACAAATGCAAGCTACTGCATCCTCTCCTGGCTTATTTTTTTCTTCTTCATTAATAATAATTGCATTCTTGACCACACTCTGATGTTGCCTGGTCACACGTGTCCCAGTTTACATTAGCAAACATTTGGAAAGCATGGATTCAATAGCTCTACTCTAGTTGAGACTATTCAACAGTATTGCAGTCTATATATTTTTCTTTAGATCACAACTTCAAAGAGAAATATAGGTGACAGACAGGATCTAATCTGAATGGAGAATTAATGTGAGTTTAATAGCTTCACATAAAATGTCCCATGGAAAAGGTATTTGGACTGGGCATAATAATGGATGATGGCTTGTAATGATGAATTATTCAATTGGTGCACTAGCCAATTACCAGCCTCCAACAAATGTATGTCATCAGCCTTGTAGAACTCTGGCCATCAGAAAATTATAGTGGGATGAGGGAGAAATTGGCCCAATGTCCTATTCAAGGCATTGAAGATTTCCCTATTTACCCGTCTGCAGGCACGTTCAATCCACCTGCAATCACTCTTGATGGGGGAATATGACAGGCCAGACAATAGTCACCCCAGGCCATCTGTTCTGGATGAGGTGGAAATCATAAAAGCTTGTAGAATGAGGACCTTTCTCTACAGTAAGGCAAAGTCATTCCCACTCAGATAAACTTCAGAAGAGGCCTCATGTGCTCCTCAAATAAAAGAGGCATTAAAAAAAACTCCATCTGAGACCCCTCTTATTATGTCACTCCAATGTGACATCATTCAGACCCAGCTGAGCCCCCAAATGGCTGCTTTGGGGTATTTTGCTGCCCTGTAGACCATGTTATAGTTGCATGCTATAGCGGACCAGCCAAAGATCAGGACCTGGCATCTCATTAAACAGTGCCTATAATCTAATGGAAAGCAAGGGATTATCAGAAGGTATCCTCAAAACTTAAATGGATGTACATATGTCTTAAAAGTGGCAGATCTCCAATGTCCAGTGTGCTGAATGAATTGTGGGCTGAGGCCCATGGCAAAAGCACTAGAGGCCATTCCAATCCTGAATGAGTAGGTGCTGAATTTAACTCCCCCCAGGTTACAAGGCTCTTGAAGTGAGAGCTCAAAACTGATTCCTGGCAAGGGAAGAAAAGTCAACATGACAAAAAAGATACCTTGGCCTCCCCCCCTCCCCCAAATTTGCATATAAGACTGCTGTGCACAAGTTGGATCCTAACAGAGATTTAGTACTAGTTCTCGTTCTTATCTCTTTGATCAGTCTTAGAAGTCTGAATCCTGAAAATGGACTGATGATCTGCCAAAGTCAAATCCCCAAAACCAAATCTCTGTTAGACTTATTGGCCCTGGAAGATGACACTAGCTCATTAATGAATAATGTTCCCCAAAATGCTATCAAAACAGCTGCATGAAAAAGGGCAACATTTGCACAAAGTACCAGCCATTAATCACCTAAACCTTTACGTAACTCTGGAGATAGTGCTTCCTGCTTATTAGCCATATGGTCCTTTTTTCAGGACCATCATTATAAGGCCTTATGAATTCTAAAATCCCCAGTGATGTCAGCAAATCCCTGATCTTTGGCCACAAAAGCCAAAACTGACCATTCCTAATGGACTGTGGGGCAAGTCCCTTTTCCTTCAAATAAACACAGTACTGAAGTATGTAATCCACTGGAATAGACCAAACCTCACAACATCCATTTAATAATCTAATTCCATCAAAGTCCCAACATATATAGCTAGACCTAGTACAGGCAATTAGTGAGAGGCTGATTGCCCAGGCAATCTCATCCTTCCTAGACTCCACAGACCTGCAAGCATCAGGATGGGCAGACTTTTGCTTCTCTGTACACTCCATCTGTTGGTGGGAAAGAGCATCAGCCATCCAATTTGTAACTCTGCCCAGGGGAAGGGGGGGGGGTCAAGCCTGCTCTCCCATGTGGTTCTATCAACCAACATACACTGCTTCCCACAGTCATTTGAGTATGCTGAAGAGTATTTTATTAGTTGTGATGTAGAAGGCAATTGCCACGTATAAGGCACTGGGATACTCTGGGTTTCCACCATGCATTGCTGATTTGCTGTCATAAGATTACCCAGGACCCAGGAGTTCCAAGGGGCTTCTTGCAATGCCAGTGTTACATAGGCTGTAGATGGCTATGAACCATGTGCCTCTGCCCCCACCACTGACCTGTGAACTAACCAGCCCAACACCACATTCACTACTGCCCAAACTACTTGCTCCTAATCCCATTTGCCAGGTATAAAATCCCACACCCCACTCCACACCACGCCAACTGATGGGGTAAGAGCCACCACTATCCTCCATGTGTAGATGCTTCTCTAACTCACCTGGTGAACTGAAGACCACATTGTTACCATCACCTGCAGGACCTGACACTATCTCCACTCACAGTCTCAACTGATCCACTTGACTCCCCAGTCTGGAACTGTTTATCCAGACTGTCTAGTCCCGGGGTAGGCAACCTTTCCCCTTTAAGGGCCGAGGGACTTCAGCTCCCAGAAGCCTCAGCCATGTTGGCCAATAGTCCCATGTTGGCAAATAGCTCCTGGGATTCTGGGAGCTGAAGTCCCTCGGCCCTTAAAGGGGAAAGGTTGCCTACCCCTGGTCTAGTCAATACACAACCATTTTATTGAACTCTTTCCTGTCATTCTTCTTACTAGCCTGACCCTTGGCTCTTTTGAGGGGGGCATGAAGCCTTTCAGTTTCTCAATCTTTTCCAAAATTGCTGGTCTCTTACTCATCTAAACATCAGACTAAGCAGAGGACATAGGAGGCAGGAGCTTAACAGGCTGCTTCTTGGCACGGCTTTTGCCTTTAGAAGACCCTGAACCCTTCCTGGATGCCTTAGTGCAGGAAAGAAAGAAAGAAAGAAAGAAAGAAAGAAAGAAAGAAAGTCAATATAACAAAAAAGAAAGAACCTGAAAGAAGCAATATCAAATACCAATACTACAATGTAACCCAGTGGTTCCCCTTGGCTATGGTGGTATCTGCCAACCATGCTCACACAAAATTGCAGCTGTCACGTGTAATTAGAGGCCTAAGAAGGGCCAAAGCCCAACTCCACTATCAACAAGGAAGTCTTCCCAAATAGTGTCCACCATCATCCAACTACAAAATGGCTGCCACCATGTGCAATTAGAAGCCTAGAAAGCTGAAAAACAAACCCCAGCTAGTCAATTAGATGGCCAGAAGTGCTTCCCTTTTCTTCCCACTGAGCTTCAAACTACTCCCACCATCTCTTAAAATATTTTAAAGGGAAACAGATAAATGTCACAGCCCATTTCTGCAAAAGGTAGGTGTCTGAGGACCAGTGGTGTCACCCCCCCCAGGGTGCACCCCCTAGTGATGCCACTGATGCTCAGTAGGAGTGATGCTATGGTTCTGAGACTGTGGCATGCAAAATCCAAAGAGGATATGTGAAGGGGTGGCATAGCCTTGAATATTCTCTGCCTTCACCCCCATAATAAGTATCAGTTTGCCACCTCACACCAAGCACAATGCATTCTGGCCTTTATTATGAAGACCATCAAATTGTCCCTTCAATGTTGTCAATCATGCAGGTCCAGGAAAGTAAACCAGAAATACAAGAAACAAAGGCAAGATCATGAGGGAGATGATGAGATTGTATATAGCTGTATCTAACATTACTACCCACATCACAAGAAGACACCAACAAATGAACCTAAATGTGCTGAACTTATATCATCACTCATATTAGTGGTGTTTTTAACAAAGCATGAAGAAAATGTTGCTCTATTAAAGATGTCTCAAGAAGAAGTGTCAGGAAGCAATATTAAATGACAGAGAATTGTGTGATACAAATTGCTATAACAAAAGTTCTGGAAGACCCCTTAGGCTATCTGAATCAGATTACAGGATATGCTGATGGATTTTGCAATATAACACAAATTCAGCAAACTAGATCTATTTATTTATTTCCTAAATGGGGACCATATTTCCTAAATTGAGCCCTCCTTAATTCCTTTATGGCCACTGAATCTGTTTCAACAACAATGCTTAATGCAGGGGTAGGCAACCTTTCCCCTTTAAGGGCCGAGGGACTTCAGCTCCCAGAAGCCTCAGCCATCTTGGTCAATAGTCCCATGTTGGCCAATAGCTCCTGGGATTCTGGGAGCTGAAGTCCCTCGGCCCTTAAAGGGGGAAAGGTTGCCTACCCCTGGCTTAATGTCTAATATAAATGGGAAATCCACTTGTCCTTTTCTAGGAAATTTATCACGTTAATTTTTAAACCGGCTTACCTGTTCTGGATTAAATTTTAAAGCGGACAGCATCCTGATATTATCAGAAGGATTTAGCCACCAAAATTATCAGCTGGGTCCATTCCCACTCCCAGGGGTGCTCAGTGCCTCTTTCCAAAGCCAGGAGTTTTCCGGCTTAGGAAAATGGCCACCGGAGCAGTCCTGGGTGTGGGGATGGACCCACGATGGACCCAGGCAGTGATTTCAGCAGCTAAATCCTTCTGATAATATCAGGATGCTGCCCACTTTAAAATTTAATCTAGATCAGGTAAGATGGTTTTAAAATTAATGCAATAAGCTCCTAGGTTTTGCCTTTACATAGAGTAGGTTTAAAAAGGAGGACACTGGAAGAAGAAGAAAAAGTGATTCAGGCTGATAAATGTAGGGTTCCTGAATATCAATATTGTATAGATTGTAGAGTGGACCCTTGGTATCCACTGGGGTTTGGTTCTAGGACACCCTGTGGATATCAAAATTTGTGGATGCCAAAATACAATGGCACAATAAAATGGTGTCCCTTATTTAAAACAGCAAAAACAAGGTTTGCTTTTTGGATTTTATACATTTTTAAAAATATCTTTAAGCTGCGGATGGTTGAATATGTGGATAAAAAGATTTGTGGATATTGAGGGCCAACTGTACAAAGCATACAGAGCTTCCTATTCCTTGTACCTCTTGTGTAGAAAGATAGGGAATATGTGTATCTGAGACCTGAAAATATATTTGGATGAAATCCTAATACATTAGAATCAGCCATGTACCAGGAAAAATCTACAAATCTTAATCTTCCCTTCCTAAGCCAAGTGTCTAAGAATTAGTTGTCTAATTAGTTTTGTCCTGTGAGCCTTGTGTAAATGAGTCTTTATAGCCTGGACATGTGTAATCCTCCATATACATGGACTATATTTTGGGAATCACTTTGATTAAACCAGGTATGTAGAACTATGCCTGAATTTATTGCTCAAGAAAGTGGCCCTTGAGATGTTGCTGGACTCAGATCCCTTAGTCCTAAATATTGGTCATACTAGTTAGGACTGATGGAAACTTAAGTCCAATAACCCACCCCTCCACCATTCTTTTTAATCAGCCTGTATTAAAGGAAAGCATCTTGCTTAAGGGCTCTTCCAAACTTGCATCCACCTTTGGCTGGTATGAAACAGTTTCCTATGTTCCTAACATCACAGAAAATCCTAGTCTTAAATGAAGCTCTCAGTTTCAGTTTCTAATGTATCAAATCTTACTTTCATTGTCTACCAAATGATGAGAATTTTCTGAGTCTTCAGCTTGGTTCACCCCAAACTTTGTGACAGATAGATAAATATATGAAATTTGTAAATTTGGAAGACATTTTTGTACACATTTTTTTCCTACATGCAGTTTATCCAATTATTGACCCTTTTAATACTACTGACATTTTTCTGGACAATTTTGCAAATATGCATTTTGAACAAGAATGCAACATTGCGTAAACTTTCATTAGCAGATAAATTGAACAAATTTCTCTTCAGTTACTACTTAGGCAGGCCCACAGAGATCTTTGAATCTGTTAGTTTTGCCCCCTTTTTTTTTTTAAAAAAATAATGTTTATTATAACATAAAAAACATAGATAATCTCTAAGTTTTGCCTTTTCTCATACTCATTTAAATACAAAACTTCAAACTTAAGTCTTTCCCATCAATCTATAAGAAATTTGTGAATTTCGGTTAAGATATAAGAAGTGAACCAAATGAAATTCTTAACTACTTATATTTGCAAATGAGTAGGTACAAGTAACCTGTTTAAAACTGCCTCTTGGATATGTTGTGGAGTCTATCAAAAGAGGAGGAGGAGGAGGAGGAGACAAATACAACATGATGCTAATGCAGGGGTAGGCAACCTTTCCCCTTTAAGGGCCAAGGGACTTCAGCTCCCAGAAGCCTCAGCCATGTTGGCCAATAGTCCCATGTTGGCCAATAGCTCCTGGGATTCTGGGAGCTGAAGTCCCTCGGCCCTTAAAGGGGAAAGGTTGCCTACCCCTGTGCTAATGCATCAGACAAACACAGTTGGAGGGGGAAAGGACTCAGACTGTTAGGAGCTAAGGGCTCACTGTTTGGATGGATAAACCTGTCTGTTTCATTTTCTCCAACATTCAAATGTTTGGAATCTCAAGTTCTTTCTATTTTATGTAGACATTTAGGGATTTTAGAAAGTGATCATAACAAACAAATGGAACAAAACATTCACTCATCACTTAGTCGGTATTGAATGAAAATATAACCAGAGTTGAGAAATTTCTTTGTGAAAAACTTGGCCATTGCAGACTTTGTTGAACCTTTCTCTCCATGTTTATTTTCTACTATGCCTCTTTTCTTCTTGCTTCATGTTCCTGAAGATACCCAGTGTGGAGTCTGTATTCACTAGAATAATTCAGTGATCACCCAAGAAAAGTAGATTTGTAGATAACTTACATCATTTGTGTGGAATATGGCAGATGGGAACATTAGTTAAGGCATGAAGAGATAGATGAGCATCCCCTCTTTCTTTCTTTTTTCTTTATTTCACAATGCTATCTGGAGAAGGATGCTTTTGTGATGAAGTGTATTTCAAGCAGTCTTGCCTTTTTATTTTCCTACCCAGGGCTCTGACAGGTGTTCCCTCTAGGGCATAGATGCTTCCTATAATGTTTGAGTGAAGGGAGCTATCATCTGTGACAGCTTGTGTACATAGATCATGGTTTTATGATAATGGAAAAGTGTGCACTGATTGATTTGCTGAGCTGGGCTGAGTTAAAAGAGCTTGCAACAAGATAGCTTCCCTCTTGCCAAAACACAATTTAATCAGCAGCTGACCGATCCATCATCTGGGCAGGAGGGAGGAAGTTTCAAATGCTGGGGAGGTACCATATGACTAATAGACAGAAATGTATTTTGTTGGCATTGGTGTACTGCAATATGCTGGTTTATTTATTCTCCCATATTATCCACTAATGTGAGTCTCTTTAAAGAACCCTGTCTTAAATGGCAAAGAACATGGCCCTGTATTGTGTTTTCCTTCTCGCTGTGTGAACTTAATGCACATTTTACACCAGCTATTCAGTGAAGGGTGGAAAGTGATTTTGGCAAGGCAGGAACCACTGTTCATTGAAGACTTTAGTAAAAGACCAGCCTACTGTAGCATATATGTGTTGGCTTGATGATGGCAATCTGTTTGTTAACCTTAAAAATCATTTGAGACAACAAGGTATTTAGCATTTCTTCATGCATTTTCCTAGAAATGGAACACACAGGCTGAATCCTCTGCTTGTTTTTTGGACATGAACCTTAAAATGCTATCTAAGACCTATTCTCAGCTACACATGGATAGGAATGGAGTTGTAAACAGGGCTATGTGAGAAATTTGTTTTCAGCCCATGGCTTGACAGACCGCATTTCAAATGTGCACTAAACACTGCTTCAACAGACTTCAGTCAATGGGGGAAGGGGAACATGATCAAGCAATGTCTGCAATTTGAAACATGTCCTCCTCCCCCAAATTTACAGAAATAGGAGATTTCATCTCTAAAAGCATTGATGGAATTCAACATAAAGTAAGAAAGGATGGACTTCCATAGATATGGACTTTATAGATGAGCACATGCCTACCCTTTGGAAAGTAGGAAGACCATCTAGCTCAGCATTTTCTGTTGTGACTGGCAGTAACTCTCAAACAAGAGGTCTTTTCTGTGATTCTATCCTTTTGAGCTGGGGACTGAAGCTGAAAACTCTGCATATAAAACAGGTTCTTTGCCACTGAGTTATGAGTTCTCCACCCCAAATATTATTTGGGAGGTCATACCGTTAATATCTTCCAGTGCCTAAATACTCTAAAGGCACCAGATCCTATGTGATCTTGGAAGCTAACCAAGACTGGTAGATGGACTTGTTAGTATTTGGATGGGATGAGTTACAGGTGCTGTAGACTACATTTCAGTGAAAGGAACTGACAAAACTATTTCTCAGTATTCCTTGCTCAAGAAAACTTTATGAAATAAGCCAACAGGCAACTTTAAAGCACATGCATACACAATACCTTCCTCCCTTGCCCCACAGTAAAGTTCAGTGCCCAGTTTAGCAATTTAGTTCTAGCCCTCATTCAGTTCAGACCTATTAGGACATAAACTATGGCAACCCTTTAAGAAGAGCTCCACCTCAGTAACTAGGGGGGGGGGATAGACTGAGACTGC
Source organism: Phrynosoma blainvillii (assembly GCA_026167975.1). Taxonomy (NCBI): domain Eukaryota; kingdom Metazoa; phylum Chordata; class Lepidosauria; order Squamata; family Phrynosomatidae; genus Phrynosoma; species Phrynosoma blainvillii. Next base: position 9,950,351 of record JANUYF010000006.1, on the reverse strand, counting down.
ATTTGCACTGCAGAAATAATCCAGTTTGACACCACTTTAACTGTCATGGCTCAATGGAATTCTGGTAACTGTACCTTTGTGAGATGTTTAGCCTTCTCCGTCAGAGAGCTCTGGTGCCACAACAAACTTCAATTCCACGAATTCCATACCATTGAGCCATGACAGTTAAAGTAGTTTCAAAAATTGATTATTTTTGCAGTGCAGATGCAGCCCTAGTGTATTGTTTTGATGTTTGTCATAGCCAGTGCTAATTTGCTTTATTATAGTTTGTGTTAATATGTGCCTTCAAGTCAGTTTTAACTTATGACAACACTACCACCATTTTCTTGGCAAGATTCATTCATAAATGGGATTATTTCTCTTATTCTTTATTCTTTAATTTCCTTGTATTTTGTTTTAGGACTTTTAACTATGTACTGTTTAATACTGTTTTAAGGGGGGGAGGGATATATTTTTTATTGTACTGATTTTTATGCTGTAAACTGCCCGGATTGGGCAACCATTGGGCGATATAGAAATTATTATTATTATTATTATTATTATTATTATTATTATTGAGGAAGTTTGTTGTTGTCCTTCTCTGAGCCTGACAGTGTGTGACTTGTCCAAGATTATCCAGTTGGTTTCCATATCTGAATGGGGATTCAAACCATGATCTCTCAGAGTCCTAGTCCAGCACTCAGAACACTACAGCAAAATGCCTCTTTTGATATGTTTACAGCTTGCTAATGTCTGCTGCCTTTTTGTTATCAAGATAGTATCTCTGATGTTGGTATCCCACATTTCCACATAGTATGCAACTACTATGGGCAGATAGAAGATAGATGCAAGAAAATAAACAGCACATATAATATAAATCAATCCAAACAGGAGGGCTGTTAACAACAGCAGAGAAGCATAAATCAATCCTAACCTAAAACTCCCAAAATTATTAACAAGTTATAAGTGTGTTTAAAATCATCATCATTATTATACAGAGTAAGGAAACATGAGACTGTATTAGGAAATTATTAGGAAAGAGAGTTGAAGGTCGGTACTTGTGGAATGATGGAAGGAGAAATGCAAGCTATAGCAAATACAAAACTTTCACCAAACTAAACATCTATCAAAATGTTTACTCCTGCTAATATAGAATTGACTCCCTCCCAAAACCATCCCTCCTTTCTGTGTTTAGAGTGTTGCTGAATTTTTTGGCTCACATTGGAAACTGATGCTGACAATGATCAAAGTCAAGCTCTTCCCACATTTGACTGCCATTTCCCTTTATGGTGCTGCTTGATACCATTTTGGAGACAGACCACCTGTTTGCTTTCACCAAACTGATTAGAAGCATTTTGGATTAATGTGAACCCAATTAGGCCTATCTAATCCAGTGTGAACCCAAACCAGATGAATCCCAGTTAGCCCAATTTAGTTCAGATACAAAATCTGACCAAGATGGTTGCATGCATGGCCCTACATATTACTTTTTCCAGCTTAGTCCCATCTTTGCTTTGCTAGTTTGCATAAGAAAATGATACCAGCTTTGCTTGACACCTTCCTTGCTACTTCATTTTGCTAATCGAAGCAAAAATCAACATCTCCCTATTCCCCATTTCATGTATATATGTACAATTGAATATTACTTCAACAGGAAGGAGCAAGATAATGTCCCGCATTGCAGTTGTGGACAGCAAGCTAGTTTAGAGATTCCAGGACAGGTTGTGCTGCATACACAGCTCTGTCCTCCAGAGAGCTGAATGGCTGGGTGTTCAACAGAGCTGAATGTAAAACACTGAAAAGAGCTGAATGGCTGGCTGGTTGTTGACCCCTAACACCTTCTTCTGAGGTGGTTGGCTCAGGGGTGTCACTAGTGGGATGATGGCTACAATGAATAACACCCTAAGTAGGATGACATCACTCCTTCCAATATTTTGCCTTTTTGCAGAAATAGGCTGTGGTTGCTTGCCTGTGTCCCTTTAAAACCCTGGAGCTCAGTAGAAGAGAAGACATGAGAAAGGAGAGACCTCAGGTTTTAAAAATATTTTTGTGTTGTGTGTTGTTAGCCTTCAAGTCATTTCCGACTTATGGCAACCCTAAGGTGAAACTATTACAGGGTTTTCTTGGCAAGTTTCTTCAGAGGAGGTTTAGCACTTCCTTCCTCTGGACTGAGAGAATGAGACCTGTTCGTGGTCACTCAGTGGATTTTTATGGCTAAGTGAGGTTCCAAAACCTGTTCTCCAAGAATCCAGCACTCACACATATTTCTTTATAAACATCACAGTGTACCAAATTTTCACTTTAATCACATGAAACTATGTACATGTAAATACATTTAGGCTGTGCTTATGATAGAGTAATTTAAAGATATAATTCCAATTTTGCTGGTTGTGTATGTCACAACTATTGCCATTATATTCTGTTATATATGGGAAATGCAATCTATGAGTAACATTAGTACAAAAACTAATTGCTAAGGATTCTGTATAGTATGTTATGGGTGGAAGTCACTGGAAAGTGACACCATGAGTTACTGTAACGGGTGATGGCAACCTTAATGCCACCATTGGGATGTCTCATTCTATGTACAGGCAGAGACCTTGACATATATGCAGTTTTGTTTCTGCTCATGCTCTTATGTCATCATCTTCTGCTTTTATATTATAGTGCCTGGTTAATTCCATTTTGTACCAACTAAGGCTCACCTCATTACAATTTGTGATGTATGTGGGGTAAAACCACTTGTGTTATGGTGTTACTATAACTTTTTGGTTAGATGCATAGTTAGGATGCTGCCTCACCAAATGATAGGATGAGAGATAGCCTAACATTTATGTGGTGCCTCATGTAGCTGCTTGTTGCTCTTTTGTGGGTGCTGTAGTGCCAATGATGTAGATAGGAAGTGAATGTATTTTATAGCATAGCCAGCAGTTTGTAGCATTCAATAAATAAATCAATAAAATAAACTATAGCTATGAGGGTACTAAAAATATTTTAAGGCCTTGGGACTGTAACTATACTTTATTATTTTTTAGAATAACCTTCCAAGCTTTTTTAATATCCGGCTATAGCCCTACCTGGGACTTTGCTTATTTAATTCCATCAGCTGTCTTAAGATTTCTTCTTCTCTGAAATGACTACTTTCTTATCCTGTATGTTCAGAACTGTCTCCTGGAATGTAACTGTGTGATTGCCTCCCTTATTTCTTCTACCTTCCCATTTAAAAATGTACTTTTTATATGAACCATTTGGAAAAATGCCAAGGGTGACTTTATAGTTTCTAAACTCTAATGAACTAAGTCCAAGTCTTTCTAACTGAAATAATAATATATTCTCTATCTGTTTAGATTTGCCTCCATTTATTTTCCCATTCTTTCCATTATATTTAATTCTAGATTATTAATTCCCTGTTGGGGGGAATTATTTTGTTCTTTATAAAGTGTCATTTACATTGTTATTGCCATATTACTACTTATCATTGTCATTCATTTATTTATCTATTCAGACCTCCTGAAATCATTGAAGATTATCGCAGTAAAACTTCACTAGATGCCACTGGGATGTTTCACTGGTGTGAAGCTGTTTCTTTTGCAAAGGCTGTCATAGTAAGTATCATCAATATTGAGGTGTTATATAACCGTTTTTTTAAAAAAAAAAATCCAACTGCACCCACCAACTGCATGGATGAATAGGTAAAACATCATATTTCCAATCCATGTCACTCTTGACATGTTTGGGCAACAGTGTGAAACCTGTATCTCTCTAGATGTTGTTGGAATCCAATTCCCATCTGCATGGCCGATGGCCATTGCTCATGGGAACAGTAGCCCAATAATACCTGAAACAGGTACAGGTTCTTCATTTCTTTCCTGAAACACTCTGTAACTCCAGTAACAAACCTAATAAATTTAGAACTCTAAAATCTGAAGAAAAATTAAAATATTTTTTAGTAACTTTTGTTCAGAGCAGTACACATGTGTTAAAACTGCTCCCATAGCACTTAGAGTGCACATTAGTCTTCATTTATACTAAATATATATTTCTGTTTATATCTACTCTATCCCATTCCCTATCATCCAATAGTTCTTATTAAAAGGTTATAGAAAAGATCATTTTCATTGTTTAGCACCACTTGACAGACTAATAATTGAATTTAAGGCACGTTCTGCTAAATACAGCTTGAGGTTTCATTATTCAATTTAGACTAATCCAATTAGTTAGAGATGATCATTTAATTTGCCTATGATTCTAATCACTCATCAGCAAAGTCCCCCTGACATGAATCTTTTATTTCCCACTAAAGAAAAACCTATTGTGAAGAGATTGTTTTATGAATGTAGTAGTTTTGACAGCTCTTGATTGGGAATGTGAACATATACCATGTATAAATCTTGTAAGATTTTTCTCAGTCACACCTAATAATTAGTAGTCAACTTGTCATGTCATATGCACAGGCCAAAAATGAGCACTCATGATACAAAATGACATTGTCAGGTGCTCAAAACTAAAGCACATAACAAGTCCTGGAGTAGGAAAACTACTGTCTTCTACAAGAACAACAGATTAGGTTGTGTTATATATTATGTTTTCCATTATATACAATGACAAAGAACTTCTAGTTGAGTGCTAACAGCTAATTCACACAATGTATTGAATCCCTTTTCATTAGATATATGAATATAGTGTTCTTAGATTTTCAAAATAGCAATAACGAACAGTCAAAATTCATTACATACAGGGTTTCCAATAAAATGTTGGAGCTTTGCTCTGTGTAAATACCAAGTGAAAGCATTGATTGCAATTAATCATGTAAAACTAACCTAGAGCCTTTTCAGACTGCCATAAATAATGCAGTTTGAGGCCACTTTAACTGCCTTGGATCAGTGCTAGGGAATCATGGGAACTGTAGTTTATTGAGGCACCAGAGCTCTCTGACAAAGAAGGCTCAATGTCTCAGAAAAAACTACAATTCCCATGACTCCCTAGCATTGAGCCAAGGCAGTTAAAGTGGCCTCAAGCTGCATTATTTCTGGCAGTCTGTAAAGGCCCTTAGTCTGTAAAAGTAACAAATTGTCAACATTCATAAATTACATGATGCACACCTTTCTGCCTCACTCCAAAATACAAGACTTTTTGTGGGGGCATCTTGTTCGGTCCATATAAAAAAGAAAATCTTTCCAACCCTCAAATAGGTAACTGTTCAAGGCACCCATCAGTCCGTTAAAGGATGAGCTAAGCCTAGCTCAACAGGTACAGGTAGCTCAAATAAGGAATATCCCTTACAACAGAGAACATCAGGCAACCCTGTGTAGAGATCAAGAATGAGTTCAAGAGTGAATTCCTGGATCTTAGACTCAACAAAGTCCTTAAGCTTAAGCTACATTAAAGCTTATGACACTTCATCTGTTGATGAGTTACTAGTCTCATTTATTCATTCATTTGCAAATAGTTGTATATTGCTTACATGCCAAAATCTGAAAGCAGTGTACAACAATAAAAATATAAAATATACACAATACCCAAATACAGAGGACACAACACACACATTCTTTTTTTAAAGTCCAATAGACAGATGTTTCATTGGGCTAAAGAGGGAAGGCTTGATCAAATAAGTATGTTTTTAATATGTGTTGAACATTAAGGACAGGTGGAGTGCATTCATCAGTCCTCACCACTGGGCAATCTGTCTGTGGCTGGGGAAATGGTGTGTAAGAACATCTATAAGGCCATGGATTCTCTGGGCTTCATGAAGGAATATTAGAAAACATGGATGTTACCTCAACTAAAAGCTCATTCATTGATGGCACTCCTCAATGTGATCTGAACATCTCACCTAATGATTAAGTTTCTAGCTTGTAGAGCTTTGAAATAGTTATTGTGGCACCTTTAAAAGACAACATTCTTTCTGGTTGTGATAATGGTGATATGCAGTGCCCTCTTATAGTCGCTGCTACAAAGAAGATATGGGACATAGTGATTTCCGGCTTTTAAGTTATCAAACTTGTGCTGAGAATTATCCATTCAAGTCCCAGTACCTGCCTTTAGTGCAAGGGAGCTGCTAACAGTGGCAGACAAGTGCAGATGAGACAAGGGGATTGTTTTAACTATCTTGCCTCATTGAGTATTCATTTATCCATTTGGTGAAATATTTTTGAATACATATTTATAATAAGAATTCTATCGTTTTTCCAGAAAATTTGCAATTAAATTAAACAAGATCTTCACAGATGGGAAAATTCAAACTGTACAGAAACTCAAAATTTTGGAAAAAAAATGCAAATTTTAATTTGATGATTTAATATTCATTTTAGCAATATTTGCCTAATGATTTGTATTCCAAATCCCTGATAATTTTTCATGGCACACATTCACATATAAACACATGAGATGCAATGACACAATACAAGAGGTATGTTTCATTGTGATTGTCTCTTTCTGGTCCTAATCCAAAAGGTTATAATTGAAAGGGCTCAAGTCTTGATAGCTTGAGATTTCAGCATCCAATTATTCTATACAATGGTTTAGTTTTTGAAAGGAAAAAACTCAGCAAGAGCTACATCCCAGAGGTACTTTATTATTAATAACAATTTTTGGACTAGGGAATGAAAATCCTTTGCAAGAGGGGGAATGCTCTACATCACCAAGTAGAAATAAAAAGACAATGGAAACAATATGTGGAAGATATATTCATCTCTATTTAAAAGCCATGAAAGGATGACAGAATCTTTCAAAGGACATCATCACATGGGGGATGGGATGTCATTGTCCCATCCCTGTCCCGTGCTTATCCTGTGCTTATTACACAATCACGGGAATGACTTTCACACAAAATTGTACTTACTGGAACATTGTCCCATACAGAAAGCACTATTGAACATGATTGTGTGAAAGGTTTTCTCACTCAGGACGTTACCACACTGGCCCTACAACAGCGTCATTTCAGCCTCACTTCAGCCTCGTTTCAGCCTCGTTTCAGACTTTTTTTCCGTGTGTTCACACGACGTCACAGCAAACCCCGCCCTTCCCTACCTCGTCTCGGCGTCATTTCAGCTTCGTTTCAGTCCTTTTGACTTCCGAGAATTTTAAGGAATACACCCGAGCGGTCGGCACTATACCGGAATGACGCTGATCTCGGCATAGGTATAAACACGAGATCCTTGTCATTCCGGTATAGTGCCGACCGCTCGGGTGTATTCCTTAAAATTACGGCCGATGGTTCCTTGCGGTATGTGGGAGAGGCGAGGCGCTGGGGCTGCCGGGGGACCAACACCTTCCCCACCAGCACACCTGGAGCTGGAGCGCAGCTGGGAACTTGTGGTAAGTCCACTGCCTTGCCTTGCCTTGCTTTGCCAGCGCCAGAAGAGAGGGATCCCCTCCTGGACCCCTTGCCTTGCCCTTCTTTGCCAGCACCAGGGAGGGATCCCCTCCTGGACCCCTTGCCTTGCTTTGCTTTGCCAGCGCCAGAAGAGAGGGATCCCCTCCTGGACCCCTTGCCTTGGCCTTCTTTGCCAGCGCCAGGGAGGGATCCCCTCCTGGACCCCTTGCCTTGCCTTGCTTTGCCAGCGCCAGAAGAGAGGGATCCCCTCCTGGACCCCTTGCCTTGCCCTTCTTTGCCAGCGCCAGAAGAGAGGGATCCCCTCCTGGACCCCTTGCCTTGCCCTTCTTTGCCAGCGCCAGGGAGGGATCCCCTCCTGGACCCCTTGCCTTGCCTTGCTTTGCCAGCGCCAGAGAGGGATCCCCTCCTGGACCCCTTGCCTTGCTTTGCTTTGCCAGCGCCAGAAGAGAGGGATCCCCTCCTGGACCCCTTGCCTTGCCCTTCTTTGCCAGCGCCAGGGAGGGATCCCCTCCTGGACCCCTTGCCTTGCTTTGCTTTGCCAGCGCCAGAGAGGGATCCCCTCCTGGACCCCTTGCCTTGCCCTGTCTGCGCATGTGCATGAACATCCTTGCCGGATCGAGGTAGGGATCTTTCAAGTTGTGTGTGAACAGGAGTTCCGAGCCCCCAGAGCGGAACCATTCCGGAATCTCACATTCCTCACTGATTCCATTCTAGTGTGGTAATGTGTTCCGCTTGCCGGGCACATTCCGGAATGAGCCCAAAATGGTTCCGAAATGATTCCGACCAGCTTTCTCGCCGCTCTCTTGCTGCAAGTGTGGTAACGTCCTAAGTCCCATGAATGTCTCATGAATGTCCTCTGAATGAAGTAGAATTGGCCCCTCATTTCCCCTAATTTTGTATTATCGGAAGATCCTGGTAATACAATTCCACTTCATTGATGCAACATTCACAGGATCAGTGTGGTGTAGTGAGAAAGCCTTTTGCATGATCATGTTCAGTCACACTTTCTGGATGGGATAAAGACATCTGTCCCCATGTGATAAAGTTTAAACAAGAACCATATGAAGACAAACCTCCAATTTTAGAAAGCGGAGCAGAAGCAGTACTCAGAGAACTTGGGAGTAATAAATCACCAGGAATAGATGGCATACCAACATAGCTGCTTCAAGCTACAGAGACAGAATCTACTCTATTTCTAGATAAAATCTGTCAACAGCTATGGAAAACAGAAGAATGGCCCCAAGATTGAAAATGCTCCATATACATTCAAAACTCCAAGAAAAGGGACACCAGTGATTGCAGTAACCTTAGGGCCAATTTCCCATGCAAGCAAAGTGATGCTCAAAATTCTGGAACAAACATTGTTACCATATGTAGAACAAAGATTGTTACCAAAGAAAAATGTCAGATGTCCAAGCTAAGTTCAGGAAAGGATGAGGCACTAGGGATTATATTGAAAACAAACACTGGGTAATGGAGTGCATCAAATAATTTCAGGGGGGAAATCAATCTGCACATTAAAGATTACAGTAGCTCCTCCCAATTCTGGACACACCCACCCATGGAAATGGTGGCTTGCAATTATTCCAGCCCCATTGAAAATAGTGGTGTGGGGGGGGGGGGGCTCATACATGGGCACACACCATTGTTATATCCCTCCCTGCTTGTCCCTCCCATGAAGAGCAGGACCATGGACTTGAAGTCCATGAATGGGGAGAGACAATTATGTAGCAAAGCCTTTGACTGTATAAATCATGAAAAACTATGGATTGTTCATTAAGATATGGGTGTGCCACAACATTCCATTGTTCTGATGTGTAACCTATACTGAGGACAAAAGGCTGCCATTATGACAGAATACAAAGAAACTGAATGGTTTTCAATTTGCAAGGGGGTCAGGCAAGGCTGCATTTTATCACTCTATCTGTTTAACTTGTATAATGAACATATGATATGTAAAACAGAATTAGACTCAAAGGAAGAAGCATTAAAATTGCAGGAAGGAATAACAACAGTTGAACATATGCAGATGACACCATCTTATCAGCAGAAAATAGTAAAGACTTGGATGATTAATGAAGAAAACAAGGAAAAAAGTGCAAAGGCAGGCTGAATATTAAGAAAATAAAAATAATGAGCATAGATGGTTTACATAACTATAAAGTAAATGATGAAGACATTGAATAGTTCAAGATTTTTCATACCTTGACTCAGTCATTAATCAGAACGGAGGATGAAGTCAAGAAATCAGAAGAAGACTTGAAAGGACAGCTGTGAAGGAACTAAACAAGATTTTGAAGTGCACTGTATTGTCCATGCCATTGTATGTCCAGTTTCTATGTATGGCTGTGAAAGCTGGACAGTAAAACAAGCTAATAAAAATCAACTCTGTTGCAATATGGTGTTGGAAAAGAGTTCTACAGATACCATGGACTGCCAAAAAGACAAGTAATCCCATTTTGGAAGAAAGGAAGGACATAAATCCAATCAATCAATAAATGGGTTGTACAGCAAATCAAACCTGGACTAGAAGCCAAGATGAGTAAATTGAGACTCTCGTACTTTGGCCATATCATGAGCAGACATGACTCACTAGAAAAAAACAATAATGCAGGTAAGACAGAAGGCAGCAGGAAAAAAAGAAGACTGCATTGCAGGTGGATAGACTCAATCAAGAAGGCCATAGCCCTGAGTCTGGAAGCCTAAGCAGCACCACTGATGATGCGGTGAGTTGCAGATCTCTCATTCATGGGGTCAAAGTGGATTTGACAGTGGTTAATGCCAACAAATAGTTGCATGGTGCAGTAATGCATTGAAGCATATTGCCACAACATTTTAAGATAGTGATTTCTATTTTAAAGTGATTTAGTTTTAATTTAAAATTTTCATGTTTGTTCTTTTTCAATTAATAACTGCTCTTGATGGTTCCAGGTTTTGGGAAAAAACATTGATTTCTCATCATTGTTTGACCACTCATTTGCATTATTCTCTGAATCCAATGCTCATTATGACCATGAGGAAGATGTACAGCTCTTTCTCCTTCCTTCTATCATTATACCACAACTATAATGTTTATTTTTATTTACTTCATACATCACCCAAAGTTCTGCAGTGGTTAATGTAGAAATTCAGTTGTTGAAATATTAGTCAGGATCAGAAGTGGATGACTGATATGATTTCACATGTGTTCAGACATCTGTTTCCCAGCATAAGACCTGTCCACGTTTTACTGAGTTATCCTTCAAGATTTGAAGGGAGAAAATGGTTTCCTTCTACAAATGATTGTCTTTGGGGTTGTTTTTTGGGTTTTTTTAGAAACGAAAGAAGAAAATGGTCATGAGTCATCTACGTGATCACATTGTAGTCTGTGTTTTGGGAGATGCTACTTCAACACCAATTGGACTCCGCAACTTTGTGATGCCACTACGAGCCAGTAACTTCTCACTGAAAGAACTGAAGGAAATTGTATTTCTTGGATCTCTTGAGTATCTACAGAGGGAATGGGAATCCATCCAGAATTTCCCAAAACTGTATGTCCTGAAGGTAGTACACATATTATTTATATATTAGGTTTCTCCCCATTTTTTCTCCCTTATGGTTTGTTTATTTTAAAAAGAAGTAGCTAAGTAAATAGTTTTCCTATGAGAGTCAACACATATATTTGACTTCCTTCATAGTTTAATCACACACACGCACACACACTTTAAGTCAGAGAAGGACACCTCATGGCAACCACAAACTTGATGCCCCCTATCCACCATTGGTTCACATTTGCACTCCCCTTACTGCAAAAAATAATGTTTAAAACAAGGTTATTACCACTCTTTAAAGGCTCCAAAGAGTGGCAAATCTCCTTTGAAGCCTCCTCTTGCTTTACTGAAAGCATTTATTTTTCATATTGTTTTACTGAGAAGAAATGTCTGGTCACCTCCAACTAAAAAAAAAATCTAGCAGGAATCCCCCGGGGAGCAAAATTGTATAGGGAAAGTACAGTGTTAGATATGTATTCTATGTGTGCCTTGCACAACCGCCCTATCCCTTCCTATACCATACCTTCTAACATTTCACATGTGTGGCCAAGCACCATCAAAGTGTGGTCAAGATGGCAAAAGTTATTCATGAACTAGGAGAGACTGCAGCAGTTTGCTTCTACAATGAAGGAGTTCTGCACCCACCTATATTCTTCCTCTCCCTATACTCTCCCCACTGCTGAGTTAACTGAGTGCAAATTATTTTTTATAATTTAAACATACTTTGCAGCAATTGAATTAAGCTGAGGACAAGTGAGTTGGTGGGAGAAGAAAAGAGAAACTGGGACATTTCAGATTTAGCTGAAAAAGTGAGATAACAGTGCATTAATCAGGACTGTCCCTGCCAAACAGGGAAAGATGATATGCTATCCAAATTTGTTTGGATGAGATATTTTTTTTATTTCTATGTCATAATGCTAGCTGGAAATAAATAGCATCTGAGGAAAGTAAATCCAAGACAGTTTTGTTCCCAAACCTCATGTCTACCAGATTAAAAAAATAAAAAAACAAAAAACAACCTCCTTGGAGTTTAGTTTTTATTCTGAAGCTACTGCAAGATTCTGAATGTCCTTGAAGAGAAACTCTGAGATCTTATAGGTGGAATTTATCAGAAAAACACATACCATACAAAATAAATAAAAAATAAATACCTTAGTCGAAGTTTTCTTTTTTGGATAGGAGGGGAGTCCAATTCTCATTAATCATCAGCTACTTTTTAAATGTGATTTTGTTTCATATCTACAGTACAAAATAAGGGTTATTATATCATTTGACCAGGGTCAATGGGCTGACCTGTGTGCAGAGGATCAAAGAAACCTTGTAAGAAATTTTAAAGGTTCTACATGTATGTTTCAAATGAAGCTTAATTTTTTTGGTGCTCTCAGTCCTTTGACTCTCATGCTCACTCTTTTTCATACCAGGGCACAGCACTTTCTTGTTCAGATCTGAAGTCAGTCAACATCAAGCAATGTTGTATGTGTGCCATTATCTCAGCCTATGCCAGAGGAGGTCCTGGTGATCAAACATTAGTGGATACAAAATCTATCCTGGCAACTCTGAATATACGTTCCATGCAGATCAAGCTAACTACATCAACAAGTAAGAATGGGACATAAGTCAAAATACCCTATTGAGATGGCTAAATGAGACCTAATTCCTCACCTGTCAGAGCTTAGGAGAGGGAAAGAAATTTATGTCAGTGCCTTTTTAATAAGAATTAACTAAAATCTACATACATATATTTTCATCTACACACTGGGGAAAACCAATGGACAAATTTGTTCATCTATATCTAAAGTTTGGAGTAGTATGTAACTGATCTGGCCAAATCTTGAATCCCAAAGCAGGCTAGCCACATTTTGGACTCATTTATAACATTATCAGATTGGATTCAATTGTTCCATGTTCATTCCAGAGAAGAATGGCACAGTCTGAAGCATAAGAATTTGAGAGAAAATAAAATCATCAGTTTCCTCTCATGATAAGAATTAAGCTAAATATATATTTCTGCAATTTAGGGAGGTAAAATTTCTCTTATTTAGTTCTCATATGCAATAATTTCGTCTTCTTAAGCATGCTAATAATTCATTCAAACATTTTATCAAGGCATAGAGCCTAACACATCTCAGACAGTGACCTCAAAGGAAAGGTGTTGGAAGAGAACCAGGGAAACTGAGGCCTTCGGTTACAAGGCTTGCCAAGTGAATATAATATGCAATGCAAAGGGGGAAGGGAAAAAAAACCTCAAAATCTTTATATATTGTGGTGTTAATAGCTAAAAATACTTTTAAAAAATGGAATACCAACAAAAGTAAAATTAAGGGTATCAAAAAGTCTCCATTCTTAGTAAGCAGACACACAATGCACCCAATTACATAATTGTGTTGCACTGAGATCAGTTGTACTGAGATCAGAAGAAAAGTTGTCCCAGTATTAGCTGTGTGACTCTAAGAATGGCTGAGATTCTTCATGGGGGTGCAGGGTGGGATGAAGCATAAAGTTCGACTCAGTTTTGTTCCCTCCCCTCCCAACTCCCATGAGGACTCATGTAATCATTGCAATCCCCCATAGCCCTTTTGTGGCCAGTGGAGAGCAGAAGGTGGCAGAGGAGAATCCAGCTATGTTCCTATTGCTGGACACACCACAATAAATACCTCCTCAGGGATCTTGTGGGGTCCTCTAGAGGTCCAGAGAAAAATGTTATTTTGCATCCAGCTATAAGTGCATATACACCCTATAGACATTTCTCTGTTGCTACCACTTCTCTACCAGTCACTAAATGGATAGATGAGTTTTTGGGAGGTAGGAACCATTGTACAAGAAAATATCAAGCTTCTCCTGCTACAATGACCACCCCTCAAAAAATGTATGTTGATGTCAGTAACAGGATGCCATGTATGGAAGGAATGGAGCTGGTGCTATGTAACAGGGAACCCTTGGAATAGGTGCTAATAGTGTGGGCCCATCTCATTGCCTCTGTTCTCATTATCCATTTTTTTCTTATTTATCTGGCCTCAATGAGTATCAGCTTAGACAGAGAGAGGAAGCATACAAAGTTTACTAATCCTCTTCCTGGTTTATCCCTGCTTGCTCGCTTGAAGAAGGAAGCAACAGTAAAGAAAAGGATTAGCACATACAAGAGGCTCCCAAAATTTGGCAGTAATCAAAACCATGGAACTCAGTACATACCCAGTGATGCCAGCCTGTGATGATAGTCCCACTAGAAGATGTCAAACTTCTGCTTTGGACATTACAGAGCAGAGAAGCTGAACTTGCAAGACTTCCTGTGCCTCACACCCAAATCATTCAAATGAACTTTTAGAGCTTACCTCAGGTGAAATACTCTGAATATTACTTGCTGAGTAAGAGAATGGGTGATTGGGATCCCTACAGGCATGTGAAGATAATAATTTAGGCCTGTTATTAAAATTAGCTCCAGAGTGACAGTATTTTTTTATTTTAGGAGCCTCTCATCCTTTTGCCTTTCATTCTTCAGAAGAGTCAAGATTTGTCCTGCTCTTGGGAAAGACAAAATATTAATTAACTGAAAATGAGCTGGGAATGAATGGCTCTCCTAAGTGGTCTACATATTTCTTTGTTATCATTCAGAAGATTATATAGTACATTGGCTTTGCCAAGACAAAGATCAGAGGGAGCAAGGGACATTGAAAAGAACTTGACAGATCACTGCACAAATGGCTACACAGTTAAGACACAAAAACCATTTTAACTACGATGAGAATCATTTGCTTTAGATAACATATTCCACATGGGACACTGTTTCCCAGAGCAAATTCACTCCTTAGGCAGAGAAGAAGTAGCTAAACCAGCTGGATATGCTGGGAAACAGGAGGCTTAGGTACAAAGCAGCAATGGAAGAGAAACATGCCTGTGTAACATGGTCTGCCTGCATCCCTGAAATAGAATGGAGCATGCTGCATACCCTCCAACATTACAGATGGAAACTGGTATGCATGAAGCGAAGAAGCATCAGAGTATGGTCAAGATGGCAAAGTTATTCATGAGGAAGAACACACAAGTGAGGAGAGGTTGTAGTAGTTTGTTTTTTTTCCCTGAGCCTACTGGGAAGGGCAAAACTCCAACCCTCCTCTCCAGCAGAATGAAGCTGCTCTCCACCCCCTTGCTGAGTTAATTGTATGCAAACTACTTTTGCATTTTGAACTCACATTGCAACAACTGAAGTAAGCTGAAGACAAAAGAGGAAAGTGGGAAGAGGAGAGAGAAAGTGGAATGTGATAGAAAGTTGATAAGGTGGGATGACAAAGGATTAATCAGGACTATCCTTGCCAAATGAGGACAAATGAAGTATATTATGCTGAGTCAACACTAGTACTGAAATAAGATACAGTTATTTAAGCAGATGGTCCCAGGTGTGGAACAGGGGAGAGTGTCATCTTGTCTCCCACCTCAGGGCTAAAAAATGTATTGGAAAATAAGCTAATTTGAGATGTGGCACTGGAGAAGAGTGCTGAGGATACCATGGATGGCCAAGAAGTCAAACAAATGCGTTCTAGAACAGATCAAGCCAGAATTCTCTCTGGAAGCCAAGATGACTAAACTGAGACTGTTGTACTTTGGCCACATCATGAGAAGACAGGGCTCACTGGAAAAGAGAATAATACAAGGAAAGGTAGAGGGCAGGAGAAAGAGATGAAGGCCACACGCCAGATGGATGGACTTGATTAGGGAAGTTGAGGATGGGGGACTTGGAAATGTGTCATTCACAAGATTCCCATGAGTTGAAGTTGATTTGAGGACAGTTAACAAAAACAACTAGCCATGTATCTTCCTTAAAGTTCCATATACTACACCCATATATACACCCATATATACCCTTGGTATCTACTGAAGTTTGACAAAATGACAAAAGGTTTGTTTGCTTTTTGGAATTTATATATTTTTGGAATATTTTCAAGTTCTGGCTGCTTGAATCCAGGACAAAGAATCTGAGCATACAGAGGACCAACTGCACTTAGCCAATGAACTGCTTCAAATAAAGAAGAGACCAAATGATACTCTTCCTACCCAACTCTCACTAGAACCAAAACTTCTAACAGTACTGCTGTATGGCTGAAAGAGTTTCATTTATCCTCTCTCATGGTGTCCATCTGCTTGTTTCATCCTCTTGCTTGGCAGCCCAGTCCTGATGTCATCTGTTAACATAAATAAAGGGGGGAAAATGAATGAGAATGTCTTCTAATGTAAAAGATGTCTGACACCAGCTCTTGTTGCAGGAGAAAAAAAACACACACCAAAAACTGTGTGCCTTGGTTGAGGGAAAGGCTGTGGAAATCATTCAGTTTCATGCTCATGACTTTTCTCAGAATCCCACTGGCATACGCATCTCAATGCAGTTTCACATTTGGTTGCTCCTACCTGAGAATTAATGCATATTTTAGTATGAATTTTATGCACTTCTTACAGTGTATATATACCTTAACACATTTCCCCCCATTGACATAAGCATGTTTGTGTCATTTTTCAAATGTATGCATGGTTCTCTGCACCTTTTTTCTCTACCAAAAGGCTTTACAAGCCTCAGAAATAGTTAGCTTTTCAAAAGCAAGTTTCTGGAGATGCAAATATGGATGATTTCATAGGGAAATGCACATGTAATAAATTTATTTCCACTCCTGCTAGAGAGATGTCATCAACAGGGCAGAACAAGAATTTGTAATAAATAGCTATTTCCTAGGCAGAGGAAGGAGATTGTTTCTGGACTTGCCAACATATGGTTCCATGGATAATTTGCCACATTGCTGAAAGAGCTTTGTAATGTGAAGTGAACAATAAGTCTTGGGACAAAACTATGTTAGTTTTACTATGCATAGTTTTAAAGTTTAACTATGCATAAATGATAGGGAAGGGGAATCATCATGGGTGACACATTCCTGTCAAAAATTATTCCATAATGTCAGCCATAGAGCAGGTTAAACTGTGATGTGGAGAGAAAGAAATGCAGTAAACTAAATTCTTTTGTGCTGAAACCGAGGTTTCTAGGACCTAGAAATGAATTTATCTTTGTTTCTCATTTTCTTGGGACTAAGCCACATCTAACACAATGGAAATTTATTCTGAGGAAACATGTATAGAATTGCTCTATTAATATGCTTTTTATTTAGAGAAACTTCTTGACTCTTTTTTAAAAATGTAAATACAATTAGAAACCTGCCTTTTAAACATAATGTTTCTCAGCTACTGACAGACCAGTTTTGAGTTGTTTTGACATACTGTCACCCTGCTGTTCCCATTCAGTTGTTGTTTTAAACTTTGCAACAGTAGATAAAGTCTCTTTGTTTCATATCAAAAACAGCCAAAACTGATTTTGTTTTGTGTGATATAGACTCCAAATGCAACTCTCATAAATAATTCTGGTGATGGTGAGATGCCAAGAAATGTTTAAAATGTTATCTTGGAAATGATAATTATTAAGCAGAGATTGGATTAGATTTAATGTAGACTAAAGGGTTCAGATTAGATTGCATTCCTACACATATAAAATCTGCTTCTGGAACCAAAACTACACAAAATGGTACTGAGTCAAAGTCTTCAGCTGAGGATGTGTCTCATTCACATCTGAAATCTGAGCCAGTGCTACCAATGTGAGTGGCCTGCCTTAGGAGGTAGTTATGAAAGTTATCAACTGTATCTTTCCCACCTGCCACCAGTACTGCTCACACTCTCGCTCTCTTACCTGCTCACCCACTCACCTGCTCACTCACTCACTGGCAATAAAGAGCCCCTGGAGCTCTTCTCTCTGGAGAAGGAAGAGGATGATCAGCTGAACAGCTAAGTGGCCCCTCCAGTAAAATGTAAAATACGATTCAGGTCTGTTGTTCATATTTGTTGAACATGATTCTGAATTGATTTATTCCAAAAAGACCACCAGAAAACTACTCTTCAAAAAGTATGTTGTTGTTTTTTTTATTTTATTTTATTTGTGGTGGTTCAAAGTGACTCCAAATGATTGGGGTCACTTCTGAAACCGTTCACAGTGAGAACAAGGCACATATACAGTGAATTGCAATTGACTGCAAATCGTAGTGGGAATGGCCCTTTAGTCACAATTGTGACACCATTACCATGATTGCAACTCCCTCAAGCCTACTTTATTGGGCATCAGCTACATGAGGAGAAGGAGGTCCATTTTACCAGAGATTGGAGCATGGATGGATGGCATTTCTGTCAACTTTTGGGGGTGTAATCAGACCAGGAAAGGTTACTAGTCAGGGACACTTAACTAAGTAACCTCTCCTGACCTGACACACACATCCCATACCTGACAGAAACATCATCAGCTGGAATCCTGTATCTGCTACTTATGTATCTGTTGCAGGAATCTGATAACTCAATCCTTTTGGTAAATAACCTGCAGAGGTAGGGAACTATCTTTGCTCCTACCCTTGAGAACAAAACCAAGATATCTCATTTGCAAGAGAGATTCATGGATGAGGAAGGGAAAAGTTACATCAGCAGGCCTAGGTCTAGATCAGTGGTTCCCAATCTTTGGTTGCTAAGGTGTTTTAGACCCCAGTTCCCAGAAGTTCCAGCCAACCTTGTCAACAGTCAGGAATTTTGGGAGCAGACGTCCAAAACGTCTAGAGGACCAGAATTAGGGAATCACTGAACTAGATGATAGGCAAGATCACCATACATTAAAACAGAGAAAGGAAATTCTGGAAAAGAGACCTATTTCAATCAGTTCCCATCTCCCATGCAAACAAATGCCTCCATGCAAATAAATGCATCTTCTGTGAGTTAGACTAACACAAAAATTAGCATCCCCTTGAGTCAGTGTAGGAAGCTACTGCTTTCCATGGAGAGAAAATGTAGATTTATTGGTATTGCTCTAATTAGTACTGTCATGTAACATCACAAACAGGTTGGCAAACCTAGGTAGTGAACTAAATAATCTGGCATAATCTAAACATACAACAGTAATTAAGTCTGACAATTTAATATGCTACTGCAATTCAAATATACAGTAGAAGTGTGCAATTAAGTAATCTTTTGTAATAACAACCTGCCAAGATTAGATATTTCAGGTGCAGGGCTATGTAGAGTTTGAAAGCAAAAGTATTGACACATACACAAATATAGTCAGCCTGTGACTGGTGGCAGTTTCAAATAATGCCCAGTCTCATCTGATATATTCAATCTAAATTTATCACTGGATTTTAGCATTAGATATATGATGCTTTGTTACTACCTGGCTAATTTTTCTTGTCTTTCTGACTCAGTATCTACTATTGCGAACCAGTCCACTTCTTCAAAATCCAAGAAGAAGAAAAAAGGTAATGCTTGTCATTTGGTCCTTTTACTAGGAATTTGAGCACTGAACATGGGGCCATCTCCTCACAAGAGATATGTTCTACCAATGAAGCCTTTCATATATAATATGGGCTCACCTTCAAAATAATGTATGTCCCTCTTACGGATTGTTCATTTTTTTTATTTTTTTTAAAAAAACTTTTCATATTTTGCAAAGTTCATTCTGAATTCAGTTGAAAGAACTTTAGATTGTTGTTGTTGTTTTAAAAATATAAATTGGTGTAGGGAAAACTGATATCTGGGCAAAATGCTTTGAGTCCATGCATATTCAATCATATTAGTGCTGAATTTGGATTGCCACTGAGATCTTGTTTTTGTTTTTGTTTTTTCCTGACAGGCTCTTTATCTTTAAGAGCTACCTGGCAGTCAAGTCCGACATGGTCCTCTCTGTACTGGAGAATCTTCCCATCATGTTTATGAAAAAATGTGGGAATTCTATTAAGATCTTTAAAAAAAAAAAATCCTTAACCTAGATGCCGCCTGCACTGCAGAAATAATTCAGTTTGACATCACTTTACCTATCATGGCTCCATGCTATGGAGTTCTGGGATGTGTAGTTTGTTGCAGCACCAGAATTCTTTGATAGAGAAGTTGAAATTTTTCACAAAACTACAGTTCCAAGAATTCCATAGTATTGAGTCATTGAAGCTGAAATGGTGTCAAGTTGCATTACTCTGCAGTGCAGATGCAACCCTAATGAAATTCTCATCTATTCCTATTGGATGTAGGAACTTCAACTTTTCTGTTTCACTTTATCCAACCAGAATATGACTTGGATCACTTATCTGGGCTTTCTGAGATAACTAAAGGTGGTAGAATAGGCAACTGTGAGATATGTGATATGCAATTACAGTCGCCCCTCCATTCTCACAGACCTGAAGTCCACGTTTTTGCATATTCATGGAGGTGTGACCTCTGTTGAAATCAATGGAGGACACCCCATTCAAGCCTGTGGGGCTTGAATATTGGTGAGTCTCCATTTTTACGGGGAGTGTGTGTGTGTGTCCGGAACAGATCTCTTGTAAAAACAGAGGGCCAACTGTAATACAATTTGACATCTGAAAAGTGTGGCTCTCCTTAAGACATAAAGCATTCCCTAGTTTTGAATATGAGAATTTCCTAGCTTGTCTAAAACACTTTCATCTCTTTGGTTCATCTACACAATTTGCTGAGTGACTGCTATAGGCTTCATTGACATATAAATTGGATTAACTACTGCATTGAAGTTCCCTCTGTATCCTATAGGATTGCATTAGTCTATGTCTGCTCCAAAACCTTTTAGCAATTCCTTTATCTTATGACATAAATATTCTAGCAACATGTTTAATACTACCCAAATTCCTGCTTATACAGCCAATTCAATTTTTAATCCAATTTAGTGCCACCTTGGTAGTGTGACCTTGTTTTCTTCATTAGCATATCGGAGGGAGAACTAAATGCAGTCAAAGCTTTCCTGGAATTAAATGAAGAAACATGCATTCAGTTCTTGATTTGTTTTGCTTATTCACAAGTATATGAATGCAAACAGAGCATTATGTACTTTATGTTATAAGTAACAATCAAAAGAGATTATGGCAAGCAATCAAATTCTTCAATATTTTTATTATTTCATATAATTGGTCCGGGGATGGGAATGATATGACTCTCCAGATATTGATGGACTGCAACTCCCAGCAGCCTTACCTAGCATAGCCAATCGTGAGAAGCTCTGAGATTCAGAGTCCAACAACATCTGGAGGGCCAAATGAATCTCACTCCTCATTTAGTCTTTCAGTTTCCACAAATGAAAGAAGAATCGATTAGATTGTCACTACTTTACAGTGAACAAGAAAAAATTGAGGATGAATTTTGAAATTCTTATTTGGGAGCTAGTTCTTAAATTGACAGCACAATTTTGTGCAATTACTGAAAGGTAATCCCCACTAGATAGCAGCCTAGTTCCAGTTGTTGCTGATGACAGCTGAAAAAGTTTCGGGCTGGACCAAGATCATTTGCTGGTGATGGTGAAGAACAAGTTATGATGTGATTTTTTTGTTCTGTGCTTTCAAGTCATTTCCAACTTATGGCAGCCCTAAGGTGATCCTATCACAGGGTTTTCTTGGAAAGATTTATTCAGAGGTTTGGCATTGCCTTCCTCTGTGACTGAGAGAATGAGACATGCTCATTGTCACTCAGTGGCTTTCTATGGCTGAGTGAGGATCCAAACCCTGACCTTCCTGGTCTCCAAGATTCCAACATCCACACCATACTGGCTTGAGAAGTGAATACCCCCTCTGATTGCCAATACAAATATCTCCTGAACCAGCAGTGAAGCTCCCTCCCAGACGCAATGGCACACTGTCCACTACCATAGCTGAACACAAAGGATACAACTATCTACATCATGCCTTGCTTATTGCCACCCAAGTATACTCTGCCTCCAACCATTGTCTCATGTTGTCTAATGAAAGGGATGAAATTAAACCAGCTTCTTATACATGTCAGTTATTCTACCTACTCTCAAATCATTTGAATAAGTTTATTTGTTATTGACCAACTGACATTGCATATTTGCCCCTGTAGTACCTCTATAAGTAAAATGACTGATTTGATAAAAGCATTCAGAGAGATGATATGGTGTATATTTGGGAGAATTAGAAGCCCATTCTGGCTACTGCCCTGTTTCCTTGAAAGAGGGGGAGGGGAGATGTCTTAGTAACAGAATGAGCTGATTGGTTTACCAAATAGTTAAAATGTTATTTGGAATGGGTGAGAATTGCATTAGGTTTCAGTTTGGATTAAAAAAAAAACTTTTGAGAATTCACATACTTTTTCATATACTTGATGCATGTATAAAGAATCAGTAGTGGGAGAAGGCAAAGCTATTTTTAAATCTGCCTTTCCATGCTTGAGTAAACAATGACAATCAAAACAACAGAAGGAGGAACCTAGAAAGAATGCAAAGAATAAGATCCATAGGACTGCTGAAAGAGCATCAATTTCCACCAGCCTTTTTCTGCTGATGCTGGAGAGACAAACAGCTACCTCTTTCCTAGATCCATGAGGGAAGGTACTTGGAGTCTTGCTCCATGTACCTATCACAACTGGCCAAGTACCATCTAAATGACCTTGCAATCCCAGGGAGGAAGTAGCCATTGCATCCCTAGAGAAGAATAGAGGCTGCATCTTATTTCCCAGAGGTGCAAGATCAGTACTATGGTCCCTGTAGATTATCAGTGATGGAGATGGGGTAGAACTGTGACTGTGAGTCTCTTTCCACACTCACCTACCTGCTGCACAGGTGCTGCACAAGAAGGTACTGGATGAATCTTGTGCAACATCTCTAAAAGTAGTAATGCTGGTGTAACCAAATGTTATGCCAACATAAGGCCCCCTAAGTATAGGTAGCAGTGAAATAACTATCTGAGCCAAAGGTGGCATAAGATGGAGTCTGCACAATCTCTAGAAATCTTACACAGATGGGCAAGATACAAATGTCAGATGTTTACAAATATTCATTCTACATCTTCCTCAGGACAACAGATTAACAATGTTAGTTTGTGACATATTCAGTCACAACTTTATTGAATATAGTTTTTTGTATATTTTTAAATTGTACAAATACACTATATTTCACAAATTTCTCATTTTGCTATAAAAATGTTTCCCTAACATAAACATTTTGATACAATTTACCCTTTAAATTATTTGGAATGCATTTTTCTGAGTTGAGAACTGCAAAATCCAAAGGATAAATGAGTTCTGAATTGCATATTCTTCTAGAAATGCAAAGTAGGTCAGTTTGCTTAAAAGTGCAGACTGAACAAAAATTCTCCCGCACCTCTCTAAAGAATATGATTAATATTATTATGACTTCAATAAACAGATTCAAGGAAAGCTATCCATTTGTAATACCTAAAACCTATGAAGGTAATGATGCCTGGAAAAAACAATATGGGACAAAAGGAGATGTCTTTTTCTCTTGAATAACAATGGCATCCAATAAGTACTTTTTGACAGTCTCCAAACTTGTTCTCTTCACTCCTGACTTTTTCTTTTCTCTGCCTTTTTAGGAAAAGGCAAGCATGAAAAAGTCAAGGATAAAGGGGTAGTCAGTGGAGAGACATTGAATCAGCCACAACACTTTACCTATAAAAGGATCCCTGTCATTACTGAGCTGAGTAAGTTCTTCTCTGGAAACAAAATTTCACCAAAGCAATATGCCTACTGCATTATTTATTTACTCCAAGCCTTCTTTAGAATTCAAAGACAGAAAGTGACAGCATGCCGTGTCCAAGGAACATTAAAAGGTTTGACGTAAATGTTAATTCAATGGCTTTGAAGAAATCTCGATGGCTGATCAGGAGAATAAATATAACAAAGTGTTACAAAGACTCAGCATGAAACTAAAACAATTTTTTCATCTCGAGAAGAGTCTTTCTTTTCTTCAAGGCTGGGCACATCCACATGGATGTTCTTAGAGGATTAAGGAATGATTTTATATTTTGATGCCTTTTTTAGTTCACTGGTAATTTTTCTTGCATCATGCAATACCAGAACTCCTAGAATACCCCAGCCAGCATTGCCAGGGTAACTATGGTAGTCTAGGAGTTGTTATCTAAATATAACTTTTCCAAGATCAACTTATTATTTCATGGTATTGTGTGTTTTTCAAGTAGCAATGCTGGATTTTTGAAAGGTTGGAAGATCTTGGAGACTACTGGCAATTTAGCCGTGTTTGATGTACCAGATAGATTAAAGAGATTCCTTTCACTGGAACATAATCACACCAACTTGCTTTCTTATTTAGAAAAGGTAATTTGTATTAAGAGAAACACATTGAGATAGAAAAGGAAGATAAAAAAAACTAGCTAGGCAAACTAGCTAAGCTAAAGAGGTAGAGATCATTCCTGCTTTTTGCTCTTGGAATAAAGCTATTAAGTCTTCTTTTATTTACAAGATCAAGAAAAAGTGGTCCCTTTCACACCACACAATTACAGTGCCATGTTCTACTTTAACCAGTAACATCCTAATGAATCTTGGGATTTGTAATCTGGTGCGGCAGTAGAGCTCTCTGTCTGAGAATTCGAAATATTACTTTCTAGACCGTACATCTCAAAATAAGATAGGATATTACCATGGTAGCTGAAGTGGAATCATAGTGATATAGCAGTGTAGTGTCAAAGGGCTTTAAGAGAAGAAGTGGGGAAAGTGGCACCAAGACCTCTATGAGTATCACACTGAGTCAGAAGGAAGTACAGAAAGGTAGAGCTGACAAAGGACAGTCTAGGAACCTGAGGGGGCTTATTTATTTACTCCTATCACTGTATCTTTCTTTTGAGCTGAATGCCACTGTCAGCTCTGAATGAAGCATGTCCCTTTGCTTGGAAAAAAAGATGTTTATTGTAATGATCAATCTCTTTTAATTTTGCCTGAGCTCATAAACGTAGGACAGGGCTGGGGAACCTGGTCCTTTAGGTTTTGTTGCACTCTAGTTCCCATGAGCCCTAGGTAGCCTGGTCAATGGTAAGGTATTTATTTAGTGAAAACATATTTTTAACAGAGAAGACCCAGATTGCATAATAATAATTATTATTATTTTAAAAAATCATTAGATCAGTCAGTAGTGAGAAAATATATTTCTAAAATGAAAAAAATATTGCAAGGTATCTTCTCATCATAATTTATACCTAGTGAGTTTATTGCAATGGGCAAAATTGCAAGATCCTTATATAAAAAATTCAGATAAAAGTGACATATAGTATCTTTTCTATATCAGCAGTGATCACACAAATTGTTCTTTTATTTCTTTTAAAGCTTTTGTAAAGTCACTTTCTGTATTTTACATCCAACATATTCATATTAATAACAGCCCAAGATGAATTTGAACAAAAAAAATTGGATTAAAATTTAGACAAGTTCTGTTTTTACAAACCCCATATGGGATCTTGGCTTTGTTGTGAGGCATGACGGATACCCAGGTTTCTGAACTGTTCTTTGTCAGCAGAAACAATGGTCACAGACAGACAGTTTCACCTAGTTTGCTTGTTCACCATTATCTTCACCAACTGCAGAAGGAAAATAAAATATTGTTTTTAAAAACGCAAAAAAAAAAAAAAAACCCTCTTTCTGAAATGGGCTTAACTCCTGGCCTCAGTAAATACATTTGTTGTTGTGTTCCTTCAAGTAGTTTCCGACTTATTGTGACCCTGAGGAGAAGCTATCACAGGGTTTTATGGGGCTGAGTCTGTGAAATCCAATGGATTTCCATGGCTGAGCACAGAAGTGAACCCTGATCTCCAGGGTTGTAGTCCACTGCTCAAATCACTACACCACATTAGCTCGCTCAGTAAACAGGGCATACAAGTTCAGGAGAAAAGGAACATAACAAAAATTCCATCACATTTCCACATTTTTGCAGCAGCTTCTCCTAGTCTGATATCTTACAGATGTATATCTGTAGAGAAGGTCTGCTTCTCAAATTTGCAGATGACACCAAATTAGGAGGAATAGCTAATACCCTAGAAGACAGGATGAAAATTCAACATGACCTTAATAGATTAGAAAGCTGGGCCAAAGCTAACAAAATGAATTTCAACACAGAGAAGTGTAAGGTACTGCACTTAGGGCAAAAACATGAAATGCATAAATATAAGATGGGGGACACCTGGCTTAACAAGACTACATGTGAAAGGGATCTAGGATCCTAGTAGACCACAAGTTGAACATGAGTATGATGCTGCAGCTAAAAAGGCCAATGCAATTTTAGGCTGCATTAGTAGAAGTATAGTATCTAGATCAAGGGAAGTAATAGTGGCACTGTATTCTGAGTTGGGCAGGCCCCACCTGGAATACTATGTCCAGTTCTGGGCACCACAATTCAAAAAGGATGTTGAAAAACTGGAGCATGTACAGAGGTGGGTGACTAAAATGGTGAAGGGTCTGGAAACCATGCCCTATGAGGAACAACTTAGGGAACTGGGTATGTTTAGCCTGGAGAAGAGATGGCTGAGAGGGGATATGATAGCCCTCTTTAAATATTTGAAGGGATGTCATATTGAGGAGGGGCTAGCTTGTTTTCTGCTGCTCCAGAGAACAGGACCCGGAACAATGGATGCAAGCTACAGGAAAAGAGATTCCACCTCAATATTAGGAGGAACTTCCTGACAGTGAGAGCTGTTCGACAGTGGAACATACTCCCTCAGAGTGTGGTGGAGTCTCCTTTGGAGGTCATTAAACAGAAGCTGGATGGCCATCTGTAGGGGATGCTTTGATTTTGAGTTCCTGCATGGCAGGGGGTTGGACTGAAGGGCCCTTGTGGTCTCTTCCAACTCTATGATCCTGTGATTCTATATACACTAGATTGTGACTCCTATTGGCTCAATTTGGCATGGGGAATGTTGGAAACTATTAGCTAATGCAGCCTTGCTGTCTACATGTAGCTAAGCTTCTGTTTTTGTTTGTTTGTGTTTTATTACCTTACAGAGATAGCTTCAAATGCACAATTCTTTCAACAGATAGGTGCAGATGAATATGATTATATGGACTATTCAGAAACTATGTCTAGAGGGGCAATATTTTCTGACAGCTTTTTGGATTCCTTGTTGTGCACTGTAAGTCATTTCCCAACTTATTGTGTGGTGTCTTATTAGGTGATCTGTCTCTGGGAAACTGCTTGCCTCCATTATTATGTCCCTAATACCTTCCAACAGAGTTCTACCATGGATAAAAATAGAAAGTGAACATCAGGTTTTTCTTCAGTTGTAATTTATTATACAAACTCTTTAAAAATGTTTTTTAAAACACAAACTGTTTTGGAAGATCTACCCTAGAGAGTTTAAAGCAAAATAGGCATGAGCTAAAACTTTGAATTTAGTTTACTTCAAAGGCAAAAATTATTTCTTTGCCCTTAGATAGCTTTTGTAACTTGGGTTCCTGTTAAGGCAAATTGATTTTCAGAATAGATGAATCAGGACTCAACATTCCTATGGGTTCTTGGTCTGTTCTGGAAGCAGTCTCTAAGCTGAGATCTCTGGTATGGCCAACAATCACGCCAACTTCTTCCATACTAGAGGAAAACTCTAATGGGAAAATGGGAGTTGAAGTCAAGTATAAGTTTGGAGACTCCTGTACAATTTTATATCTTTATTTGCTTGTGCACAAGGTTCAGGCTTTGCAAGGGATGGTCCTTAACTCTTTGGCGCACCAAAGAATATAAGTGTGAGTCTTAGCAAAACATGGAGATATTTACAGATTCCCCATTATTTTTAGGAGTGCAGTAAGACCAGCACTAACAGTCAGTAAAATCAGGAGTCAGGGAAGAGGACTTCCTTCATCACTTCCCTTTCATTGCTGCCAGCCTCCTCTGGGAAGGAGATGAAGGAGCCAACTTTGAGCAATCTAGCTTGCTGAAAAAGACTCACTCCACTCGAAATGTTTGTGATATTGCACGACTAGAATAAAGTGGAGTGACTTTATTTTTGTTTCTTTATTGGCTTACTAATTATTGTTGTGCTATCTATATATTAAATGGGGGGGGGGGCAGCCAAAGACATTTTGCTGCCTGAATCAGAGCAGCACATGTCCCTTATCCAACCTATCATGCAAAATATCCCTCACCACTCAAGTTTTGGAACACGAGACAGAAAATCCTTCCTTTCCACATCCTGGAAAGTAAAAAATTCAGCAATGTAACTACCCTCCCAAACCCATGTTACCAGGCCACACTCAGCTAGATTAACAGAAGAAGGTTTGTTCTGCTGGTGATTGTGGCACAAGTGAATGATGTTTCTGCCCACTTCGTGCCAGCTAGAAAGATTGTGGCAGTCAGAATTTGGACTCCCATCACATTCCTTGTCATTCCTTTTCATGAAGAATCCCGATGAGCAAGATAAACCAGGGCTGGAGCATAGGATAATTCTGGGTAACTCTCAATATCAGTCAGGAAGGGTTCCAGTGAGATCAGAAGTACTGCTATCTAACATGGTGCCTATGTTTTAGAAAAAAGCAAACATGTTTTATCTACCTGTATGTTGTATGTTAGGTGAGTAGAATTTGTTTCACCCCATATCCTGCATGATGATCATATATGACATGTTTTCCATATATGTAATATTTTCAACAGCAATGGTCAACAAGTATTGGAATCATGCAGCTAATTGTGTCTATAGTACAGCATGTAAAAGACAGATTGGGAACATTTGTCCCTCTAGGTGTTTTGACCTACGATTTCCACCAGCCCATTCAGCATGGCCATTAGAAATAGGAGTGTAAAAATAATAGCCCACAACATCTGGAGTGCCAGAACTTCCCCATCCCTTGATGACAAGGCCCAAGATACCTAAATTCCAGTTGTGTTAATATCCAAATATGGATATCTGTTTCTTTTGAAATGTGTATTAATGGCAGAGAGAATATCCAAGTTTACTAGAAGATAGATCAATATTTAAAGTTTTACCTGATGAAAGACATTGTCCTAGTGTTCTCTTTATTTCATTTTGGTTAAATAGAAGTTTTTTACCCTTCATTTCGTCTGAGAGAAAACAATGGGATCTTTTCTTTCTCTTTTGTACTATTCATTTGCAGACCTACCATAATCACCATGTGTTAGCATTGCTCCAGACACTAGTGACTGGAGGAACCAGTCCAGAACTAGAAGAATTTTTAGCTGAGGAGACTCAATTGAGTGGGAGTTCAACTAATGTCATACCCCATGATCTCAGGAACAGATGCAAACTGTCCCTTTTGCCACTGACAAACAATTCAGTTTCCATAGAAGGATTAGTGGTAAGTAAGGCAATAAAGAAACAACTGATTTCCTTCGTGCTAACACAGCAGAACAGTCTCACACACCTCTCTATTGCACACTATTGTTCACCATTTTTTTTTTTCCTGGAGGGCTTCCCCATATTCTGAAGCAGATTTGGAGGGTGCACAATGGGCTACACTGGGGAGGGACAATCACACCTTTCCTGGTTTTGCTAATTGGATGCTATTCCATCAGCAGAAGAATAAAACTGAATCTTTGCTTGTATGAGCAAAAACATCAGACCACTTTAATGTGTTTCAGAATTAATAACATACAGTTCCATATCATATGCAGAAAGCCCTCTGCAGCTCAGGTCCAGGCTATATGGCAGACCATATCTCCCTCTCTGAGCCTGCCTGGGCCCTGGGACAATCAGGAAAAAAGCCCTTCTCTCAGTCCTACATTGAGATTACCAGAGAATGTAAATATGGAGTCAATGTTCTCCTTTTTTTTTTTTTCCTTTGTAGGTCTACTTCGGGGATGTGTTCACTAACGCTCTTGCCAAATTTGGAATCCTTTGCTTTGCTATCTACCGCTTGAAAAGAGAGCCCAATCCATATGAGCTTAGGAAAGTATAGTGCAACTGAAACTTATAGATGCAAAGCCATTTGGTTGTTCAATTTAACACAAACACATTGGCATCCATTTGGATCAACATTGATCCAAAATAATTCAAATTCACAATTGTTTCAAATTCTATAGCATGATATATAAAGAGAGAGGGGGGGAAGGGAGGGGGGAGGGAGGCATTAAACTGCAGGGAACAAACAAACTATGCATAGAAATAAGCAATGAATAGATATATGAATGTTTAACTGTTCCATAAAGAATGTATGCTGAGATCTTGCATTGTTAGATGTAATTACAGTGGTGGAGCTCTGATGAAGCCATGCTCAAACCTTTTCAGCCCAACAGCACTGCAACCAAAGGGATTCTGAGTTGCTGCAGTTTGGGGCTCTGAAAAATGACATCTGCTATGCTCCCTCAGTCACAGAATGCATTGAGAACAGGCAACTGGAGAGATTCTTAATGTCCTGCCACAACTGCTTCTCTCAACATGCCCTGTGACTGGGAAAGTCAGATGTCATCTTGCAGAACTCTGATCTCTAGTATCTTGGAAACCCTTTAGCTGGAGTGTTGCCTGGCTGAAAGGTGGTGGGTTTTGAGTTCATATTTGTTTGTTAATTATTGTAAACAATATATCCCAAAAGTTATGAGATTATAAATCCAGCCAGTGATCCTATAATTACAGAAGAGATAGGAGTTCATCACAAGGGGGAAATCTCGTGCAGAAATGGGGTTTTAAATTGAAAAAACCCACAAAAATGGGCAGATTTTCAGCTGACGTCGCTGTTAAAATGGGGTTAACTTAAACAGAAAGTAGTCAGAAACTGCTTTTTTTTTACTTTTGGAAAATCCTGAAAGTAAAAAGAAAGCAGTTTTTGACTACTTTCCATACGGGTTAACTCCATTTTAACAGCAATGTGTGTGAAAATCTGCCCACTTTTGTGGGTTTCCCCCACCTTTTAAATCCCGTTTCTGCATGGGATTTCGCCTGTGTGATAAACTCCATTGTCAGAAATAATATTTTTAGGCCATCTCAGCCAGCAGTCATCACTGCCACATCTCATATCTGAGGATTTTACAAATTTATTATATTTTATAATAAATTAATGCATATTAGTGCCAGAAGATGTGGTGAAGGCTGCTCGATAAGGGCGCAATCTGGTGGTAGATGCCATTACAGTATATGTGTGTGTACCTTCAAGTCACCTGTCTCCTTATGACAACCCCATCAATTTCAGAGGATTTTCTTAGGAAAGGAATACTCAGAGATGGTTTTTGCCACTTCTTTTCTCTGGTTCTTTTGTAGCTTACAGTACCTGGTCTTTGGTGATGATCTCCCAACTAAGTACTAACCAGGACTGACCCTGCTTAGCTTCCAATATCAGACTGGATCTGGTGTATACCCATTGAAATTAATATGATACATGTTTCTTGTAACTAACAAGTCCCATTTATTTCAATGAATATACTCTATCTGACATTAAATTTAGCCTTCAGCTGATTTTAAAATGAAACATTTATATGCTGACTTTCTCCTGGAGTAGGACGCAAGCCCACTCACAGAAGAAAAATCACTTAAAACCAAACAATACAATTTTAAAACAATTAAAATTATCACATTGAGAACAGTACAGAATTATTTAAAAAATCATACAAATGTTTTAAAAATAACCAAAGCAAACATCCCAATAAGAAGCCTCCCTAGGAATCATTGGTTCCATAGCAAGACCTGCTTAACCAAAAAGGTCTTTTGTCATTCCACAAACCATGACAATACTAAACTAAACTAAACTAAACAATACCAAACAATATTCTTCAGTTTTTAATATCTCAGAGTAGCACCAACAGAGCCAGTTCAAGAAATCATTTAACTTATGTTGTTGATGAGAGCAGCCACACATGCTGTAAAGCAAGACTAGGAAACATGCTATCTTCCAAACTCACGTATGTAGCTTTCTCATGCCTTCTTGAAAAATGTTCCACCTAATTTTAGCATAAATTACACCACCAAATTTCAGAATCAATCCAGAAAAATGCCCTTTAAAGCAGGGGAAAGGTTTGCTATTACTGTTGTTGTTGGAGGTTGTATTTGCTGCTGAATGCGGTGGTGAGCAGCCCCTGGAGAGTTTGAGGGAAACAAAATTACCCCCAAAGCTAAAGCCTTATTGCATTACAAAAGTAAGCTGAGATAGAGTGGCAGAGAAGCAGCTTTCTGCTTACCTCTCTGCATGCCCTTATCCATTCCCTTCCCAATGGAGACAGTTGCAAAAGGGTGTCTTTTGTCATGCAGAGAAAATTTGTTTGGCAAAAGGCACACTTTTATGACTATCTCCCTCTGAAAGGAGAATGGAAGTGCTTCAATGGCATGGAAAGAGGTAAGCAGAAAGCTGCTTCTCTGCCCCTTAATCTCAGCTGACTTCTGTAATGCGATAAGGCTCCTAGTGAAGATGCCTACCGCTACTGTTAAAGATTCAAAAGGATCCACTGAATATTTCTGGATTAAGTGATTTCTTGGTTACCCACATTTTCTATTACCAGCATTGCTGTTCTGTGATCAGTGGTCAAATCTTTGACATACTCAAAACCCAATAGTTTAAAAAAAAAAGTCTATTCAATGGATAAATGTTTATATTCTGATATTGCTGGGTTTTCTCCAAAACAGGTTTGTGATTGCTCATCCACCCATTGATTTAGAGATGTTTTCTAGTGATCAGCTGTTTTGTCTTGTTCCATTCAACATTTTAGCAAATGATCTGACATCTGTGTTGAAGAGTGCTTTACCAGTCAAAGGAAATGAACCCACACGGGTTGAAGAAACTGTGATTTTGCCATAAAGAAAACCACCATCTCCCTATAAATAAAGACTTTATTCTCTGTTCCATGTGTGCAACTTGCCCTCTCTCTACCCCAGGAAATTATGTAGGGATAAATGTACATTCTGGTGATTGCCCTAATAAGAGTCATGCTAATGTGACAGAATAATGTATTAAAGAATCAGCCAAAATGGGATCGAAACAGGTGGTAATTCATGATTACAGGGAGCACACAACTCTCCTGTTGCAACAACTCCACTGGCTACTGATTTGTTTCCAGGCACAAAGTGCCCATTATGTAGTATAAAACCCCATACAGCTTAGGTCCAGGCTATTTGGCAAACAACCTTTCCCCATATGAGCCTGACCCTGAGATCCACAGAAGAAGCCTTTCTTTTAGAGCCATCAACTTCACAGGTATGGATGGTGTGAACACAAGAGTAGACCTTCTTGGTGGCTGCCTCTAGACTTGGAACTCTCTCCCTAGAGAGGCTAGAATCACCCCCTCCTTACTGTCCTCCTTACTGTCCTTCAGCCAGCCAATACTTTTTTTATTTAGACAGGCTTTTAAAATTGAAGGCTTTTAACAAAAGACCAGTTCTGGAAACAAGACTATTCTGAAACTGTTGTTGTGTGTACCTTCAAACCATTTCTGATTTATGGTGACTCTAAGATGAACCTATCATAGGGTTTTCCTGGCAAGATTTATTAAATTATTTAAAATTACTCATCCTTTGGGTGGTGAGTTTTGGTAGCTGGATGCTGGATTGAGAAATGATAGAACAAATAATCCATTTAAATACTTAGAAGTGCCTTTCATTGCCAACCTATGGAAGATTAATATAAATAGCTGTAGTGTATTATCTAAAATCCCAATGGACTACAGCAAGTGTAGAAATTTGATTACACTAAAGGATATGGTGGCAAAACCCATCCTGTAAGTACACACATTTAAAATCTTGTTGCAACTATTGAATGAATTTAGTAAATTTGAAATATCTGGAGGTAGTGTAAAATGTGTTTTTGAGAAAATTATAAGCTTTAACATCTGCAACAACAGTAGCTATGTCAAGAAGAAAAATGGCTTTAGCATCCATTTAGGTATGCTTGGAGTGTGTAAGCTACACTTCTGGCTGAGAATGAATCAACTGGAGGATGGATGTTTCCCCAAACTTTCTTAGTTTGGAGAACTAAGCATGAGTGGATGAACTCATGCTGTATCTCAAGAATGCTGATCAGCTGAGGTTCAGGGAATAAATTAAGAGGTCAGATGTTTTGTTGTAATAAATTCATTGATAGCCATTTAATTAAATTTAATCACTAATACAACTAGTTTTTGTTATTGTTGTGTACCTTCAAATCATTTCTGAATTATGGTGACCTAAAGTGAACCTGTCATGGAGTTTTCTTTCCATTGCCTTCCCCTGAAGCTTGTGACTTGCCCAAGGTCAGTGGGTTTCATAGTGAGTGGGGAATTGAACCCTGGTCTACAGAATCATAGTCCAACACTCAAACCACTATGCCACACTGGCTTTCTGTTCCAACTAGTATAGTATACTTATGAAAAATAATTCTAGACCCTGATATTTAATGAAATGACTTTTCCAGAAAGGAAAGAGTTCATCAAGCTGTGGTTCCAAAACACCAGTGATTTTGACAGGCACATATTTGAGGACCTTATGGCTCAGAGGGAATGTGGCACGTGTGTGTGTGCATAAGTGTTTGTGTGTGCGTGTGCATATGTGTGGGGTACTGGTCAATTTTGGCTGATAGTCAAGGGGAGAAAGAGATATTGGTAGTAGTGTAGGACAGTAGCCTGACACAAGGGAAATTTGAGAGAACTTTCTGAAAACCTCCCTGATTTTATTCAGTGTGCTTCATTAGTGCATAAAGTCTTACAGTTAGGTTGAAAATTTTAAGCTACTTCGTTTTGATGTATTGTCAATACATGCTAACCTTTAATTTGTTTCCTAGATGAGTAGTAGTTTTAGGGCTATGTTTTACACTAATTTGTAAATGTTCTGATACTGCATTATTCATATAGGAAAGTGAGATAATTCATTGGCTATTGGGTACAAGAAATGTATTTATTATTGATTATTAATCTCAGGAGGTATTTGCTCTCCCTGTCTGCCTGAACAGACAGCACTAGCACCCACTTCTGAATTCACTTTAGAAAACCTATTACTTTCATTACTTTCATTAGTACTGTCAAATTAAATGTTCCCAATGTTAATAAATGGCATCACACAACCATTGGTACCCACTACCTCGCTATTGCTCCCAGTGATGATCTTTACAAGTCTTCAGTCCCTATCACCAACCAGACCAGTTACAGCCATTATCAATCTTAACCCTGCTTCACAATTGGAAACCTGCAATAGTCCACAGACCAGTCTTATATGAACAAATCAAGAGCATCCTGTGTTGCACATACTAGGGACTCTATATAGTCAAGCCACTGGAATGGACATCAAGTCAACCTTCTCAGACTACAACTCTGCTATTCTTCAGTACTCCATGTCAGCTAACAAGCCCTTCCTTTCTGGATACTGCTGATCACTACAGACTTCACATCTGTACTTTTCATAAACAAACCTCATGGTGATACTATGGGCTCAGTAAATTGCCATAGACATTTTGTCAATTGTGGTCTGTTTCCAAGAAGCCTCCAACATGATGGCCAAGACTCTCAGCTGGATTGCTTTGGTTTCTCATTCATGGAGGTTTGCTCTGAGAGTGGCCAGCCAAATGTTTGGAGATGGGAGCTTCCCAGTGGTGCATCTGTCTCGAAAAGCCCTGTTACTTCTATGATAACAGGCTTTGCAAAAGGGAATATATTCCAAGAATGGGTGTGTCCTATTGTTGGACATATTGGGCAGCATGCTCTTTGTGACATATGCTCATGTACAGATGTAAGTCTCTCTTTGGACTGGGTATAGGGAGCTCCCCCCAGCTGTTAAGCCCTGGGAAGGGCTGCTGTTTCTGGTGGGGAGGGGAGGATGAGCATGTGGCTGCTCTAGGCTATCTACCTGTGAGTGTGATTGCCCACCCCCCAGACCTGAAACTAAATGTTTCTTCATCATCTGAATTTCCTCCTCCCACCCCTTCCCTTCTCTCCCTTGCCCACTGGTAAGCAATAACAAGGGACCTTCATGAGGATATGAATGTGGCTGGGATGCTAAGAGGACATGGAATTGCATGGGCAGAGTATTACACTCTGGCTAAATGTAGGATATCAACCATTTTCACCATTTGCTCTTGTTACCAGAACCCTGGTTGAAACTGGTGATAATAATTCCATAATGGCTCTTAATTGGCTTGGCCAATATCAAAGAATGGGCTTGCATACTCAGGACAAAACCAATCAGTTTAGATATTTAGCCTTTTTCACATCCATATAGGTTTCCCAATCTCGCTGAAGGCTGCAGCATCCTTCACAATGGCTAGTGTACCAGTCTGAGCCAGTTTGGGAGTTCTCCATTCTGTGGAGGCTAGCAAAACAATTAGCCTTGATTGCTTTCCTTGTCAGCAAGTGGGGTGGGGGTGGGGGTTGAGAAAATGTCAAATTTCTAGTTTAGAATAAAGCTTGGCTTTTTCCAAGATGGACAAAGGATCTAGGCCACCTATCTGTTCAGTATATATTTTTTAACAATTTCTGCATACTCTGGCAACAGACAGATTTCCTGCCTTATGCATCAATACCTAATATTCATATTTATTGACCATAACTCATAAGACCAAATAATCCCCTTCCCCCAGTACATTTTTAGTACATTTGAAAGTTATAGAGAGAGGAAATCTGTGAAAAGATATAAAATATCCAGGGTATAATATTCATTCTGAATATATGGATCTTGCCCCCAAATGATTAAATTAAAGGTTTGCATCAATCCAAATGCAAAGATGTTATATTTCTCTTTTTTAAAAAAATAATGTACAGTAATCACATCATGAATAATCCAGGGAACCAATATTCTAAGATATGTAATATCTTTTGGGCACCAGCCTTTGGTCTGCAGGTGATTCTTACATGATGGGATTCCAAGAAGCAAGGATGGAAAGACAGAGCATCCCAAAACTGGGGGATGTTCAGGAAGAAAGAAATAGAGAACTTGAGAGAGACAAAAAGAAGAAAGAAAAGTGATAAAACTGCCAGCAAGCAGTAAGAGTAACAAGAATGATGAGACTGCCTGTGAGTCTAATTTGCACTGCAGCAATAATGCATTTTGACACTGATTTAACTGCCAAGGTTTAATGCTATGGAATCCTGGGATTTGTAGTTTGGTGAGTTCTTTAGCCTTTTCTGTCAGAGCGCTCTGGTATCACATCAATCTACAAATCCCAGGATTCCATAGCATTAAACCATGGCAGTTAAAGTGGTGTCAAATTGCATTAATTCTGCAGTGCAGATTAGACCCAAGACAGGGTAAGGAGTTCCGCTGAAAGGGACTTTCCATGAACTGTGTACAAAGAAAGAATGGTATGAGAATGCAGGTGGGATTCAGAGAAACAAGATTAAATGAAATGTAATATGCATTTTTCATATCCTACTCATATTTGGAAGGATAGACAGTCTTTCTGCAAAACAAGGAAGAAATAATATACTTGTATCTTAAATACCATTCTGACTTTGTACAAAATCTGATCAGGATAAGAAGAAAGGAGGGTGAGTTTCCCCTCTTCCCCTAATGTTAATTAGGTTTGAATGTCTGCAGTTTGAGCCCAGCCACCACATACTGAGAAGAAAGAAGCCCAAGCAGCTGAGACAGAGTTCAGACTAAACTAACTGGAAATTCCCAGGAGATGTCCCAAGGTAAATCTGATAGTCTCTGTCATTTATAATCATTATCAGACAACCAAACTCACTGCATTTTTACCAAGGAGCCAATTAAATGATCCCTGAGGCTGGAGACAAAGGTCTAAACTTCCTTCTTGATTTTCAAGAAAAAGTTCTATGCATTGCTTCAAATAAATACCAGAGATCTAACCATAGAACTTCATAAAATAATTGAATATGACAGAGGCTAAGTTGGGACAAAGGTGAATAAAAGAAACAGCCTTGGTTCTTCATCAGGCCAATGGCTCAATTATCTAGTGTGGTTGGAAGGTGATACATCACAATCACATTTCTCAGAGTCTCAGGCAGATCTTTCCCTAGTCTGCAAGTGAATCCCTGATAACAGGAAATATAAGGACTACATTGCAGAATAGTACCCCTGTCCTAAGTTATCATCTAATAGAGCTACCAGTAAAAACATGATTCTTTCTAGTTGCTTCTACACTGCCAGTAGCAATGACCTTGGCCAGGTGTTCTGTAGCCACACATCACTATTCTAGTGGCTGGAGCACTACTTTTCTGTCACTTGATACCCACCACCACTATCTTCTAGCTTCCTGACAGAAAGTCTGAAGAGCAACACTAGTCTGTTGCTTTCAAAGCTAGGAAGAAGCTTGCTTTCTAATAAATTCAAAGTGCTGGTTATGACCTATAAAGCCTCATATAGGGCTCAGGCTATTAAAGCCCTATAGGGCCAGACAATTTGGCAGATTGTATCTCATGTATGAGGCTGCCTGGGCTCTGAAAGAATCAGGAGAGGCCCTTCACCCAGACTCACCACCATTGCAAGCATGGTTGGTGAGGATATGAGAGACAGCCTTCTCAGTGGCTGTCTCTAGACTCTGGAACTCCCTATCCATGAAGGCCAGAATAGCCCACTCCTTGTTGACTTGTAAACCAGAAAGTTTTTAAAGAATAGGCTGGGGTGCTGTACTGCTTTAATTGTACTTTTTAAAACTTGTATCTTTTTAAAATTATATTTTATTATTTTAATATATAATGCTTTTAATATTTTAAAAAATAAAATATGAAACAAATCTAATCAGACAGGACTTAGGCAAAATTAACAAAGATATTGGGGAAATCACAGGTAAAATAGAGAAACTGGAAATCACCTCAAAATAACTGGAAGAGAAGGTGGAAGAAGTATCTACCGCTCAATTTGAGGATTACAAAGTAACACTGAGACTGGAATTGAAACAGAGAGAATCTTGTATAAAATTATGAGGTGTACCAGAACAAGCTAATGATAATTTGCATGAATAATTGGTTGTGTTTTTTTCCTTGGGAAAATACATGGATACTCCAGTTCAATGATTCAGTTGGGAGATTGACAGAATATATAGATTAAACTCCAAAGTAGCAAAAAAAAAAAAAAAAACTCCCAAGAGACATTGTGATATACTAGGTGAGGAAAAGAATATGAGACTCAATACTCCAGAAAAAACTATGAAACCAAACAAATGATCCAAGGTAACAAAATACAGATTTATAAAAATATCCTGGGGGAAATCTTGAAAAGAAGAAAATATTACAGATTTCTAATGGAACAGCTGAAATAACATCATATCTCATATAGATGGGAGGAGATCAAAGGATTAACACTCACTTGGAGACAGAAAAGACATAACTTGAATACTATAGAGAAAACGTGAATTCTGGAAAAAATATAGAAAAGAAATTGAGGACAGTAAAGCTAATAATACAAAATCTGAAAGGCAGAAAACTGAAGAACAAGATAAGTAGTGAAAAAACAAGAAAAAGCAGCAAGAAAAAGCAGAGTTGGAAGAGAAGGGGGATGACTGCAGAAGGAAAGAGAGGAGCAGAGAGGAAGAAGAAAACATAAAAGATAATGATGAAGAAGAACTAGGACAAGAAGAGGAGGAGATACTGACAGGAAGAAGGAGAAACAAGGGAAGAAGGGGAAACAAGGGAAAAGGAGACAAGAGAAGATCAAGCCTTATTAACTGAAGAAGTACTGCATTAATTAGAATATATTTGCTTTTTCTGAATCTACCTTGTCTGACTTAGACAATAGATGAAGAAAATACATTCAAGGGATGTTCAAGGGTTAAACTCCCCAACAAAAAGAAAGAAAGTATTTCACATTTTGAAAAAGAGAAACTATGACTTAATTTGTTTCCAAGAGGATAAGGACAAAAAAACTTTTACAAAATTGGCATTTAGGAAAAGAGTTTATATCAGCCTCAAACAGTAGATAAAAAGGAGTAGTGATATATGTGACCAAAAAGATTAAAACAGGAGGGGTA
Organism: Phrynosoma blainvillii; assembly: GCA_026167975.1. Classification (NCBI taxonomy): domain Eukaryota; kingdom Metazoa; phylum Chordata; class Lepidosauria; order Squamata; family Phrynosomatidae; genus Phrynosoma; species Phrynosoma blainvillii. The sequence goes on along the minus strand of JANUYF010000006.1, from coordinate 9,910,877 downwards.
TTTAAAGATAATGAGGGATATTATTTAGGATTAGAAACTGAATGTAAAAAAGGGAAAATGTTAATTGTAGGAATTTACTGCCCTCAAGAAAATAGAGAAAGTTCTATATAAAAAACTGCATAGGAAACAAATGGAATTGGATCATGATAATTTGATGATAATGGGAGATTTCAATAGGGTGGTAGAACCAAAATTAGATAGGAAATCTGGGGGGGGGGGGGGGTTTAACCTCAAACCAAGGGAAACTACCAAAATCTTTTTCTTTTTTTTTTTAATATGGTGGAAGAGATAGAAATGATTGATGGATATAGATACTTATATGAGCAAAAAAAGGGATTATACATTCTATTCTGAAAGGCATCACTCACTTTCTAGAATTTATATGTTTTTCTTGACCAAATTAATGTTGCTGTTTTTTTAAATACTGTGATGGTTTGATCCTATTTTAATTATCATTTATTTTATGTTTTTAGTTGTATTGTTCTTTTAAACTGTGAGCCATTTTGAAACCCAAATTGGGGGGGGGGGGAGTGAGATATAATAACAACTACTAGTGCTGCTGCTGCTACTACTACTACTACTACTTTTGTAACTAGTTAGTTCTTGCAGTAATAAGCTAAAGCACACTTCCCCTTTCCAGTTCCTTGCCTGTAACATCCATGACCATAATTCTCAGAGTGAATCCGACTGAACTTAGGCTAGAACCCACTGGAAAGCCTATGCCATAGCAGTGGTGGCAGCAAAGAAACTATACTTTTCTGCCACCATTGTGTCTGCACAGTGTCATCCAATGGAGCTGTTTTGAGTTGCCATGGGCCTCTTACAGTGGGTGTAATCATAGTACCTGTTTGTCTCACAGTACTGGATAAATTTCAATTTGTGCAGCCTGAAGATGTGGATAGGATCCTTGGAGAGGTGAGACCCACCATGTGCATACTGATTGCTGTTCCTGGTTTTTGAAGTCAGCTAGAGAGGGACTGGATGAGTGGGTAAAGGGAGTGCCTTCACTGCAGCAAGGCAAATTTCCATCTGGCTAAAGGAAGCTGTGGTGAAGCTGTTACTAAAAAAGACCTCTCTGGATCCCACCATCCTGGATAACTATTAACCAGTCTCTAATATTCCAATTTTTGGGCAAGATCCTGGAGTGGTGGTGGCCTCCCAGCTCCATGGATTTCTGGATGAAATAGATTATCTAGATCCATTTCAATCTGGCTTCAGTCCTGGCTATGGCACAGTGATGGCTTTGGTCACCTTGGTGGATGATCATCGCAAGGAACTGGAAAGGGGAAGTGTGTCGCTGTTGGTCCTGTTAGATCTTTCAGCGGCTTTTGATACCATCGACCATGGTATCCTTCTGAGCTGCCTTTCTGGATTGGGATTTGGGGGCACTGCTATGCAATGGTTCTGGTCTTTCTTAGAGGGTTGACCCAGAAGGTGGTGTTGGGGAACTCCTATTCGATTCCTTGGCTGCTGGCCTGTGGAGTCCCACAGGGTTCTGTTTTTTCTCCCATGTTGTTTAACATCTATATGAAACCACTGGGAGAGGTCACCTGGAGTTTTGAGGTGCAGTGTCATCAGTGTGTGGATGACACCCAACTCTATCTCTCCTTTCCATTTGACTCCAAGGAAGCTGTCTCTGTGCTTAACCAGTGTCTGCTGTCAGTAATGGATGAGGGCAAACAAATTGAAACTTAATCCAGACAAGACAGAGGTCAGTCGTAAGACAGATCAGGGAATTGGGGCTGTGCCTGAGATGGATGGGGTTACATGCCCCTTAAATCTCAGACTTGCAGCTTGGATGTGCTCCTGGACTTAACTCTGAACCTGGATGCCCAAGTTTCAGCAGTGGCCAGGAGTGCATTTTCACAATTAAAACTTGTGCTCCAGCTGTGCCCATTCCTTTTGATGTCAGATCTGGCTACAGTGACACATGCTTTGGTTACATCCCGTTTGGACTATTGTAACGCACTCTACATGGGGCTGCCTTTGGAAACTGTTCAGAAACTTCAGCAGGTCCAAAATGCCACAGCTAGAACACTGAATGGAGCCAGTTATAGGGAGTGTATAACTCCTGTATTGAAAGAGCTTCACTGGCTACCAGTTCATTTCCAAGCACAATTCAAAGTGCTGGTCATGACCTAGAAAGCCCTACATGGCTTAGGTCCAGACTATTTAAGAGACCTTATCTCCCCATACACACCACCTAGAGCTCTAAGATCCTCAGGAGAATGTTTTCTCTCTGCTCCACTACCATCCCCTGCTTGTTTGAGAAGAGAGAGCCTTCTCAGTGGCTGCTCCCACCCTGTGGAGTTGCCTTCCATGGGAGGCTAGACTGACCCTTTCACTGCTGGCCTTTCGCCAGCAGGCGAAGACATTTTTATTTAAGCAAGCCTTTTAAAATCCTGCAGGCTTGGTTTTATTGGTGGATCGGGGGTTAGTTTTAGATTTTTTTTAACTCTGTTTTAAATGTTATATTTGTAATTTTTTATGTTTTTGAGGTTTTAATTGTACTATTTTAATTGTTGTTTTAATGTGTTTTATATATGCTGTTAGCCGCCTTGGGTCCCATTTTGAGAGAAAGCTGGGATAAAAATAAATAAATAAATAAATAAAATAATTCACTTTTTCACAAACAAAAATGTCACTTATAATTGGGTGGATATTTTCAGTCAGTTTGAGCAATGGGAGGGAAGAGAAAGAGTTGGATTGGTCACTGCTTTCTGCTGTACCTTGCATGTACTGCATTGTCCTTTCTTTTTCATTTTCTTCAGAACTTCCTGGGTCCAATATCTGAATTTAGGGCATCTCCCTCCATTTTCCAATGGCATAATAGTAGCAAAACAGTAACATGTTAATAATGAATAATTTGACACACTACCTTTCTAGAGTGCAGCAAAAGCAAGAAGCTATAATCTGTTGTGTGATTAGAGTAACAGCTGAAGTAATTTGTTCCTTTAAAAAATCAGCATTCCCAACATTCCCAACAGACTGGTGTTCAAGAGCCATCATGATGTGAAAAGCAAGTGATTGTTGCTACTTAGCAAGGCACTCCACTCATTAATTTAGTGGTGAAGCATCTGGTTGGACACCAGTTGCCCACCTGGGCTGCATGTGAAAGGCTTCCTACAGGTCTCTGATAAGTCCCATAAGATTGAAGGAAATTTTACAAGATTGCTTCTCTGTGGCAACTTAGTGAAAAGGAACATAATGGTGGAGGCACTGATGAATTTTGTCTCTACACCAGGTAATGAAATGGCTTTTGTCAGGCCTGTGGTCCAAACATGGTCTTGCCATGCTTAATTCTTGTCATGCTTAACTGTTGTGTTTGAACATGTGTGTAAATATGGGGTGATGGGTTATGATGTCCTACAGGTGAAGCTGGGAGAAGTAAAGATTGTGTTAAGATTCCACCTCAACATTAGCAAGAACTTCCTGACAGTAAGAACTGTTTGACCATGGGACACACTCCCTCAGAATATGATGGAGTCTCCTTTTTTTGGGGGGGGGGGGGAGGTTAAGCAGATGCTGGATGGCCATCTGTTGGGAAATGCTTTGATTGTGTGTTCCTGCATGACAGGGGGTTGGTCTGCTTGGCCCTTGTGGTCTCTTCTGACTCTATGATTCTATGATTCTATCAAGGACAGCCTCAAATAATGAGCAGATGTGTGGGGAGAAAGCATGAGTTGCCAATTGCCAAGGTCATTCTTGTAGGAATCTATAGCTTGGTACAGAGGAAAAACAAGGAGGGGGCACACCTGGGAAAAGAATATGTTTTGAATTACTAACAAATAAGGTGAAGGCTTTTGTAATGGGTAAATTGAGGCTCTTGTACTTTGGCCACACCATGAGGAAAAATGAATAATTATAAAAGACAATGATGCTAGGAAAGGTGGAAGGCAATAGGAAGAAAGGAAACCACATGCTAGTTGGTTAGACTACATCAGGGAGAACACGGATCTGAGCCTGCAGGACTTGAGCAGAAAGGATGAAGACAGGGGGTTTTGGAGATGTCTCATCCACAGGGTTGTCATGAGTCAAAGTTGACTTGAAGGCAGTTAACAACAAACACAACAATATTATTTGAACTCTAAGTATATCAGGGTTACTCAATCTTGACAACAACTACATACGGTGATTATGCCTACTTGCTAAATAAAGCTTTTTAGAACTGCTGAAGGTTTGTTTTCCTGAAGCTGAATTAGCCTTTACGCTACAGGCTTCATCTGGGTATGTTTAGGCTTAAACCTAGTGACATTTCCATACCATGGGACATCCAATTTCACCCTTATTTCCTCCGCAAACTTTCATGTCAGATTTATTTTCACTTAATAATCTGGGAAAATTGTTTGGGTTTTCTAAACATTGTGAGCATGCCCTCATCAAATGTTGACAGTAAAAACTATTTTTATATTTCTTTTAATTAAAAAAGTGGAATGAGAAATGCATATCATTAAAAGAAAATGGTGCTCCCATTTTCTTTGCATGCAAGCGTTCAGATCTAGTGTTAAAAGCATCTTCTCATACCTCCAAAAGATTCTCATCAGACATGTCTTGGAGCTTATGCTATTTCTAAAAGAGAGGAAAATTGCCCCTCCCTAATTATATAGTGGCTGTGTAGAATACAGTCATCCTAGGTGGAGTCTTGCTGAGACAAGCTAGAGGAAAGCGATGAAAGAAATGAGATGTAAAAGTATTTTTGAAGAGGTGCCCAACTGTAATAGATCTAATCTGTAGTCAAGGGGAAATAACCTAATATTATCTGTCACTCAGGGATTAGAATATGACTGGGAGGGATTTCCAGTGTGTTCTGACAAGGTGGGTGGCTTGACTGTTTGCTTGTGGAGGTAGTTTTTTTCTTTCTTTCCTAGGATGTGTTTGGCTTGTTTTCTTCAGTGATCTGTAGGCCAATAAGACATCAACTTTTAGGCTTGTCACATCCTATTTGTCTTCTGTGGGATGCTACTGATTCATGGAGGCTGTGGCAAAAAATACAGTTAATAATTGTTATGTTTACTATAACTGCAAGACTAATAGTTGACGATGAAGCTTAAAAGACTACAGAGACCACAGCATCGGATATGTCAATGTGTTTTACAAGCAAAGATCTTTACAAGTAAAGATCACTGACAGTCTGACATCCGGGTAGAGAGAAGTTCTGCAAGTTTTTAAGAAATTTGATCTTTGAGATTTCCTGTACAAAATGACCTTGGACCACTGGAAAATCAATCTCACATCAGACACAAAAGCTGTTCCCTGCATGGAGTTTTAAACAGATGTTTTCTCTCACAACCATGTATTTAGTTAGGGTTTGAAGCTGTAGCTTGGTGAGAGAACACATGCTTTGCATGCAGAAGATGCAGTCCTTGGCATTTCTAGTTCAAAGGAACAGAGAGTTAATGATACTAAGAGCAGAAAATTGTCAGCTAAACTGACAAATTGACTCACCTGGCATCAGATAAATACATCTCTGCTGTACTTGCAAAAGGTAGTCATTTTTAGCCTTTTACACCAAAGAGCCCTGTAGTACCTTGCAGACCATCAAATTTATTGGAGTTTAAACATTTGTTCATCAAAGACCTCTTCATCGTTTAAGTAGGTCAATATATATAAACTGTGGAGAATTAGAAGGAAGAAATATTCTGGTTGTCGTATTCAAAGGAGGTCACTGACAAACCAGAGGCTATCAAGAGTAAAGCAACCAGGATAGGGATGGTGATTGAGAAACAAGTCTTATAAGAAATGGGTGTTTTACTAAAAGAAAATGAGATCAAGGGGAGACATGATCACTGTCTTCAAATATTGTGGAGTTAATGAAACAAATTTGCTCATTCTTACTTTAGTGGGCATTGAGCAGAAATAGCAAGGAAAAACTTTAGGGGAAACTTCCTAATATAAGTGCTCTTTTAACAGAGGAAGCAATTAACTTAGATGGTGACTGGCTACCCATTGCTTTCAAGTATTTAAGAAGAGGTCTTAAGGGTAGTGTTCCAGCATCTTGCATAGAGCACACTGGCTCATCTCCAAAATGTTTTCTACTAGAATTTGTGATTTTCTTATTTTCATGCACAGTCAGGTCAAAGATTCAAACAATGTAAGCTGAAAGATAGGCTAGTGGGTGAATGTGCTGTTATTCCTTCAGTCAGTTGCCCCCAAAGTGGATTTTCTTAATAAACATGAGTGCCATGCTATCTCCTTTTTAACAATCATTTTATTGGTGTGTGCCTTCATTTCTTGACTTATGGTAACCCTAAGGCAGACCTATCATGGTTTTTTGGGGGGCTGTGCCTGTGTCACTTGGTTTCCATGGCCAAGTGGGAAATCAACCCCTGATCTCCAGAGTCATAATCCATTGCTTAAACCACTACAGCATGCTGGCTCTCATCTATATATTGGCAAAATTTCTTAGCAAGATTTATTCAGAGAGGGTTTTTTTTTTCCATTTACCTTACTCTGAGGCTGAAAGAGTATGACTTGTCCAGGGTCACCCAGTGGGTTTTCATGTTTACATGGAGATTTGAACCCTGGTCCCCAGACTCATAGTCCAATACTCAAACCACGACATAAAGCCGGCTCTCTTAACATGCATTTACCCAATAATGTTCCCACAACAGGTGACACTCAATTCCTCAAGTTCCAGTGCCTGGGCTTCCTGCTTCTGTGGTGTGTGGGGGGATGCCCAGGTGAACCGGAGCAGCACCCACATGGGATGGAGTGGCACAGTAGTGCCCACGCAGGCCAGAGCAGTGCCCATGGAGGTTGGGGAGCAACTGGGTGTCATCCCCATTCTTTGGTGTCATCCAGTGTGGCCCGCACCCCCTGCACCCTCCAGTGACACTACTGCATTTACGCTTGTGGCATAGTGGTTTGCATTTTGGACTGTGACTCTGAGACCAGGGTTCGATATAGCTCAGTCATGTAAAAAAAACTGGGTGACCTTTGGCAAGTCACACTGTCATCCTCAGAGGGAGGTAATGGCAAACCTCCTCTGAACCATTCTTGCCAAGAAAACTTCATGATAGGTTCACCTTAGAATCAGAAATGACTTGAAGGCACACAACAAACTAAAAACTAAAACTAAAACATAATTATTTACCTATAATACTATAATTGATTTGTTTCTATGTAGTTGTTTATATTTCTTTGTTTGAAATAATCCCACCTCATCGCTCTGGGTGGCTTACAGTAAATACAGCTTATTGTGTGGCCTGCTTCTAGATTGTGTTATCATACTATACTGAGTTCTCTTCCAGTCATTTGTAGAAGGTGGAACAGTTTTGTATTACATTTTCCAACTTCTTGTGGTTTATTTGTAAATTCATTTTTGCTTTTCAGAAGATGGAAAGTGAAAAACACTTCTTGTGAAAGGGAAATGCTTTACTGGGTCAAGACCCTTTTTGCATAATACTATTATCATGTGGAGGATTCAGAAATAATCATATTATCCATGTGCTATGGAGCATCAAAGCAAATGTTCTTACCTTGCTTTTTGATGTTGAAGGGTTTTACGTTTTGCATAGGGGCAAAATACTTAAGCCAACTGATCAACACATGATGTGCTTGATGAAACAAAATATGGCTAGGATAAGTGGAAGTATAAAGTAAAGGCTGCAAAGAGGTATAGGTGTACCTTGTTTTAAGACACTTATTTTCTTTTCCTTTAGAGCACTTTGCTAATATAGCACTTTCAGTTATAGAATACGGCACCATTTTGTTACCTGCCCTTAGTCCATTTATAGCATTTGCACACTTTGTGTCTCAGTGTCACACTCTGGAAATTTATTTTATTTTATTTTATTTTGCTCCCCCCCCCCCAACTACCTCTATTACACACTTAATAAGTGATTGTGTAAATATGTTCTTAGGCCAGGGGTAGGCAACCTTTCCCCTTTAAGGGCCGAGGGACTTCATCTCCCAGAAGCCTCAGCCATGTTGGCCAATAGTCCCATGTTGGCCAATAGCTCCTGGGATTCTGGGAGCTGAAGTCCCTCAGCCATTAAAGGGGAAAGGTTGCCTACCCCTGTCTTAGGCTTTTATATGCACTGACAAGTGCAGGAGGAAAGGCTGTTATTCACTTTAAGGCAATATTCATCTTATGGCAGTGGTCCAGGATATAACCCAACATATTAGAGATGTATGGAAAAATAACAGGTGACAGAAACAGGATCAGAACCCTGAGTGCAACTGTTCAGTGACTTGTATGCAGGGACAAAAAGAACTACTACAATAAGTATTGCAGAGAAATAGAAGATGACAACAAAAAAGAAAGAACAACAGACCTCTTCCACAAGATCTGAAAATTCAAAGTAGAAAGATTTTGTAGCACCTTTAATGCTAAGTGAAATAAAGAAGTTGGCAGCACGAACTTTCCTTATTTATTTTAGTTAGTCTCAAAGGTGCTACAAGATCTCTCTACATACTGATTCTACAGACTAACATGGCTAAATCTTTTAAAATTTAAAGGGAAATTTACACCAAGAAAGGGATGTGATGGCTTAACAGTTAAGATGCTGACTTTGATCATTGCAAAATTGACAGGTTAGCAGTTTGAGAGCCAAGAGCCATCTGACAAAGTGATCTCCTGTCATTAGTCCCAGCATCTGCCAACCTAGCAGTTCAAAAGCATGCAAAAGTGCAAGTAGATAAATAGGTACCACTTTGGGGGGAAGGTAGCAGTGTTCCATTCAGTCATGCTGGCCATATGGTCATCTTTGACAACTCTGGCTCCCTTGACTTAACAAGAGAGATGAGTACCGTCCCCTACAGTTGGACACAATTAGACAAACTTGTTAAAGGGGAACCTTTACCTTTTACCTTTAGGGATGGTATACAACTAGCAGAAGAACACATTACATAACCAAAGCAGAAATAAAAAGATGATGCAAACAATACATTGTAGAACTATATAAAAGAGATGAAATAATAGCAGGTTCATTCAAGGAAGAACCATTTGAACATGAACCTATAATTTTAGAAACTAAAGTGGAAATTGCACTCAGAATACTTGGCACCAAAAACTCATCAGAAACAGATGACATGCCAATGGAGGTGCTTCAAACTAAAGAGACAGGATCTACTCTAGTTCTACTTAAAATCAAACAAGAAATATGGAAAATAAAAAAGGGCGCATAGATTGGAAATACTCAGTCTTACATTCAAAAAGAAGGGGACATCAGGCATTGTAGTAACCATGGAACCATTGCATTGATTTCCTGTGCAAGCAAAGAGATATTCAAAAGTGTACAATGAAGAGTTTACCATATATGGAGCAAGAAATATTGAATGTCCAAGCTGGGTTCAGGAAAAGAAGAGACATTAGGGATCATATTGCAAACAAATGTTGAATAATGGAGCACACCAAAGCAATTCAGGAGAAAATCATCTTTTGCTTTATAGATTATAGAAAAGTCCTTGATTTTGTAGATCATGAAAAACTATGTCTCTTTTTTAAAGCAATGGGTGTGCCATGACATTTGATTGTCTTGATGCATGATCTGTACTCAGGACAAAATATTACCATCAGGATAGAATATGGAGAGAAGGAATGGTTTCCAACTGTCAAGGGGGTCAGGCAAGGCTACATTTTATCACCCTATCTGCTAAACATATCATACATAAAATCGGATTCATCTCAGAGGGAGGAAGCACAAAAATTGGAGGAAGGAACATCAGCAATTTACTAAATTGCTTGGAACAGTTACTGAAGAAAGACTTGGAACAATTACTGAAGAAAATCAAGGAAGAAAGTGCAAAGACAGCTTTACAGTTGAACATTAAGAAAATAAAAATAATGATCAGATAATCTACATAACTTTAAATCAGGCAATGAAGACACTGAAATAGTTCAAGATTTTTCCATACCTTGGGTCATTCATTAATCAGAGATTGCAGTCAAGAAATCAGAAGGAGGCTAGGACTTTGAAGGGGAGGTATGAAGGAACTAGACAAGATCTTCAAGTGTAAAGAAATATCTTTGAATACTAAATGTAGGATTGTCTATGGCATCATATTTTCCATTCTTACGTATTGTTGTGAAAGTTAGACAGTGGGGAAAGTTTATTGAAATGTTGTGCTGGAGAAGAGTTTTACAGAAAACATGGACTGCTAAAAAGACAAATAAATGAATCATAGAGCAAATCAAGCCTGAACTCTCCCTAGAAGTCAAGATGAGGCTGTTGTACTTTGGCCATATCATGAGAAGACATGATTCAGAAGAAAAGACAATAATGCTTGATAAGACAGAGGGCAGCAGGGGAAGAGGAAGACTGTGTTACAGATGGATGGACTCAATCAAGGAAACCGTGACCCTGAGTGTATGAGTCCTGAGCAATGATGTTGATGACAGGAGGTCTCTCATTTATAAGTCAAAGTCAACTTGATGACAGTTAAAAAGCAAATGTCTGTACTGCCTTGATGAAAAGGTTCTGAATCATCTGCAAACAATGAGCAGCTAACATGTTAATCAAAGCAGAAGTTGCAAACCTTGGACCATTTAGTGTCAGCTCCCAGAAGCTCCAGAGAGCATGGACAGTGTTTCTGGGAGTTGTAGTTCAAAAAACTGGCAGGGCCAAAGCTTCTTTAACCTTGGTTTCAAGTAATCCATGCAGACATGATATAATGGCTGCATGTTTTAATGTTAAATGTCTTTGCTGATGTTTGTATCTACCTTGCTGTGGTTTTTCAAGTGCTTGTGGATGGACCCAAAGTGTAAAAAAAGTAGCTGCAACACACAACCTCAAACTAATCCATCAATCATAATCCCTGAACTGCCAGAAGTCATGTAACTGCGTAAAGAACTCAGCAGCTTGTGGCACTTATAGGGGGAGAAAGCCCCATCCAATTAATCACAGGTGAAATCGCTTGGACCTCCTCCAAAAAGCCTGAAATATCTGCCAAGCTTTGATGCTGATTTTCTTTCTAAATAACCCCCTAAAGAAATTCATGATTAAGTAATTAAAGTGATGAATAAAGAGATATTCAGTAAGTGGAGAATGGATTGCTGGAGGAGGAGAGTAAACAGTCCAAATCCATCATCACCCTATAGAATGGAGCACATTCTTCCTTTTTACATACATGCTGTCCACATAAACCAAATACCACTTCTCATTTCTGGATATACTCCAAGCTGACCCTATTTCCAGAGGCTTGTCGTATCTGCCCCCTTCCCCCCACCCTTTTAAAAACTTTGCCTAAGAAAATCCTATGAATTTCATGAGGCCACCATAAGTCGACAGGCAAGTTGAAGGCACATACACATACAACATCACACACAAATACAAGGGGATGTTATGTTGAGGCCTATTCTTTTGACTACATTGGAGATAGCACAAATATATCAAATGCTTTGATGGCACAAACATATCAAATAACCAGAATTACACAGTTGTTATCCAGCTTGGTACCTGTTTATTTTCTTTACAAGTAATTATAACAGAATATACCCTCCTCCTGGAACATATGTGGATTTTAAGAAAGATTTATCATGATTACAAATTATATAAGTGCCTATGTCTACCCAGTTGACTTTTAAAATCTGTATTCCCCTTACATATTAGAAATCTCTAAGATACTATGTAACATCTTTCTAAAAAATATAAATTTAGAAATGAAGGAAAATTCAAATGTCAAAGAAAATGAAATTGACAGATTAGCACATCCCATTGTTTGATAATGCATTATTTGCACTGAAAGAAAATGCCTTGGATGGCTGTGCCTACATTAGATTTGGGGAAGAGCAGAGTATTGTCCTTCTGAAGCCACTGATAATGCATCATCACCTACAAAGTCCACTTATTGACTAGAATGTGTGTGGAAGAACCCTACACATATAGAACTATTTACACAGAAGCATTTCATGTTACCAAAACTCTCTGTGATCAGACGTCTCAATTAGGTGGAGTGCCTATGTAAATACCACTATGTACATACTACAGTGCAAACATATGGGTGTGTAAAAATGGGCTTGAACATGGGGAATTTTAATTAGCTCATATAGTTAGCATGAAAGCAACCCAATTTATATGGAGGGGGAGGAGATAGGGAACCTTCACAGAGGCAAAATTCTTCCAATGAATTGTACTATTATGAAGAGGGAAAATAAACAAACAATGCAGACACACACACATACAGACAGGGGTTCATGGAATTCATAAGACAGGTTTTCCAATCAAAATAATTACCCAACACCATAATGCTCTTTTTCTTGATGTAGATATACTCAGCTGCTCACTGAGTGAAGCTGAAATGGAGGCAGCATGAGGGAGGCCAGCAAGGAATTTCAGGGAGACATGAGATTCCCCCCTTCCATGTCAGCTCTCTGAACAAAGAGATCTAGAGGTTTTAATATAGCCCAAAAATGGCTTCAGGCAAAGGTTGTTTATCCTAACTTCAAAGCTGCCAAATTAGCATAGTACAGATCTCCTTGAAGTAGAAAGATTCCAGAGGGGGGTAATGGAGCTTATCTGTCTTGTGGTCAAAAGTCATCCAGGCCATATATCCTCTAGCTTCCTTGTCTCTGAGGTGTGAATCTTTCTGTTTGCAACTCCTGAAACTGATTGTTTGATCTGTAGATGAGTGCTGGGGTCTACTTGACCAGGGTGCCTACATGACCAACTCGTCTCTGGGTTCATGGCAGAATCTGTATTTCCATTTTAGGGTCATACCAGAAAAGTGGATGAATTTCCCTACCAGCAAATACCCATGTTGTTTTGTAATATATTTTGGTTGAATTGGTCTTGAATGGGCAATTAAGGGCCTTTATAGACTGCCAGAAATAATACAGCTTGAGTCACTTTAACTGTCCTGGCTCGGTACGAAGGAATCCTGGGAACTATAGTTTATTGTGGCACCAGAGCTCTCTGATAGAGAAGGCTCAGTGTCCCAGAAAAAAAATACAATTCCCATGATTCTCCAGCACTGAGCCAGGACAGTCAAAGTGGCCTCAAGCTATATTATTTCTGGCAGTCTGTAAAGGCCCTAAATCTCATTATCTGTTTAAAAAAATAGCCTGTTCCTGATGGAGATGAAAACTGATGAACTAATTTGTTCATATGGATGAACAAAGATGTCTGCATGTTTGGATTTTACTCTGGGATTTTGCTTTGGGGACTATGGGAATGTAGTTATGGGGATGAACAACCATAATTCAAGTGTAAATTTACCTTTACACTATTGTGTAATGGAAAGTGATGCTCAAATATCAAAATGTATAAACAGAGACCCAATTTGGAAGGTTAGCATTCAGGGTTGGACTCTGTGTACCTTAACTATGAGGTGTCAGGAGGAGTGCCTTGTCTTTCGCTGTGCAATAGCTCTTTTAGGGGTCTGAAGAATTTTCAAGTATCTGCTCTTCATTTAAAACCTTAGGGAAGATGTAATGGGATTACTCCTCCCATGGGGCTTCTTCAGCATAGTAACCACAAGCAGGTAGCTCCAGAGCGATGGAGAGAAGTGTGATAGAAGGGGGGAAACATATCACATTTGCAGCCACCATGCACTAATGAAGTAGGTTAAGGAATGCCAATAAGTCAATGCAAAAGAAATCTTTATGTACACTTTGGCTGCATCTGCATTCCAGAAATAATGCAGTTGGACACTGCCATGGTTCAATCCTATGAAATTCTGGGATTTGTAGTTTATTGTAGCATGAGAGGTCACTGACAGAGAAGGCTGAATATTTCATCAAACTACAAATCCAAGAATTCCATAGCATTGAGCCATGGAATTTAAAGTGGTATCAAACTACCTTATTTCTGCAGTGCAGATGGATCTTCAGAATGAGACAGGGGGAGGAGCATCTTACATGGAGAAGAAAACATTTGGGAAGCTAGAACATATATTTTGGTCCAGCATAGCTGTAGGCTGTCAAATTCCTTGGGGAGGGACATTCAGGAGCTTATCGCATTCTTAAATAACTTGCCTTACCTGATCTGGCTTAAAATTAAATTCAGGCGGTGTCTGGATCCTATCGCAAAGGTTTTGCTGCCAAAATTACTGCCCAAATGCAGCCTGGGGCCATCCCCACTCCTAGAGTCTTTTAGCTTGAGAAAGTGGCTGCCAGAGCGGCTCCAGGAGCGGGAATAGCCCCGGGCTGGTCCAAGGTGGTGATTTCAGTGAGAAAACCCTTACAATAGGGTCCTGATGCCACTCAAATTTAATTTTAAGCTGGCTCAGGTAACACAAGTTATTTACGAATGTGATAAGCCCATAGTTTATTTCTACTTGGTATCCTTTGGGCCTTCAAATTGTTTAGACATATATTTCAATAGGACACCTGACCAGGATTCAGTCCTGTACTTCCCCTAGAATCTGCTACTTTCTCCACAATCTGTGATTTTCCCTCCCTGTCATGTACTGGGTCCCTTCAATCCAGAGAGACAAGCTTCAATGAAGAAGAAAGCTTTATTTCAGAAATTAAATATGTTCACAGCATGGCATTATTAACAGGGCTGAAGCATTATCAGTCACAAAGTGTATTAAAAGTACATAGTAAATCAAAGAGTTTTCAAGCTGGCACTCCATTTGCCTTAGAATGAAAAGATTCCTCCCTCTTTCCCCCCTTCATTCTAAAAGTTTCCATCAATTTGACCTTGCCAGTTCAAAGCACATTTCTCTTCACTCATATCTGCTCATTAGCCAGCCTCAAAATATAAAGCTCCTTCCACCCAGCACCACTGTTACAATACAACCCATTATTTGGTAATACAAATTATATGCATACTATATAAACAACAAGCATGGTAGGACTTATTATCTTGACACTGCCTCACAGACCTCTGTACCCTATACACCTGTTTGAAAAGGCTGATGAGCTTTAGAACAATGGTTCTCAAACTTTGATCCTTCAGATGATTTGGACATTAGTTCTCAACATTTCTGACTGTTGACCATGCTGGCTGGGGCTTCTGGGAATTGAAGTCCAAAACACCTGGAGGACCTAAGTTTGGGAACCACTAATGTTTGGGTTCCATTGAAGGCTGAAGCAAGAGGGTGAGGGGAAAATCCTGATTCCACTGGTGTCAGGTATCACAGTACAGGACTGGATCTTGGCCTCTCAGCAGTTTGAGGATTTCCTAAAGCTGAGATGGAATGGGTATCTCTCAGGAATGTTTTAGTTGTATATTCCTACACAGCAAGGGTTGAATGAGATGGCCCTTGTGGTCCTTTCAAACTCTATGATTCCATAAACCCAAAAGACCAGTTATCTCCAATTAACACTAATTCTAGCACTGTCACTTATATTTTCCAAACAGTGCTAGGTCTAGAGTTCTGGAACTTACCAGTCCTGGAGCTCTAGCTTCTCCCAAACATGTTATTTGTTGCATACAATGGGTTATAAAGTATCTGGGCCAAGAAATCTTCCCCTTCCCAATGTTTTCACTAGGATTGGGGTGCTTAAAAGGGAAAGATTCATAGTCATTACTTCAGTACAACATTTTTATTATCTCTCTTTCCCTTCAAGGAGCCCAGAGTGGTGTGAATTCTCTTCTTTCAACTTCACAACAATGCTATGAAGTGGATTAAAGAAATAGTGGCTTTTCTGTAACCATCCAGATAACATTATGTAGGTTAGAAATTTCAATTGGAATCTCCTGCTAAGTTCAACAAATTTGAAGCAGGACAAAAACATCTCCATCATCACTGACAATTGACCTTGCTGGCTGGGAATGATGGAAATCATAGCACAAAACAACCGGAGGGTACCAGGTTGCCTGTCCCTGCTCTAATCAGCTCCTCATAGTGCCTGTCCATTATTTTTCCATATCCTTAATGCCATATAGTTATTTCCATACCTCAAGCATCTCTGCATCTCTCTACATATTTGTATTTCTGTGTAAGACTTGCAACTTACTGTGTCAAGTATTCAACAGATGAAAATCAGATGTTCAATTTATCAGCCTATCCATCTCTGATGAGAGTGAATTTTCTCACTCAGCTGTTGTTGGAGTTGTATAAAAAGTGAAATAACGATGGAGCCATTAGAAGAGCAAAGGGTTATTCAGTCTCCTTCCACATCTCCCCCTTCTCATCATTTTAATGGTCTCATAGTTTATAGTTTTAATAACAGCAATTATAATTTGAATTGGTCACTTCTGGGGCCTTAACTGTAGCACAAGATAAAGCACAACCTACGGCACTGTGTTGCCTACTAATGAAGCACTACCCCCTGCCAGCAGAACCCAGCAAGCAACAAGATCCTTGTACCGGGTCAATTAGCTCTTCCTAGAGTCTTAGCACCTAGAGAAAGGATTAAGAAAATGCAAGGATTTTTACCATGCCTTCTGCACAAAAACATTTATCAGATGTCACCCAGCTTCCTTTCTTTTCCCACATTTCCTTTTTAACTACTCTTCAAAGATACAGTCTGATTCTTTCTGGCTCACACACTCAAGAAAAAAGCAGTTCCTGCATGTAGTTGCTCTGGTAGGCTAAAAGGTTTATCTTCAAAGAGTGGAGACAATGTCCCCAGACACAACAAATTTGAAGTGCACAGATGGACAACCTTAAGGTCATCAAAAGGGTTTCAGTGAAATGATACTTGCATAGTGATTGCTCATCTAAATATGACAGCCTGCTGCTACACTGCAGAAATAATCCAGTTTGACACCACTTTCATATCCACTCCTTGTAGGATTGTTTTTAATTGTTCTGCAGCTGTTTTGCAATCATTTATACTGATTTACAAAACAATGAAGACACAGCAGACGTTGCATTTAAATCATCATCATCAGTAGCATCACTACCAACTCCACCACCCAGCTTAAGCAGGTAACAATCAGACAAAAGCAGAAGCAGTAGCAACTTCATGAAAGAAAGAGTAAAAAACTGAGTTAATAAGAATAAAAAAATAATGCTTATGTAGGGACACGTTTACAAGCACAATGTGTACTTATACTTCCCATCCACATGTTCAGTGTAGCTTATTCCCAAGTAAGTGTGCATACATTAGATGGCATGCAGCCTTTGTTATTCCTTCAGAATGTTCAACTACAATTGCTCTGTTGATATTTTAAGTGCTTAATTGCTTAATACAATTCTAATTGATTATTCTTACATACATATCTTGTTGGTCCAATTTTGCCTGATCATTCCATAGTGCTTACCACCACCACCCCCAGCCTAGTATTAGCAGGGTTTGAGCCTCTTAACCCCCCCCCCCTCATCCTCTAAGGTCCCTGGTGCCCAAACTGGTCCTAAGATTAGGCAGAGGAAGGCACCTACCTCAAGCAGCAGATGTGGGTAGCTGCAGTGGTAGTTTCCCTGATCATTCTGTGTTCTGATTACTTTCCTATGTTGGAGATCAGAAAAATGTGTGCTAAACAGCCTGTCCAGTAATCTTGAAACTAGTTGTTTTTCTCAAGTGCAGTGAATAACACTATTCTGTTGCTATGTACATTTGAAGTATAATCCAACTGCCAATCCAATTTGCCTCTACATGAGCAATGGGCAAGGGGATGCCACCTTTACTTGAAAATGAGAAATATTTTAGGCCAGTTTTGAGTACCTTAACGTAGAACTGCTTCAAGAATTCAGCTTGGCCGCTTCCTAAATACTTGCTTTTGGAATTAAATCTTGGATCAACTGCTTGCTTCTAACTTAGCTACCTTCCACACACTGCCCATCTTGAATGTAGCAATTCAGCTCTTGATAATGTTAACATACCAAAACAAGTATTTAAATATGTAATATGCAGGTGATGATGATATGTCAAGCAGACTTGCAGCAGTTGAACACTTAGTGAGAATGGGACTTGTTACTAGGTGGGTGTTGGTTATTTTTTAACAGTATATTTGTAAATTTTGTTATGAATTGATTGATTTTTTCTTTTAATTCTGTTATGTTTTAAACAGTTTATCTACTTTTTGTGCTTTAATTGTATTATTTTATTTACTATTACTATAAATCACTTAGAGGTGGTTTTTTTTCATTTTTTTGGCTTGGTTTTTTTGGTGGGTTTTTCAGGCTGTGAGGCCATGTTCTGAAAGAATGTATTCCTGATGTTTCACCTGCACCTGTGGCTGGCATCTTCTAGAACATGGCCTCACAACCTGAAAAACCCACAAAAATCTATGGATGCTGGTCATGAAAGCCTTCAATTTCATACAGCCTCTTTTCAGGAAAAGTGTGGGACAGAAAATGAATGAATGACGTAAAAAAAAAAAACTGAGATATGGTTTGAATGAATATTCTATATAGACTCTGTTTTCCAGTAAGGAGTCCATTACTCTGCATAAGTCTTGCATTGGGCAGATGTCCTTGAAATGTCAGAGAGCAGCAACATGCTAAAGGGATTAAGAGTTCCATTTCATAAATGACACTGATCAGTTACAATAGATGCCCTGGATAGCTGAAAAAGAACAAGGAGCAGTGGAAATAGTTAATTTTAACAAAATAAATACATACATACATACATACATAAAATTGCTCATGGGTACTTTTTGTCCTCAGTTTCCTCCACTTCTGATTCTGAGTTCTGGGAAGTAAAAAAATAAGATTGTTCCAAAAATAAAGCAAAGTTGCATTGTTGTTATGGTGTTTTTTTAAAAAAACAAAAACAAAAAACAAACAGAACCCTAGAACATTTCTTTAAAAAAAATTCAAAGTAGATATCCCCAGCCAGTTCCATCATGCATTTAAATAATGCTGCCTATTTTCCTCTAGACCTGCATGCTAGCATGGGAATTTCATCTTTGAATGTTTCCCTGTGAATGGAAGTGTTGCTGCACAAAAGAAAACTAGCATGCTCAGAAGAAATATTCTAAGCTAGCATCCCACAAAAAGAACTATTTATTTCTTTATTACTAAGATGTATTCAAATGTTCATCAACCTGAAGGCTCACAATGAGTCATATGTACTTAAACCCAAACAGAACTCATGTAATGATTAACAATTAGGATTGCAGCAGTAAGTCAAAACAGAGCAATCCTGAACAAATTTCAAAAGATGCTTTCACCCGATGGTGTGAAATGCTTGAAGTTGTAGCCCAACAACATCTGGAGGTCATAAGCCCCACCCCACCTCCATCCAGGACCTTTTGATCATCTCCCTAGAATTCTCAAAGAATGGAATGGAATGGTTGTACAAAATGTATCAATGCATGTGAAATATACAGACATCTCAGTCAGCTCCTAGATCCAGGTTTTCTATGGTACATTTGAGTGGGAGGCATGACCTAGATATAGCATTGTCAGTTCAGGATAATCTCAAGTCCTGAGGTTTTTTTCCTATTCCATTTAGATCAGCTATGAAGGCCACTAGTCTGAACACTAGTCTTCTCAAGAAACCAATGTTGGCCTGAGACAGGGCATTTTCATTGGTTGTGCCAATGCTGTAACATTCCCTGCCCTGGAATAATGATTTGGTCACCTCCCTGTATTTTGTTTCTGAACTGTATAGAAGTCTTGACTGTTTCAGTAGGTTTATATCCTGTGCCAGGATAAAAGTTTCTTGTGAACTTTAATGCTGAGTTTGCTTGCTCTGTGAGCTTAACTATACATTATTTAGTGTGTTTAATGTTTGTTAGTTGTTAGTTGTTTAGTTTGAAGATTGTTACACAATGTTTTGAGTATCAAAGTAAGGAAACATTTTGCATATTAATAATACTATGTTACCTCTGCAAAGCTTGTGACAAATGACTGTGGCCTCAAAAGTGAGGGCTCTGCCTTTTCCTATCATATTCATCTCAACTGGGAGTAAATGAGACCTCTGGATGCATGATAATGATATGAAGATCTTAAAACATCTCAGATCCCCAGTTCCATGGGCAATGCAGCAGCATCTCCTTCTGGTCAGCAATAAGCTTCCAACTAATTTAATGCTCCCAGTTTCCTAGTTTGTAATAAAGTTCTCAGCAGCTGCATCCGGTGCCCTCTTCCTTCCTCTGCGCATGTCCCCTGCACACACATACTCCTCTCCCTATTTGCTTTGTTCTGTTAAGACATAATGTCAACTCATAAACCTTTCATCAAGTCAACCAGGTGGTGGAGGAGAAGCCCATTACTGAAAGAAGTGTTTATTCTGTTTCTGGGGCAGAAAAGAATGGGGCCAAAGGAGGCTGAGAATGTTCCCCAATGGTTTAAATAATAGCTGTGTGTGCTCTTAGCTGAAAAGCTGGCTTTGCTCTTCCCCAAGGTGCTGAGAAGCCTTTGAGAAGCCTGACATATCAGTCATCCTGGTGACAGGGTCTGGAATGTGCTGTGTACATAACCAAAGAGGCAGCACTTTCAGATTAATATGTGGTGATGAAAGGAAGGTTTCAGCACAAGAAGGCTCTGCCAGTTCAAGCACAAACATTTGTACATTTATGTATAAGCTTTAAGATTGGGAAGATAGGTCTTCTCTGCCAAAGAGATGTGTTCATACTCTTTTGGCACTAACAAACTTACTGACAGATAATTTTAGTTACCTGAACTGGCCTGTTTCAGCAGATTCTGATATATGGACACAGTGAGGCTACAATGTGTGAAGAGACAGAGGAAAAGTCAGTGCAAAAGGCTACTTACTCACACTTTCTAATTGTTCTTTTATTTTATTTTTTACCATGGACATCTCATATTTATTTTCTTTCTTTGAAAAATCTCTGTCCCCATTTGCCATTCAAGAGATGCCTGCTTTAAAATATTAACACCATTTTAAGCTTTAAAACTCCTATCACGGAGTTGGAAAAATAGGAGACAACAAGTAGCTCTCTAGATGTTTCTGGAATATAGCTTCGAGAATCACTCACCTGTGGTTATGCTGACAAGGTCTGATGGGAGTTGCAGTCCAGCAATTGACAAGTTGCCCAGCCCTGTTGGAAAGTGAACATAAAAGGAAACTGCTATGATCCATATCTATGAATGTCCCCTGCTATGATCCATATCTATGAACATCCCTTGCTTTAGAAATCAATGCAAAGTAATTGACTGCAGAATAAATGCATCACTACAGTTAAGGTTGTTGACATCACAAATTACTTCTGTCCATCCATGATTTCTTGCAATTAGCAGATATATCATAAGTTAGACTTTCCTATTCACATTTACAACTGTGGTGCCACTGTCATAACTATAAAAGCCCCTAAAACTTGACTTAAAAATTAGGGATCCATACTGAGCAAAGGAGTTCTGCAACAGTGGTGAATAGGGATGATGGTGTCATATCCAGAAGTTTATGGATGTGTCACTATAAGGGATATGAGGGAATAGGGTTAATGATATGGTGAAATAGAGCTATGGGGGAATAAAGAGAAATTTAAAAGGAAGGGGGTGGTAATCCAAATGGAATGCAAACAGGGACCAGATGGTCAATGGCAAGAGAGGGTGGCAGTTTATGGCTTTGTTTACTTCCTAAGGAAAGACTTTGATGCCCAGCAAGACAATACCTTCTTTCCTGTGATAGATGGATTGATATGGGAGATGGAGAAGTTGGAAGGAAAACGGCAAATTTAAAAAGACATTTGATGTGGTTGGAAGCGGGGTGGAGAAAGGAGGGGCTAGGAGGGAAACATTAAAGGCTTGGTGGTTTGGGGAAAAATCAGATTTAACACTACCAGGTCTTTGGCAAATTTCTGTCTGGAAATCCAAATAGAGATTTAGCTAATCTACACTATCATGCTGTCTTGGTTTCTGAGGTCTGGGTCCACTAAACATGAAACTCTGTCAATTTTACCTCCAATGCCTTGTATGATGCAAGTGCACAACCATCCTGGAGGACCCTTCTGAGCGCAAATGGAGTGGGGGCTCAAGAGCCCCAGCCCATGAAGGGTGAGTAGGCTCTGGCCCAGGAATTAGAGCAAGATGACCCTGAGGAGCTGAGTGAGGGGAGGGGAGCAGCAGGCAGCAGCAGGTGGAAGCCCCACTGGCAGCACGAGGGAGCACAGAGGAATGATCCCTGAATTATAAGGACTGGGAAGACTGGTCCATGGATGACAAAGGAGATGAAGAGACGAGGGACAGGCTGTAGGAGGAAGCCTGGGAGGACTTGCTAAGTGAAGCAGAGGAAGATTAGTGGTTCTGGACCCCAATGCCGAGTGGGAGCAGGGTACGACAGCAAGAGACATCAATGGGGGAGCAGATGCTTCAAGATACAGTGGCGGAGGAAGTGGTGGTCCAGCTCTTCACAACCATAGTGTGACCATTGGCCCACAGAGAGGAACAAGCACAGGGAAGATGAGGAAGCTTGTGAAGGGGCCACATCATAGTGGCACCCCCTCCAACAGCCCAAACCCCAAAGCTTTGGAGACCAGCACTGGGTGGAGCATGAGGGACAACCCTCTGAACACCAGCCAGAGCCCTGACAAGTTGCACCCAGAACCCAGCAGTCTGACAATTTGGGGTGTGTTTGACAGGAGGTCAAGCTAGCTGTCCTACTTCCTGGCCCAGGTGGTTACACATATGCACAAGTGGGGACCCACCTTCTTGAGAACAGTTGCAAAAGTGAGGTGCATGACCAATTACCTGGAAGGCAAAATGGGAGACTGGGTTGTACAGCACTTTCATGCTAGAGCTGCAGAATTGGAATTTGCCCAAATTCATGGTGGCTCTACAGGTTCGATTCAGTTTGAGGACCCCTTCCGGAAATTTAGCTCCAAGGTGGCAGAATGTCATATCCAGAAGTTTATGAGACTCCCATTATAAGGGATATGAGGGAATAGGGATAAATGATATGGTGAAATAAAGCTATGGGGGAATAAAGAAAAATTGAAAAGGGAGGGGGTGGTAATCCAAATGGAATGCAAATAAGTGTGTTGATAATGGTTTTAACATTTTGGAATGACTGTTTTAACTTTTAAAAATTCATTATTATTTTATAATTTTAGCTATATTTTTCATGTATATTTTGTTACTAGAGAAATCTAAAAGGAACTGTAATCCTGGACATCATGATCTCCTGACTACCCAGAAATATAATACATGAAAATATTTTTCATCACTTGAGAATGCAACAGATACAGAGATGAAGGTGTGGTTCTGACACAATGATTGATTAAAACTCCAATACCTGACTGAATTACATTTTGGCAATCATGTTGCTGCCTTAATTAACACAGATCATAAACTGCAATAACTGACAAATATGCATCATGGAATGAGAGGAAAGAAAGCCAATCCTGTTACTCTAGCTTGTGAGTAGGAAGTGTGTAGTTAGAATGGATTATCCACATAGAAGAGTACCCAGTGTATACCCTGGCTTCCTTAGGTCTTTGCTTTTCATAAATGAAGTTGGGATGACCAATTTTTTTTTACATGAAATGCCCCCATGAACATTCTCTTGTAAAACAGCAGAGCAGAAACAGGGAAGGGAAGACATTTGTCTGTTCTGATAAATACTGAGATCATATCAGCCAATGGTGGCTGATGCCATCCTGAGTTTAAGCTTAATATTGCTGTAGACATTTCCACATAAATTAAGTCAACTGTTCCATTTTTTGACTCATAATGGGATAAGAATTAAGCCATCTGGCTCTTGGTTTTAGGTGTCAGAACCACTCACAAAACCTAACACTAATCTTCATTGATGTAATCTGACTGGTTCTATTAATGTCTCCTTTCTCTCTGCCTTCCAGAAACCAAACTCAGATGTTGCCATCCCAATATGGGCCAGACGGTTACACAAGCAGAGTGATAGTATCAATATGTGATGCGGCCCATAACTGCCATGAAAAGTTGCCAGCAACTTTAAGCATAAATAGAACCATTTCACTCTCTCCCTTGGTATGATTCATCCGTAGGGTAGAGAATGAATGAGGTTTGTATTTCAGTGTTCAGGGAAGAGGTCATACAAATAAAGGCAAGATCTGCTCAATATGCATTGTCCCCCCAAAAAATGTCTTCCAGAAGTTTCTAAATATGTTTCTCCACTCACACATTTTCCAGAGATTAGTCTGGAAATCATAACAAGTGGATGTTGTCCATATTTTACCTTATATTCTGTTTAATTATTTGTTATCCTTTTTGTTCATCTGGGGGTTAACACCTTATTTAAAAATAGGATGCTTCTTTTTTCTCCTGTTTTCATTACATGTGGAAACAATGTCAAAACATTCCTTATCCCATTACACAAAAATATATTACCTCTTTTCTTCATTGTAATAGACTTTTTCCCTCTTTGCAAAAAAAAAAAAAAAAAAAAAAAAAAACCTGTGCATATCAATCAATTCACTTCTTCACTGGTGAATTTGATTCCTTGAATTTAAATCAAATTAATATATATCCACAAAAATATTATTGCACCTCTGTAGATACCCACCCATCTTGTATTGCTTTTCCTTCATTATAAGAACCTTACCAGATTCAAAATCTCACATTTTTAACAACAAAAAGCTAATTTTGCACTTACAATACGTGCATCAATAATTCCTTTTCCTTTAAGGTCTTATACATCTGTACCCCCTCCCAGAGTAGTGCATATATATATATATATATATATATATGCACTATACATATATGTCTTCACCAGCATATACGTGAAGATGTCTGGGTCCTAGGAAAGAAAACACAAGGCATAGCAACAAAGCCATCTACAGGAAGATGAAAGTAATATGAGGAAATTCATCCAGCTTTCTGAAGCAGCAGGTTCTGTGTGTCCTGACAGCATGAATGAGTGGGAGTGCTCAACAAGGACAGTGTATTCAATCCAGTTTCAATTCATGTAGAAGACAGTAAAAGCTCTGCTTCCAACTAGAGGCTTGCTAAAATGAAAACCAAGAAAGAATTCCATTCAACTACATATATCAACAGTAAGTCTAATTGTGCATTCTGGACAAACTAATGTACTTATAGTGAACTTGTGAATAAGATGTCTCCAAGATCCCCCGTCTTCAACTACTCTACTCAGATCCTACACCTCAGGGTCATGGCCTACTGAAAATTAAGAGTCCCGATAAAGTTATTCCATGATTGGAAACTAGAGTCATCATTCTTCTACCTCTTCATCTTCCTCCTCTATTCTCCATTCTGGCACTTTGCTTTTACAGAACTTTCAGAGGGAAATAATTCAGGTTTTATAGACACACTGTCTCTCCAAATCTTTGACTCACTCCCAAAACTCCAAGGGGACTCAGATTATACTGCATTGCATTTCAGAGGAAACTGTGGGTGAATTCCAAATCTATCCAATCCAATTTGGTTTCAGAGTCGGGATTTGTCTGAATCTGACACCCACTCCTCACCAGTTATAAAATGAGCCATGTTCCAAAGGAGCACAAGTCCCATGGTGTGTGCTAGGTCTTTTTTTTTTTTTAAGACTTAAAAGAAGACCTGGACCTAGTTAAATTATGAATGGTCAAACAAAGCATTTCAAGCATTCATAAATGAAATGTTTTGACATTTAAAATCATGTTGATCCATACAGTCCCAAAACATGTGCTTCAAGTTTGATATTGCAAAATATTTTGCTGCAGAAATGTTGAAAAATTCAGTTTTATCACAAAACAATTGCAGTCATGTCACAATTCAGTCTGTCATGATTTTGAAATAGTGTATTTCATAGAAAATCAACATCTGCTCCCTCCCTCCCCCACATCTGTTTAAAATGACCTGTGTAAAGGCTGTAAATACATCTTTGCCCAGGGAAATGTTCCAAACTGCATTTGCAGTATCTTATCAGCTGCACACAGAAAAAATGTAGCTATTTCAATAGTGTGTATTAAACTGTGTATTATGCTCTTTGGGTATGAGAATTGGAATAATATAAATGTATCTTAATTGTTCCTGAAAAATGTTGGACAGCACCACACACACATTTGTACAAGCTTCTAGTGGTGCAAGTATCTAGCTTGGCAGAACAGACAGGTATTAGTACCACTTGATTCCACTTTGGTCAGACATCACCTGGAACATTATGTCCAGTTCTAGGCACCACAATTCAAGAAGGATGTTGACAAGCTGGAGCATGTCCAGAGGAGGGGGACCAAAATGGTGAAAGGTTTGGAAACCATGCCCTATGAGGAGCATCTAAGGGAGCTGGATATGTTTAGTCTAGAGAAAAGAAGGTTAAGAGGGTGACATGATGATAGCCTTGTTTAAATATTTGAAGGGATGTCATATTGGGGATGGAGCAAACTTGATTGCTGCAGCTCCAAAGAAGAGGACCTGAAACAATGGATTCAAACTAAAATAAAAGAGATTCCACCTCAGTGTTAGGAAGAATGTCCTGATGCTAAGAGCTGTTTAACTGAAGAATATGCTGCCTCAGAATGTGATGGAGTCTCCTTCTTTGGAGGTTTTTAAACAGAGACTGGGTGGTCATCTGCCAGGAGTGCTTTGATTGTGTATTCTTGCATGGCAAGGGATTGAATTGCATGGTCCTTATGGTATTTTCCAATTGTATGATAATGTGTGCATAATCAACCCTATTCCATCAACTATCAGTCTTAGTACAGAATCTTGTAGGTGGTTTACAGTGCTGTGACCAAAAAATCAAGGTGGTATAATGGTTTGAGTGTTGGAGTATGATTTTGGAGGCCAGGGTTCAAATCCCTGCTTGACCCCATGGAAGCACATTCGATGGCCTTGGGCAAGTCACACTCTTTCAACCTCAGAGAAAGGCAAAGACAACCCTCCTCTGAAAAAAAAAATCTTGCCCAGAAAGCCCTGTGATAAGATTGCCTTGGGGTTGCCAAGTTGGCAAATTAGAAATGACTTAAAAGCACACAATAACAACAACAAACAGTTGCATAACAATATATCCTGACCTCTTTCCGAAATGTTTTGAACTAGTAGGATGTTGAAAAACTGGAGCATGTCCAGAGGAGAGCAACTAAAATGGTGAAGGGTCTGGAAACCATGTCCTATGAGGAACAACGTAGGGAACTGGGTGTGTTTAGTCTGGAGAAGAGACTGTTAAGATAACCCTCTTTAAATATTTGAAGGAATGTCATATTGAGGAGGGAACTAGTTTGTTTTCAGCTGCTCCAGAGAACAGGACCCAGAACAATGGATAGAATCATAGAATCATAGAGTTGGAAGAGACCACAAGGGCCATCCAGTCCAACCCCCTGCCATGCAGGAACTCCCAATCAAAGCATCCCCGACAGATGGCCATCCAGCCTCTGCTTAAAGACCTCCAAGGAAGGAGACTCCACTACTCTCTGAGGGAGTGTGTTCCACTGTCGAACCGCCCTTACTGTCAGGAAGTTCCTCCTAATGTTGAGGTGGAATCTCTTTTCTTGCAGCTTGCATCAAGAGAAGTAATAGTGCCACTCTATTCTGCTTTGGTCCAGCCTCACCTGGTGTTATATGTGTTGAAAGCAGAAAAGAAAAAAGAAAAAAGAAAAAAAACAAGAAAGGAAAGAGAGAGAAAAACATAAATACAATATACTAAGTAGATACACAAACAAAAGAGTACCAAAAACATTGTAGTGACTTACGTAGGAAAAGTTTCTCCATAGACTAAATCTACAGCCTCTTATTAAATTTAAATTAAATTTAAACTTAGGGCAAACATTTTTAAATTGTAATCTTGAAGTGTTTCCTTTAGTCTTCCTTTTAGTCATTTGTTCATGTTTCCCAGTAAAACTTCCTTTTTTCCTTCTCAGTATCATGTTGCTTTGTTGCTCTATTTCTTCTTTTCCCTTTCTGTGTTCATTTTTCATTAGTTAGTCTTAGTTTCCCAAGATATAATACATGCAATTCCATACGGTATCATTCCATGTGATATTTACCACTTATAGCAACCATATTAACCTTGTACATACTTACATTTATTAAAAATTTCTATTTCTAATTACTCAACTTTGTTTTCTATTAAATTTTAATTTCTTCCCATTTTTGAAATAAATGTTATTACCATGTCCCATTCTTCAAGATATTTATTTTCCTCTTCTTGTGTAACTCTCTAGTCATCTTACCCATATTCTATTATCTCATATAATTTAAATTCTATTTTTGGTATTTTATCATTTTTCCAATATCTAGTGAAGACCATTCTGGCAGCAACCACCATATGAAAGTAATTCAACCATGTTTTTTCTCAAATCCTTCATCTACCATATTAAATAAAAATATTTCTGGTCTCAGTTTTAAATTTATCATTAAGATCTTATTTATTATTTGTCTTATAAGGTAAAAGTAGTCTTTTGTGTTTTTTTGCAGGTCAACCGGATATGAAATACTGTCCCTTTTTCTTTTTGACACTTCCAGCATTTATTTTGTTGGTTACCATATATTTTGCAGCTCTTGCCTGGTATAAAATACCATCTATAAAAATTTTTAAAGTAATTTTCCTTTAAGTCCTGGCACCTTGTGTCCCCCCAGATTTTTCCCATTGTTCCATCTCTAAATTATATCCAAAATTTTGTGACCACTTTATCATGTTTTCTTTTATGAGTTCATCTTCCATATATAATTTTATTAAATATTTATATAACCTGGATAATAATGCCTCTTTTGTCTGAACTTAGTATGTCCACTAATTCTGAGTTTATGTGGCCAATTCCCTCCTCTCAGTTATCTTTATTAAATATCTCTCTTAGTTGTATATATTTAAACCAATTTTTAATTTTCCCTTCAATTCCTTGGCTGATTTTAATCTGAAGTTGTTATTTTGTTTGAGCAGTATGTCTTTATATGTTAGCCATTTTTCATCCTCCCATGGGTCTGATCTGAACAAAGCCTCATGGGGGGGGGGGGGGGGAGCCCACAATAGAATTTTAGGACATACATATTTTTTGTATTTTTCCCAGGTTTCTAATAATGTGTTTCTTATATAATGATTTACAAAATCTCTATTAATCTTACTTTTATTATAAAACAGGTATGCATGCCATCCATACCTGTTATTGGTCCCTTCCAGTTTTAATAATTTTAGATTTTTTAGATTTAACCAATCTTTAATCCATATTAGGCCACAGCCATCAAAATAAATTCTTAATTCTAGCAGAGATAAAACACCTCTCTCTTTTGCGTCTTGCATATATTTAAGTCTTATTTTAGACGTTTTCTTGTCCCAGATAAACTCATTTATTTCTTTTTGTCATTCTTTGAAGACTGCTTTATTTCTTATGATTTGAAGAGTTTGAAAAAGAAATAGCATTTAGGAAGTACCCACACTTTTATAATAGCTGTTTTACCTAATGGTGAAATTTTTAATTCTCTCCATCTTTGTAGATTTTCTTTAATTTGTTGCCATGTATGTTTATAATTATTTACAAATAAATCAAAGTTTTTATTTGTTAACATCACACCTAAGTATTTAACTTTGTTAGTCGACATAAAGCCTGTATTATGGCTTAGATCTTGATTCATAGTTTTGGTAATGATTTTTGTTTTGTTTTTATTTATTTCTAGGCCAAATATCTTTTTGAAGTTTTCCAGTTCTATTATTAATTCTTTTGCATGATTTAAGGGGTCATTTAATGAAATAACCAAATCATCCACATAAGCTCTTATCTTAAACTCTTCCCCTTTTATCTTAAATCTTCTTATACTCTGATTTGATCTTATGTTTCTGAGCAAGATTTCTGGCAGAACAATAAAAAGGAGAGGGGATAGTGGGCATCCTTACTGGGTGCCATTTTGTATGACTCAACCAAATATCTAATTTAGACTTTGGTCCCTTCTCCAAGATATCTCATGTTTATATGCAAATATATCAAAATTTTAAAAAAATCCCAAATCCAAAATATTTATGGTTCCAAATATTGTGGATAAGGAAGATTCAACCTGTAGATGACATTCCCTTAAGTAGATGACCAACAACCAAATAAAAAAAGTCAAATTTTAAAATGCAAAGTCAATATGTACACTGACCTAAATCTGTGCTGTTTTCATAGGCCCAAGTCAATACAATCACCCAGCTTTCCTCTCAATTATATGTCACAAATGCACCCACCAGTTAAATATTCAAAGCCATGACAACCACAGAGCATATTCCTTCTTCAGGGTGGCATCTTTCCCCCCACCCTTCAATCCCATAGGCTGATGGGATCTCTCCCTTGATCTCTGGCCTCTGTTCTTCCAAATTAATTTTCAACTTTTAACAAATCTTCACGAGAATGACAAGCCAGGGCTTGAGCTGTCTTTTAATACACAAAAGCATAAATAAAGCCATCCATCACAACTGTCACTCTGAGAGATAGATTGCTCATTGTCCAGACCCTGGAATGACATGCAAGGAAAAGTTAGAAACTGCCCCCCCCTTCTCATTCTTTTTGTGATCTCCCCATTCCTCTTTTTTTCTTCTTCTTTTCTTTCTTTAAGTTGCCAGGCTGTTTGATTCTGATTAATGGTGCTGTCAGGGTGGGATTCCGCATGCCCGGGTAATAAGTTAGGAATATATTCCCTGTCACAAACACACCAGATGTCAGGAGCAGAAGGGTCCGGGAATGCCAGAAACAATATATAGTTTCTTCCCAGTCCCCTGACAGGCCAATATGCTACCTAAGGTCTAATTTATGTAGACAAAATGCAGGCAAAGGGCTACAGTGATATAAGACAATGCCAGAAAACCAGCACTGCAGTGAAGAGGAGGAGGACAGGTGATGGGAGGCAGAATGCTGGTTGGGAAACTAAATAGCACTATGCACATCAAACACTCAAAGCAAGAATGGCACAGAACTGCTTCAGTTTCATTACCCTGTGCTTTAAATCATTAAGGGAAGAAATCAGAGCTGGCAGAGGGCTTCTGTTGCTTTAAATAGCTCAACTGGATCACTCATGCACTGCCATTGGCTACCAGCATTCCCATATGATTTGCACTGCTCCAAAGGTATAAAAAGTGTTCTTATCCACATGTGCCCCAAAGCAACAAAGAGCAAGGGGACAGTGAAGATCTCAGGATCCAGTACTCTATGGTTGAGTTTTCTGGTAGTTTTTTGATAGTGATAGTTGCAATAAATTTGTAATTCTATAGGAGGCTGCCATAACTGTAAAAGTGAAATCATAGAGCCACATTTCTGCAATGTAAAAGGGCCCAAAGATAACTTTTTTAATTTTAATTTTTATTATTATTTTAGTGTTACATAAAATGAGACAAGCAAGCAAACAATCACATCAACAAGAAAGGAAGGAAATATAGCCTATTTCATTTTACATTCTTACTTACACATACTTTTTCTTACCTCGAATTTATATATTCATCTTCATTCTAGCTAGGTCCATTGTTTCTAAATATTTCATTAGTGCTGTATTATACCAGTTTCTTTTTCTTAACCTCTTTATGAGACATAGATCAAAATAAATATATCATGTCTTATTTTCCCAGTTTATACTACAGTTTACTATATGCTAATAACATATGTATTATCTGTTCTCTATTTCTTTATTTTATTTTGTTTTGTTTTTCTTAATCATTTTTGTCCTTCCTCCATAATTTTGATACCTCTCCCCATTTCTTTTCATATTGTTCGTTTGTCTTTCCAGCAATATACAGGGATAAACTATCCATGGCAGCTAAATCATTTAATTTAACTATCCATTCATCTGTGGTGGGTATTATATCAGTTTTCCAGTATCTTGCATATATCTTTTGTGCAGCCATTGTCATATATAAAATTACATTTTTTCCTCCTGATTTGATTTGCTTTCAATTATTTCTGTTATATTTAAAAGAAATAATTCAAGTTTTAATGGGATATTCTTCTGTAAAGTTCCTTTCATAATGTTATGTATATCTTCCCAGAATTTCCTTACTTTTTTACACTGCCATCACATATGATATAGAATACCCATCTTGTCTTTGCATTTCCAGCAACTATTCTTGTTATGTTGTAGCTTTTTTTTTCTTTCACTAACCTGGTTGGAGTCATGTGCCATCTATAAAATATTTTAAAATATTGTTCTTTTAAGTTGTTACATTTTGTAAATTTCAAATTATTTTTCCATACATTTTCCCAGCTTGTTAGGGGTATTTCATTTCCAATGTTCTGCATCCACTTAATTGTGTTATTCTTGATTGTATCCTTACTTAGCTCTATTGCTAATAGAAGTTTGTAGATTTTCTTCATGAAATGTTTTTCACCTTCCTTTATTATTTTATCAAAATCTTTTATTTCAATTTCGATTCCTTATATTTCCATATCCTTTGTGAAGTCTTCTTGGATTTGCCAATATATGAGCAATTCATTTTTTTTCCTTGCTGAAATTATTCTTGGTTTTGATTTTGTATCCTTCGTTTAGTTTTATCAGTATATCTTCATATTTGATCCATATTCTTTTGGATAGGGCTTCCTCATTGTGGACTGCTTCCTGTGTGGAAGTCCATTTGGCTATTTTACAGTCAAAATGTCTTTTATATTTATTCCATACTATAATTAATGTTTTCCTTATATAGTGAGTATTGAATTCTTTATCTGTTTTGACTTTTTCATAGCATAAATAAGCATGCCATCCTAGTTTCATCTTAGCACTTTCTGTTTCTAATAATTTTTATTTTCTAAGGTTATCCATTCTTTTACCCACAATAAATCACATGCATTGCAATATATTTCTAGGTTCGGGAGTCCTAGTCCTCCCTTCTCCTTTGATCCTGCATTGTTGATGTTTTTATTCTTGGCTTTTTCCCTTGATAAACAAACTTAGATAAGTCTTCCCTCCATATTATAAATGGTTGTTTATTTGTTAAGATAAGTATTGTTTGGAATATGTATAACATTCTAGGTAATACATTCACTTGTACTGTGGCGATTCTACCCATTAGGGACAGCTGTTGTTTATCCCATTTTCCCAGATCACTCCTGAGACAGTTCCATGTTGAAATATAATTACTTTTGTAAAGCTCTTTTTTGTAATTGTTATTCCTAGATATTTAACTTTGCTAACTATCTGGAACTCTGTTTCCCTTTTTAATTTTTCTTCTTCTTCTATAGAGAGATTTTTAGTTAGTATATTGCTTTTGCTTATATTAATTTTGAAACCTGCTAATGTACCAAATTGTTCTAAAATTTCTGCCAATTTTGAAATATTCTTCATTGGATTCTCCAGAAAAGTCACTAAATCATCTGTGAAGGCATGGCGTTTATAGCTATATTTATGTATTTCCAAAACTTGTATTCCCAAATATATTGAAATTCTTTTCTTGTGTGCATGAACAAGAGAAGTCAGTACCTACATCTCTATAAATGTGACAGTGTGGTGTAGTGGTTTGAGTGTTGGACTATGACTCTGGAAACCAGGATTCAAATCCCTGTCCAGAACAAGAAAACCAACTGGCTAACCTTGGGCAAGTTCCACACTTTCAGCCTCAGAGGAAGGCAAAGATAAACCCACTCTGAACAAATCTTACCAAGAAACCCTTATGATAGATTGGTCTTTGGTTCGCCATAAGTCAGAAACAACTTGAAGGCACACAACAACAACAACAACAACAACAACAACAACAACAACAACAGTGTTTATGTGAGGAAAGTAAAAGTTATCCAGAGATGGTAGACAAATTTTACTTGCTTTGTTGCCCCAGTGAGAAACATATACCTGGCAAAAAAGCACTACAGCTAGAATGTTAGAACATTCTTGGCTCTTACCTTCATTAATCCCTGAAGTTCTAAATTTACAAAATTTGCTGTAGTTTGGTATAGTCATCCCAATCATGTCATAACATCTAACAGTGGTTATTCAAGGCCACAAACCTTGCTACCTTTAAAACTTTGAAATTTTGTCATTGCTATCTGTGTTGAGGTATGGCCTATCTCAATATTTCTCAATATTATTATTCCCTAATTTCATATTGGGGCTTACATTCTTGTAAAAATAGTTCTTCAGGAAATCCCTTTAAGGTGTGGAACATAAGGAGGAGTGACATAGTTAATGCCCTCATCCCTTCCACCCCGTGTGTCACATATACATTTATACCCATATAGACACTTGCATGAACACTGACTCCCCTTCACTTTCCTGCTTGCTAACCCCTTTCACACAAGGACTAGAATGTTAATGGACATCCAAACATGAACTGCAACAGAGATATTCACAAGGATATCCACTTGTTTTATTAACCTTCTCAAAGTTCCCAGGATTAATTACACCTTAACCTTCTGCTCTAGTAACCCTTATTGTTGTCATCTTCTATTCAGTCTTATTGATATTGTCCTCTTGAATTTCCTCAGCTCCATCATAGGCTTATATGCTTGCACTCCTTATCCTGGTCTCTGCAGTGGCAGCACAGTCCATAATAACTACTACATTTATAAAATCATGTATTGGTACATACAGTAACGTACAGCAAACCCTTCTCATCACATGTAAGCCTTACTATGTTTATTTCCCCATTGGAAATTGCCTAATTCAGTCAGGCTATGGGTCCTTCTAGCTCAGTATAGTTTACATCAATTCTTACATTTCTTTACAACAAATGTGGAGAAAGTATGGGCCATAGGTCATATGTGAACCATATTTTTGCCATATGTGAACCCTGAGTAATATTTTTGCACCCTGAATTATTTTGCCAATCACCTAAAGCACCTTGAATCCACCAATATATCTTCCATCATGATTTTGATGTGACTTTTTTACTTGAAACCCTCTTCCAAACCATGTGGCAGTTGGCCTTGTACCCACCTCCAAACATCCATACTCCCCCTGCAGCCATTTTTTGCTGACAATGGTGACTGGACTGAAATGACATAACATGGTGCATTGAGACCCATCATAATGGCATGGGTGGTAGTTGGGGGAACAAGGGGACAAATTTGGCCTCCTCCTCATGCACAGTTGCCTATCCCTTGTTCTAAAAGTTTTCAGACAAAGGGATCATCCTGAATTCTGCAGATGACCAGGATTGAAACTGAGGCCTTCTGTATTCCTAGTATATGATCTAGTGCTGAGCTACAACCCTTTCTCATCAATGACATTTCAATGAGAAATCAATAAATACTGAGAAATCAATCTAGCTCAGTGTATCTCTACACTGCCAATTGTAGAACTATGGTTTCATAGTTTTTCTAAGTCATACATGAAGATGCTAGGGGATGAACATTGGATGCTGTGCATATAAAGTATGTCTTTTAGAAGGTTTGACCTTTTCATCTATTCATTGTCAAGGGTAGTTAGGGTTGAATCTTTAGTCTTGGTATATAAAATGCATTTAAATGTCTAAAGATAGATAGAAGCCACCACAACCATGTTTCAAATAGCCAACCCTAGAAAATACTAAAGGCAAGATGGGCCCCACTCAGTACAAGCAATATGGTGTTTTCTATAAACTTCCAGCTGCTGGTGGGCTTGCATCAACAATGTCTTTTCTTCTAAATCATTAGTTTTTCTTCCCCCTGACACAGAATGTTCTCATTTAAAATGGGTTCATTCCTTCCTAGAAAGCCGCTAATCAGAAACAGAGCCTAAGAGGCTGGAATAAAGGAAATAAAATGATATATTGCTGCAGCTTTTATTGTATAAGCCTGGGGCCTAGGCAATGCAGTGTAGGAAGGGGGGTTTGTTTTGGTAACATTAGTTTTGCCTGTATTCCATTGATCAAAGGAGCACATCACTAAGTATGTATACACCACACACACTTCAAAATTATGTTGCAAAATTGTGGTAGTCTGGACTGAGTCAATACCTGAACAAGGGATCTGTATGTCCTGTATCAGTGGTTTTCAGTGGTACAAGTATTAATATCATTATTATTTTATTTATTTATACCCTACATTTTTCTCAGATTGAGACTCAAAGCAATTTACAAAGATTTTTAAAAATATCTAAAAATCCACAAGATACAAAAGTTAAAACACAATTAAACAATCAGAAAAAAATAAAATCAGTTTGAAACATACATCATTAAAATACACACACACACACACACACACCAGCACAGCAATTAGCAATATCCAATGTAAGACGGTCCTTATATACTCTTCAAATGCCTGTAAGAATAGAAACATCTTTGCTTGTCTGTAAAAAGAAAGTAGGGAAGATGTCAGTCGAATTTCCCAGGGAAGGGTGTTCCAAAGCCTGGGGGCAGCTACTGAAAAGGCCCTCTCCTTTTTTCACACCATGACCTCCCTAGCAGATCTGAGTTCAAATATGGTCCTTCAAATAATATGGACCTGAGCAGTGTATGGCTTTAAAGGTAATAACCAGTTCATTCAATTGTGCCTGGAAACACTGGCAGCTAGTGGAGCTATTGCAACAAGAGAATTCTGTGATCCCTGTAGCTAGCCCCAGTTAGTAATCTAGCTAAAACTCTTTGGACCAGGTGAAGCTTCCAAAACTCTTTGAAAGCAGTCCCACATAGATTGCATTATATTAATCCAAGCTGGGATGTAACTAAGGAATGTGTCACTGTGGCCAGATAGCTGGGCAAATGCACACCACTGAAACCTGATCTTCCAGGTTCAGAGGTGAATCCAAGAGCACACCCAAACTGTGACCCTGCATCTTCAGGGAAAGTGTAACCCCACTGAGCACCAGTCAAATTTTTATCCCCCGATTTGACTTTGAAATGACTAGGAACACCTCCATCTTGTCTGAATTAAGTTTTAATTTGTTTGCCTTCTTTCAGTCTATTACTGATAGCAGGCACCAGGTTAGGACGAAAACAGCTTCATTTGCTTGTGGTGGAAAGAAGTAATAGACTTGGGTCTCATCTGCATACTGAACCCCTGACCCTGAACCCCACAAATCCAGACAATCCTCCCAGTAGTTTCATATATATGTTAAATAGCATGAGGGACATAACTGAACCTTGAGGTACTCCACAGGCCAACAGCCAAGGGATTGAACAGGAGTGTGTGTCCCAGCATCATCATCTGGGTTTGCCCCTCCAGGAAGGAATGAAATCACTCTAAAACAGTGCCAACAAGTCCCATCACAGCCAAGTGACCCAGAATGATACCATGCCTAATGGTATTGAAAACCACAGTGGTCCAGCAGAACCAACAGGGATACACTCCCATGTGTAGCTTCCAACATAGGTCATCCACCAAGGTTATTACTTGTGAAAAACTGTGTCTACTTCATCCCAGTTTTTTTATAGAAAAAATAAAACTCTATGGTGTTTTGGTTTGGGTGTTGAACTAGGACTCTGGGATATGTGGGTTTGAAACCCCACTCATGACAATGGGAAACCCCTTTGTGATCTAGAGAAAGTCACACTCTCTGAGTCTCAAAAGAAGGAAAATGGCAAGCCCTCTCTGAACAACTCTTGCCAGAAAAACCGCATGTTAGGTTTGCCTTATATTTACCATAAGTCAAACATGACTTGAAGAGATACAACAATAATCTTGACTTTCATATGTGTGTACCTTTCAGGTCACCTGCTGACTTAGAGTGTCCCCATGATTTTCATAAGGTTTTCATATGCAAGGAATACTCAAGAGATATTGCCTTTCTCTGAAATACCTATAGTTCCTGATATTTGTTGGCAGTCCACCTTCTAGAACTAAACAGGTCTGATTCTGCTTAGTTTCAAAATCAGACAGGATCTGGTGTATTCAAGGTATTTAGGTTTGGGCTGACTTCATTATAAACATATGTTAAATGTATGAACAAAAAAGATGAAAAATTCTAGTGTGGGGAGGTGAATTTAATTATACATTGAAGCCTTTAGCAAGAAAGGGAGAAGTCAACTTTTAGCACTTTTTGTGTCTCAGGCTGCATGCACACTGCAGAAATAATCCAGTTTGACACCACTTTAACTGCCATGTCTGAATGCTATGGAATTCTGGAAATTGTAATTTTGTGAGACATTTGGCCTTCTCTATCAGAAAGCTCTGGTGCCACAACAAATTTCAATTTCCAGAATTCCATAGCATTCAGCCATGGAAGTTAAACTGGTGTCAGACTGAAATGTTTCTGCAGTGCAGATGAAACCATAGTGTAGTGTAGTACAGTGTTTAGTTTAATAAAAGTAGTTAAATTTTAGATGGATAGTCAAATAGGAAGGATGAATAGGAACACAGCCTGGGGTGAGGTGGAGGTATGGTCCTTAACTGTTTTGCAATGGGATTCAGCTAGTCTCCATTGTGAGAGGAAGTGAGAAGAACCTGGGGAGAGGTGGTTGGAATGGATCAGCAAACTCATTCAGAATTTATATTATCTAGGTTTCCCATATGTCCTTGGGTCAATGTAATCTCCCAAAAACATGCCTGCTGCTAAATACTAATTGTGAAAACCCAATATCCAGCTCAGGGATATGTGCAAGGTATGCTAACATAGTACTTGTGATAAACATAGCATGCCTTCATGAACCCACACATGTTCTGAGAATTATCAAGCAAACTCTGTGATGGTGCTTTGGTATCAAAGGTATCACAGTTTGGTAAAGTTTGGCAAAAAAAAATTAGACTACAGTTCCCCAGATTCTGCAAGCAGCCTAAGCACTGGCCATGCTGGCTGGGGGCAATATTATGAATTGAGTTCAAAAGAGTACTGTTGTTAGGCTATGCATATGACCTACTCTCTAGTAGGCTATTATTTCTGAAAGTACAATTTAAATGGGCAGGAAAGTCTGAGACTGGAATTCTTAAACATTTTGAAAGTTGCAATCTTCGAATAACCTGGTAGTAAACTTACTAATTACATTGCTGATTTGTGATGTTGCTGAAGGAAGTGGTACTTCTTAGTTCCTATAAGCCCAAGGCTATGTACATGTACTATTTAAGAAGATGTGTAGAGCAAGGCCAAACAAATGACTCATGCTAACCTGTGCATCGATGGCAGAACATATTGCAAAGATCAACCCCATTCCAGCTTGTGTTCAATTTGGAAATGCCAAGGATTGTTTCAAAGTCTTCTGCGATGTTCATTATAAAAGTCCCCAGATGGCAGATGGCTATTAGCACACCATGACCTATATAAATGTCAAACACAGAGCTATTGCCCCAGTGAAAATCTCAAAATAAATAACAACAGGAGGGATGCTGTGCTGCTGTCATTGGGATTTAAGGCTTATGAATTTATGCTAATTTATCCCAAAGTCAGCTATGGAATGAATCTTGTCCTTTCAGAGGGCTACACTTAGCACCTGTTTGGAGATGAAGTCAAATCTCATGTGCTTCACACTCTTCTTCCCTCTGTCTTCCTCTCTCTCCTGAATATATTAAACAGCTTCTTTATAAGCATATCTGACATTGCACAGTATATGCTGGTTGGTATTGATTAGGACCTAACAATACTGGTGTCAGCTCTCACTGATGGAATAGACCAGCTTTTGTTTGCCAGTGTTATACAGCATTCATGTTAACAATGATCTCAAATAGTTTGTTGTTACCATTATTGATCACTCTGACTCCAAAAATTCTTAGAAAGTTTCTGGATTTGTTAAGGGGATTGTACGAATTATGTGTCTTGACAAAATTCACTTCTTTTCCATGAAGCCTAATCGAACTGACATCATTGCTTTAGGTTACCTTGAATTGTTTGGTGTGGAAGCTGACCTGCTGCCATAAAATATTCTGGTAGGACTGACAAAGTAAGACAGTCCTACAAAGGAAGGTAGTCATTCATGTATTTGTATATCCACAACTCCATTCTTCAAAGAGTTCAAGATGGTAAACATGGTCCTCCCATTCTATCCATTTTGTCCTCAGATGCTTGCATGGTGTTGGACATGGTAGGAATGTCAAGAAGCCTTTTTTCAATCAACAGGGGAATGCACCATATTGATCCTAATGGCTGCTTATCAGTAAGTAGGGTTTGGGATACTTTCATGGTCCCTACCTAACCCCTAAACTAGGGGTTAGGTACGGATTGTGAATGTGTAGCACAGGGATCGGCAACCTACGGCCCCTGGTCCGGTTTCGGCCCAGGTCGCCGGACTTACCGGCCCAGGCAGACTCCTGATGCTGCCGCACGCCGACACCGCCGTGCGTTTTGCCATCCGTGTGTAAAAATAAAAATAAAGTAAAAATTAGATAGAACCTTCTTTTTTATTAGATTTATATTACTATATATACTTTTATTACATCTATATTCTACCACTTATTACAGTTATATTCCAGATTATTTATCCAAGAAGCTCATGACAATGTACATAGTTGCCACCTTGTTTCATTTATACTTACATCAACACCATGGATTAGACTAGGCTAAGAAGTCAGTGTGCTGCTTTTGTTTCCTGAAGCTTTTCCAGGATTTAACATCTCTATTATTTTTAAAGCCATTTCCCATCTTCCAGATTAACCTTTCAATGTACTGAGGTCATCACTGGAGACCTTAAATTATGTATCTGCAGAGTTTATGGAAACATAGGCAGGATTCTGGGAGAAAATCTTTCTGCTTGTGGCCTTCACCCCTAACATGTCTATTGCTTACATTGGTAGCATTTCCCTCTCACTGCCTGATGGATTTTTTAAAAAAAATGCCCAGGTCTTTTAGCCTCATGCTGTGATTTTAACTGCTCTTTGACTTTCTTGGTTTTTTAAGTCCCATGTATATACTTAGTTAGGGATGCAGTGGCTCAAGTGTTTAAGACACTGACTCTGTTGATTGCAAGATCAGCAGGTTGGTAGTCCAAGGCCTGGGTGCTCCATGATGAAGTGAGCTCCTGTCACTAGTCCCAGCTTCTGCCTAGAAGTTTGAAAGCATGCAAATGCAAGTAGATAAATAGGTACCACTTCAGTGGGAAGGTAAACAGCATCCTGTGCAATCATGTTGACCACATGATCACAGAGTAGTCCTCAGACGATGTTGGTTCTTTGGCTTAGTAATGGAGATGAGCACTGCCCTCTACAGTCAGACATGACTTGACAACCTTGTCAACAGGGTATACCTTTATCTTTATATACTTAATTACATTTGAAAACTGCATCTTTGAAAACTGTTTTAAGAGTATGTAATGCCTTTCTCCAAGTCTTCCTATCAAGGTGGATGACAACTGGGAGATGACACATCTTGCATTGGCACTTTGTTCATGGAATGCCTGCCCTAGGTAGGATTGTGTTAACTGCCTTTGAATTGACTTTGACTCATGGTGACCTTGTGGATTAGACATTTCCAAGACCTCCTGTCCTCAACCTCTCTGCTCAGGTCTTACAGGCTCAAGCCAGAGTCCTCCCTGATTTACTCTAATCATCTGGCATGTGGTCTTCCACTCTTTCTACTGCTTTCTAACTTTCCTAGCATTAATGCCTTTTCTAATTATTCAGTTTTCCTCATAATGTGGCCAAGCTATGGCAGCCTCAGTTTAGTCATCCTGGCTTCCAGATATTGTTTAGGCTTGATCTGTTCTAGACCCCATATATTTGTCTTCTTGGCTGTCCACACTATCATCAGCACTCTTCTCCAGCACCATATCTCATCTGAGTTTATTTTCTTTCTATTGGCTCTTTTCACTGTCCAGCTCTCACATCCATACCTGGTGATAGGAAATACAACGGCTTGGACTATCCTCATTTTAGTGTTCAGAGTTATGTCTTTACACTTTATGAACTTGTCCAGTTCTTGCATAACTTCAAGTAGATTCAAGTAGATTACTTGAATCTTTCTTCCTGTTTTCTAATGTCAGGATTATTTATTCATTCGTTTATAGGATTTATATCCTGCTTTTCTCCCAAATGGGACTCAAAGTGGCTTACAATATAAATTAACTAAAATACTAATAAATATGAATAAATTAAAGATACTTGAGATGTGGTTATATTTCTTTCACAGAGTGAAAGAATGTTCAGTTTACTCAGTTTCACTCCCATCCACTGTACCACTGTTTTAAATCAACCAGCAATTGAAATTGTACTTGAAAATTAATTTCCAGCAAGGCCTCTACTGACAGCTGACAAATGGCTGTAAAGCTGTGTGCTTTGTTTGTGCCCTCCTGTAAAATGGAGGTCTTTGAATAAAGGTTTTCATCACCCCTACCACTCTTTATTTTCTTAGACATGTAGTTTAAGAGCCCCATCAAAAGAGCATTAGTGCCATTTTTGTCTGCAGAGTTGTCAAGCCCTGAATATGATGGACTTGGATTCTCCCCTCACCATTACAGAACCATGACAGAAGTTACTTCCATAAAGCAAAAGAAATAGCTGATTGCATATACAACACTAATTGTCAATATAATGTATATCCAGCAGTAGCCATGTTGTCTATGTAGCAAAATATATACACCCCTCCTCTGAGAAAAATGTATTGCATTAATAAAATAGGCCCTTGATATCAGCTGGGGTTTGGTTCCAGGATCAGCTGTTGATATCAAAATTTGTGGATGCTCAAGTCCCGTTGTGTACAATGGATAGTAAAATGTGCCCCTTATATAAAATGGCAATATCAAGGGGTGTTTTGTGGATTTTTGGAGGGGGGTTGTTTTGTTTTGTTTTGTTTTTGGTGTGGAATATTTTCAAGCCATGGATGGTTGAATTTATAGGTGCAGAATCCATGGATATGGAGTGCTGACTCCCTTTATTAGGCCAGCCAAAAGGAGAAAACTACTTTATGTAAACTTTCATAACTCACAGTCTTCATCATGAGACATGCTTGTAATATGTTGTTTTAGGGGAAAAAATGTGACAATGGAAGATCATAGAGCTGCATCCATCTTGAAATGTTCAAGCTGAGTTTAAGATGGTGGTGGAGAGAGGTCTCAGGCAGGCATAGGGCATACTCCTTGCTAGCCATGATGCACTAGAGAGACAAAAGCAAGGCAAGGCAATAGAAGCAAAGGGCATTCATTCAGGCTCTAGGCTGTATCTGTCCTGTGTAAGGCTCTAAGTGGAATTATACCCCTTTGTAGGCAGAATACAGTGAGTCCCCAAGAAGCCTCTATACTGATACATCTGGAGACAAATTTAAAATGCTTGAAAAGGTAAAAATGTCAATGACAGTCAATTTCAAATTGTTTTACCTTAAGTGGAGGTGAGGATTCCAGAGGGTAAGTCTCAATCCATATGCTCCCACAACTTCAGCCAGCTAAATGTTACTGAATTTGGTATCTTCAAATTCAGAAAACATATATCAAGTAGTAGCCATATTGTTCTCCTTGCAGCACAATATAACAAAATAAAAAAAAAACATAAAA
Source organism: Phrynosoma blainvillii (assembly GCA_026167975.1). Classification (NCBI taxonomy): domain Eukaryota; kingdom Metazoa; phylum Chordata; class Lepidosauria; order Squamata; family Phrynosomatidae; genus Phrynosoma; species Phrynosoma blainvillii. Next base: position 9,868,018 of record JANUYF010000006.1, on the reverse strand, counting down.
AAATTAAAACTTTCATTATGGTGAAATAATATTTGCTTCCTAAATTTACTTACTTCAGAATCAATTCTCAGAGCAAAGCAAGAGAATCTGTGTAGAGACAGAATAATATGTTTCTAAGAGGTAAAATAAAAAATGAAATACTGCAACAAAATTATAACAAAAAGATGATGAAGACAAAGGAAATATAATTTACAAAGATATTCTGGTCAGAATGTTAAAGAAATGAAGAGACAATGATTTTCTAACAAAACAATTACAGATAAGGTAAGATGGAGAAAGATAGAAAGAATTGCATTAATTTTCTAATAGTGAAGAGTTTGATTGAACACAATTCAAAATGAAAAATATTCCTGGAGAAAATATGATAAATACTCTAAAAATTGAAAAGAAGAAGAGCCAAGAGAAGTGCAGAATTTAGATTTTGAACAGGCAACAGGAAAAAAGGATGAATGCCTAGGTGAAGAAGTACAAGAAGAAGATGAGGAAAAAGGCTGAGTAGGTACAGATGATTTAATATTAGATTCAGAAACTGAAGTAACTGCAACAATTGATGCTAAATTTCTATCATAGAATGTCAGAGGCCTCAATCAACCCCAAAAATTGAGACAAGTTTTCCATTCCATGCAGAAATTAAAATTAGATCTGATCTGCCTGCAGGAAACCTATATCAGGAAAAAAGACATACAATTACTTTTTTTAAAAAAAAAAATCAAAATTAGTGAAATAATTCATCTCGGTTATGGATACAAATCAAAGAGGTGTAGTTAGTAGGGAAGAATCCCTGACAAGTTTTATGAAGGACCAGAAGAGCTTCAAAAAACAAAAGGTGCATAATGATTTGATAATGGTCTCAGTGTACAAAAGATAAAGATTGACAGTGATTTAGATGTATAATGTATAAGAAAAGAAGTGTAGAAAGTATAATTCTCAGTCAGCCATAGAAACCCACAGAGTGATCCTGGACAAATCATACACTCTCATACCCAGAGGAGGTCAATGACAAACCCCCTATGAACAAATCTTTCCAAGAAATCCCCATAATAAGCTTGCCTTAAGGTTAAGTTGAAAATGATACAACAGCAATAATAATTAAATACATTTACCTTGGTGTCCTTTTTCATTTTAACTGGCAGTGGTGTAAACAGAGATGCAAAGTAATACAAACAGGGAAAATATCCTTGGCGGTTATACAATCTTTTTATTATAAAAAAGGCAAGCAGGATATCCTAGCAGCATCAAAAATGTATAAAGCCAAACTTAGACCGCAATTACTTTACAGCATATTCACCTGGATTCCAGCCTTTAATAAGGAGATTGAACGTTTGCAGACACTTTTTAAAAGAGATTATTATCTGTACCCCCACATGTACACCATCTGACTCTCTATGCAGAACTGGGATTGAATGCTCTTGAACCTGAAACCTGGTTGATGACATATAGGTTTTGGTTTAAGATACATTTCAGGCCTAATAGATCTAGTCTTTTATGGTTCCTACTATCTGACGTTTATTATGGTAGATGGGCTAAATTCTATGAAAGTAATGTAAGTTTTATGGGTTTAAATTGTGATTCTCTCCTTTTGCCACTGAAAAGGAGTGTTTTAAATCTATTAGGGTCTGTCTTGCAGAGAGAGATTATCAACTGTCACATCCAACACCTCCTAGGGTATGTTCTCCAGCAATGCCCGGTTTCCCACCTCTCTTGCAGGGTAGGATTCCAGATTATTTTCAAACCCTTTCATTCCTGGTGTTGAGGAAGGCCTTTTTATTTGCAAGGCTGAATGTACACCCCTCAAATGTGACCAGGGGCAGATATTTACAAACCCTTTTTTGAAACGTATATGCCACTGTGATCAAGCTCCTGATGTTCTCCATCATATTGTATTGCTTTGTCCATTGTATATAATTCCCAGGAGAAAATTGCTAAGGAGGTTATTGGAAATGAATATCTGTTTGGATGGGTTATCGGTGGAATACTTATTGGAAGATCGGAATCCTTATATTACTAGGCTAAAGCCAATTTTCTGGTGGAGGCAACAAGAGTATGGCTTATATTTTATAATAATGATCCTGAAGTTTTATTGTAAATGTATTTTACTTTATTTTATTTTATTGTAAATTTTATTGTTGTATGCTTAATAAAGGTTGAATGAATGAATGAATGAATGAGTTAAAGTCATCATAGGCCTGAAACACATGGGCCAAAAGTGCTGGCTTTGAGTCAAATTTGGGGTGTGACGTTCAGATGATGCATATTCCTAGACTGGGCTAAAGTTGCTCTGCAGCTGACTAAGGTGGCCTGGGGCCACCAGCAAAAGGAGCACACAAAAACACTCCTTGATGGGGCCTGTTCAGGATCATGGTGGCGGCCAGCTTCAGGACTGGGGTATCTGATCACCGAAGTTCTGCTCTGATTGGGGAGTGAATGGGGCCTGAGGCTGCTCCAAGCTGCTGGTCTGCTTGACCACATAATAAAAAAAAAGAATAACATTTGATGTGGATCTTGCTGTATCTATTGGTTTGTTCTTTCTCTAGTATTGACCCCAAACTGTTCTGTTAGACCTTGGTATTACAATATACTCAACAATGAAACAGAATAGTTAAGCATCTGAACACCACTGAGTAATGGTGCAAATAAAGTCACAGCAATTGTCTTGCCTCTGGGATGGATGAGATATTTATTTATTTTGTATTCCAGCAAAAAAAGGGTTAATTTGTCTTTAATGCAGAGACAAAGCAGGCTTTCCCCATTGCATCCTCTGTCATGCCTATTACTTTATTTGCACAGCTATAATTTTGGAACTCTGGAGAATAAAGCCAGCCAAAGGCTCCATGTGCAGGACACCATAATGTAAATTGCATATGTTGTACAAAATTGTTAAAGGAGAACTAGTAGATGATAATATGCCCAGTGCTGCTGTTAATATCAGTTAATTTCTTCCTGTAATTAGTATAAAGTAAGCATCCCCCATCCCATCTATTCTATCTTTCTGCTAAGCCTACAAATAAAGAGAAGATTTCTCGGCTACCAGACTCCTAATAGGTATTGGCCGAGCTCTCAGAGTTTGGCCAAATCTTGGAATATGTCTGGAACACACATGGGAAGGGTCTGTGCATTCCTGTTTTTGTTTATTGCTTAGCAGGCATGAAATATGCTGGGAAAGTCTGACAAAATCCAGTATTTCTGTCACCTTTCCAAGCTCTCTGTTCTCCATCTTTTTTTCTCCCTCCACTTCTCTATGTGTCTTCCTAAACACTTTCCTATGCAACATTTTCCCCTTAATGTGAACAACCAGTGAAGTTACTGGATATCCATAAAATCTGGTTCACAATGTGAATTTTTCTAGCACAGAATTTACCATATGCAGATGTATTCTGACAGGAGATTCATCACTCCTGTCATAGAATCATAGAATCATAGAATCATAGAATCATAGAGTTGGAAGAGACCACAAGGGCCATCCAGTCCAACCCCCTGCCATGCAGGAACTCCCAATCAAAGCATCCCTGACAGATGTCCATCCAGCCTCTGCTTAAAGACCTCCAAGGAAGGAGACTCCACTACTCTCCGAGGGAGTGTGTTCCACTCTCGAACCGCCCTTACTGTCAGGAACTTCCTCCACCTCAACATTAAGTGTCAATGGTCTTCTACTTGTAATTGAAACTGGGAACATTGTGAGTTTATGTGAGCAAGAGCACCCTGGAGCAGGACATGCCCCACAGAAACATGACCTTTAGAAAAAACATGGAAAAACAGCTGTTGCAAAACAGAAAGCTCTAGTTTTGTATGTGGGTGAGGCATACTCTATATCTCATTAACCACAATCTTCTAAATTTAGTATTTTCCCAATCCCAGTTTCTGAACCAATAGTCCCGTTCCCCCCCCCCAACCCATTGTTCTACCATGTTAGGGAACAATGCCCCCCAATTGTCCCTATGTGGCAGGGGCAGTCTGAATGAATTTGTCTTCCCACTATTTCAGTTGCTTTAAAAATGTCCCCATTTCTCTCTCCCCCTTCCCACTTTCTTCCTTTGTTTTCAGCTTACTTTAGTTGGTTCAGACTAAGGGTGCATCTACATTGTAAAAACAATTGTAAGATTTGTAGTTTTCTAATGCACCAGAACTCTTTGAAAGAGAAAGCTAAAGACCTTGTAAAACTACAAACCCTAGGATTCCATAGGATAGAGCTGCAACACTTAAAGTTGTGTCATATTGCATTATTTCTACAGTGTACATGCAGTGAGTTCACAATGCAAAAGCAGTTTAGACTCAGTTAACACAGCAGGACAGAGAGGAGAGGAGGAGGATGAAGTCTCATTCTTTATGATAGACTCAGGCAAAAGCAAACTGCTGAAGCCTCACCTAGCTTGTCAGTTCATCTTCATTACTAACTTTTTCCATCTTCATCATACTCTGATGTTGCTTGGCCACATTTGTTCTTTTCATCTGTGGAATGTTACAAGATACGAGGACCTATGTTTTCATGTATAAGAACCAAGCTCTGCCAGCATCCAGGAAAGACTGGGTAAAAATTTCAGGTAATTTGACTTGTCAATAGATGCTTCCTGGTGCACAGCAGCTAATTGCCAGTGCTAAAACTTCAGAAGTCTATTGAAGTTGAATCTTGTAGTGGCCTGCTGGTTGCCAGAACTCAGATGTACACACCAAGCAATGCCTATCAGGCTCTACATAAAATCTCACTTTTTATTATGTATCTCCAACGCATCTCACTTGTTTTTATTTATCTGCCCCTTTCCCCCCACAGAGAGCTGCTAACAATGCCCACCCACTGCCATCTACAGGATCACTTCAGAAATCCAAGCTTCAATAGTGAAACAAGAAAACTTTATTCAGAAACCAAAGACGTTCACAGCAGACTCATCATGAATGAAGCAATGGCAGTTATATAGTATAATAAAAACACCTAGCAATTCAAACTTGGAGCAGGCTTCTACCCCATTCTCCCATATAACAAAACACACTTGCATATTCTCTTTCCCAGAGTTGGCCCTCCAACTGTTCTCATGGGGCTGGCCTTGAAGCTCCAAGTGAAATCTCTACTCCCTATACACCTGCTTGTTAACCATCCCAAGGAATGTGGGCAGCCAACATTATCAATAACCTGTGACAGCACGCCCCATTATCCAGTACTTAATTAACTTCAGTAGTAAAATGCAACAAGCACACAAAGCATATTTCTATAAATCATTGCAAGGCATCTGAGAGACTTATATCCTGACATCCTCACAGCTGTCCCAGAAAGAGGAAGAAGAGGATGGAATGCCAGTGTCCATTAGAGAAGAAGACAGCAGTAGTGGTTCCCACCAGAAGCAGGAGAACACAGCATTAGCTTCCCTGGTTTCTGCTGCATCAGAAGTTCAACTCTGTACAGAACCAGCTATTAAAAAAAAAATAAAAAATAAAAAAATGTCTATTTAGCTGAGCCAGTCTGTACCCACAGCTATAGCCTTCTTCTCATGGTACACATGTGGGTGTGGGAGTCTGCTCTCTTCTCTGGTGGCAGGAAACATGAGTGCTGCTGTGCTGTCCTTGTCCTCTTCTTCTGGAGCATGCCATGGCATGCAGGTAATGCTGCCACAACCTCCTCCTCTTTGTGGTGGAAAGGAGCATCACTACAACCAAGTCCTGTTCCTCTGCTGGGATGGTTCTGTGCTGTATGTGTGGTGTTTTCCCTTCTGCCTCAAGTGAATGAAAGTTTGACTCACCCCACCTACAGTTGTAAGCATTTGTAGCAGATACTCAAGATATTGTGGTATCTGAGGCAAAGAACTAGTTACATTCCATGTTCAAAGTCCAGCTGATCTGGGAGTTGAATATTCTGTATAACTGGAGAAAGAATCCTTCATTATCCCTTCCCTTCAGGTTAGCTTAGGATGGTAGTACAAAGCAGGTGGTGTGACAAAAAAGCAACAACCCTCTCTCTTCTGATATTTTGCTGTTGTCACACAGTATCTGCTCTATGATACTGTCAAATCACTCTATTTAATATCCAGAAGGATCTTGCAGCACCTTTGAAATTAACTGCAAAATAAGTTGTAGCATGAGCTTTCATAGACTTGGTCTACTTCCACAGATGCAAGTCTATGAAAGTCCATGCTACAAATTCTTTCACAGAGTCTCAAAAGTGCTGCAAAATCCCATTGCATACCAATATTCCAGACGATCACAGCTGTGTCTCTAATTCCACAACTCTGTTTAAAGATAGAGCTAGCCCTGGTAGCAGAGAATGTTCTTGTTTTTATCAATAGAGATTGGCTCTCTCATTCCTTCTTTCTCTTTCTTGTACACATAATTTAGAGAGAATCTGCTACAGAAGAAATAATTTTCCAGCTCTCATCTCCTTTATTCTTTCTGAAGTGGTTTTTTCTCATCCTGTACTGCAAGTTTTCTATGGCTGAAATTTGAAAGCATGTAGTTGTTCATGTGAGAGTGATTAAAGAGCCTCATTTCTTGGAAGAGTCAGTACTCTTCATCTGCCATGATGAATGAGTGTCTAACATCCCCTGCTCCCATTATATTGTGATTAATTGTGCCAGTTTAAGTCAATAATTCATTTGTTAAAAATAGGTTTGTGAAGTATCATTTGTCTCTGGGGAGCAATCAGAATATTAAAAAAATCATTTGCTACTTCTCATTAAATTAGTGTTGGGAGTTCTACTGAAAGGTTCTGTTCATCAAACATTTATAGCATGCTTATTTGATAAGAAGTTTTATTTGTCTAAAATTATGTCTGCTAACAGACATAATAGCTTACATTTTCCTAACATTAATGAAAGAGTTTTTAAGTCTAAAGAGGTTTGTGACTGAGGGGGATAGGTTGTGGGTGAGGATAAAAATGATTTCTGAATGCTCATTTGAGAGAATGGAAAGGAATAATGCCCTTGTTTTTCAAATAAATTGGGGACATCTTCCCTCCCTTTGGTATGACAATCCTTTAATGGCAGGTTCAGCATCTGTGGTGAGAAATATACAGACCCCCAAAGTCTCATATTTATAAATGGCTGTAAAAGCCACATTCATATTCATTGAGCCATTAAAAAAACTCAGCTGAAAATGGTGCAAATGGTTCTAAATATGTATTGAGAAAAGCACCTACTTTGCTACTAATGATTGTGTCCATATATATATATATATATATATATATATATATATATTTGCTCAATATTATCATCTTCCTAGCCATGCCTCTTTCACCTTCTGTAGTATTGCTAGAGATATGCCGATAACAAAGATTATATGGTTCTAAAGACATGTTCCATTTATGTCACAATAAATGAGTTACCTCTTGAGTTACCAACAGATTTTGTGGTTCTTCTTTAAATGGAATAATTAAATTAACTAAATAAAAATCTTTAATGGAAAATGACACTAGTAAACAACATTCTCTAAGGAGCTTATCACACAGATAATAAGACCGGCTTACCTGAGCTGGATTAAAATTTAAAATGGGCAGCATCCTGATATTATCAGAAGGATTTAGCTACTGAAATCATTGCCTGGGTCCAGCCCTGCTCACAGGGGTGCTCAGCACACCTCTCTTCGAAGCCAGGAGTTTTCTGGCTTAAAGAAATGACCACTGGAGCACTCTTGTGAATGGGGATGGAGCCGGGATGGACCCGGGTGGCAGAATCGGTGGGTAAATCATTCTGATAAGATCAGGATGCCACCCATTTAAAATTTCAAGCCAGCTCAGGTAAGCTGGTTTTATTATCTGTGCAATAAAGTCATCAAGTTAGAATCATCCAAGCCATTGTATTCCTCATCTCCACATATGGATGCGAGAGCTAGACAAACTGCTTCTTGAATAGATCAAGTCTGAACTCTCCCTGGAAGCCAAGAGGATCAAAGTATGGTTGTTGTACTTTGGGCACATCATAAGAAGGTGTGACTCATTGGAAAAGATAATAATGCTAGGAAAGGCAGAGAGAGGTAGAAGAGAGAAGACAGCTGGCTAGATGGAAAGACTCAATTAGGGAGATCACAAGTATAACAAGTATGTGAGGTTATAGGAATTAAGCAGAGCAGTGGAGGAGAGACAAATGACTCATTCACATGGTCACCATGAGTGGGGGTTGACTCAAAAGCAGTTAACAACAAAAAATAGCATTTCTCCCTCTTCCTAAAAAGGTGTCTGCAGCTCTACCCTTCAAGCTCTATACTTCATCCAAGTACTAGCCAATATCCAAATAGCTTCATATCCCAGATCAACATAAGCCATGCAATTCATGCTGGGCACCTTGTTCTGACCTCAGTGTGAGCAATGAATCACAGTGGGACACATGCATGAGCAGCAGCTTGACATTGCAATTGAGGGCCCTAGATAATATGTGGTGTCAGAGCAGCTCCAGAACAAGAATACACTTGGCTGCTCTTGGAGTATTCTGGCCCATGGAAACATCATCCTGGACACATGCTCTGCACTTGAACTACAAGTGAAGTTAGGAAACATAAGCCAGGTGAGCTGTGCCATTTTTAAGCCAAGCTATTCCCTGAAAACAAACCATTTAGCTGAGTTTGTTGAAGCCAAAAGCAACAGTATGCAAAGACTAGCTGTATGGAGACTATATGAATTGTATGACTGTATGATTATAGACTTTATAGAGATAGGTATTCCCCCCCCCCCAACTGCTCATCCTATAACCATCTGCAGAAGTGGTTTTAGCACCTTAGAGTTGCATTTAGTTTGGCAATGTATTTCAGTATGGTGAGAGCAAGCAGCTGGACTGTCATTGTCTTTGCTTAAGAAGGCAGGGAGGACAGAGATCCTATCAAAGAAAAGGGGGGGGGGAGGCTTAGGCAATAGGGATAGGGGGGAAAGTCATTAGGTCAAAACATGAGGTTCTTGACAGTTAGGAAACCCCATCAGAAGAATAATAGATCAGTGAGAATCTTGCACAATTTTCTCACAGTATTTTAATATTACAAAGTGTTGCAGAAAACAGCTTTTGTCCCTCTCCTCCCCCCCAAATATGTTTGTTTCTACAAAGAATAATTCCTCCATAACACTTCAGGGTCTTCATAAATGAGGATAATACTGCAGAGGAATTTTCCATTTTTTTCCCCCACAGTAAAAACTGCCATAATTATTAGTGCCCCCATGCCAGGATGAAATAAACAAGGACTTGCATCCCTATTATGGTTGAAATTACTGCCCCCACCCCATGCCAGTTTTTGATTCATTCTCTTTCCAACACCCTCCTTACAATTTAGTCTTTTCTTGGGTTTCTCCTGACCTTCTCAGAGGCAGTAGATCAAACATGTCACTTTGGCTGCAGGGAGAAGGAGAAGAGACTGTTCAAGATCAATTGTGGTGCTGTCACTTTGCTTTCAAACAATTTACCAGGCTTGGATCTGGTGAAGTAATATCTTAGAAAATAAATAGAAGTGCATGTGTGTATCTGTATGCACATATGTATGTTTGTAGAGTGGGAAGCACTAGATCCCATCTGATCTTGGAATCTAAACAGGGTCAGTTCTGGTTAGTACAAGGGGGTATCGTAAAGTAATAATTATCACCTAGAAGTTATTGTGGCATATTGATGAAATTTTGTCAGTGTCATCATTGGTCCCTACATGTATGATGTGGAGAAAATCAGCTCATTGTGTCCTTTATTTTTGATACAGGTTGAGCCAGAATTTACTAAAGTGTAAGGTGGAGAAGTATGAGGGGGTATCGTAAAATAATAATTATCACTTGGAAGTTATTATGGTGTATTGATGAAATTTTGTCAGTGTCATCACCATGAAGTTTCTTTTTCTTTTCCCCAAAATTAAAAATTTGTTGCAGGGTCACTGATTTGACAACACAGACATCATTCATGAAGTGGTAGAGTGGTTTAAGGCACAATCTGCAGACTTCTCCTATAACGGTATTTGGAGGGTCAAGAAACACTGGGGAAAATGTATAAATCTGGATGGTGATGATGTAGAGATAAGTTAACAACTACAAATCAAAAAAACTTTCTGTCAATTTTTTAAAAGGTAATAATTAAAACTTTACGATACCCCCTCGTACTTGGATGGGAGACTGCCAATGAATACCTGTAGGCTATTATTTCAGAGCATGGAAATGGCAAGCCCACTTCTGAATATACCTTCTGTAAAAAATCCCTATGAAATTCATGTGGTCACCATAAGTCAACAGGCAACTTGAAAGTGCATACAGAGAGACAGAATGGGAGAGAGAGGGGTGAGAACTTTCTGGTATTCTGGTTTCTGGTATTCTGGATCATCCAGTCTGCACTATATTGCTTGCTCCCAAATGTGTGTGTGTGTGTGTGTGTGTGTATGGTCACCCAGTGAGTTTCATGACCTATCTGGGAATCAAACCCTGGTCTCAAGAGTCATAGTCCAACACTCAAACCATTACAGATATATATAGGGATCCAGTGTGGTGTAGTGGTTTGAGTGTTGGACTATGACTCCTGAGACCAGGCTTTGATTCCCAGATAGGTCATGAAACTTACTGGGTGACCTTGGGCAAGTCACATGCTCTCAGATTTAGAAGAAGGCAATGGCAAACTTCAGAACAAATCTTATTGAGAAAAAGCCCATGATAAGTTCACCTTAGGATCATCATAAGTCGGAAATTATATGAATGCACACAACAACAACAACAACAACAAGCTTTCCCTTTGCAGAGTCTTGAGTTTCTTTTCAAATTAATTGTACTTCTGTTAAGCTTCAATTCAAAGTACACTAGAATTTTTTTAAAGGTGTAGTTACAATGTTGTATAAGGACAAGGGAGATCTGGGTTCAAGTCTCCCCTGCACTATAAAATTCATTGGATCACTTTAAACCAGTTTCTCTCTTTTAGCCTGCTGCACCTTACAGGGTTGTTGTAAAGATAAAATGAGGAAGAGCAGACAAACCTGAGCCCAATGGAGGGAATGTAGTGTGCATTTGTGTGTGAGAGAGTATGACTAATTGTGGGGTAATTTAAGTTTCCTAAGGCTTCAGCCTTTAAAGGAAACAAAAATATGTAAATATCAAAATATAAATGCCAAGCCTGTTAGAGTCTGGCTTTAAAACAGCAGAGCAGCAGAAGAGTGACTTTGCTTAACTATGCTTCCCTAAAAACCAATATTGACTCAAAAACCAACAAACACATAACTTGTAGTTTAGAAACAAGGCTTTAATCTATATTTACATAAAAGGCTAAATCCTAATCTAACTAGTTAATAGTTCAGGCAGAGGGAAATATTTATTTCACCAGCTTTCCAAACAAAGTTGAGAGAGCAGGACGATGGAACAGCAAAGTTGAGAATCTTGAGAGAAAAGACTGTTATTCTCAAAGACAGAGTGACCTAAGTTTGAATGAGAGAGAGAGGGGGAGGAGTTTGGAAGCAAGAAATTCCTATCTATCTAAGGAGGGGAAAAGAGAATGCAAAAAATCTTCCAACACTAATCAGCTATGCTTTCTGTAATTGAGTGATTGCCCTGGGAATTAAATGTTGACAGTTTTTGAGCTCTTTTTATAATGAATATACCAGTAGATTTGCAACATAATCAGTTCTTATACTGTATTTTATATGCAATGATATACATGCATTTATCACACAGATTTGTCCCTGAGATTTTGAGCAATTATAAACCATTAGAATGCAGAGAGTCAAGATGGATCCAAAAACTGGAGCTACACAATTCACAGTGCTTCATGTTTTGTTGAAGGTTTGATTCATTCCATGGAAGATTGACGAGTCAAGCTGGTTCCAATCTATAGGATAATTATACCAACTTAACAATTAGGAGATGTGGAACTTTTTACTCTTGACAAAATAATTTCAAATAGCTAATGGTTGACTATGAATGCATGGTGTGACTGTTGCTTATGTTATGGATCCTTCAACACCCCAATCATAATTAAACAATAGAATCACACAAGCTATTAGAGCTGACATGAGGGTTTCTCATAAGTTCCAGCCATCTCATATGCTTCTGTTAATCAAACATTCCCAGTGAAACCTGGGATCCAGATGTGGTAGAGCTGCAACTATACTGTGCTAATATATTGGGTTATGCAAAGCTTGGGTGGGAGGGGGAAATCTCCTTTCTTGCATTAGAAATCTTACCATCCCATTCCAAGTGTTAGGGTCAGTGTGCATTTGCATGTGAGCAAAGTGTTAAATCAGGATTCACAGAAAAGGCATCATATTGTATGGCCACCTGCAGTTTCAAGTCAATGATATAATATTGCCTGGCTTCTCCCCCTCCACCCTTTTTAAAGACAAAAAGCTGTTGTACAGAATATAAACTGTCTGTTCCCAAATCTTGCATGAAAGTTATAGAAAATAAGAGACCTGAATAAATTATGTCTGGAAGAGTCCCAAATCTCTTTCCGGAAACTCTCGGCTATATGGTTTTCTTAATAAGGCAAGTTTTTTTTCCCCATTTTCCCTTTAATTCTTTATTTCTTTTGGTTATATGTGCTTGCTATCCATGTTATACATATATGTTTTTGTATAAAAATGTGACTATTTGGGCAAATTATATGGAAAAAAAATGCACACATTAAGGAAAAATAACAAACAAGCAGGTATATCTCAGATCAGTTTTTGGTTCCCTGGATGATATGTGTGTCATGTTAGCCCCTGCCCGAAACCAAACCACAAGTGAGAAGAAGCTTCCTTCCATTTTTGTAAAATCTGTTTTTGTAGGTGCATGGTGTATATCTTCTAAAAGGGATAACTTCTGCTCCAGGAACATCTTAGAAGTAGCAATTCTCTACTAGTCATTATTAAAAAATAATAATCTGGGGAGGACATCAGTGATGGGCCTAGGGGGCTTCAGAAGGGCACTAAGGGATAGAGATAGACCACAGAACTCCTACTGTTTTATCAGAGGAATGTGGAAAAGTATGTATTCAGGGGATGAACATTTTAAAAGATGTAAAAACTTCTGTGTGCCAAAAATATTAACCAATTTATATGCAATATGTGTGCACGCATGTGCACGCACACACACATAAACTGATACAGAAATAACATGACATAAAACTTGAAAAAAAGATGGACAGAAAGCAAAGGAAACAGATTTGCCCTTTTCTAACAATACATTTGCTTTATGGTAGGTTTCCATAAAACTGGTAATATATAAATTGTCCTATTATTATCATTATGTAATTTACAAGTTGCCACACATCCCAAGACTGATCTGGCAGAGGCAGTCCCGATTAATTCTCTCTTGTCTCTCTTTTACAGAGGATGGAGTCTTGTTCTTCCCAGTAGGTCTAGGCAAAAGCAAACTGCTGCAGCCTCTCCTAGCTTATTATTACTCTTCATTAATAACAGTTGCCACTGTAATGTTGCTTGGCTACATCACATGTAAAATGTTGGAAGGTACATGGTTGTAGCTGTACATGTTTTGCCTGACTGGCACAAGAAGGTCTGTCCCATGTGAGGGTTCAATCCTGCATCTTTGCTGCAATGTTGAAGAGAGCAGTCTTTGCAGAGCATTGCTGAACAAATGTACATCTCAGCGAACACATATACAGTTTGGTTTCTGTAGAATATATATTTGAAGTTACTATTTTAAACACTTTTTATTAGCCCCTGTAGAAGTGATTTATTCACTTAGCTTTTTCACTATTATATTATCATTTGTATTCAATGCAAAAGAGATGTACCTATTTTCCCTTGCCAAATGCTGGGTGACCGATCCAAAAATTAGGTAATAACTGTTTTCAGCTTGATAGGGTCCTTTCAGGGGAAAAGGTTTAATTAAAACCTTCCCTTTCCCCATTGTTAAGCTGCTTTTTGTCACCTAGTAGCAACAGCAGTGTTTCTGTTACCCTATATGAATAGACTCCACTCCTACTTCTATTTGTTGTACCTAGCAGATTGTGGACTAAGAACAGGAAACATTGTTAGTCTGATTTGGCTTTAGACATCATCATGCAGTCAAATGTCATTGCCTATATTGTATCATTGTGAAGTCAGACTGATGCAGGGAGCAGAACCCTTGCTCATATTTGGCTTCATGAAAAAGCAATGTAACCAATGAAATTTGGCTATATGATAACAACGGGATGAATCTTGTATTTCCCAGTAGGCTTGGGCAAAAGCAAACTGTTTCATTCTCTTCTACCATATGTGCTCTTCATCATTAATAACTTCTGCCAGTTTGGCCACATTCTGATGTTGCATGGCCACAATTGTCTTAGTTTTCTTCAGTGAAATATTGGAGAGTAAATTTTTGAAAAATTCACTTGACCTTTTAGCCCATTTTTACATGGAGTCACTTTGGTTAATTGACCATTGTTAAATCCTTCATCCTGCAAGGTCCTACAGGATTATAGTGCCTGGAAGAGCTTTTTTCCCCAACCAGTAAAACCAGTGCACTGCCCTTAACAGTTCCATCACTTATTTCTGAGCAAACTGAGGAAGGAAGAAATACAATGTAGAAAGAAAGCAAGATGCTTGGGAATTAACAATGAAACATGGTAACCTTTAAGGAAATATGCACATTAAGGATAGGAAAGGATGCAGTCCTGAGCTAGGCTAGGTTTTGTTTGTTTGTTTTCCTAGCTAGGCATATTAGTTTTGTTACAAGATTTGTAATTCCTTTATGAGATTAGCCTCACTCATGTTGCTTGTGCCTCCTCCTTGATACCTTACAGGCTACACTCCAGGTTTCTTGGGAATCTGCCCATCAGCCAAGCCATGTACTGCACAAACCTTTCATTGTTTGCAAGGCTTGAAGTTTGACAGCAAGTTCCATTAATGTGACAAGCTTGGCCAAAAAATGTGCCACTGCTAGAGGGAAGCTTGGAAAGGCATGAGCAGAGAAGACATTTTTGACATCTGAGTGAACAGTTACACATCTGTGTGAAGCATATAATCTCAAGCAACTGCCTAAGCAGAAGGAAACAAGAAGTGAATGTTGGCTAAAAGGGCCAAGAATGGTATGGGCAGGTTTGCAGGCTCATTACCTCAGTGGCATATGCTTGCTTTCCTTTGAGGAAGGAAATTGCTATGTTAAATTGTCTTGTGTCAAACATTTGACTGAAATGTTCACAAAGGGGGAATCAGAGGTCTAGAATGACTACACCATTTCAGCCTGTACAACTTTGGGGTGGAAAAGTTACATGTTTAATGATCTCCTACTGAGCTATGGGTCATCCCCACAACAAATACCATTGCTCTGAAAAGCTCTCCTCTGACCTGGAATGTAAAATGAAACTGTAGCATTCACATTCAATGATCAGCTGATCAGGAGTCCAAAGCCAACAGCCAGCTATTAAATCATACCTTCCAACAGTCCCAGTTTGAGAAGGGCAGTCCCAAATAATCCATTGTCCCACTTTTTCAGCTGCTTTTAAAATTTCACTTTCTTTTTTCTCTTCCCACTTTCCTTCTTTGTACTTGGCTTACTTCAGCTGATGCCAACTGAGTTCAAAATGCAAAAGTAGCTTGTTGGGTGTTGTTATTGTTGTTGTTGTTAGCTGCCCTCAAGTCAACCCAGACTCATGGTGACCCTGTAGATGAGACATCTCCAAGACACATTGCCTTCAATTGCTCCTCTCATGCCCCCTGCAAATTCATGCCTTTAAACTCTCTAATTGAGTCTATGCATCTAGTGTGCAACCTTCCTCAATTTCATCTGTCTTCTACCTTTCCTAGCATTATTGAGTCATCCCTTCTCATGATGTGGCCAAAGCATGGCATCATCAATTTGGTCATCTTGGCTTTTAGAGAGAGTTAGGCTTGATCTGTTAAAGGATCAATTAGTTTGTCTTTTTGGCTGCCCAGCAGAGGGAAGAGAAGATGAGGCAGTGGATTCTTAGTCCAGAAGGCTCATGCAAAAGCAAGTGAGGCTGCCCAACTTACCAGGCTGGCCAATTTGCTGAGGGAGGGGGGGGGAGTGCCAGGATGCTGCAGTTGCATCCCTGCCCAGTCCCAACCTTGGTTTTGCCCATAAGGCACCAGGGCCCATTTATAGTTTGCATGTTTTGCTATGCTTTTGCTTCACTTGGACATAATAGGCCCAGAAGAGACCTTTCTAGCAATACAAACAGACCAGAAATCACCTGTTTACTTATTCTTTTAGAAAAAGGTAAAAGTACCACTCTATTCTACTTTGGTCACCAGGAATATTTCTCCATTTCTGTTTAAACATTTGAAAGGATAACATATCAAAGATGGAACAAGCTTGTTTTCTGATGCTCCAGAGACTAGGACATGGAACAATGGATTCAAACTACAGGAAAAGAGATTCTACCTACCATAAATATTTGGAAGAACTTGGTAAAAGTTGTCCAGCAGTGGAATATACTGCTTTGGTGTGTGGTGGAGTCTCCTTTGGAGGGTTTTAAAGAGAGACTGGATGTCCATCTTTTTGGAGTGCTTTGAGTGTGTATTCCTGCAAGGCAGAGAGCTGAATGGCCCTTTGGGTCTCTTCCAACTCTATAATTCTGTGATTCAGGTGAAGGTTACCTGTTGCTCAGCATGTTGTTTTATTGCCCACTTGAGAAGGGTTCACTTATCACCGCTAGCAAAATCTTGGATAAGGCTTTACACAACCATACACCTGCCTGTCTCCAAGTCTGGTTGAGGGGATCCCTGGCAAAGTGCTCCCATAATGTGTCTAATTTGACAGTGCAGGCTAGATCTGGATAGGCATAATTCCAGGCACTGTTGGGCTTTGTGAAATGCCAGTACAGATCCAACCCCTGTTTTCAGATTAGCCCACAGCTGGGGAGGATGACTGATGAATCCTTCAGGGGTGATTGGAAGCCAGCATCTGTTAGTATGGTGTGGTGGTTTGAGTGTTGGATTAGGACTCTGGGAAACCAGAGTTCAAATTCCTGCTCAGCCATAGAAACTCAGTAGGGTTACCTTGGGCAAATCACATCCTCTCACCCTCAGAGAAAGACAAAAGCTAAACCCCATCTGAAAATTCTTGCCATGAAAACTGTAATAGGTTCACTTTAGGTATGCCACAAGTTGGAAATGAATTGAAGGCACACAAGAACAACAATCTATCTGATAGTGTGAACTCTAGTCTTACTAAGCAGAACAAATTACACCAGCTAAAGAAATAAGGATATTTGCATGATAGTGTCATCAGTATAGGTTACCAAATTTAGTTCTCTGTGGCACTGAATGTTGGGTTTTTTTATTATTATTCTTTTTTAAAGGCAACATATACACAGCCTTGTCTTAAACAAATCGTTTGACTACACTGCCTTTCACACTTGACATACTGTGGCTGAATTAATCAATGTTTATGAGCTCGATAATTCACATGCAGGTGATGGTGAAGACATGCTGTAGGCTGCTGAGAAATACACTTTGGTGTGATTTATGGCACAATAACTTATGCACTGTCAGGTCTCATTGTTTAACCCCATAAAAATGCCATTAGTAAAAAAGTTTCACATTTTATCCCCTTATTTGTTCTTTGACAGAGGCCGCATTGAACCATGTCAAAGAAAAAGATTCATTGGGATGGTGGAGGATACAGCCACCACAGTGGCTGGGGGTATCTCATGCTAAACCAAACATTGGGGTCCCCATGTATCTTCTTACCAACCAACCAGATCATCAGACTAGTATTTTATACAGGGGAACGTACATATGCAAATGTCTCTTCTAAAATTCTAGCCAATATTTGCCTTCTGAATCACTAACAGGGTTTTTTTTTTTTAAACAACCCTGATATTTCAAGATGATTTAAAATATTGGGAAGTATTGTAAATATAATGATCTAGTTCTCTTTTCATTTGTGGTGTGTTAAGTTAGTTAGTTTTGCTGTGCGGGCAGTGTGTGGTGGTCAGGAGGTAGGGTTGGCAGGTGAGATAAAATACAGGGCTCCTGTCTCCTTAGTGGTTGTGTAGAAGAGAGAATTCATTAGGTTTTGCTTGTCATACATTTTCTGCAGTAAGTTTTTTCACACATACACTAAACACACACAGACACACACTAAAATACCACATGTGAACCAGAAATACAAAAACCATTGAAAACCATAACCCTCTATCAAAAGTTGTTATTTTGTTTTCAAAACATATTCTTGCCAGTTCTAAAAAAAATTCTGGTACCTACACCACATATTTGTTGCTTGTTGCTTCTATTCTACAGAAAGCTTCTTGTGATGAGACCCATAAAAGCATTTTCTGACATTACCTGGGTTTATATTTATTCTATATTCTAAGCATGACACATCTCACAATGTGATTATTAAAATCTATATTCATTTTAATCTTATTATACTATAAATATCCATGGCAATCTAAATCTCAGGTCATGATCTTTAGTTCCTCTTCTTCCCTTCTCTCCCATCTTGTTGGCAAACCTATCGCATGCATGTTGGCACCGTGTTGGCAAACCTATCGCATGCATGCCATCTCTGGCATGCGAAGCCATTTTGAAGAGTACATGGAGAGATGGGAGAGAAGGGAAGAAGAGGAACAGGCATATGCCTCCTCTTCCTTCTCCCTACTGTTGCTTCTTCAGAAATATTTAAAGGCACAGGAGGGTGGGGAAGAGGAGGAACAGGTGCACTCCTGTTCCTCCTATTCCCCCCACCCTCCTGTGTCTTCAACTGCCTCCCTGGAGACAGCTGAAGGCCCAGGAGGGCAGGGAGCCTTCAGTTGTGTCCAGAGAGGCAACTGAGGGCTCAGGTGGAAGGAGGAGATGGTCCTGCCCTTGGAAGGCAGAAGTCCCCCCTTGGAACTCCTGTCCCCCCAGAGGTCCCAACCCCAGCACCAGGTAACACCTGGTGCCAGAACACCTTTACATTTGGGTACTCAGTCTCTAAAAGGTTTGCCATCACTGGTCTAGCACCATCTATTCTTTTAGCCACAATAAACAACAGGCAGCAAAATTCATCTTCAATTTAGGTAAATTCAAACTTCCTCTTTGCTCCTCATCTTGAAATATCTTACATTTCACTCTTGGGTGTTTTTTTTTTTTTTTTTTTTTGGGGGGGGGGGGCTGTCTTGCCATATAAATTTGCCTTTTAAGAAAAAAAAATCTACATTGATTATCATGAATAAAATCATTTATACTTCGTCTCTGTTAATCAGTAATCTCTGGCAAATTCTTTTTAGTCATGTAGTCTTACAGCTTCTCCGCTGATAATTATTGCCATTCATATAAAGAAGAATACAATCAATTAAAGGCCTTCTGTACTGCTATAATTCTCAACTATCTTTTAATTTTGCAAACAGTCTCAATTAATCTCCATGTAAAGCTCCTTTCTTGTGATCTGTCAAAGTGTTTGGTAATATAGCAACTTTTTTCACCCTAGTAACCAAGGTTTTTCACTTTCAAATCATATCAATTCTTGAAAAAAACTATCCCTTTCAGAAAAGTATCTACTAGCTCCAGGTTCTCCATTAATTCAAAGATTTTGCAGGGCTATTTGTCTTGAGATGTCTTAATTGTTTTATCTCAGGTTCTATCCTATTCAGGAGATACCACCCCATTCCACTCCCCTACAAGGCAGCAATTATTACAATACAAATCCGGCAGTTTATTCGTTATATGCATAGAATGTCACCCTATCTTCACTCAAGCATATGCCCCTCCACACCAGGTTCTTTACCATCTTCAGTACAATCTAGATTGCCTTGTAACTACCATTATTATCAAACCAATCTCAGTTCTGGGCCCAGAAGTTGTTATATGTATAAAAACACTATATTTTTTCTTCTTCTTCTGACCCACAAAAATAAATTCTCTCCCCAACTTTTTACACTTCATATATTTAATATCTTTTTTTTTAGGTATGTGTCTCTTGAAGACAAATTGTTTCCCAATTAAGTTTTTTTTTTCAGATAATGAAATTATTTTTCCCCCCTCTTCTAAGGAGCATTAGTCTCATTCATATTCTAAGTAAAATATTTGCGGTCCATGGGCAGAATGACTATTTCAATAAGTCACCACCAATGCAACTCTATAGCACTGCAGCCTTTTTACTCCCCGAGCAAGATTGTGGTCTTGATTTAAATCTTAATAATAATAATAATAATAACAACAATAAATTGTATTTATATACCACCTGGTGGCAAGCCAATCTAGATGGTTTACAAGACTAAAATGCATACAACTTAAAATAATATAATTCCCTTAAAAAGTCATTAAACTACATATCAGTTAAAACCAACTAAACAATACAAACATAGCAGTAAAAACAAGCTAAGAATGCAACCAATAAAACCCCTGCGACTTCAATTTTAAAAAGGGGGCTATGGAGGCATTTTTGAAGAGAGGGAGATCCCGAGGTCCCAAGGTCTCGAGGCCAGGTATTTTAGTCTGGAAAGGCCTGCCGGAAGAGATCTGTCTTGACAGCCTTTTTAAAGCTGTCCAAAGATGTTAATTGACGGATCTCGTCTGGCAGGCCATTCCAGAGCCTGAGGGTGACAACAGAAAAAGTCCTCTGGGAGGTCGCCACAAGCCTAGATTTTTGAGGCTGCAGGAAATTCCTCCCAGAAGACCGGAGAGTGCGGGTAGGATTATATAGGAAGAGGCAGTCTCTGAGATAGCTTGGACCCAAGCCATTTAGGGCTTTAAAGGTGATAACCAACACCTTGTACTGGGCCCGGAAACCAATAGGCAGCCAGTGGAGGGACCTCAAAACCAGAGTCTTGATTGTACTGATCTGATAAAGTTGCTTGTCTTGTGTTTATCCTCCTCCTTGTTCCTTTGGTGCATCTTCTTATTTTCCTGAAAATCTCTTTTATAACCCCCCTCCCAATTCACTTGTTTTCTGAACCAAATCCAGTTGAAATCTTGTGAGTGTTGTGACTGCATTTTATGAAATCTTTAGAATTATAATTTGGAAAAGTATTGGAACTGTCTGTGTAAAAAGAGTTCTGAATTGCATCTTAGGGCCAAAACAGACTGGCAGCTTCAGCCAGCTTTGGGGTGGCATGGGGGTGTAGTGCAGGGGTAGGCAACCTTTCCCCTTTAAGGGCTGAGGGACTTCAGCTCCCAGAATCCCAGGAGCTATTGGCCAACATGGGACTATTGGCCAACATGGCTGAGGCTTCTGGGAGCTGAAGTCCCTCGGCCCTTAAAGGGGAAAGGTTGCCTATCCCTGGTGTAGTGTTTGGAAAATGCACACCCCAAGCTGGCATCATGCTGCTCAGCCAACTGCATTGCAGGACCACCAAAATCCCACTACCACAACTTCTTTTTGAACCAGCAAACAACGGGGTTTGGAGTATGGCATGCTGTTGCTGCAGACCCAACCCAGTGCTTAAAGAGGAAACATCAAGCCACCCCTTTACAGCCATCTGTTTCAGTCCATAGTCTCAAACTACTGTAACTCTAGTTCTGATAGAGTCCTCTTAGATCCAGGAAGTAGGCCTTCTATTGGCTCAATGAAACTATATTTAAAGAGACACTACAGCATCCTTTTCTAAGGTTGTTGACTCTCTTACAAACCTCTCTTACAAAGAGCCAGTGTTGTCCAAAGACAAATCCTATGGTCATGTGGCTAGCATGACTGCACCAAACTCTGCTAACTTCCCACTGAAGTGGTACCTATTTATCTACTTGTATTTGCATTATTTCAAATTGCTAGGTAAGCCCTGAACATGCCTATGAAATTTCTCTTTACTACTTTTTCTAGGATTTACAGGCAGAGAGAGAGAGAGAGGTAAAATGCAGGTGAGATAATCTACTTGTGCTGCTATGATCCAGTCTTTTTAGAATTTCCAGTCACAACAGTCTGGGGCCACTGAACAGGGAATTTGGATTGACAGACTAAAAACTGGAAGTGAGTCTATACCCTTAATAGTTGTATAAAAGAGGGAATATCAGTAGATGTTGCTTGTCAGGCAACCAGGTAACAAGCAACACTTTCTCAAATTCCCTGTTCTAAACAAACATTAAAAGAACAAGAGCTGTTTTCAGTTTTCATTTTGGCAACCCAACCAGGAAAAGGCAAATGACTTTTCCTTATTAAAATTCAGTTACTATGAAAAATGTTAGTATGCATAAAAGTCCACTCATACGTAAGTTTCCTCCCACAGTGTTCAATGAGTCACATTCCAAATAAATGTGCATAGAACTGATTGCAACCTTAGATTATTTATTTAAAATATTTATTTATTCTTTTTCCTTATTCCAGGGAAGGCTCAGTTACAGTACCAATTTCTCTATGTCTCACCTTTCATTAACCATTCTTGGAGGGACTCAACTATTCACAATTCTTGATCCAACTTTGCATTAAGTAGAGCTTGATCCTGCTACCCCTCCATTCTAGGGTTCATGCTGGTAGCCTAAAGCAGAAGTGGCATAATAGACCAAACAATAAAATGTCAATGGTCTCTGGGAAAACAAAATGGTGATCAAGAGGAAGCATCTATGTAGAGATGTCTTGCTGCTAGTAAACTTTTTGTTGTTGTGTGCCTTTAAGTCATTTCTGAGTTATGGCAACCCTAACGTGAAATTATTGGGGGGGGGGGGGGGGGGTTGTGGCATGATTTGTTCCAGGAGGGTTGCCATTACCTTTCTCTGAGGCTGAGAGAGTGTGATTTGCCCAGCTGTAAGATTCTATTATTCTAACTGAATGGGCATCATTGACAGAGCAAAGATGAGAGGTCCTACTCAAGCAGGAAGAGTTATGAAGGGCTTTTTGACCCAGGATTCCCAAATATGAAGCCAACACGTACAGATGAATACATCCTGATACAAGGTAGTGTCTATCCCTATAATGTACAACAAAGGTAGATTTGTGCCCTGCATACATTTCTCACCAGCCTTGATTATTGGCCATTCCGGCTGTGGTTGATAGCATCTGCAGTGCAAACCAAATGGAAAGCATAACCTATTGACCATATTTCACACTGAAATCTGACTGGTGCAAGGCATGACAAGACTGCAAACCTATGAGCATTTCAAAACACAGTGCTTTCCTGAACTACCATGTGAGAAAAGACAAAGCATTCCCATTGCCTTTCTACTTCATGCAATTTTTCTCAAGTCCTAAATTGTCACCAAGAGGAAGGAATTGGGAGTGCAGGATAAAAGCACTGCCCAAGATTGTACTTCTGTCCCCCGCCTTTTTTCTGTTAAGAAAGAAAAGATTTTCTTCAGTTACTAATTCTGCCTAGGCTCTCCTCTGAGCAGAGACCCAACTGTATCCCTATTAAATTATATAGAGCGAGTCCAGTCCTTGGCTGTCAGCGGGACCCATCAGTCCTAATTTATCGCCCCAGGAAACACAGTACAATTATGGTAATAAATAATAATAGGATTCAGTACATGACAACATGACTGATGGAGCCTCTCCGAACTCATTTACATTGCTTTGTGTTGCAATCACGCTGCCTCTAATGTAATGCCAGGCAAATGAGCCTTTTTGAATATTGTGCAATCTATTGCAAGTCAACTGGCACAAAACTCACTCAATAAATCTTGTTCAAACACATGCCTTTAATGACAGGTAAATCAACAATGAAGTAATTGCATTTAATGTAGTGAAAGGCTGGACAAAAACAGTGACCTCAAAGTGACTTTTTGTAAAAAGATATGATCTAGTTGCTGTGGTGCATGGTATGTATTTTGGTTTTCTTTTTCCCTCTTTTTTCTTTAAAGTGGGAACTTTTTGCTCAGATGCACACCACAGAATGAATGACAGTGTTCCCTTCATATCCTTTGATTTACTGCTTGACCTCACCAGCAACTGGTGACCCTCAATGAGTTGGTTTAGGCCACGTACCTCTTAATGCAGAGTAGACTCATGGATTGCACTTGACTTTCAACCTATTAAATAGTATATTAGAAAATATGATGGAAATGTCTCTGTTATATAACCCTCTGTTATTTCCTTCTTTCCTCCTTGCCCCACCTGGTTATAGCTGAGGTTGAAGAAAATTAATTGTTTGTGGAGGAAAGGATCTATGACGGGATTTTCCACTGATGTAATATGTATAAATGTTGCAAAAGGGTGAGGGGCTGATCAGATCAAAGCCATCACATTAAGGAAGTAGGATTTAATCCCTGTTCCCCTTCACTGTATTCATTGTTTAAATTACCTAACTTTGGAACTGATCCCCCCCCCCCCCCCATGATGGGAAAATCACACAGCTTTGGAATTTTTTGTTTAATATTGTTTGATGATATTGTATGTTTTCGTTATATGCACTTGTCAGCTTGCCATATTTTTGTCTGGATAATTTATTTTACATTTGTATTGCACAGATTTATATTTCTATTATTCCTTCCTTCTCCTGTGCATGTGTGCATTTGTATTAATTGGGGCTGTATTGTGTCAGTATTGTTGTTATTATTGTTCTGTTCCTTGTAAAGTGCCATCTACATTTATGACACTATAGAAATAAATAAATAAATAAATTATCATTATCATCACTATCATCATCTTTAGCTGGCTCCCATGGCAGTCAGAATGGTGACCAAAAGTTTATGGCTTTAGATCAGGGGCAGGCAACCTTTCCCCTTTAAGGGCCGAGGGACTTCAGCTCCCAGAATCCCAGGAGCTATTGGCCAACATGGGACTATTGACCAACATGGTTGAGGCTTCTGGGAGCTGAAGTCCCTCGGCCCTTAAAGGGGAAAGGTTGCCTAAACCTGCAATATTTCCAATAAATATAAATAGAAAGTCACTTAAGGGTAGTTCTAGCTACCTCAGTGCAACCATCATGAACAAATTCTGCATACAGAATGGTAGGAGAGTGCAGAGAGGATTCTTTTCTCTCTCTTTTTTTTTTTTTAAAGGTGTTGTTTTTATTCAGCATCCCAAACAAAAGAGTAATTCACTATTTGTTGGTAAGGAATGTTAGAAGAGTTCACAGCTGCAATTTGCTTGACTATCTTCAAGAAAGAAGGGAGACAAACGTTTGGGAGGAAATGATGCAAAATCACAGTTAGACATTGATAACTTCCTGTGGTGCTATTAGTTTCATTTTATATATGATCATTACACTTCCATGAAGAAAAGTGTTCTAGCACTCAGGCATGGCTTTGTATAGGCTTATGGCAATGAGGTAGGATTCCTCCTTCTATTTCTTTTAGTGTTGTTGTTTTTATTTGCCATCAAGCTGACTTTGACTTATAGCAACCCCTTGAATGAGAGATTTCCAAGAGCCACTGTCCTGCTCAGGTCTTGAGACCTCAAGGCAGTGGCTTCCTCAGTTGAATCAATCCACCTGTAGTGCAATCTCCATCTTTTCCAACTGGCTTCCACTTTCCCCAGCATTATCGTCTTTTACAATGATTTATTCATCTCATGATATTTCTAAAGTTATGACAATGTCAGTTTTGTCATCTTCACTTCTACAGAGAATTCAGGGTTGGTTTTCTCAAAGACCTATCCATTTGTCTTTTTAGCAGTTCATGGTATCTCTAGAACACTTCTCCAATACCATATTTAAATTGCATTACTACTATCAGGAAAGCCTCTTGCCACATAGGAGCACACAATCCCACCATGATGGAAAGGTAGTGGCAAGGTGGGTCCTGGAGGCCATATCTGAGATTTTGATAAACACAACATGGATTTTGTGAGGGCTATATACATTTGAGAAGTTGCACTGGATCCAAAAATAGCACATCAAAATGTAAGAAAGAATTTATTTCTTACAGTTGACAGGAAGAATATGACAGGCATATTAAACTATTGGTTGCCATAAACACAGACAATTTTCTGGTTTACTTATTTATTTTATCTGTTCAGTAGTATGCCCCTTGACTTTTATAGTTCGGTGTGCTACTCAGAAATGCAAAATCTGAATTACTGAAGTTTTGGATAGAAACTGCAAAGACGCACAGAAAGAGGTCTCTCCTCCACACTCACTTTTCTTGGGCTTCACAATTCAATTCCAAGGGTAGTGACAATCAGATATGTGTGTCAGGGTGAACAGCACCAAATCAGAGGAAAACAAGTTCTGTGTGGAACAAAAAGATTTTAATGGATTATGTAAACAGCTGATATGTTCTGAAGTAGGTCACTTCTTAAACAAACAAAACCTTTAAAGCACGAAAAATGTAGGACATTCCACAGGGATGTAGCTACAGGGTAGACAAAATGAGGGTATCATCCCCCAATAAGAATTCTGTCTTATCCCATAGTGATGTCTGCCTTCGGTCCTCAAATTTCTAGCAGTGTAGAGACTGAGGCATTGGGAATTGTTTACACGTAGGGCTATAGTATTTGCTGTGTATGCACAATTAGGCCTTCCTCTGTTCTTCAGATGCCTAAACTGCATTTCTAAATGCTCAGACGAAAAATCCAGTTTCTGTAATGCTACACATCTGTGGACTGACAGAAAACTTCACCGGGAGGATTATTATTTGGGTAGATAGTGTCCTCATTTGGGCCATCCTATAGCTACACACTTGTTTTTTCAGCTATTTTACTGTAAAACTCTCAAGCTCAAGAGAGGATTTTTCCCCCCTTGCAACATTAGACTCCTTCTACATTTTTCCCCTTTTTCCAATCCCACTGCCCCTCCTCCTCTTTTTCTGTGTATGTGTGGGGGTATTTATAATGTGTGTGGGGCGCTTATATAACCAGGCTCAGCAATCTATACATTTAGGCCACAAAAACCAATGCAGAGGTATAGGATGGCATCTACATTCAGAAAGAAATCAACAGGATTTACACAAGAGTAAGGTTTCAGCCGTCTGTGTTTTGAACTTTGGCTGGATCATGTCCTAAGCAATTGCTCCTCATCCTCATAATTTCACTATTTGGACATCTATATTCAAGCTGATGTCTGGTTAGAAGGAAAATTCTATGATTTGAACTTCATAAGCTTAGAAATAAAGTTCATAGGAAGCTTTAGTCTCCCCTTCATTCTTGGCCACTCTGTGCTCTTAAGCACCAGCCCTTGTCTCCCAGCTCTTTCCTTTTCCTTTCTCAAGTATGGCATTTGGGGAAATATCTAAGAGGTCAGTGTGAAACCATTAAGGTTCATTGATCTCCCAGAGCTCTTGCAGTTGATGGCTCCCATATGATGTAAACTGATTAGTGGGATGGTTAGAGGCAGCACAGAAGAGTCATTAAGAAAGGAAGAGAAAAGAACAAAACATCCCCTAATTTTAGAAAATTGTTACCAGTTGTTTGCACCACAGAGCTAGCTCATCCATGCTGAAAAATGTCAGACCAAGTTCACATGGTTTTCCCACTCAGCTTAGACACCAGGCCGCTGGGACTCTGATTACAAATATATCTTCAGTGTTGATTGTGGTTCTTCCCCCCCCCCCCGAGTTCTGTGTTGTATCTATATCTTTCTTAGGACCATGACAGATATTTGGCACCAGGGCATTCCCCAGCAGGAGCACCAGACATCCGTCACCAGGTGCAAAATCTTATTATAGACTACAGTGCTGCTAGCAGATTCAGGCTGGGGTAGAGGGAAGGATTTTGGCTGGGTTTGTCTGGTTGACTGCAGTTTGTTAAAGTTGGCTTGAGTGTCAAAATTTGAAACAGGCCTTGGCTTTGGAATCACATTCAGAGTGAAATGCTTCTCAGAGTTCTATGCAGGGAAAGTGCTCCTTTTTAAAGGTTCCAAGTCCCTAAGCCTCTGGAATGATGAGAGACTGGTCTGAAATTGAATCCTGAGGGATCGGTAAGAGACATATGTGAATACAGTTTTGAATTCTTCTTCCAGTCCCAAAGGCACCAAGGACCATGGGGTCTGCAATTTGTGGTCCGAGCCCATTTAGATTTGCTAAATGTCACTTGGATCAGTGATACTTAAATGAAAACAGGGTCATAAGTGACATCTGGATAGGTTCCCTGGCTGCTAGCAACAAATGAAGATGTTAATGGAACAGAAGGTTCCACTTCCAGGCTAAAAGCTGGAAGCAGCAGATGGTCATAAAGAAAGTTTCATAGTTGGATGAAGACAGTTTTGCTACAGGTTGCTCTTGAAGAGCATGCCAGTACCATGGAAATCCTTTACTTGTTCGCCAATGATCATTAGCACTCATCCAAATGTTTATGCAGATGTAACCACCTTGGGAAGATTTTATAATGACATTTCAAAATGTAGAGGGCAGTACATGGAACATATAAAACTGCATTATGAGCTTTTTGTCCATCTAGCCTAGTACTATTCTGACTGGCATGGACTCTGCAAGTTATTAGCCAGGGGTCTTTCCCACCACCTGCTATCTGATTAAACAGGTTAACAGGTTTAAGAGGTTGATTTAACTGGAGATGTTGCAAACTAAAAGCAAAACCTTCCACTTGTACAGTGTAGTTCGGTCCCAGGAACCCCCCCCCCCACACACACACACACACACTGGTTACCAAAATCCATGGTTGTTCAAGTCCCATTGGATACTATGGCATAGAAATAAGATGTCTCATATAAAATGGAAAATCAAGGTTTAAATTTTGGAATACACACACGCACAATATTTTCAAGCTGTGGATCATGGAATCCATGAGTAAAGAATTGTGGATATGGACAGCAAGACAGTTTATTATACCCCCTTTCCCCAGAATTCTCAATGTTTGAGTTTTGAAGGATTTTGAATTGCTTTATTTAAAGAAGACTGTTCAGAAACTGTAACTGGTCTGGATTAAAGCAACAAGGATATTAAATGTTATTGTCAATGGGAAAAATATCTTACTCATGCTTAAAAGACTTTTGGTGGCTGAAAATTTGTTTTTGGACACAATTCAAAGCAGTGGCTTTGACCTGTAATATATGTCACTTACATAGACACAGTTTGGTTTATATCCAACTTCACCTCTAATAGGATCAAGACGTTGTACATGGTTCCTCTCTTTATTGTTTTTACTGAACAATTCTATGAGGTAATTAAAAGAAATTAAAAGGCTTAAGGTCACCCAATAGGCATCATAGCACAGTGGAGACCGGAACCTATATTTCTCAAGGACTCTCTCATACTGCACAATTATAGAGCAGTACTCCACTTTAACTGTCAAGGTTACATCCTCTGGAATCCTGGGACCAGTTTTGGGAGGGACATTTAGAATTCTCAGCCAGAGTGTTCTATTGGATCACCTAACTACAAACCCCAGGAAGTTGCTAGGGATGCAAAGAATATTCAAACATATTTGGAAACTAGTCCAAAATATGTGTTGTGAGTGTTGAGAAACCCTGATAAGAAGAATTATGGTCTGAGAAGAATTTTTGAGACTTATTCTGCACAAAATTGACACTTGGTTATTTCTTCCCCCAACAGCATTTTCTCCCTAGGAAATGTTGTTTTCTGGGCAAAATAACCATGCACAGGTTTTGCAAAGAATAAATCCCAAATTGCAAATAGTCTCTAAAAACAGCACAGTTTTAGAAGTCTTTCTGTCCAAGGAAAGAACATTGCTAAAATTATTCATTGCTTCTTTTGAGAACAAAATCAGCAAAGAAGTGCATGCCTAACTATTACCATGATAGATAGAACTAGAATCTAGTGTTATACTCATGTAGGTTGATTGGGCCCATGTTCGCAGTCACTTTGAATGGCTGCCTGGTGCCATACAGATATGCTGATGAAGATTACTTGGAGCAATGACAGATCAAGCTTTTGAGAAGGCACTTCAATGCTGACTCTGTTTGGCTAGAAATCTCTAATGGGTCTTAGACACCCATTAAAAATATTTTGTTAAAATTACATTTTGTTAATGGAATTTGTCCTCATAGTGTTTACTGTGTTTTTTGCTGCTTCTTGTAAACTTGTTTTATGTTTGTTGTTATCTGTGTTTAATCTCTTTCCGTTGCTCCAGTGCCTTAGGTTTATTTTTTAATTTTGGTTACACTAGTTTTTATCGGTGTAATGTTGCTTTCGTTATACTGTTAAATCTCAAAAAATTGAAATTGAAAGGCAAGACATTTTTTAAAAAATAAAACCTGTAATGTTTTTAAAACTCATGCTAGAAAAACCTTTATTTGAATGCCCATACGCACATCTGAGATAACAAGACTTGTTCAAGATATTCTGCTCTCACAAAACACATTCCAGATCTAGAGATAACTTAATACAATTTAAGATTATCCTGTGTTGAATCACTATGGAATACCATCAGATGTGCCATATGATGACTGCAGTTCTGCAAATGTAAAAAAGAAAAGAAAGTCTGAATTAAGATTGTCCATCAACCCAAGAAAGAATGAGAAGTTCCAGATATTTTCCCCACCTCTGGACTGATTTCCAAAGTTCTGTGCATGTTTCTGTGTGTATATGATCAGAAATTCCATCTGGTTATGAAGTAGAACTATGGCACCCTTATTTAGTACACATAGAAACACACCCTGTCAGGTTTGCCCTTTCTTCCATCCCTGGTGATATACATTGCTAAATGTTTACAAGCAGTGGTATAGTGGAATCAGGACATGAAGGGTAATGGCAAAGACTATTGCACTACCTCTGAGTTTAACTTAAATTATCCCAGTAATTGGAGGGGTAATAGATATTTCTAGAAACATGTCTTGTTATGAGTCAACCCTATTGCAATCCAATGTATTTTGCAATGGCTTGGGCTTAACTGAGCAAGATCTATTAGCTCAACATAAGACCTGGGACCTTTTCACAGTTCTTCTGTTTCCCAGTCAATAAGGCTCAATATTGAAAATCTATTTTGTACTTTAAATTCTACTGGGATATTCTTCAGATCATATTTCAGCATGGTGATTGATTATCTTGCCCATGTTGCTTTGTCCTTTGGTGCCTCTGCCTCTTCATGTTGGTCTGCAGTAGTGGTGGTGGTGATTCTGGCCAACCCCTCAGGTGTCCCTCTTCTTTTCTCTCATCCAAGTAGATAGTGTTGGCATCTGCTATGGTAATCCTTCCCCCTTCCTTTAAAATCTGAGGAAGTTTCCTATTAAGGTACTTGGACATAATAAAATCATTGCTGAGGAACTGGTGAGACTGATGAAGGAATCATGGAACCAAAGATCTTCAAGTTCAAGAACTCTGAAAATGCAATATGGAAGACATCCAAATCAGAGAGCTCTACATCCAAACTGGATTGGTCCAGCAAGGGATAGTCATAATCATCTCAAATAAATGCACTATATATGGAGTTAGTGGACCAAGGCAGACAGCACATTTAATATGAGCTCTTGGAGAGGTATAAGTATTTTAGGCTTCATGACAGAGGCCCATCTTTGTAAAACTTTAGGCCTAAGCAGACTGCCAGAAATAGTGCACATTAAATTGAGGCACTGCCCTGGCTCAGTGCTGGGGAATCATGGGAACTGTATTTTTTTCTGGGACATTGAGCCTTCTCTGTCAGAGAGCTCTGGTGCCACAATAAATTACAGTTCCCATGATTCCCTAGCAATGAGCCAGGGCAGTGCCTCAATTTAATGTGCACTATTTCTGGCAGTCTGCTTAGGCCCTTTGTCAGGAAGGACCTGAGATTGGATTCTTGAGGTGGAGATACAAAATATGTCAGCCTACTTCCTAGACCTTTTTGGAGAAAGTTGCTCACTATGAGCCCTTTTTGTTGTTGTCTAGTATACCTTACTTACTGTGCTTTGTGTGATATCTCTGATGCAATGGATTTGCATATAAAATTGTTGCTTGGTTTGTTGTGTGAGTACAAGGTAAGTAGCTGTTGGGAGAAGGACGAGAATGAAGTGTTTAAGTGAATGCTGATTGGCATTATATTTGAAGAGTGTTGCATGAGGCAGTTGGTGGATGATGGCTGGAAGTTCAATTTGAGTGGAGTGGAGTGGTAGCCTAGGCTTTGAGAAAGATAGGGCAAGGAAAAGGGGGTTTGGTTAGAGTAGGGTTGGAGTGAGAGAAATTTTATTAATTGAATTGTCAAGGCTGGGTGTTTTTTTGTTTGTTTGTTTGTTTGTTTTGTTTTTTTAAAAAAGACATTAAAAAGAAAAAAATTGAAAAAAAGTTTTTTTAAAAATCCAACACATTATACAAGTCAGTATTGTATAGTGGCTGCCCCCGGAATATTCTGGCCTATGCAGACAGGCCCCAGGATTCAAACCCCTGTTCAGCCATGGAGACCTTTTGGGTGACCTTGAGCAAATCACACTCTCACAGCCTCAGAGGAAAGCAAACCCCTCTGAACAAATCTTGTCAAGAAAATTCCTTGATAGGTTTGCTTTAAGATTACCATAAGTTTGAAATTACCTGAAGGCACACAGCAATGTGAGCTATGGTTTAACATTATGATCAAATGAGGACACTGAATCCAATAAGAAATATTAATTAATATTTGATCTGTTATTTAAATATCTGAATGTGTTTGCTCCCATTTCCTTATTTCGTACCTGCATTTTCCCCTTTTCGAATTTTATTCCTCCTCCAGAAAATACTCACATCATTAATTCTTCAACCTCGGCTAGTAACTACACCCTGCTATGCTGAAACAACCAATTTTCCCATTTGCTAGCCCTTCCTTCTGAGACGCCAAACTCTAAATGGGGAACGAAGCATGGAATATACAACTTAGCAGTTCAAAGCAAATGTTGGGGTCATGATCCAGCCAGCTCAACATCAGAAGGAATTAGGTTGCTAGGATCCCAGGATTGTTTATTACTCTCTCAGCTTTAATTAGCTGTAAGTAACATCGCGTCAGAGTTCTGCCACAAACACTCAACCTGTCAGCATGATTTTACTGACTCTGACAGATTAAATCAGAAACAAGAAAGTCAACTTATCAATAATGGGACTCGACATGATGGATATATTAAGAGGAAACCTGAAAAGTTCTCCATTTCAGTGTGCCTTAAAACTGATGTCAAAAACTTTATACTGCAGTGAGGGAAGAACTGGTTGGAGTGATTATCCTGCTTGTTTCTCCATAACCTCTGCTCATCTCTATGGAGATTATAGCACAGCTTAAAAACCCATCATACTTCTCCCAAACTGAAGTCTAACTTGGGCTCTGTCCAGGTCCGATCACATGGTTTTTGTCACCTAATCCACCAGCAGAGTACAGCCCAGATGCAGCCCGGGTTCCAAAATGCTCTCTGGCAGCCATTTTTCAAAGTTGGGATTTTGAAAGATGGCCACCGGAGTGCATTTTGGAAGCTGGGCTGCGTCTAGACTGTACTCTGCTGGCGGATTTGGATGCAGCCTGAATTAGACTTCAATTTGGGAGAGGTAAGACAGGTTTTAAAGATGTGCAATAATCTCCTATAATACAGGATCCATCTAAAACACTTAAATGTCGATGCTGAGGGAAGATATAATTTGATATAATTATAGGTAAAGGTATTGCCCCTTGACAAGATTGTCAAGTCATGTCTGACCATAGGGGGTGGTGCTCATCTCCATTTCTAAGCCGAAGAGCCAGCATTGTCAAAGACTACTCTGTGATCATATGGCCAGAATGATTGCACAGAACACTGTTTACCTTCTCACTGAAGTGGTGCCTATCTATCTACTTGCACTGACATGCTTTCAAACTGCTAGGTTGGCAGAAGCTGGGACTAGTGACGTAAGCTCACCCTATCATGCAGCACCCAGGCCTCAAACTCCCAACCTGCCAATCTTGCAATCAACAGCGTCTTAACTACTTGAGCCACTGCATCCCAACAATATAATTATATCATGATACAATTTGTTTTTGCCACCATACAAAGAGAGGAACAGCATGTTTATCTTGGAAAACATGGCTTCACATCTCAATTGCACCAACAGATAGAAATGGAGCCCTGTGATCCAAAACTAGCTTGTTGGTTTTATTTGTTATGTGACCTTTTCTCATATTAAGATGGGGGTGAGAAACATGGGCTTTCCAGAGTTCTTGGACTGCTGCTCCCATCAGCTTTAGTCTGTCTAGCCATAGGTAAGGGATGTTGGGAATTACAGTTCAGTAACAGCTGGAGGGCCACCCTTTGCCCACCGCTACACTAAAGCCACACTTGTCCCTGTTGTTGGCCATCTTCTGGAGGACTTCTGACAGCAAGAAGGGTTCAAAGAATAGAATATACAACATAGGACTCAAAGCAAATTGATGACTGTTGCTTTGAATTTTCTTTGCCTTCCAGACTGCCATCATGTAGCCCCATCACACTGGCTAGGTATTAGAAATGGAAAGAATATTCAAATATATTTTTTAAAAAACTGCACAAAACATGTTTTCCAAGTGTTGAGAAACCCTGACAAGAAGAATTCTAGACTGGAAAGTATATTTGCAGTTTGACAATATCACACTACACTATTATAGTGCTATTATTCCAATTTTACTGGTATGGCTTCCTCCTGTGGAATTCTGGGATTTGCTGTTTTTTGGGGGGCTTATAGAATCCTCAGCCAGAGAGTTCTTAGGCCTCACTAAACTACAAACCCAAGGAGGCAGCCATAGCAGTTAAAGTAGAATAATAGTGCTATAGCAGTGTAGTGTGGTATTGACCATAGTTGCTTTGGACAGAAAACAGCACCTTCAGTGCAGGAAGTGACATTGTTTGCACAGCAAATCATATTAGGGCATCTGCATAGAAGTATGATTTTCTGTGTAGAAAATGCTGTTTTCTTTCCAAAAACAACCATGAATGAATTTTGTGTAGAATAAGGCCCAAGTTTCAAATAGGTTTTTGAAGACTTTCTCACAGCAGGAAAAAAATTGCTCAAATTATTCATTACTTCCTTTGAAATGGAAGAACTTGGTGAAGAATTCCATCTCTAGGGGAGGCGAATATGGGTTTTTCATTGTAGCATGCAGTTGTAGTTTCAAAGAGGCCTGTGTTGGAAGGCCCACTGCCTTTAGAGTTGTGATCACTGCTATTTTGTTCAGTTAATGATGGAAAAGTGAGTTGATTCTTGGAAGAAGCACTAAAGGCTGCCCCAGTGTGATTTGTGTGGGGGATATTTTAGCCCCATTTGAGCCAACCACATTATCTAGGAAAAGAAGGTCAGCTCAGAAAAATATCTCATCTCTATCCCAGATCAGATCAACCCTAGGGTCGACTTCCCATAGTCACCTGTATAGCTGTTTTGTAAACCAAATTTTGGGCTCATTAGGATTTTGGTTTGATCCAGGAGGCTCAAGAAAAGAATTTGAATTTGAAGGGTTTAAAAAAAAGGGGGGGGGGAACCAACCTGGGAGAAAGCAAAAGTGAAAGATTTGTTTGTTCAGGCTAAGGAGTTTATCACATTAGAATCATAGGTTCATAGAATCATAGTTGGAAGAGACCACAAGGGCCATCCAGTCCAACCCCCTGCCATGCAGGAATACAAAATCAAAGCACCCCCAACAGATGACCATCCTGTTCTTGAAAAGATGCAGGAGGAACCTCGAGAAGCCCGGGTTGCATATGGGCTGCGTACTCCCCGGCTACGGAGAAATACAATAAGATCCGCCTTCTTAAAGTTATATCCTGTGTCTAACCTTGGAGCAAAGCTAATGCAATAAACTCCTAAGTGGTTTCAAGAAGTGCTTAACTCCTTAAAAGTCTGGGTTTGAATCCTATGTAATTAACCACACCAATGCTGAGATAGGTTGCAGTCTTTTTTTTCCTCAAACAATCATGACTTATCTTTAATATCTGAATGGGAGGCAGGTACAACATAGCCTTTGGTATACCAGGAATGAGATCCAACATGGTATAGTAGTCTGAGTGTTGTACAATGACTCTGGAGACCATGGTTCAATTCTCTGTTTGGCCATGGAAACCCACTGGATGACCTTGGGTGTTTCATATACTCTCAGACCCAGAAAACCCCCATAAGCCCATGGTTGCCTTAGGGTCGCCATCAGTTAGAAATGTCGTGAAGGAACACAAAAACAAATGACAAGAATCACTAAAAGTATTGAATTTGAATACTGCATTTGGGGAAGGGTTTAAACTTCAGTTTGTTCTTGAAGAATTTACTAAAATTTGTCAAATTCTTGGGGATGGTAAGAACTTGATGTTGAAAAAAAATCAAATAAAGAAGAAAGTGAAATGGACAGATTTTCCTCATCCCTAAGGCTGGATGAATAGAAAAAGCAGGTGTGGTGAGGGATTTACTTGGTGGAAGGAGCAGAAGCCACTGATTTCATGTATAGAAGTCCCACTAAATTCTGCAAAGTACAGATATTATTTTAAAGACATACCCGTACCACACACAGATCTTCTTTTAAAGGCTGACTTGAAAATATTAGTTAAAAAGGGGGGACCACCACAGTCTAAATATTCCAGTGAAACTGATGCTAAAGCCTTTTGACAGCATCATTCCATGCACACATGGATGCAAATGACAAGCACCTACCTTGAACAAAGAGGACCTTACAGAAGATGAATATCTCAGCACCATGCCCTTTGCAAGCTGACTACGTGGGTGTGCTGGAATTTTAGCAACTCTTGCTGTGCCTTGATTGCTGATGATCACCACAAACCAGCATGGTTTCCCTCTACATCATATGTCTAATCCAACTTGAGTAATTCTGAAGTGGGTTATCTCAAAATCATCAAGTTTAAGGATTGTTTTCTACCACACGAGCCAACCCATGTATTAAGATCTGTACTTTTGGGTGTTCTCCACTTGTACCCAGACCATAGATGATGATCAGAGATAGATAGTGGTGGCTTCTCAAAGGTGAATTGTTGTAGCCAGAATTGCATATGGCTTACAATGAATATTAAACTACAGTAAAATGAATTTGTAACATTTTAATGTCTTTGAGTATGGTTTGTTAAAACAATTCTGTTTTTAGTGTTCATTGCAAATTTTAGTTTAATAGTGAGGGTGCAGAATTGACTTCTGGTGGTAAAGCACGCTTGTGGAGCACATTACAAAACAGATCTGGTTTCAGACCTTTTGCAACACAAATGTGCTGTATAAACCGACACAGGAAAATCAGTTGGCTGTCATGATCATGACAGTTAGGACTAGGGAGACCTGGATGCACATCATGAAGGTTGACTCACTCATGAAGCTTATTGACTAAATTTTGGAACAGATGCTATCTCTCAACCTAACTTATTTCAAAAGATTGTGTAAGGATAAAATGGTGGAGAACAGAACACATTTTAAAAATCATTTATTATTTATTAATTTGTATCCTGCATTCAACATGGTTTAGTGATTTGTGCATTTGAGTATGATGCTGGAGATCAGAGCTCAAATCCTTGCTCAGCCATCAAAGCACACTGGGTGACCTTGGGCAAGTCATACTATCTCAAGCTCAGAGGAAGGTAAAGGCAACCCCCTTCTGTAGAAATTTTATCAAGAAAACACTGTGACAGGTTCACCTTAGGGTTGCCATAAGTTGGAAATGACTTGGAGACACACAACAATCATAGCAACAGCAATATTATAATCAGCCACAACTATCTGACCACCATTTTGTCTCCACAGACACTCTGGCCTGCCACCCTCACCCCCTCCATCCCAGTGGATAATACTCAGGAAACTGGCCTTCTTAAGGAGGGCAGTGAGAAAATGAAGTCTCAGAAAAATGTATTGTGAGAAATGTCAACTGCTGCTGGGGACTGGAGCATTGTGAACCACCAAATTAGACCTTAGGATCACCGTAAGTCAAAAATGACTTGAAGACATGCAACAATAGCATTTCTGCCTTTTCTCTAGTACAGGGACTTATGCCAGCTTACACAAGTGAAAATGCACATTGTTGCAAAGTTCTGTTTTTAATGCTCATTGCAAATTATTATTAAAATTAAATTAAATTGTCTATAGAGAAATTAAAACCAATTAAAACAGATCCATAAATTGAAGCCCTGCAACCTGAATGTCTCCCCTTGGTACTTTTTCCAAAATGTTTCTGAAGCTGGGCTAGTAGGCCTCCAAATATCAATGTAAAACTGTTGTTATTCCTCACCATTGGCCATGCTAGTTGATGGGAGTTGCACTCTAACAACATGTGCCTGGTCATCAGTTGCTTGCCTTAGAAATATTTAATACACACACTTTTTCTAAGAGTGAAAACTGGAGAGATCTCCTGTCACTTTATTGGTGGTGCAAAAGAGGGAGTTTCAGTAGGTCTTGCTCTTCATACAACCAGGCAACAAGCAATGATTGCTGAAATTCACTCTTCATGAAAGAAACAAAAAGTTTTCTCCTCTAGAAAAGGTGAAGATTTCATCCCTGCTCCCATCCCATCTTTCCCAACCTATATGTGAATGCACCACTCAAGGATACCAAAACTAGATTGGGAGTGAGGGCAGGCAGAAAGCCATAGAGGACAGCCCTTCTTACAGGAGCTCAACACAACAGTGACAGAAAAGTGATTGTGCATCTTAGATGGGAAGCAACCTAGAGGCCATTCAGCTAGGGATTTATGACTGCAGAGCTGCTGCTGCTGCTGCTGGCTTCCCTGCATTAGTCAATAAACACATTTCCTTCCAGGAAAGGCCTAGAAAAAGCTGCTTGTCAGGAGACAATTTCCGCTCTTTCCCTGCAGCCTTCAACCCTTCCCTAACCTCCCCATAATGTTCTTTATAGGGGGAATAAACAAACAGCCATTAACAATTTTCTCTCTCTCTCTCTCTCTTGCTCTGGGGCCATAAACTGATTCCCTGCGAGGTGGCTTGTGGCATTTATTAGACCAAGTGGAAAACTGCTTGTTTCATCATGGAAAAGCAGCTAGAGAGAGAAGGGATGCTTTTCAAAGGCATACCACTGACCTCTGGATCAGCTGCTGGATGCCAGAGTATTGCAGATGCAGTGAATTTACCCCCTTCATTTTCTTTTCTTTCTGTGCACTTCTTTCTCATGCACTTCTTCTCATCCTTCCCCCTCCTTTCCCCCCCTTTCCACAGTGTCCTGACCTTGCAAGGCCTCAGTCCCCCCTATCCATCTCCCAGCATTCATTCTCTCCCCTGAACTCACGCTGGGAGATTAATTGCCGCCATCACCCCTAATCCATCACACTTCCCCAAGATTGTTTTGACATCTAGTTAATTTTTGGCTGATGATTTATCAAATTCTTATTACCGTGCTCTGAAAGGGGTCATTTATTGTGTTGATTCATGGTAATGATAAAAGGGGGAAGCTTTTTGAATTTTAACTACTAGCCTTTTGCCCAGCTCCATTTAAAAACAGAGAGACAGAAAGGGAAAAAGAAAGAGAGATTGAGGGAGAGAGAGAGAAAAAAGAGAAAATAGAACCAGTAATTCCTAAATGATCTGGAGTGTGAATAATCCTCCCCCTTCTTTAAAAACCTTCCTTATTTGTTTGAGAGAGCAGATTTGAAAGAGGTTAATATATAGTAAGGTGTATTTTTGGAATCCTGGTCTGGCCTGTGTTTCAATAGCATCCCCTAAGGCTCTTTAAACCTTTTATTAACCTGTAATATTACCTAAATGTCTACTACCATTTTATTCAAATAGAACTTAATAGGGAGTGATGTCAGTCATGTACCAGTGGAAATATAAAACACATCTCTTGGCCAGGCTATGGGGCAAAATAAAATGTTTTGTTTTATTTTATTTGGTATGACTTTTATGTTATTTCCCTCATCTCTGTTACCACCTGGTTTATTTTTTAAAAATCAAATAAACCCAGATGGCCAAAAGGAGCATGCTGTGAAATATTTGTTCATTTTTTGAAAAGACCTGAAAATCTAATGTGTTGGACTGGAAGAAGGTGCATGATGAGCAGACGGAGGAGACTTACTCTGATGGAAGATATTACAAGTAAGAGAATGGGTGCACTTGTATTATCTAAATTCAGAGGCAGTTATTCATTGTCATCAGGTCAGCTTCAACTTATGTTGACTCTATGAATGAGAAACCTCCAAGACACACTGTTATTAACAGCCCTACTAAGGTCTTGCAAACTCAGAGGTGTGGCTTCCTTGACTGATTGTATCTGCCTGTAATGTGATCTTGCTCTTTTCTATGTCTTCCACTGTACCAAGCATTATTTTCTTTTCCAATGAGTCACATTGGGCGTTTTCACACAGGCGGCTCTAAAGCCGCCTGGAAGCCCCCTGGAAGCAATCAAGAGCCGCTCCGGCGGCGAAAACAGCAGCCGCCGGAAGGGCTCCTGATTGCCTCCAGCAGCAGCCCCTCTAATTCCTTTTTAGAAAAGGAATTAGAAAGACGGGGCTAAAGCCAGCTAGCGGCAGGGATGGCGCAGGGATTACGCAAGATGGGGCGGGGCTTGCTGCGACGTAGTTTGAACACGACGAGCAAGACCCTGGAGTGAGGCAGGGATGGCGCAGGATGAGGAGGGGCTTGCTGCGACGTAGTCTGAACTTTTAGGTTCTGGAGCCGGAGTGGGGCCGGACGGAGGTAGGTTTGCCTCCGTGTAAAGCCCAGTGTGAAAACGTCCATTGTCTCATGGTATATTCAAAGTACAACAGTCTCAGTTTAGTCATTTTGGCTTCTAAAGTATGCATTGCCACACTGAGAAATCCATTAACCATTATGGTAGGGTTGCCATGTCCCAGCCTCTCAAATCTGGACATCTATTTTATATATTTTGCAGATTATTGTAAGTATGCAAATTATTAACTTGCAATCTAATAATGCAAATTCAGCACATTAATATTTGCATTGCTTCTTTCACTATATTGCAATCTTAGTAGCTTTCTTTTTTACCATTATCTACTCTCCTAAGAGAATGGAATGCTGGACTTGGAACACGCACAGCCAAGTTCAAATTTATACTTGTTTCTGAAATTTACCATATGACTTTGGACCATTGCTGTCTCTCTGCAATCTACTTTACAGGTTTGCTTGGGGGTCAATAGCAGTACAGGGACCTCATAAAATGGCTGTGTACATCCTAGTGTGGTAGTAGTAGTAGCAGCAGCTTTGTTGTTGTTGTTGTATGCCTTCAAGTCATTTCTGACTTATGGTTACCCTAAGAAAACCCTATCATGGGGTTTTCTTGTCATTGCCTTCCCCTGAGGCTGAGAGCATGTGACTTGCCCAAGGCCATCCAATGGGTTTCCATGGCCTAGCAGGAATTCATCCCTGTTCTCCAGAGTCATAGTCCAAACCACTACACCACACTGGTTCTTGCATCAACAATTACAACATTTTGTCATGCATAGGTACTTTGTG
Source organism: Phrynosoma blainvillii (assembly GCA_026167975.1). NCBI lineage: Eukaryota > Metazoa > Chordata > Lepidosauria > Squamata > Phrynosomatidae > Phrynosoma > Phrynosoma blainvillii. The sequence continues at coordinate 9,827,123 of JANUYF010000006.1, read as the reverse complement.
TGCTGTTCGTAGCAGATCACTACAGTTTTTCTTTTGCCACCAGATTGTTTTGTGTGTGTGTTTTGTTATGTTCTTTTTTGTTTTGTTTGGTGGAGTGTGGATGGAAAAATGGTTCAGTCCCATGAAAACATCACAGACAGCCCCTATGAGTGAAAGCCATAGAATTCACAGGCAAAAATGCAAGAGAAAGTAACAACAAATGTAGAAACCACATTTCCTTCCCTTGCATTCTGCCTTATTTTTTACCTACTTCACCTGCTTCCCACTGCACTTATCACCCAATCTTCCATCCTTTCCTCTCTCTTGCTTCACCTCATGCAATCACAGTGCTTCCCTCCCTTACATTACAGATGTGTTTCCCTGCTTTCTTGTTTCACCTTCCACCTTTTCCATGCTCTCTCCCTTGTTTTCCACTGGGAGTTGGTTTCAGGACATTCCCCTGTGGATACAAAAATCCATGGATGCTCGTCCCATTAAATGCAATGGTGCTGTAAAATGGTTTCCCTTCTATAAAATGGCAAAATCAAGGCTTTCTTTTTGGAATTTATATGATTTTAAAATATGTTCAAGCTATGGATGGCTGAATCCATGGATAATGAATCCATGAATATAGAGAGCAGATTGTCTTCTTTTTTAATTACCAAAAACCATGTTTTTCAAGTGTTGAGAGAAACAGAGAAAAAGAATCCAGGACAGGTGGGAATCTTTACAGTTTGGTTTTATTCTGTGCAAAAAGTCACACATGTTTGTTTGTTTGTTTTTTGTTTGTTTGTTTTTGTTTTTTGGGTGTGTAATTTCTGTATGGGAAACAGATCCTGGGAATTAGAACTCATACTTGAAATAAGTTGTAGATGTCATTAGTCATTAGATGAAGTGTGGGACTTCACTCATTAACTAGGTAACCTCAAAAGCAAGGGAAGAATTGTTTCCTACAAAGCAATTGGTCAGATTAGTATTTGCTCATTTTGCTACATAACTCTGCTTCTGAAAGGATTAGAGACTTTTTCCTCCCAAACAAAAAAAGCTTAGACTCTGGTCCAGACAATGGTCAAAATGGATTCTGGATGGCATGCCTATAATCCAAGTGAAAGCCAACCAACCAGGTACTATGACATGCCTACAGTATAGAGAGGACCTTCTATTAAGCCCATTCAAATTCAGGCCTTAAGTATTTTCCCTTCTCCCTTTCCTATCTATCCTATCTTCCCAGAACACTTTCCATTAAAACAGAAACTAGCAGTGTAATGTGTTTGCTGATGAAGTCTTTAATAGGTCATAAGTTTTTGAGCATGGCCATATTCTACTGGTAACTGTAATATTTTATGAGTGTTGACTTTTGCTTCTTCTTATCCACGAGTCACTTTGCCATCACTACTTGACAAAGGAACATTTCCTGAGAAGGGAAGCAGCTCACAGGGCTGCTGGAGATATTTTGGCTTACCTGGTTTCTTCCAACATTCTTGGAAAAAGTTCAGAAATGGGTTTTGTTTCAGTGTTCTCTGATAAAAGTAAAAAAGTGAAAGGTTTAGAAAAGAATGGGAAGGAGAAGAATACCCGTCACCAGCTTTGCCATCCATCACTGGCAACCAGTTTCTGTTACTTTCCATCCTAATATGTAGAGAGATCTTGTAGTACCTTTGAGATTAACTGAAAGAAAAATGTTGGCAGCATGATCTTTTGTAGATTAAAGTCTACAAAAGATGCATCTGAAAAAATTTGTGTTTAGGCCCATAGTCTGTTTGGGCACTTGCAAACTAGATATGTTCCTATCAAAATCAAGTTGAAATGAAATTGCTCCCTAATCCCATTCTACAGCTCTATCCAGCCTGAATAAAAATACATTTATTCAGTAAATCCCACAGTGTTCAGATATATTTATGAAGTGTGATTAACCTCAGAACTGCAGTCTATGAGGTATCTTACTCTAGAGTAGCCACATTAATGTACAGGTTTTTGGTTTTATTTTTGAATTATTGACATTCTGAACATAAGAGAACCTCTGTTCAATTTGTTGTCAGTTATATTCAGGGTACTTTTCCTCTGCCAAAATTCAGTTATTTTACAATAACTGACAATGAGCAAGTTGTGTCAGTGTCCAGACAGGTTGTCCTGGGGCAGGTTATATTCAGACAACTAGCCATTAAGATGGAGGAAGATGCAGACTATATTAACATGACCACATAGACACACTTTCCACTGCCCCTTGTCCTGGCTACAGCTTACATGAACAAGCCTTTAATGTGTTTGCTAAGCAGTGGAAAGTCTAGACCCATAATAAAACAAGATTAGTTTAAACCTCAAGAAAACTGATCTTCAGCTACCTAGAGGTGACTGAAAAATGTTGCACAATTTATTCCAGGCTGTAGGCCCAGCCTTTGCATTGGGAAAAATGAGGGAGGCAGCTCAAATGTCCACTTTTGGAATGGCAATGGCAATATCCAGAGCCTCCTGGACAGTCCTTTCTGTTGGACCCCTAACTACCCTACTGCATCAGATGAAGTGGGGGACATGGCCCCATCACAAGTGTTGAAGAAAAAATCAAGCACCTGTACAGTGTACCTCTGTTCTTGGAATTTGTGGATACATCTTGTGCTTTACCTTTGCAGAAAAATGGTCTAACCTTGACTGCATCTCATGTTGCCATCATTCCTTTCTTGATTTTTGACTAGAACTTCATTGATTTTTTACTACGGATGTGTGAAATCCTTACCACCACAAAGCATTCAGAACTTGGTTACAACAACACACAAAGTGGACAATGAACATACTAAATCCACACACAATTACTTTATATTTGTCACACTCATTGTTCTCATTCTGTTCTGGAGTCTCTTACTAAACATGGTGACTATCTGTGTATTGGAGAACAGTGATTTGCCCAAAGAATAATCAAACTTCAGAGAAAATTGCACAGATGTCTTTGAGAATTTGTGTAAAAAGAAGGATGGTTGTGTGCAGCATGTAAGAGAAAGAATGAGTGGAAATGAGATGAATGTTTGTGAGCTATAAAGAGTCTCTATCAATCAGTGTAGTGATAATAAAGTAGATGGACCAAATGTTTGACTGAATAAAGCAACTTCTTGTGTTTATATATTAGACAGTAGCATAAAACTGGGAATACTGATGTTTTTTGCATCACAGAGTTTACATTATGAGAAAAGCTGTAGTTGACATTTTCCCCTCTTTGTAATTGTTGTAATTGTTGATCCCTATTGATTCTCTTTCCTCATTTATACATTTGCATATGAAGACTACTGAGGATGATGGTATTATCTCCAGCATCTTCCTTGAAATTCTCATTTTTTGAATGATCACATCAAATGCCTCCTCTCTCCATGGGGTAGGTGGTACACAGCTTCATAAAATCTTTCACATCTCCAAAGTCCCTAAATTCAAGTAGAAAAAAGTTTCTTATAAATTTCAGCACAGCTTTCTGTGTAGTTTAGGAGTAAGGGAGTAAGAACCTTAAACTTATGAGAACCAAGAATGTTTATCCTGCTAATATTAAGGCATGCTTCCTTGGGTTGCTTAGGGTGGGCATTTTTTGTTGTTGTTAACTGCCCTTGAGTCGATCTTGACCCATAGTGACCCTATGGATGAGATATTTGAAATGTATATTTTTAATGTTGTAAGCCGCCCCGGTTGCGTTATGCAGAGGGGCGGGAAAAAATAATACCATTATTATTATAACTCTAAGAACCCCTGTCCTCCACTGCTCTGCTTAAATCCTGCAAACCCATACCCATGACCTCCTTAATAGAATCCATCCATATGGCATATGCCCTTCCTATTTTCCTTCTTCCCTCCACCTTTCCCAATATTATTGTCTTTTCTAATGTCTTCTCTTCTCATATGTCCAAAGTTTGACAGCCTCAGTTTGGTCATCTAGGCTTCCAGGGAGTTGTCCGACTTGATCTGCTCTAGGACCCATTTGTTTGTCTTTTTGGCTTTCCACAGGATCCTCAGCACTCTTCTACAGCACCACATCCAAAGGAGCTGATTTTCTTCCTATTGTCTTTCTTAACGGTCCAGCTCTCACATCCATACATGGTTATAGGGAATACAGTGGCTTGTATGATTCTAATTTTTGTGCTGAGTTGTATATCTTTGCATTTTAGAATCTTTTCTAGTTCTTTCACAGCCAACCTCCCCATTCTTAATCTTCTTCTGATTTCCTGACTGCAGTCCCCATTTCTATTAGTGTTTGATCCAAGGTATGAGATTCCTTTTATGAAGTATGGCAATTTATCCTATTGAAAAGTGTGCTCTGTTTGAAGGACCATTTTCGCTATCGTGGTTGCTGTTGATGTTGGTGAACCAACCAACAAAACTATTTCAATATATAAAATGTTAATAAAGGTTGAATTATATAAAAAGTGAAAAATACAGTTCTGAGTTATAAGGTTCAAATTAAGAAACAAATGCTTCTCAATTATCCTACTGCTTTGCACTCACTGTCCAAAACAATGGGATGCAGAGAGGGCCTTTCATCTGCTTCAGGGCCTAGGCATGATGGAGTTGTGCCTGCCTCTTTTTCCTCCCTCTGAGGCCAGGACAATTGTAGTTGTGATGTATAGAGGGGGGTAGGCATGATGGCAATATGCTTGCCTCTTCTTCTCTTCTTCTCTTCTTCCAAAAGTAGGGCAGTGGCATTTGAGATGAATTTAGTAAGGGGCCAGTCTCTCCTAGTCCCACTGATAGAAGGAAATTCATCAGCTTAACTAATTAGATAATTAATTAGTTGGTAAAATATTAATATTTTGCTCTATATTTGGAGATATCTGGGCAGTTTATGTGATATATATATATATATATATATTCAATTAAAACTCAGACAATTTAAAATTAAATTGTTAAATTAATTTACAATAGTGCCAACTGTAGCACACAGACAGTCTGCATTAAACCAATTAGGCCTGAAAGCTTTAATAAAAAGCCAAGTTTTTATCGGGTACTGAAACAATACCAACTTGGGCATCAATTAGGCTTCCAAACATTTTACAACTAAGGTGCCACTACAGAGAAGACCCACAAAAACTAACCTTTTGGATTCTGGACACTATTTCATTAGACAACATGCACAGGAAAATATGCATTTCAATTTTTTAAAATGTAGTTGGAATATATTTCCCCACAAAATACAGGTCTATTTTTTGTTAAAAATTCACAAAGCAACAACATACAAATAAAAAAAGAGGTGCAAAACCTGAAGGATAATGATATTGTGATCCACAAATATGTTTAACAGTTTACATTGGAATTAGAGAGATCAAATTCCTCTAGCATCCTTAATTCACACAGTTAAGGTTTTGTACATACATTTTCATCTACACATATTATTTGCTAATGCAGTAAAGCAACATCTCAAGGAAAGCCCAAACTCTGTGCAAAAATAAAGTTTTGAAAAGGTAGATGGAGTGGGAATCAAAGGATGATAATAATCCATGTGTCAGGAAGCCAATCTTTTCACAGGAACAAGAAAGTGTACATCCATCAGCTCATAAGCACAGTATAGTAACTCTTCCAGGGATTACCCTTTTACATGAAATACAGTCACTACATTATGTTGTTCACAACTGCATTCACAACTTTTGAAAGAATAACACCTTATTTGTCATGAGCTCTCCCGCTGCTTGCCCAAGACAATGTTTGGTGAAACAATTTATAAGCCATCCAAGATTTGGAGGAGTTGGTGAAAGAGTTACACTTACTTAAATCTTTCACTATCCTTGGCTTCCTCTCCTTCGCTTTTGCTTTCTCTCTCTCTCTCTCTCTCTCTCTCACTCACTCTCACACACACTTTCTATTCCTTTCAATGAGGTCACCCTGACTGAATGAAGGACATGAGGAGTGAGGGAGGTCAGGCATCAGCACAACTATAACTGCTCTGCTACTGAGGGTAGGAGTGCCATCCATCACAAGCTACACTACTCCATTAGCCTGCACATGAAATATTCCCTGCTCTGAATCGCAGGGTCATACATCTCCCAGTCTAGACACCTTCCTGTTGTGTGGAGATCAATGCCACACGGTCATGCATCATGTGTCATCCCTTAGCCCTTACTCTAATAATCGTGTCTATTCTCTAGTCTGCTGTATAAATTATGGTGCTGGCAAAAGTGCTATATTATTCAGCAACCTTGGTCACTAATGGATTATTGGTTTATTGGCTGATAATGTGAGCTCCTCTTTTAGTCTGCAACCTCACATTTATTTATTTATCTTTTCTCATTATTGTGCTGTGTGAGTGATGGCTGCTGGGCAACTCTCTCTTCGTGCCCCAGGCTCTGCAAAACAAATAAAGAGCAATAATAAGTAGTAAACTGTAATAGGGGCAATGTATGGGCTCCCCGCCTTGCACAGATATACCTTGTCAACTGCCACCAGTAGAGCTTGAGGGTTTCAAATCTTGTTGCATCATTAACAAGAAGGCACAGGCCCCAAAGCAAGAGAATACAAAACTGAACCATTACTAATCTTTGTGCTATTATCTATTAGCTCCAACATCATGGGAGAAGTGATTACTATAACCAGTTTCACATACATTGTATGACTATGCTATACTCTTTATACAATAAAGTTCACAAAACCACCTTTATTTATGTAAAAATGGCATAAAAAGAAGCAATGAAAATGTTGTTGTGTGTGGCTTCATGTCATTTCTGACTTATGGCGACCCTAAGACCACCCTATCCAGGTAAGATTTGTTCAGAGGAGTTTTGCCATTGCCTTCCTCTTGAGGTTGAGACAGTGTGACTGAGTTGGCTGAATTGAGGAACTCTGGTCTCCAGAGTCTTAGTCCGACACTCAAACCACTGCACTATCCTAGATTGTTTATCAGCTTTCTCTTGCAAAACATGATTTATATAGATATGTTCAGTTGGAGAGACACACAAGTATATTTTTCCTCCTCTCGTGTCTGCTTTTCAGCCATCTGCAAGAAGGATAAACAATCTTTCCACCCAATATCACCATTTTATTATTACACAGCATATGTAGAATATATGGTCAGCAAGCTTGGCAGGACCATGATCCTGATAACCTCTTTTGCATTCCCTTACAATAAACTGTGGTGCTTTCCATTTTGGAGGTTTTTGGAGGTTTTGTATGTGTGTATGGAAAATGTCATAGGGCCAGCATGGTGCAATGGTTTGAGCGTTGGACTATGACTTTGGGTTCAAATTTCTGCTCAGCCATGGAAACCCACTGGATGGCCTTAGGCAAATCATACTGTCTCAGCCTCAGGGGAAGACAATGGCAAACCACCTCTGAACAAATATTGCCAAGAAAACCCCATGAAAACCCCTAAAACCCTCTTAAGATAGGTACACAACAACAACAATGAAAATTGTAGAGAGTGTTTTGTGTGCAAGAGAATTGAAACTGCTTTCATAATGAAACTCATTAGTCCCTGAACAGCCTAGTCTCATAATTTGATTTGAGTACTATCAGCTTTGTTCAGGTAAAAGAGCATAAGCTAGGGCATTTTCTGGTCCTCCCTGTTCTTGTATACTGTTCATTGGCTGTTATCTTTATGGCTGATGAGCTTCTGACCACAAAAAAGATCTTAGGAAAACTGCATCCAGCTCACTTTTCTCACTCTGATATATTATCTTTTTCCACAATGATCAACCAGATGTTTCTGGGAAGCACAGAACCAGAACAAGAATTCATTGTCTTCTCCTGCTGTAGATGGGATTTAGGGGCATATTACCTCTGATACTGTAAGCTGAACAGATCCATCATGACTAGAGGTGTTAAAATCTTTCTGTTTCCATTTTGCTTCTTTTCTATGATCCCCACCTGTAATCTTATTCCATTCTTGGTTGACCTCTATTTGCGACAGCTCATTTTCCCTCTTTCTCAGAAGGAAATTGATATTAAAAAGCAAACCAACAACACTCCTCCCAAGTCTGCCCTAGGTCCCAGAAGGATGCAGTTAATCACTAAAAATGTGTGTGCTTAGTGAAGCAATTAACAAACAGAATTGAAAAATATGTTTTGTTGTTAACTGCCCTCGAGTCGATCTCGTCTCATGTCAACCCTATGGATGAGACATCCCCAATACCCCTGTCATCCACTGCTCTGCTTAAATTCTGCAAATCCATACCCATGACCTCCTTAATAGAGTCCATCCATCTGGCATGTAGCCTTACTCCCTTCCTACTTCCCTCCACCTTTCCCAGCATTATTGTCTTTTCCAATGACAGTCCTTCCTTCTCATGATGCATCTGAAGTATGACAGCCTCATTTTGGTCATCTTGGCTTGATCTGCTCTAGGACTCATTTGTTTGTACTTTTGGCTGTCCATGGGATCCTCAGCACTCTTCTCCAGCACCACATTATCTCAAACACATTGATTTTCTTCTTTTCTTCTTTCTTGACTGTCCAGCTCTCAAATCCGTACATGGTAATAGGGAATATAATGACTTGTGTGATTCTAACTTTTGTGCTGAGTTGTATATATTTCATTTTAGAATATTTTCTACTTCTTTCATAGCCACCCTCTCTATTCTTAATCTTCTTCTAATTTCCTGAGGTTTATTGTTAGTACTATGGTTTCATCAGGATATCTTAGATTGTTGATACTCCTTCCTCCTATTTTCACTCCTTCTTCTTTATCCAAGCCTGCTTTTCTTATAATATGTTCTGCATGCAAGTTGAACAGATAGGGTGAAAAGATGCAGCCTTGTCTGACCCCTTTGCCAATCGGGAACCATTCTGTTTTTCCGTGTTCTGTTCTGACAGTAGCCTCTTATCCTGAGTACAGATTCCCCATTAGGACTATTGCATTGTTGGCACTCCCATGTCTTTAAGGGTGTTCCACAGCCTTTCATGGTCTATGCCAGGGGTAGGCAACCTGTCCCCTTTAAGGGCCGAGGGACTTCAGCTCCCAGAAGCCTCAGCCATGTTGGCCAATAGTCCCATGTTGGCCAATAGCTCCTGGGACTCTGGGAGTTGAAGTCCCTCGGCCCTTAAAGGGGACAGGTTGCCTACCCCTGGTCTATGCAGTCAAAGGCTTAGCTATAGTCTATAAAGCACCTGCTGATTTTATTTTGGAATTCCCTGGTGTGCTCCATTAGCCATTTTATGTTTGTAACGTGGTCCCTAGTGCCTCTTCCATAAGCAAATGGTTTTGATTTCTACCTTCTTCAATTGTTGTATAGAAGGTGGCAATTTTGAACCCTCTGTTTCCAGCATTCTTTAGTGAATTGTGGTATTATCATAGAATCATACAATCATAAAGTTGGAAAGGTCCCATGGGCCATCATGACTGATCCCTTGCTCAATGCAGGACTCCAGCTAAAACATCCCTAGCAGATAGCTGTCCAGCCTCTTTTTGAAGATGTCCCGAGATGAGGACTCCAACATCTTTCTTAGTACTACGTTCCATTGCTGAACCTCTCTTACTAGTAATGTTCAACTGAAATCTACTCTCCTTAAAACCATTAAACCTGCACCTACCTTCTGGAACAGTAGAGAACAGACTTGCCCACTCTTCTATGTGACTGCTCTTGACGTATTTAAAGGGTACAATCATGTTACCCCCCTCAGTCTTCTCTTCACCAAGATGAACATCTAAGTTAAAGCCATATAGTTTTAGGGTCTCCAGTCTATAGATCCAAAATTATCCTTTGTCCTTGTTTGGTATGGAGGTGCCTCACACATTTGGGCATTCAGATCTGTTGAACAAAAGAAAAATTTTGGATCCACAGGCTTAAGTTCCTAACACCACATGGACACAGTTTAAAAGATAATACCCTCATCCACTAAAGAATGCTGGAACAAATAATCTAGCCAGACACATTGTATGCAGTTCAGTTTCATTAGCAACTGAAAAAGACAGAAACTATAACATTTTCCATATGTTATATTGTAATGTACAGACTATTTCCATTCCAGGAGCAGAAACCTTCAGCAGATTCAGAAAAAAGCTTTATTCAGTAAGCAGAGCACATCACTGTACATAGTTGTTGTCGAGACTGAGGAATTTCCCCCAGTTACATCAATATATTTAGAATTCAAACAATTCTCCCATTAAAAACCCATTTGTCAGCAATTCAAAACATAATATTTTCCCAGGTCTGACCCCTCCTTATTTTCCCTCAGTAGCAAATTATAGCTTCCCACAAGAATGGACTTGGCAATTTGCAGCTCATACTTCCTCCCCACACATCTGCTCATTATTCCAGGGGTGCAAATGATACACAATCTTTACTTCTCCCAGCTTCACTGATAGGATATCATAACCTATCATCCTGCATTTACACACATATGTTGAAATAGAATTCAAAGATATAGCCATGTTATTCTGTGGAATCAGTATTGTAGCAGCTTTGACACTAACTGTAAAAAGAATTTGGAAGCATGAGCTTTCGTAAACTTCATCTATGAAAGCTCATGCTGCCAATTTCTTTCTTTCAGTTAGTCTCAAAGGTGCTACAAGATCTCTCTACATACTGATTCTACAGACTAACATGGCTATATCTTTGAATTGTGCTACAAGTTCTCTGTATGTTGAAATACAGTAACTTAGCATGTGAGGACCATGTCTGGACTATGATCTTAACATATTTTTTCAGTTCTATTTGTTAATTGCTAGTCTATTTGTGTGTGCCTTCAAGATGTCAGTTATGGCATAAACATATACATATATTACATATGGTGGGGGGGGGACTGCCTTTTTGTTCACATATTCCTATTAACTACAGTGTCCATATCTTTCAATTTACCTGCTTTCATTTTTTAAATGTATTCATGGTTTTATATGTAGTATACCTTTTAAAATTCATCTTAGGCCTCACAAATGTGCATCTTTAAGAGGCAAGGTGTGCTTTGTCTGACAACAGTCCTCCAAAAGAATGAAATTGATTATCAGAATTATCAAAACATTTTGAACCCAATGAAATTCTTTTCCATTCCTAATTATAATTAGAAGCCATCAATGGGCTTTGTCCATCATGTTCATCCATTCTCCTTTCAAAGCTATCCAAACTAATATCACTGAACATCTGCTTGAGGGTTCCTATGTATGCTGCTAATTTGCTGATTCTTGTTTGTACAAATCTCTAATGTGTTTACCTCATTAAGCCATGTCAGAGTTCCCAAACTTACTGCTTGGATAGTGTGAGTTTCTTGTTTTTGTGCACTGGGAAGTGGTGTGTCAGCTTTTTCCAGCAGCATGAATGTCAGTACAGTAGGTGTCCTGATTAGCAATTTGAATGCCAAGATACCTATGAGACTTTCCCAACTCAGACTGAAAAAACAAGTCTCTGTTCATCTGGCAAACAAATGAATGAACAAACAAGCCTCCTTGTGTAGTTCTGCCTGTTTTATGGGCATTGTGTAATTTTTTGTAAGCACAGAAAAGGAAAAGACTTTGGTACTGGGCATGTACATCATCAGCATCTGTATAGTAATAGACTAATAGAATCTTAGATATGGAAGGGTCCACAAGGGTAATCTAGTTTAACCTCCTGCCATACAGGAATACAGAATTAAAACCCTTCTGAAAGTTGTCCATCCAGCTACTGTTTATATATCTCCAGTGAAGGAAAGTCCACTACCCTTTGAGACAGTCTGTTCCACTGCTGAACAGCTCTTACAGTAAAGAAACTCTTCCTAATGTTCAGATAGAATCTCTTTTCTTGTAATTTGTGTCCATTGGTTCATGTTCTAGTCTCTGGAGCAACAAGAGAGGGAGAAAAAAACTTCCTCCATCTTTTGTACGATAGTATGATATTTATAAATCTTATGAGAAGTGAAACACAGATTTTGAATTTCTGTGTAATTCAACCATGTCTGTGATGTTGAATTAGGGTTAGCGTTTTGTTTTGTTTTTTAAAGAGGTTCCTCATCTATATGACAGGCAGATGCAACATGGTCTTCTCATGCTTGGAATAATTCTACTTATTGAATTCAGCTGGTGCAGATTGGAGAGAATTTCTTTCCATTTTCTTTTTGAAGAACTTACCAAATTTGCAAACTTCTTCATATTGGGATTGAATTTTTTAAAAAAAAAATGCAAAAGAAAGTGAAACTGGCAGATTTTCTCATTCCTTCTTGAACTCTATGAAAACAGTCCTACGCCAGTTTCATTAAACTGTACTCATGGAGCAAGTATAAACCACATGTGTTATAGGAAAAAGGAAATACCTTGTTCATGATCTCTCCAAAGATTTCTATTTGCATGCTTTAATATATTGAATTAGGTATGATTCACCACTCTTCTTATTATTTAAATTATTTTTGGTGGCCAGAATTCTGTTGGGGACTTACATCTTCATAAGTGGACTTTAGTCTCTGGGAATTAGAATCAAGCAATTCTGTAATGTTCATATCTAGTAAATGACTGCTGTGACGTTACTATGTAGGGGAGCCAGTGAAGTGACCAATGTGCATTGGTTCTGTTGTGTGTTGTGTTCCTTCAAGTCATTTCTGACTTACGGCAATCCTAAAGCAAACCTATCATAGGGTTTTCTTGGCAAGATTTGTTCAGAAGAGGTTTGCCATTACCTTTCCCTTAGGCTGTGTGACTTACCCAAGGTGATCCAATGGGTTTCATGCTCAAGCAGGAACCAAACCCTGGTCTCCAGAGTCTCAGTCCAATACTCAAACCACTATGCCATACTGGCATTGGTAAAGTCTGATGTGCATTGGGACACTGTTGCCAGTTTCCCATTAGGCAACTTTGCAATTCAAGAACAATTGCAATTGCTTCTTAGTATCTCTGCTATATAACCAAATGTACATAAAGTTATGTAATGCAGACCATTATAGAGGATTTTGAGGCTCACTTGCATTATTGTTGTAATTAAATACCCTGCAGGCACCAGATCACATCTGCCCTTGGAAGTTAAACAGAGTCAGCCTTGGTTAGTACTTGGATGGGATACTGCCATGAAATGCCAAATTCTGTAGGTTAAATATCAGAGATAGGCAATGGCAAGCCAATTCTCAGTATTCCTTGCCCAATAAAACCCCATGAAATTTATACGGCTGATTTGAAGGCATGCACACACACACACACACACACACACACATAGATGGAAACCTGTGACACTCCAAAAGTTACTGGATTACATTTCCCACAATATCTAATTTAGACAGAACATCTCAAGCTAATGGGAGTTGTATTTTCACAACATCTGGATATCCAGAGGCTTCTCACCCTATTGCAAAATGTTTGAAAGGCAGGATGAACATATTTTCCAAAAGACTGGAAATAAAACAATTTCACTGAGTTGCAATATGTTATTTCAAAAACCCTACAAGTTGCCTCGTGTGCCTTTGAGTTTGATATGCCTTTCGTTGTTTGAAGAACAAGCACATGTATCAGTACCATATGTAGAATGGTAATGCATGGGCACAACAGCATGAGAAGAGGCAAGTGGAAGGAAATGAAAAATCCCCATCTTCTTTCTTGCAGCAGCCCCAGAAATTGCTTTCTTCTGAAATTACTTCTTGGTACAGTGATATAGGGTTTGCAGTGCATGTTGGGATATACAATCCATCTTCCAACAAACATCGTCAGCAGGTTGGTGCGGGGAGAGAGAAAAAGAGTGAGAATGAAAATCGCAATTCCTACACACATATCAGCATTTGATCCATAGTCAAGGTCTTCTACTTTCAGAAATCTTCAACTATCACATTTCTACTGTTCTGGCCGATAACGAAGATAATTGTTTCATCCACTTTGTCAAGCTGAAATGAAAAGAGGGCAAAAGCAAAATGATGCTGCCATAAATCACAGAGCTGAGACAGCACAAAGGGGAGAAAAGGACAAGATAGTGACTTCATTAAGGGTTATGTATTGTGTCATTAAGTTGGCAGGGGTCACCTTTCATGTCACCCCAGCATCCCATGATGCATTGCCAGCTCCTCTTTCCAATAAAATTAAACGTAGATGTAAAACTGATTAGGCCGTGTTTGCTTCAGCCCAAGGCAAGGAAACGGCTTGGGGAATAATTGATACAAGCTCACGACTGATTCGTAATGGCAGCCATTTCTCTTCCTGGTTATTTCATTGCTGACCTTGCCCATTAAAATAAGCCCAGCTGCCTTGAAAAAAGGCACTTTATTTGTTCCTCCCTCCCTTCAACCTTCCTTGCCAGGAATTCATTTTCACATCTTGTGTTGGAATTTTTCATTCAAAATTATTGCCAATGAAATATGAATGGGTGGGGGGAATGGGTGTTGGTTATGACAAAGTATCCAGGAGTTATCCTTCCTGCATCTCTTTGGTGTCACTCCTGACACCAGCCTCATGTTTCAATGAGACTGCTGGCATCCAGTCCTGCTGCTGGCTTATAGCCACCTGCTCACCACCAATGCAGGCTGGTAGAAGAAAATCTCAGTGTATGAGCAAAGCTGGCCCTATCATTAGGCATAATGAGACCACAGCTTTAGGGTGTCAAGAAAGGACAGCAAATGGCTGCTTATTTATTATCATTGTATCTTTATCCTTAGTAAGTGGAAGAAACACTTGTGAGATTTCCTGCCTTAATTGTCAAAATAACTTAACTGACTTTGAGTACTATGTTCCTTGAGTTTGCCAGGGATGCTGTGGTGCTCCAGTCACTACTCTGCCTAGTGTGTGACTATTTATTTATTTATTTTGATTTCTCTCATGCTTTCTCCCCCAAAGGGACCAAAGGCAGCTCACAAATAAAAATTCTAAAAATATATTACAATAAAACAATTAAAAATATCATAAATAACAATATAAAATTACAGACATTAAAGTCACACTAAAACCATGATGCCCACCCTATATACCCAAGCCACCTCATGATTATATATCAAAAGCCTGCCTGAATAAAGTCATTTTACTTGCTGTCAAAAGGCAAGCAAGGAGGGGGCCAGCCTTGTTTCTCATGGAAGGGTATTCCAGAGGGCAGGAACAGCCACCAAGAAGGTTGTCTCTCGTGTCCTCATCAGGAGAGCCTGTGATGGTGGCAGGACTGAGAGAAAGCCTTCCCTGGAAGATCTTAGGGCTCTAGCATGTTTGTATGGAGAGATGCAGTCTCTCAAATAATCTGGAGCTAAGCTGTATAGGGCTTTATAAGTCATAACAAGCACTTTGAATTGTGCCCGGAAATGAACCGATAGCCAGTGAATCTGTTTCAGCAAGGGAGTTATATGGTCCCTATAACTAGCTCCAGTCTCAAGATGGCTCTGTGTTTTCTTGTTAGCTGTGGCTCATCATTATCAGTGGCAGTTAACACATGTTTTATTTTTTCCCCTAAGCAATTGCACTATTAGCCTGGCCATTATGCATATTCCACAGTGCCTGAGACCTCATGTCTTTATGGGTCATTGTAAAGGGGAAGAATAAGACCTCTAGGGATATAGGAGACTTTTTTTAAAGTGAGCCTATCCAATACTCACTTTCCCAAATGCACAGGAAAATGTATGGAATTTCCCATTGGAAAACCTTTGTTGTTGTTAACTGCCTTTATGCCGGTCTCGATCCATGGCGACCCTATCCTCTACTGCTCTGTCCAGCTCCTGCAAACTCTTATTCAAACTCTTCCTCTCTTTCTACTTCCCTCTATCTTTCCTAACATTATTGTATTTTCCAATTATTCATGCCTTCTCATAATGGGTCCAAAGTATGACAATCTAAGTCTTGTCATCTTGGCTTCTAGGGAGATCTCTGGCTTGATCTGTTCTAGGACCCATTTGTTTGTCCTTTTTGCTATCTATGGAATCCTCAGCACTCTTCTCCAGCTCCACATCTCAAATGCATTGATTTTCCTCCTATCTTCTTTCTTGACTGTCCAGCTTTCCCATCCATTTCTCGTTCTTTCATAGCTGCCCTCCCCATTCTTAATCTTCTTCTGATTCCTGTCTATAGTCCCCATTCCGATCAATGCTTGAACCCAGATATGAAAACTCTTTTACTATTTCTATTTCCTCATTGTCTAGTTTGAATGTGTGTAGGTTCTCTGTGGTCATTATTTTTGTTTTCTTTATGTTCAACAGTAAGCCTGCCTTTGCACTTTCTTCTTTGATTTTCCTTAGTAGTTGTTCCAGGTCTGTGAGGTTCTCTACTAGTATTATGGTGTTGTCAGTATATCTCAGATTGTTGATATTTCTTTTTCCTATTTTCACTCCTCCCTCTTCCATGTCCAAACCTGCTTCCTTTACAATATGTTCTGCATATAAATTGAATAGATAGGGTGATAGGATGCAGCCTTGCCTGATTCCTTTGCCAATTGGGAACCTTTCTGTTTCTCCATGTTCCATTCTAACAGTAGCCTTTTGTCCTGAGTACAGATTCCTCAACAGGACTATCAGATGTGTTGGCACTCCCATGTCTTTAACGGCCTTCCATAGCCTTTCATAATCTATGCAGTCAAAGGCTTTGCTATAGTCCAGGGGTCAGCAACCTTCCCTTACCTGGGGCTGATCCCTTCCAGCGGGCCCTTCCGGCGGGCTAGGGGGGGAAATGTCGGGGCGACTTGTTTTGCCAAAATGGGGGCTGCGACTTGTTTGTGCATGTGCAGTACTCCTGCGCATGCGCAAATGAGTCGCGGCTGCCATTTTGGCAAACAAAATGGCAAGTGCAATGCGTGCGCCTGCGCGGTGGCCAGAGCGCGTGTCAGCAGCTGCGGCGGGGGTGGGCAGGGGTTGGTAAGCGGAGGGCCGGGGGCCGGATGTGGCCCACGGGCTGTAGGTTGCTGACCCCTGCTATAGTCTATAAAGCACATGCTGATTTTCTTTTGGAACTCTTTGGTACACTCCATTAGCCATCATATATATGCAATATGATCCCTGGTGCCTCTTCCTTTCCTTAACCCTGCTCGGACCTCTGGGATTTCTCTTTCCATGTGTGGTTGGAGTCTATTTTGCAGTATTTTGAGCAAAATTTTGCTTGCATGGGAGATGGTTCTATAGTTGCTGCAGTCTCTTGTGTCTCCTTTTTTGTGGATGGGGATGTATATTGATCACTTGATTGAAGTATATTGATCACAGAGCCCTGGTGGCACAGTGGTTAAATGCCTGTACTGCAGCCACTCATTCATAAACCACAAGGTTGTGAGTTCAATACTAGCCAGGGCTCAGGCTTGACTGAGGCCTGCATCCTTCCGAGGTCACTAAAATGAGTACCCAGCTTTTGAGGGGCAATGAGCTTACAGTTGTAAACTGCTTAGACACTGCATAGTGTGGTATGAAGCGGTATATAAATGAAGCTGCTTTGCTTTGCTTTTTGCTTTGCTTCCAGTCTGTTGGCCATTGTTTTGTTTTCCATATCTGTTGACACATTTCAAGATTTGTAATGCATTCCACAAAAGAGAAAATATGTATCTATCAACACAAATATATTGAAAAATGCACCAAAATTACTGCCCATGTTTCTAAAATGAGTGTGTCCATATTTGTCTGTTAAGAAAAATCCACATGGAACTGGCACAGAATGGATCTAGAAGTGGGAAAAGAAAGAAGTCTATTGGAATGGACTTCAAAGATCTGATCATCCCTTGACAACTTTAAAATAAAATCACACTAACTATGATTTACAAAAATAGGAGTAGCAATTTACAAGAGATATGTACCAGAAATATACATTTTAATAGATGGAGCACATGAAGTCCTTTAAACCCCAGTACAAAATCTAAAACTTGAACATAATGCCAACACAAAATAAGAAAGAGAGAGAATAAGCATGAATGAAAAGAATTATGTTGCAATTGCTTAGTGGATTTCTGCATAAATGTTCAGGGTCATTTATATAGATAGATATATACTGAAATTACAGATTATCCTATATTTGGACAAGAATAATAGGCTGAATGGTGAGTTTCACCTTGTCCTATTTTAAACCCTGTAGGCCTAGTGCCCTTCTGAGAACCTGGGAGATTTAGATGTGCAGCTCCTTTGTGCTTAGATAACAAGGTGGTCATAAATGTGTCCTCTCAGAAACTTATCTATAGCCCCTCAAATGAGATTTCGTTCTCATACAAAGAGTGAACTGGCCTCATAACTCAATTTATTTAGTTCCTGGCTGCCCTTTCTTCCTCTCTGCAGTGTCCATCCCATAATAGAGAGTGTATGATGGCATGCCACATATCAAAGCAGGCCTCCCCGGTGCTTTATATATCATTGTGCCAGAATAACCTCTGCAGATTTACGTTCCTTATGTTTACATTCCTTTTTCTGAGGAAGGTTAGAGAATGTGAGTTGAAAAGCACATAGGAAGTATAAGGAAATTCTGTCAGAACCAGAAATCCCAACTCCAAATGTATCAAGAAAAGAGTTTTGGTTGAAGAGGAAAATGAAATAACTTTATTGAATACAAAAGGATTGACGTCCCAGTTATGCGTTTAAGTTAGAACTGCCCAGGCATAGCATCAACATGATATTAAAACCCTATAATCCCAAACTCCTCCCCTGCCAATTGCTGCACAAAACAACATTCCAATCCACTAATTTCTAACAATCTCACTATCACCCATCTACCCCCCTTGCTACATACCAAACACTACCAAGCTACAAGCTCCCAAAGCTAAAAAAAAAAAAAAAAAAACAACCCAAGCATTCCATTCCCTGAAACAGACAACCAACCTCCAAGACCTTGCAGCTTGGTACCATATCAGCCCATCCTCCCTCCTTTACAACCCATACTCATAGCCAGCCCCAATATAATATCAAACCTATACCAATAACCAAATAAAACATATGGCAGAATACACATGGATCTGACAAAATCATCTGAATCCTAAAATTCCCCCCGCCCCATACTTTCATTGAGGCTTTGAAACTTAAGTGCTTGCTCTTTCTGAGAAACCCATTCTCTATAAGTAGATCATAATGGCATCACTCTAATATGTAGATCCAGAGATAGAGGAGACACAGAATGATTGTGATTTCAAGAAGTCCTTCTAACTGAAAGATCAGACAGGGACATATAAATTCATACATATTTTTTCAGCACATTTAACTCAATTATGTGTTGATTGCTATAACTGCCCATTCAATAAAATCTTTTATCTAGGGTGATATCAGTTGTTCGATTCATTAGAATAATAGAATCACTGAAACATAGTATCGTAGAGTAAGAAGGGACCATAAGGGTCATCTAGTCCAACCCCTTGCAATGCAGGAATACACAATTAAAGCACTCCTGCTGCCACACTGTGGAAATAAAACTGTTTGATACCACTTTAACTTCCATGGTTCAATGCTATGGAATCCTGGGATTTGTAGATTGGCAGGCATCAGAGTTCACTGACAAGGAAGGCTAAATATCTCATAAAACTGCAAATCCTAGAATTTTATAGCATTGAGTCATGACAGTTAAAGTGGTGTCAAACTGTTTTGTTTCTGCAGTGTGATGGCAGCCACAGAGATCCAATCTCAAAAGGAGACTCCACCACATTCTGAGCTGGCGTATTCCATTATCAAACAGCTCTTACTGTCAGGGATTTCTTCTTAATTTTTATGTGAATCTCCTTTTCTGTAGTTTCAATTCTTTGCTCCATGTCTTAGCACTGGGGCAGCAGAAACAAGGTTGCCCCATCCCCAATACAACATCACTTCAAAAATATAAACATGGCTATCTTCTCCAGTCTAGACATTCCCAGCTTCCTTTGCCACCTCATAGGGCATGTTTTCCAGACTTTTAGCCATTTTGGTCACCCTCCTCTGGACACATTCCAGCTTGTCCACATTCTTCTTTAATTGTGGTGCCCAGAGCTGGACATAGTATTCCAGGTGAGGTCTGACCAAAGCAGAATAGAGTCATAATATTAGCTCCCTTAATCTAGAAAGCCTAGAATCATTTTGGCTTTATTTTTTTCCTCCTGCGTCACACTGCTGACTTATGTTTAGCTTGTGTTGTAGTAAGACTCCTAGATCCCTTTCACACATACCATTTTCAAGCCAGGTATCACTCATCCTATACCTGTGCATTTCATTTGTACTTTCTAAATGCAGTACCTTTCATTTTTCCCTGATGAAATTCATTTTGTTAGTTTGGTCCCAGCTTTCTAATCTGTTAAGGCAATTTTGAATTCTGATTCTGTCCTTTGAAGTATTGGCTACCTCTCCTAAGCTGGTGTCATTGTCAGGAGCTCAGTCCTTCAGCTTGCCGTCCATGATTGGGATAGTTGAATTTCTTGGTCATATCCTTTCTTTGGTTGCTCACAATGGATTACAGAGTTCTGTTACTAAATGATGAAACATAGAGTAGTGTGTTATTTGCTAAGGCTGTTGTCCATATTCCTTTGTGGTTAAGAAGGAGATAGGGAGGGACTAAAGCTGTGTCAGGAGATCCCAGGTCAGTCTCTTGAGAATGGATGGAGTGAAAGCTGAAGAAGGGAAACCCATAAGAAAGCGGGGGAAATGCTCACTAAACATTTGAAATTATGTATGAACCTTATCACACTGGGGAAATCCCATGTAGAAATGGGATTTAAAAGGTGAGGAAAACCTGCAAAAGCAGGTAGATTTTCACACCCATCACTATTAAAGTGTGCTTAACCTGAACGGAAAGTAGTTAAAAGTTACTTCTTTTTACTTTTGGGATTTTCCGAAAATAAAAAGAAGCAGCTTTTGACTATTTTCCATTTGGGTTAAGCACACCTTAAAAGTAACATCATTTGAAAATCTACCCACTTTTGGATTTTTTTTCTATTTAAACCCCTGTTTCTGAATGGGATTTTCCCAATGTGATAAAGTCCTATATTTTAACTAGGTTTTGCTAATGCTAGGTCTTTAGTCCTAACAGCACATGTCTGTGGTGAATATCTATTGTTTCTGAATAAAGCTTTACTGGTTTTGTAACTGGAAGCTTGGATTTCTGAACTCAATTGTTCCTATATATGACAAGCATCAGCAAATTTGATAGGCATGCCCTCTGTTCCATCTTCCAAGGAGTTTTTTGCACAGCTAAAAAACCCAACGTCCCTTGCCTGGTTTCTATCCTCTTCTGGGATGCAGCCAGGTATTATCACTTGTATTTTGCCACTGATGCTGCCTCCTGGCTGCATCCCACCAAAAACCTGGCTCCTAGCCATGCTCAGCTGGGTGATTTGCAAAGTTTGGAGCTTCACAACTTTGCAAATCAGCCAGCTGAGTGCAGCTGGGAGCCGGGTTTTAGATGGGATGCAGCCAGGAGGTGACGGCAGCAAAATGCAAGCAATAATACCCAGCTGCATTCTGGAAGATGATCAAATCAGGCACGGTAAACTGGATTTTTTAGTCATATGAAAAACTCTCAAGTCATTGATAAAGATGCTGAATAGCACGGAGCTCTGTGGTACCCGGCTAGTCATTTTTCCCCAGGATGAAAGGAGAGCACCCTTTGGGTTCAGTCAGTCAGCCAATTATAAATCCATCTAACAGTTGCATTGCCTAGCCCACATTTTATTGACTATTTTGCAAGAATATCATGGGGATACCTTGTCTGAGGTCTTACTGAAATCAAGATATGTTACATCCACAGCATTTCCTTCATCTACCAAGCTTGTAATTCCATAAAAAAAAGGCATGACTTGTTTTCTGAGAAAGCCATGCTGACTTTTAGTAACCACAACATTCTTTTCTAAGTGCATACAGACTGTTTAATCTTCTCTAGAATCTTCCTAGTATTGATGTCAGGCTGACCTTCAGCCTGCTGGGACTTCTCCTGTTCTCAGGAATTCTCAAAGATTATTGCCAGTGGTTCTGAGATTAGTTCTGTCAGTTCTTTTAATACCCTTGGATGAAGTTCATCTGGCCCTGGAGACATGAATTCATGTAGAGTAGCCAGATATTCCTGTACTACTCTTTATCTATTCTGTGCTGCATTTCCCCTACTGCATTATCTGTTCCATTTCCCCCAGATTGAGTACTGTTCTTCTTGTGAGAGAAGAATTAATGGATTAATAGATCTGCTAAAATTATTTGTCACTGTATAACAAACAGTTGATTTAGATAAATGGAGATAAATGCAAATATCTAATACAGTTGAGTCTGCCTTATCCATGATCCCGAAATATCCCAAAAACTAAACTTGTTTTCATGAGTGGCTTAGATAGTGACACATTTACGTTCTGATGTTCAATGCACACAAACTTTTTCACACATAAAATTATTAAAAATATTGTATAAAATTGGCTTCAGTCTTTGCATATAAGGTGCATATAAAACATAAATGTATTTAGTGCTTAGACTTGGGTCCCATCTCCAAGATATCTCATTTTGTATCTGCAAATATACCAAAATCAGAAAAAATCCAAAACACTTCTGGTCCAAAGCATTTTGGATAAGGGAGACTCAACCTGTACACACCACTTCAACAACAGAAACAGACAAAACCTCATTTAACGCATAACAGCATGTATAAAAAATATCCTATTGGTGAAATAACAATAAACTCAGTGTCAGGTTACATGCTTTCAGTGCAGAAGGCCATTACTAAGTATTTTCCTTGGTTTTGCTGTTGTTGTGTGCCTTCAAGTTATATGTGACTTATGGTGGCCCTAAGGTGACCCTATCATAGGGTTTTCTTGGCCAGATTAGTTCAGAGGAGTTTGCCGCTGCCTTACTTTAATGCTGAAGGAGCATGACTTGCCCAAGGTCAACCAGTGGGTTTCTGTAGCAGAGTGGGCATTTCATCTCTGGCCTCCTGGAATCCTTGTCCAACACTCCAACCACTACACCACACTCTCTCACTCTGGTATCTGTACTTAAATCCACAATGTAACAAGTGATGGGAAAGATCTGTGCTTGATACCCTAGAGACCATTGTCAGTCAGAGTAGACAACACAAAGTAGATTTCTCTTAGTATAACAGAGTTTCCTATATTTCTATGAAATATTTTTGTGCTCTTTGATCTGAAATGGCTATTTTGTAGGACTAAACATCTCTGTCAAGAGGGCACACTTAAAAAAACATTGTTAAAACATATACATTGCTTGCAGAAATTCCACATTCCATAGCTTCTTCATTCAAAAGGCTTTCAGATCCAGGAACAGGAAAAAGGTATCTGCCTGAGTCTTTGGAGAATCATTTCTAGTTAAAGCAAACTCTCTTGAATTGAGGTGGACCAATGATCTGACTCAGCACAAAGGAGCTTCGTATATCTATAGCATGTATATGTGAAAATATGAAGTCCACTGAAATTAGAAAGAATTACTTCTCTGAAAACACATTAGTGCTGGTCCAAATATCGTCCTAGACATCCTTCTCAGCCAAAAAAAGATGGTCACTATCAATGAGCAATCTAACATTTGAACTGAAAGTCCATGATTCTTTGCTACAATAACTTTTGTAATATGTAATTTTGGTATCTCAGTGTTCATAGACATAGTCCTGACTGTAATCTATGTCCTGCTAGCTTGACCTATAAAACACTCATGAAAATAACCATCTCCATTCAGACAAAAGTAATGTCATGTAATGCATGAACCACCAGTTAGATTTTTTTCAAAGAAAAGATATCTATTTAGATATGAATATCTGCATGGAGAAAGTGTCCATATGTAGATTTCTCATGCATGAGCTCCCTTGAGACCTGAAACTCTGAAATACATCCAAGGCAAAATGCTTAAGGGAAGAGGAAGATTTTAGCCTGATGTCTAAATGCTACCAATGAGGATGCCAGATGGCTCTCTCTTGGGATGGGACTGTGATTGTGGTAGGACTGAGAGAAAGCTCTCCCCTTAGGATCTTAAGACTGTCAGGTTTGTATAAGGAGATACAATATTTCAAATAGTCTGAACCTAAACTGCATTTATTGATTGCTTATCAACACAATATTGTATGGGCTATACTTGTCACTTGAGTTCCCTTTTATTCTCAGATAAGATGCTTTACAGTTTGCACTAACAAGATAGATCACATTTCAGACTGTATTTATATTTAGCCAATAGTTGGAATGACTTGACCCATGATGCACAATAATGGCCCAGGCCCTGTCTGGACAGGCCAATTAAACTCCTCTGGTGGGAAGTCCAGATAATGTAGAACCCAAACCCTAAATCTAGTTTGAATGTACCGGGTGACATCTGATCCATGGATCATCAAACTCAGGCTAACCCTTCTTGAAATGCATTTAATAAATTCCTGTTCACTCTGAATTTGTTCCAACATCAGGCAGCTGTTTGAAATGCATCCCACTATGCCACTCAGTGTGACCATCATTGCCAACATTGCTTGCTCTGAGTTCACTAATGCTGGGCACCTCATTCTGACCTCACAATGAGCAATGTGTCATGGCAGCTGCCACACCATGTTTCAGAGAAGGATGCCTGGGCAAACAGCTGCCTGGCATCAGAAGAGGGGGCCTGATAAAAAATTGGGGAGGTTAGGGCAGTTGGCCAGGGTACTCCAGTATCCTCCTGGAATATCCAGACCAGTGCAAGCCGCTCCCTGGAAAGGCAGAATTACAAAGAACAGCCCTAGCCAATGAATAGTATTTAAAGAAATAGAACAAATAAAAGAACTAATGTTGGTGCTTCAGTGTAAGGGACAGAGAAACAGCTTGAGCTTCCAAACGTAGATGGCAGAAGAAAGCTAGAGCCTTATACAGAGAGAAAATGACAATACAATCTTTTTCTGCATGCAAAATCTAATTGTAACAGCAAACAACAGATTGGGGGGTTCCTGCCACAAACAATAGATGGAAATCTCGACTTTCCCCTCCTCTCTCTCAGTGGGCACAGATGGCCGCCACATTTGTTTGACATCCCCCTTCCCTATATATTTTACAGCCAAATTCAGTCATTTGTGAACAATGCAACAATAAGAATGAATAATACTGGCTGGAAGCATCTTCATTTATTTTAATAAATCCAAGGGATTTTCATTCCAGTGAACCCATTTCACTTCACATACTCCAAGCAGATGATTAAGAAGTATAAATGTTGGTGACTTTGATGGGAAACAGAGGCCTTCTCCACTTTTCTGTGGTATAATGACAACTGCACATGTATATGTTCACTGTTGAAATGTATGACGTGACAATGGAAGGTTTTTTTTTTAAAAAAAAACATACTATATTTAGTTTTAAAAGGTAATGGGGTACAATTAACATTGAGTAGAATTTTTATCTGTGTTCACTACACTTGTCACGTAAGCACAATTGAATGTTTGTATTGCATAGCCCTAAATCCTCTTTTAGTCTTAACTAGAAGGGACTCATTGGGTCCATTGACTTGATCTACATTTTGGTTCACCATTCAACAACTGATTGAATGGGTTTACTCTGGCTGAAACTCACCAACACAATGGCAGCCATAATGTGTCAGTCTCATACTATGGACAGTTGAGGAATTTGATCTGTCCAATACAAATTGACTTGGCCGTCACCTTACAGGCTAAGGTACAGATCAGAACCTATCTGTCCACCAGCTTCTAAACTTATCATGTCTTCCAATACAGCTTCTATACTTATCAAGTGTTCCAACTGCATCTATATTGCAAAAATAATGCAGTTTGACACTGCTTTCACTGCCATGTCTCAATGCTATGGAATCCTGGGATTTGGAGTTTGTTTTGGCACCAGAGCTCTCTGACAGAGAAGAGTAAATATCTCACAAAACTACAAATCCCAGAATTCCATAGCACGGAGCCACAAAAGTGGTGTCAAACTGCATTATTTCTGTAGTGCAGATTAGACCAAAGTGGCCAGAGAAGAGCAATTATGTTGTCTTAACCAGATGCAAAATGACAACATCATCCTCTGGGACCTATGGGGGACCCACAAGAGTCAGAGTATATATATTTGTTGCTTTGCATCTAGGCATAGGGATGTAGTCAGATGCTTCTCTGACATCCCCAGCTCTCTACCAGAAATGGCCGTGAAGAGGGTGGTGAAATTTGATCATTGCATGAGGGAGGAGTGAATTTCTTCCTCTGCAAAGATCATAACAAGATATGTGTTGACATAATAGCAATAGCAAGTACTTTTCTATACCACTTATCAGTGCACTTAAGCACTCCCTTAGTGGTTTACAATGTGTAAACTTATTGCCCTCAACAAGCTGGGTACTCATTTTAGTAACCTATGAAAGAATCCAACGGTGAGTGGAGCCCTGCCTGGAGCCCTGCCTGGGATCGAACTCACAGCCTTATGGGTATGAATGGCTGCAATACCAGCATTTAACCACAGCACCACCAGTGAATGCCAGCCTTGGTTTGCCTTTCTTAAGATAAAATACATATTAAATTAGTGTTGACCTTTAAAAAATCACTTTGGAGATGTTTATATGCACTATTTCACTAAGTGACGTTTTGTGTGATGCTTCTCCAGTGTGCATACACATGCATATGCCTAGCAATAAAACACTGTGCAAAAAGAACAATATAATTACATGATGGATAAGATTTTTGTTTAGTTTATTTTTTTTATATTTCCCCTCATGTCCAAAACATGCACCTTCTCACTGTTAATCCCTACTAGAGCAGACCAATGGAATCTAATGGGTATACCTTTATTTCGACTTATCATTCAATAATTGATTCAGTGGCCACTCCTGTTGCAGCTAATCAATAGATTCTGTCCCTATCCTTTCACCCTACAAATGGGGCCATACAGGAATGTGATTTCCATTGGAGTTAGCATTATTCCAACACATTGGTGAAAATAAAGATGGCTGCCAAAAATGCAAGTGGGATCCAAGAAGCTAACTTATACAGAAACAACCAGAGGGTATTTAGGCAAGGTCTCCTTCAGTTCCAGAACCATCCTGTTTCATCACCCACTTTACTGCAAAGAGCTCAGGCTGCATTGTGTGACTGTCCCTTTTCATCTTCAGATCAACCTTCAGTCTATAGGAAATCAAAAAGGAATCCAATAAGCTTCTTCATGCCTGAAATTCGATTTGAACCCAAAATTTTTTGGCCCTTATAGTTTTAGCTGCATCATCTTTTTTTTTTTTTTTTTAAATAACTCTAGGCTCTATAGTAAATTAGGTAAGCATATTATGTTGAGGTCTGATGCTACATGGATCTTTGTGAATGTCTTCATAGTGGCAAGTTTCCCTCTTTTATAATCATGTGTCTGCCTCCCCTTCATCCCATTTCTTTATTCTGACCTTGGCATTTTCTTTCCCCACTCCCTAGTTCCACTGCTGTCCAGTGTCCAGCTTTGCCTCTCATTTGTCAATGTTGTTATTGAATTTTCAAATGCCAGGAGTGCACATAAATCAATGGCTGGCTTCTCCCCAGTGGCATATCCCTGCCACATGTGGTCATTCATTTTTTTTAATAAGTCCAACTCTCCTTTCTCCCATTTATAAAACTGCATCTTGTTCAGCCATTGCCGTCCATCATTTGGGGAGTCTGGCTATTTGTTGTCCTCGAGTGCTTATTCATCAACGTTTTCAAAAGCAAAATCACTCTTTGCCTCCTGCTCTTATTGTGCCATCAATCTTGACTGGGGATCAATAAACTGCACTGTTGCAATTTCCCTCCTCTACCCGGCCAACGACAACAACACATTCAGGCTGCCTTTCCTGGAGTAAGTGTTTTTATTTACATTTTTTAAACAGATTGTCTAGTGTCAGGCAATGGCAGTGTCATTGAAAATAATACTGTCTTTCGTTGGCTCCCAGAGTAACAATAAGCATCTGAGCTTTGGTCATTTTGCATCGTAAGCCAAAGAAATGGATACTCAGCACATTCATTTGCTCTGCTTTTGACAACAACAATTGTAGCAAAGGCAAAATCAGGAGCAAGGTGTGTTAGAAACAAAATAACAGAACAGTTGGGCGATGAGATAGGGGGTGAAACAAATTTCATGGTTGTGAGAATGGGAGGGGATGTTTTAATAGGAAGGGAAGTTGTTAAGGGAAAGTGGGATCTCTCATCGACTTCCTAGCCCATTCTTGTTTAGACAAGAAGGTGAACATTTTGTCACTTGAGCATCTCCTTTTGCTGGAGCAATTTGTAGACTAAGGATAGGCATTGTTCAATCCCCCCTCAAAAAAATAAAAATAAAATAACTATTTAAGATCCACACATTAGGCCCAGATGTAATATTGCAGAAGCTGAATGGTGCAACATGTTTAGAAATATACACCTTTTGTTATTATCTGGCATTGTTCAGTGTACAGTCCTGGCAGTCAAAATATTACCTTAGATACATAGGAAACTTGTATGATAATAATAATCACTGAGATCTTACATTGCCTCCTTGGTTACCAATATATAACTAAGGCTGCATCTGCACTGCTGAAATAATGCAGTTTGATGTCACATTAACTGTCATGGCTCAGTGCTATGGAATTCCAGGATTTGTAGTCTTGTGAAATATTTAGCCTTCTCTGCCAGAGAGCTGTGCTGGCACAGCAAACTACTAATCCCAGGATTCCAAAGTCATGGCAATGAAAAATTGCCAAATGGAATTATATCTGCAGTGCAGATGCCCAGCCCCCTGAGCCCATCCTAATGGCCAGAATCACAATGGATGATCCATCTTGCAATCAGAGCACAACAGGATGATGTTTCCAGCAATTAGGAGCTACAATGTAGTCCTGTTTCTGATTGTTGCAGTCTCTCTTGTTCTTAGGATATGACCAGAAAGGTCATCCTGCTGACTGTATTATTGAATACAGAGTAGTTATGGATATTTAACTCTAGGTTACAAATCCATACCTGTAATACAGGACACCAACAAATAATAGTAGCTAGTATTGTGTGGTGTTTTGAGTGCTGGATTAAAACCCTGGGAGTTAAAAAATAACTTTGTTCTTTTCATTGGAACTTTCACTCCTATAAGTGACTGCGGTATGTCATAGACAGAAACACTTCAGTTCAGAAACCCAGGCACTTAGTAGTAGAACAGAAAAACTTTATTCAGAAACTATAGAAGCTCACAAGTATATACTGAGAGTCCACTGTTAATACAGTGTAATTAAAACATATCATAACTGAAATGTTGTGCAGACTAGCACCCCATTCACCCATAAACCTAAATAAATTCCTTTCCTCAGGCTTGAGCAGAGGAACAGGGAAAAGTGTCTCAATCCTAGGTTTTCTGAAAGTGGGTTGAAACTTTGCTGTCTGCATGGCCCACTGCTAAGGCAGTCTGAGCACCCATAGGCTGTCTGCACCACATGACATCAAACCTCACTGGATGGTTATTTTTATATCACCTTTCCACCATGCATGTGTACCACCACATTAACACACTGCCTACAATCTCCAACTACTTCCCTCTTCCTGCCCAAATGACATTCCATTGGACACCTATTCCTCTGATTGGCCACACAGTTACATTGGTGTAGCGGTGTGCCCACTGATACATTCCCAAAGAATGAAGGGCCCCCCATACAATCCTCCTTCATCCCCCTTCACCCCATGCTATCTGGTTTGTGTATGTTGTAATTATACCCACAATGGCCAGGCTGTTTATATGTCGATGCAATGATGCACATTTTCTGCCTTGAGTTGGTGTATTACAGCTTCTTTTTGTTCCAGATTTTAGCCCTGGAGCACAGCTCCATTTTGCTTTCCACTTGGTTTCACCTCATGCATCACTGAAGATGTTAGAAGCCACTGTATTTGGCCAGTGTGGACAACCCCTTCCTCTTTCCCATAGTCAGCATTCCTTCTACCATGTACCATCTGGTCTCATGAGACTTGCTGTGAATCTCAATTTTCCTCCTTTTTCATCATCCGCTTGTAAATCACCAAAATAATGTGAGCAACAGACCTACTAATGAAATTATGACTATGTATCCCATTATCCATACCAGTACCACACAATAGGTTATAATCAAGCAAAGCAATGGCAGAAAACTTGACACTATTCATCATGGTAGACATGTTGAGACTCAGCTCCTGACACAGTATAATTATCTACTTTCCATGACAGTAAGACTCATTAAATTCAGGAGGGCTTAATTCCAAGTAGAAATATATATGATGTGCAAAGTTAGTAATTCAATCTTTTCGTGTCTCTCTGCAGTGTTCTTTCAGTGGCACACTGTCAGTACACCCATTAGAGGAGGGATGCTTATGCATTCACACAAAATGTTTCCATTATTTTGGCAGCTGTCATTACAAAAGATTAATGCTGCTGTAGAAGAAAGGACACAAGAAAGCCCTGCTGGATCAATCAATAATTTATTGCAGTCATAGAGCATCTTAGACAAGAGAAAATATTATTTTTACCATAAGGTACATAGAATAGAACAACATGAAATAAAATGCATGTAATAATAAAGGACAGTAAGTCACAACATTCTGCCTTAACCCAAGGTTTGCACATAATCCCACTGGCCCCACATGGCTCACATGGCTACCTGAATACTTCTGAGAGAGCTTTATTGTCATTATCTACTGCTGCTTTATCATCTGTCTACATATCACAATGGCAGTCACATAAAATCTATGGCTTTATCTATAATCTGTGCATTCTGCTAGGAGAACAGAAGGGAAAGACAGAATTCTTCCACTCTGCAGAGAATATTCTGTAGAATAGGTGTGATTAAAGCAAAACATCTCCATTGGTAAAAAGGACAATATAAAAGGACATAGGATGAGAATTTCTACCACCTCATTTGCACATGGACAAATATGCTCATGATATGGGTTCTTCTTATATTTTCCCTCCAATAAAGCAGAAAGTAGAGCATTAAATTGTAAAAGCTTTCCTATATTTAGGAATTATTCATTTTTTCAAATAATAGAGGCAACAAAAAGGTTTCCTAGTAATTCTCAGAATGGAGTATTTCATGACTAAATGCAAGTGATTTTATAACTCTATGACCCTTATTTGATGACAGATTTAGCATTACTGTAGCCAAGTGCTATAAAAGCACTAGGTATAAATCACTATGTTAAAAAGTTTCTTATTTAGTAAATGTTTCCATGTTGATTGAAAGCCATTGGTTAGTGTGAGAGGAGCCAACTCAGTTGTGGGGGGGGGGGGAGTTTTAGCCAATATTTGATCATAAAAATCCAGGCATGGGCCTTGATAGAGATTAGGCCTGGCTCAAGATGCAAGCCCACATTGGGTACACAGGATGGGACAGCAAATACATTTCTGAGAATTTCAAAACAACTGGGTACAACCCTGGCTATAAACACTTGGATAACAAAAGGAATATGTTGCTCTATTTCAGTATAGTAAAAAAAAAATCTAAGCAGAGCTGATGTACTCCTCCAGATATTCTCTACTGCCATTTTCATGTGTGTTTTCCATGAACCAGAAGAGTGAAAAGCTACTCAAAACATCTATAGTTTGTGACCTGTTCCAGTATAACTCCCATTTACTGGTATTTTCCATTTATAAATTACCTTCTTTCTAGTAAAAACTATTGCCTTTGTTTTGTTGTAATTAATAACTAAGAATTCATATTACAATAAATGTCAATTTCTCTTAGATGTCTCCTTAAGCCAATTATCAAATAAGATAGAAGCACTGCATCATCTGCATAAAGGAGAACTGATATGGGTAAATTAACCAATTTAGAGGGATGAAGGCCAATGTCCATTAAATCTTTAATCAGCCAGTTGTTATAAAAGTTAAACAAGGCAGAAAATAGGATACAGTCCTGCTTAATTCCTTTAAAAATAGAAACTGAGTCAGGAAAGTGCCTTACATAGTTGCATTTCCTCCTTAAGGTGACCATTTTCATATAGGCCATAAAGAAGCATTAATTTTTTTATCAATTATATTGTCCTCAATTTTTTTCCATAGCCAGTCACTAGGAATTAGATTGAAAGCTTCCAAACCAGTACAGTATGTATGCATTTTTCCTTCATTAATGCAATTGTGGTGAGAACAGAGGTGCTGTGATAAATCCCTTACACTATACAAGTGTTAATTATAATTTGGCTATAGTTTTTTTTAAATTATTAATTTCTATCTTGCCTTTTCACTAAAAATGGTATTCAGAAAAATTAATGTGGTGTAACAGTTTAAGCGCTGGGTTAAAACTCTGGAGACCAAGAGTTTAAATCCCCTCTCAACCATGGCAACCCACTGGGTAACCTTGGGCAAGTTGCACACACACACTCTCAAAGGAAAGCAAAGGAAAACCTCCTCTGAATAAATCTTGCCAAGAAAATATCATGATAAGTTCACTTTAGGGTTGCCCTATGTTGGCAATGACTTGAAGGAAAGCAAAAGTTGCATCCACACTGCACTTTAATTGCCATGGCTCAATGCTATGAAATGCTATGAAACTGGGAATTACAGTTTGATGTGATACTACTGCTCTCTGGCAGAGAAGGCTAAATATTTCATCAAGCTACAATTCCCAGATTTCCATAGTATTGAGCCATGGATATTAAAGTGGTGCCAAAGTAAAGTAGTATTATTTCTGCAGTGCAGATGCAGCCAACAATAAAAAAATATAATGTAAAACAAATTAGGCCATAAAACCTCTAAAATATCACTAAAATGAATTAAACAATAAAATTAAAACCAAGAGGCAATTAAATCAAACATCAGAACAGTTTTAAAAATCAGATGCATCTTCACACCCTTCCAAAAAGCATCATGAGTGGGAACTAAGGATGCAAAGAAATCTTGCTAAATTATTTGTTCTAAATGAGACAGGTTTTCTCAACACATCTAGACAGCTTGTGGAAAGTTCATTAGTCCCCAGGAGATTGATTATCTCCAGCATGAGAACAAGATGAGTGCTTTCTTTGGCCAAGGTTTCTGCAATTTGTGCAAATTGTGTCTGTGCAAAACTAGTTTCTTTTCACATGTGAAACAAAGCACACACACATACAGAGCAAGCAAATACAGAAGCAGTGGTTGAATGCTTGAAAAGATGCAAATAATCTAGCCAATGCTTTTAATTTTTAAAAGTCTATGTAATAAGAAGCAGTCATCTAGCCTGCATCTACACTGCAGAACTGATGCTGTTTGACACCACCTTAACAGCCCGGGCTCAAATCTATAGAATTTTTGGGTTTGTAGTTTTGTGAGATATTTAGCCTTCTTTGTGGTGCCACAACAAACTACAAATCCCAGGATTCCATAGTATGGAGTCATGACAGTTAAAGCAGTTTCAGCCTGCATTAATTCTGAAATGTGGCAGCAGCCATGGTCTACTTCAACAATGGGAAAATGCATCCTGTAGACCACACATAGCTCCTAAGGATGTTATCACACGTGGGCCAGTTTCGTTGTTAAAGAGATAATAAAGTGGAAATGAAGCATCCTGAAAAGAAAGTGAAAATGAAGCTTAATTACGCAAAAGTTTTTCACACGTAATTACAGTAATAACGGAATTAAGTTAAAAGCGGAAAAAAAAAGACGTTTTTAACTTTCATACACAAGTGAAAAGAACCCGTACATGTACTGGAAATGGGTGTGTTTCGTGACCAGACTCCTCCTTTTTCCAGGGTGGGTCCTGCATTTCCCAGGAGGAAATGTCAGATTGTCCTCCATTTGGGGTCATGTCCTCCTGCACAGGTCCTAACCCCCTTCCATTGGACCTCTCAAGAGAGCAGAGGAGGAGGAGGCTGGAAAGGCAAGGCAAGGCAAGCCGAGGCAAGGGAGGGATTGAGAGGGGGAAACTGGAGGTAGCTCCCATGCCCCGCCCCCATAAGCCTTTCCCCTTTGTAGGACCTACAGGGCAGAACTTCATGGTGAGATAGATCTCCCAAGTTGCTCCACAAGCACACCCCACACTTGCACCCACATCCACCCACAGCTGCTGAGAGGGAAGCCTTCTTTCCCCTCCTTTTCCCTCCATCCCAAATGCCAAACTTCTCCTCCGTCCCAAATTTCCCTCTCCTTGCCTTGCCTTCCCTTCCCTGCAGGGCAGGAGCCCGGGACTCTCCCTCCCTGGAGGCCCCTCCTCCTCCTCCTCTTGGCCCTCCTCCAGGTTTTAAAAGAGAATTGTCCGTGCGTATTTGCTTTTCACATTACAGTAAATGCGAAATTACTGTAATTTCGCAAATGCATTTCCTCTAAACTCCTGAAATTAAAAAGATCTCGGATAATACCACTTTCTGTCCAGTTTCTGACCAGTTTCTGTGTGATGTCGTGTGAAATCATGAGGCGCAAATTCAGTTTTTGTTTGGGATTTGTGTGGATTAACCAACAGATTTCCCCCATGTGATAACATCCTAAGTCCCACATCAGTAGTTCCCAAAGCCCTTTAACAGCCAAAGCTTCTAATCTCCCCTTTGCATTTTTATTTAAAAAACAATTGACACAATTTGAGGGTGATGTTCAGCTCCCAAAAATGTGCAGAAAGGGCCCCAAATACATGAAGCACCCCACCTCAGCATTTCCAAATACCTCCATTTTCACTTGGAAGTCCAGGGACAACAACAGAATCAAACAACAACTTCCAGAATACAAATCTAACCCCCCCCCCACACACACACACACAACTCCACTTACCAGTAAGCAGCCACTGATATCAGTGGGAATCCATTCCCCTGTTAATTGAGAAGCAGTTGTCTTAAGTTCCTATACCCTCCCATGAGTTATCTCCAGTGAGACAGGCAGAAGTAAGAACCCTGTTGGAAATCCCCTTTGTCCTGGAAATCGCTCAGATGAGAGTTGGATTGGAAACTTCAAGCAGCCACTTCTCAATCAACACTGATCCCAGTAGTTGCTGGGTTATGGGGGAATTTCACAGTCCCAGCACAGAAGTATAACAAAGAAGGGAGTGAAACATCTTGTCAAAGCTGATCTTAACAATGGAAGAAAAATTGCATCTCTATATTCTAAAAAAAGAAAGAAGTTTTAGAGAGGTTGGGAAAAACAGAAAAATAAAGGAAGTACATGCCTAGATAATAAATGTAGGCCTCGATTATTCCTATTTTGTGGTTTGATGCTTAATTGATTAATTCGAGGCAACAAGATTTAGTGTAGCTGTAGATTAGTGTCAGAGGGATAATCATGGCTAAGCTCTTATTTCCAAGCAGTGTTTCAGCTGCAGTTTGAGCAAACTAAAGCCTTCTCTCTATAGCCAGTTTGAAAGGTTCTTGGAAGAGGTTCCTTTCCAGCCCTGCGCAGTGGGAATACAATGGAAAGGTCAGGTGTAGACAAAATCCCTTCCTATAATGTATGTGTTTATTCTCAAATTTAATATATGAATGTATTATTTGTTCTTAAAATGTCATTCAATAGATTGTAAGCTTGGGTTTCCTGGCAGACCTTTGAAGCTTAAAGAGTAATGTAATAAGAGTATGTTAATCCATAAGCTATACAGCCATCCCTCCACAGACACCATCTCTCTCTGCCTCCTGCCAAGAACTGGCTCTGAAACATAGCATTTGCCTTGCCAGCAGGCATATGGAAAAATTTCCCTCTAACAATAACATGCTTGTTAGATAATTATGTGCCTGAAACTCGTGTTGCTCCTGTCCACCTTTATATTAGAACCATATCCTCCAAAATTTTACAGATGAAAACCAGGACAGATATGGCCAAGCAACATCAGAGTGTTATCAAGACAGAAAAAGTTATTAATGAGGAAGAATACACAAGCAAGAAGAGGCTGCAGCAGTTTGATTTTGCCTGAGCTTACTGGGAAGGGCCAGATTGCATCCCTACCTCTACTTTCCCTCCTGCTAACCGAGTTCAAGCTGCTCTTGCATTTTGAACTCAGTTTGCAGCAGTTTGAAGTAAGCTGAGGACAAAAAGGGAACATAGGAGGAGGAAAGAAAAGCTAAGATATTTAAAAGCAGCTGAGAATGTGGGATGACATAGGCTTAATCATTCAAGATGAAGCCACCCCAAAATAGAGTTTTCATTACAAGGCTCACTCTCAATTATTGTCTGCTCAGAAAACCTATTTAGGTATTCAGAAAATTCCATTGCTCAGGAGGAAAAAAAAAATCATTTTCTTCCCTAGTAATTGTGAAGACTGCAACCAAACTCAGAGGGATATGTGGCAGATGATGTCATCATCCTTACTAATTAACAAGTTCTTCCTCTTAAACTTGTAAGCCTTGTTTCCATTACTTAGGTTTCCCATATTATAAACCTAATTGCACCTAAAAGACTGGAGATAGATCCTTTACTTTTAATAGCTGTGAAGAAACAGTGGGTCGTCATGCAACCAGGTAAGAAGCAACACATGCTGAAATTACTTCTTCTGCCATACAGGAGCCATCTCCAGTTTTCACTCTGCCAACCTTAATTTTACAATACTGTTTCCCAAGTGTCAAGCATGTGTTTACAAGGCTATACTATTGGGTTTTCCTTAAACAAAGCAGAAAAGAGGTGTATCTACTCTATCATCTCATGACTACAAGTAGCCACTGACAGCCCTTATTTTGTCCAAGCACCTTTTACAACTGTCTGTGCTGGTAAATATTACTACATCTGATGATAGTAAATCTGGAAGTTTCAGTAGATACTGTGATGAAATTCACCTTTTCTCTGCACCAAATCTCCCATCATTTCAGATGGCAGGTGTGAACTCACATGACAGAATGTTCTTTCATGAAATTCAAAAAGCTGCTGATAGAAAATATGTCAACAAGAGAAAGGTTCGAAGCCTGATATCCTACAGTGCTTATCAGAGATATTCCCACTCCCTTGACTTATCCACATTTTGTTGTGTGACAACCTAAAACTGCAAAATAAAATATTTTTATTGTAGCATAAAAGTTCAGAAAATAACAACAAACAGACACTGTTTGGTTGCATAATATTCATCCCTTTTGCTCTGACATGCCTAAATAAGTTGTTCCTCCAGAAGTTACATAAATAATTGAACAGAGTCCACAGACACGCAGTTCCAGTGCTACATAATCTCAAATTAAATGTACCTGTTTCTGGAATAATAATAATAATAAGTTATTTATTTATATCCCACCCCTCTGCAGAGCAATCGGGATGGCTTACAACATTAAAATTTCCATACAGATATATTAATGCAATATTTTGGAAGGCCCAAAAGCTATGGACAAGCATATCTAAACAAATAGTATCGAATAGCATGGAGCTATCAAAACAAGGCCAGTAGAAAATTGTACAGAAACAGCAAGGAGGACTGGATTAAAAAAACAAAACAAAACAAAACCTCAAACTATAAATGCCCCAAGAGCTCTTAGAAATCTGTTCTTAGAAAACTGAAAATACATCGCTGGACTGGACTTTGCCTAGAGAAAGTTAGCTATCAAAACTGATTGGCTGCATATGGAAGGTATCACTCAGAGAAGAAACCAAGAGGCCAATGGTCACTCTTAAGGAGCTGGACATATCTGCAGCTGAGATGGAAGAAACTGTCCATAGGAGAAAGAGCACTCCACATGTGTGAGTATGTAACATCATCTGTCAACTTCTGCATTAATTTATAGGAATTTCTAAGGCAAAAATTCCTCAGAGGTGGTTTGCCATTGCCTTACTCTGAAATATAACCTATAGCACCTGGTGTCCCCTGGCAGTTCCTCCATCCAAATACTAAACAGACCTGACACTGCTTAGCTTCAGATGAGATCTGGGGTCTTCAGGAAATAACTGGGCTTTATAAAATAGTCATATTATATTAGGAGACAGACAACAAATTCTGGGTGCTGTAGGCTCTATTTCAGAAAAGGAACTTGGAAAAACCACCTAAGTGTTCCTTGCCTAAGAAATGCATAGAGTCACCATAAGTGAATAGGCAACTTGAATGCATGTGAACACACACACACACAAACACTGTATTGTATCGTATTATTTTATTTATACTCCAGTGTCTCCACAAAGGTGGGACTCAAGGTGGCTTACAAGATAAAAGCATATATGTCTCCAAGAGTGCAGAGGGGGGGGAAAGACATTGGGCTTGTCTACACTGGAGAAAAATGCCAAACTCACCTCAAAGCCAGTGCTGGTAGTCCTCACAGTGTACGGCTATATGTCTGAGGAGATACTTTGGTTTTTGCCCCTTAAACCAACTTTACTCCCAACTAAGCAAAGTCAGGGGAAAGTCCAGTGTTTTCCAGAAACCCTGAGTGACTTTGGGGTTTTTTTTGGGGGGGGGGGGTTGGCAAATGGACAGCTGGATTGGATCCGATTCAGCCCAATCCATTGTCCACATGCCAAGAGCTTCATCATCCCCTTCCCTCTGCACTGAGTATTGCAGGGAAAGATGATGTCCTGTTTTTGGGGCCACCGCCGCTGCTTCCTCATGGGCAGGAGCTCCATGTAAAGCTGCCTGGTGCATTGCCACTTCTGTTGAGGACAGAAATGGTACCTGGACATGGAGTCTGAGTACCCATAGCATCTGAACACTCCACACGCGTGAGTATGTACCTTCATGTGTTTGGGACTGGGAGTTATGATCTTGGTAATAGAATACATGTCCAGATGAATAAGTAAACAACTAATAAGTCTTTGGTCTTTATGCACTTCATCTTGTAATAGTACTTTTATGGTTCCAAAAGAACATAATTGCTACATATTTCCAGATCAGTTCAAACAGTACTCACAGTAAACTACTATTTAATTATTTATCATTCTTTTGGTTTGTTCTGCCCTGTGTTTCATTCCGTATGAATACTGTTTCAACCAGGAGTTTTTTTGTTTTGTTTTTTAAATATTCATTCTTAATTTGGAAATTGCAAGCTTTGCCTCAGTTTTTAGTTTTGTTTTCAGTTCCTTTGCACCCATCCTGCTTCCATGCTACATGTTGGCTGCCCATTTGTTCATTCCTATGTCTGAGATACATGTGTGCATAGATAAAATGTAGCAAAAGCCACAGTCTTTATGCATAGAATCTTTATGGTAAGAGTGAGTGTATTTATATTATTTTGATGTCCTTTTTTGTTGTGTGGTTTTTTAAAAAACAAAAACAAAAACCTTACATATACATGGCCTCTTCCACATTGTTAACAGACACTACACAGATACAGTATCTGTGAAATCAGAAGCTGGGCAAGCCTGCATAGAGCCATTCAACAACTGCTCATGGAATGCAATGGGGGTGAGCTGTAGAGAGAAAGATATAATCTAGAGGTTTGTCTGTAAAATGGTTAGATGGGCTCAGTGAAAGGTAGATATAGGGCCAGATAGAAAGACAGGAATGGATAAGATCTGAATGGGATTTTGGAGGAAGTGAGTGCTTAGAGATAGTTCAGAGAGAAGTGTTACTATATTTGAAATGGAGGTGTACCTGTGTATTGTGTGTGAAATACACACAATACACTGAGTTCTTGGTTATTTCATGGAAATTCCAGAGTATTCATGATTACTTCACTCCCACCGCTAATCAACTAGCAACCAGAATATGTCATTTCTGTTTCTAGGCCCCATGGCTCATTATATGGAGTTGATTTTTTTTTATTACCGGTACTTGTCTTCTTCTTCTTCTTCTTCTTCTTCTTCTTCTTCTTCTTTTTTTATTTATTTTTTTTTTTTGTCCTTTGTCCCTGGTTCCCACATGGCCAAGAAGGGGAGTGACCTCTGCCTACACTGAGATCCCTCCAGATAGATGCAACATTTGATACAAAATGTAGGCCTGTAACTCTATCATTGTCACTTTTCTTTCCTTTGTGATTTTTAGCGTCTTTTTTCCTGGTGAAGAAGCCAGTGGAGCTTTGAAAGCTTGCATGATATATTTTGTGCATTTCAGTTGGCCAGTAAAAGTGTTACTCTTTTGTGAATTTTGGATTTCATAATAGCTTCATAGGACATCTTTCATCCCATTAAACTACATTGGGTGGGATAGAAAAATACCCTAATGTTAAAAACCAACAGATTTGTCAGGGCAATTGTTGTCTCAGGCCTTATTTGTTTATTTAAAATAGCCTGTACAATTAAGGTGACTGAAATTCAGACACATTGTTTACAAATTATGAAGTGGCAATATCACAAAAATTCTGCCTTGGAAGTCAAGCTCTATGTGAGTTCAACAACAAAGCATATCTCTGGGAGAAGAAGATGTACCCTCCAAGTAGAAGAGGTTAAATGCTCATAGCAAGAGTCAGCAACTCCAAGAATAAGCTATCAGTATCAAGAATAAAGATATTGGCCCATTTGAGACCTAAGAGTAATGCTCATCAGAAATGCAAAGTTGCAATGAAGGACTGTGGGAGAGTTGAGGAATCAGGAAATATCTCTATCTATGACCCTTGAATTAGATAGCCATAAAGGTCACTGTGAGAACATGCCAAGACCCTTCTCCTCAGCATTTGTAATGGTATTAGCAATGACTGTTTCTTACTCAATCACACTCCCAAAGGATTTTCCATAAACTTTTTATGTGCCATAACTGTTACATTAAATAAAGCTGAAAGTATTGAGTAAACTGACAGTAAATCACTCTCGATGCCTTGGAATTACATTAAGTGCGAGAATTATAGATCTTTCACTGCTTGCAGAAACAGAGAGATGACAGAGCCAAACATTTTTATGCTGACAGTCTGGCTGAATTTTTTATATACTAATTTTTAAATATGTGCAACAGGCTTCCCTTCCAATAAATGGCTTGTTCAGAGCCAAAGGGGACAGGGCAGCTGAGTAGCCTCTTGTATACTTTGGGCCTTAATATATCATTTCCTCAGGTTATGAAAATGTTTACGGCTTCACAAGAGCATCAAGTGCCTAAATTATAAAGAATTCAACTATATATCTGAGTTACTTCCCCTGAAAGCTAAAAACAAACAAATAAAATATTTTCTACTGTAGTTAACTACATGACAACCGCTGATATCCTGCATCAGCTACTTTGTTATGAATGCATAATCAAGCAATGTCTCCTGGCCCAACCTCCCCTCTCAAACCCACCTTAGCAGCTACCAGCTGCATTGAGTGAAAGAGATCTGTTTAGTTGTGGATTGTGTTGCAAGGGGAATAATGTTTCCAGCCTCCTCCTACCAACAAGTAAGGCTGCAACAAGGAATTGTAATGGGTTGCTGCTTCTGAGTATTGCAGAAGCACTCACTGGCAGCAGGAAGATGGAAACATCCTCCTCCTTGCATTCAGTTTTCCAGCTTACTGTATATACTCATGTATAGAAAATTTAGTTAAAAAATTGACCCAAAAAAACTATCAACTTATTCACAGGTCAGTTTAAGTACTGTACTTTAATTCTTATAAAAGAAAGGAACCATATCCTGGTGAAAGCCAAGGGTGCAATCTATCTTGGAAACACTGATGCCTCCCTCCCCCTGCTACTCTCTCATCTATCTAGCCTTTAGTGTGGTCACAAACAATTATGCCTGCTGGAATTTAGTAAGTTCTTTGGTATTGTTTTCCTCTACTTCATCCTTTAGGTCCTTTGTTACATGCCCCTAGGTTTTACCCTCAACGTATCCATGGGTCATACCAAAATCCATAATTTTGGCCCCCAAACTTGCCCTTGACTTATACATGAGGTCAACATATAGTCGAGTATATACAGTAATAAGCCTTCTTCACACAATGTAACTGTTGGCTGTTAAGATGTGTTAGTGCTATGATTGTGACTGTTGTACATTTTGTTATTCGATATCATGATTTACTAACATGGCATCATTGTGCATTTGCTACATAACTATGTGTGCATAAATCTATGTTCCATCTCCTCAGTGTAGGATCCTGGCCATTATATTAATTATTACATACGAGAAAGCTCTGTAAAACTGGGCAAATCAGAAGGTTAAATTATAGTTTGTAAATTATTTGCCTGATCCATTTCATGGCGTTCCATTTGTGTACACAGCTTTCCAAAAACTAAAGCAAGGATCTGTTTGGCCAGGCAAATTATTTGCTTTCCACTGCAAGGACAATTTTCTGATCAGCGCCTTATCTTGGGCAATCTAAGCAAGTAGAGAAGATGAGAGAAAGAGAGAGAGAAAAAAGCACTTAGATTTTAATGGCATCTCATTTTTGTAAAGTATCCCCATGGCCCTTTTGGGTTCACAGAATTAAAGGGTGTCCTTCAGAGAAGGAACACGGAGCCATCCAGTTTGCAGACACCTGTCATAATTAAACTAATAGCTCTGAAAATGGGCCTTGATATTAAATCTATCTTCCACAGAGGAGCAGGGCTGATTAAAGCCAGTGTTTGACAGTTAATGATGAACCCCTCGCTCTCGAGCTCCGTAACCGGAACAGACCAGTTCATCCCTCTTCCTTTCATTGTCCTCTTCCTGTCTCCCTCCTCTGTCTCTCCTATTGTCTAAGGAAATGAGTTCTTCCTTCATCCTTTGCTGTGAGAGTGAGGATGTAGGAGGTTTTAGAGCAGGGGTAGACAACCTTTCCCCTTTAAGGGCTGAAGGACTTCAGCTCCCAGAAGCCTCAGCCATGTTGGCCAATAGTCCCATGTTGGCCAATAGCTCCAGGGATTCTGGGATCTGAAGTCCCTCGGCCCTTAAAGGGGAAAGGTTGCCTACCCCTGTTTTAGAGTTTTAAAAGCACCTATGCTTGAGGAACTTGAGCCTTCTGACTCCTGATATGAACTGACCTAACTAACACTCATCATAGTATCATGAGAATTGAGATCATGTAGTCCTTCCTGAACTTTCTGACATAATTCTTGGTTCATACAGTTGCTTTGAAATAAGCTCTAGTTTCCACTGGCAGTTGTGTGTCTGCCAGCAAAACAAGGAAGGGATTTTTCCCCCCACCTCTCATCTTCTCTATACCACTGATAAAATATGCAAGTACAGTCAACCCTCCGTTCTTTCTGGGGAATCTGTTCTGGACCCCCCCCCCCATGCGAGAACAGAAAATCATGTATATTCAAGCCCCATAGGGTTGAACTGGGGTTGTGCACCCATTGGTGAACACCCCATTTTGTACCCCTCCATCTGCTGCCCATAAGAACAGAGGGGCAACTGGATTGTTTTTATTCATGTGATAATGTAGGTACTTTAATGCATCTAGAAACGAATGCAAACTGAATCAATATGGTTTTTTCCAGTGTTTCAAGCATCTTTGCACTGGTAAACTCCCACACAATATTGCCTTTATCTCTGCACTTTTTGGTCATTTTTTTTTTAAAGCAGGGCCCAGAAATGCATGTGTGCCTTTGGCAAACATTTCATGAAAAGAATATGCATTTACACAAGGATATAGCAACAAAAACATTGTTAATGTAGAAAGCAGGAAAAGACATATAACAACAAAAATGTGTTTAGCAGTTTTACTATCCTCAATTAGAATAGGCCAGTTGAAACAAATGGATTTGCCTATGTGTTGACTCTGCAGTGAACAATTGACTAAATAGTCTACTCTAGTTGAGACTAAGTAACAGGATGCAAGCCAGTGAATGCAAAGTGTTTTGTATGAAATTCAGAAACAAAACAATGAAATGTTAAATTGACCCTTGCATTGTAATCTAAGCTGCATTGCTTAGAGCAGGGGTAGGCAACCTAAGGCCTGGGGGCC
The DNA here is from genome assembly GCA_026167975.1 of Phrynosoma blainvillii. NCBI lineage: Eukaryota > Metazoa > Chordata > Lepidosauria > Squamata > Phrynosomatidae > Phrynosoma > Phrynosoma blainvillii. Next base: position 9,783,903 of record JANUYF010000006.1, on the reverse strand, counting down.
GAATGCGGCCCCCCGAGGCCTTTGGACTGCCCCCCCCCGCCGCCACCCACCATTATGATATTGATTATTGTTGTTATTACTTGTTCTTGGGGTTTTCTTGGCAAAATCTCCACAGGGGTTTTGCCATGGCTTTTCTGGGGCTGAGAGAGTGTGCATGCATATTTTTTTTATTTTTTTTTATTTTTTTTAAAAAAATATTTATTTATTTATTTATTTATTTATTTATTTATTTTTGGTGCTTCGGCACCCCAATTGTCTGAGGGACAGCAACCCAACCCCCGGCTTAAAAAGGTTGCCTACCCCTGGCTTAGAGTAACATCAGGTAATTCAGACTCTAAAAGCCTTGGGAGAAATTAGCAGAAATTTTTGAGAAGCATCTCTAGTTGCTAAACATCTATCCAGGAGAATGAAGCAGAATGAAAAAACATAAGAACTTCCTTCCAGCATTTAACTGAGCATGAGCTCTTTTATAGCAGAGTGTTTACAGTGTATTGGATGTACATTGGCTTTCTTATCCAGCAAGAATGCCATCCAATGCCACAGCAGTAATTACCAAGAGATTAGGCAGCATTAAGCACTCCTTAATTTGACACAGTGCAATGATCTCTTACTTCAGCCTTTCTGCCTCAATGGTTTTCCATAAATAGTTTGCAAGGCCACCAATATAAACAGAAGCTGCTGTGTTTGCACAGCTGAGGTTCTCCTGACTTTCAAAAATCCAAGTCACTAAGCAAGAGTTTTAAAGTAGACTCAGATGGGGCAGAAGGTAATATACAGATACAATTACAGGACTTGATTTTTCTGCTATAGAATCATGGAGTTGGAAAAGATCACAAGGGCCATCCAGTCCAACCCCCTGCCATGCAGGAATACAGAATCAAAGCACCCCACAGATGGCCATCCAGCCTCTGTTTAAAAACCTCCAAAGAAGGAAATTCCATCACTAGAGCAAGCCTATAGTTGTTGAGACTCATTATTCATAGCCATGGATAGCCATCTTTTTAAGTACATACAAATCATTTTAAAGCCATCTGAGCTATGGGTTGCCACTATTTCCCACAAAAGCAAAGTTCAGACTTTCATCATACAATGTACCAAATAATTATTTCTTTTTGTCTGCCCCAAGTCTTCTGCTCACCATTTTCATTGGCCAGCCCTGAGTTCTGTCCTCAATTGTATGTCCAAAATGAAACCAGAAATGGGACCAGATCCTCTTAAGATCCAGCATCTATGCACAAATCCAGATGGAATGAATTTTGGATTCATAGTTTCTCATAAGCCATTGGTGGGAATTATGTGGCCTTCTGAGTGTTGGTGGATTGCAAATCCCCACAGTCCTAGCCAGCATAACCAATAGAGAGGAATGCTGTTAGTTGAAGTCCAACAATGGGCCTTTGCAGACTGCCAGAAATAGTGCAAATTGAGTCCACTTTAAGGGTTAGGGTTAGGGTTAGGGAATCATGGGAATTGTTTTTTGTTTGTTTGTTTGTTTTCTGAGACATTGAGCCTTCTCTGTCAGAGAGCTCTGGTGCCACAATAAAATACAGTCTCCATGATTCCCTAACCCTAACCCTTAAAGTGGACTCAATTTGCACTATTTCTAGCAGTCTGCAAAGGCCCAATATCAGGGGTCCACATGATTCCTGCTCATTTGCAAGCCTTGCCACATTGGTAATTCTCTTTCACTCTCAAAGTCTAAAATGTAATTGCTGTTTGTCACTTCTGTTTTCTAGTGAGGTCTGGGGGGTGGGGAAGAACTCTTAGAAATTTTCTCAGATAAATATCTGTGAAATTTCAGCTCTATTCAGCAGTATATATTTTTTTGCATATTTTAACATGTATCTGTGTCCATTGCTTTCTATATAGCAGCTCATTGTTCTGCATTATATAAGTATCAGAAATTAATTTCTAGCAGGTTATAAAATGGATGAAACTAGACTTTGGAGGCTGTCACTTCTTCCTAATGAAAAAACTCAGTGCATTAAAGTTGTTGGCTTTTTTGAGGTGGAAGAAGTTTCTTTGTTGCTGCTCTTTCCTGCAGATGACTGACTCTCTCTCATGGAATCCATTTCTTTTTGAAGTAGTTTCTCTTTTAAGTAATGAAATCTTCTCAAATGTATCTTCCTGCAGTGCTAAGTAAACTGTCTCCATTTAGGGTGTCAATAGCCAGACAGCATTCTCCTTGTTCCTCCAGAAGCCCTTAACAGATTGTGGTTGCTTGACATGCCACTGATTCCCATGCCCAATGAATGATGTCAATAGACTTGTCAATAAGCTGCTGGGCCTATTGACTGGCACAGGCATTTGGGGTCACTGGTCGATGCGAACTCTCAGAGAGCAATGTCGGAAATGAGCACTTTCAAATACAGGCAGCAAAGTGAGACTCCCTGAGGAGGAATAATACAACTCAATTTTCCCCAGTCTCTTGCTTTGTCATTTTCTTTCCAGCTAGAAGAGAAGAAGGAATGGGGACATTAAATTCAGAGTGTTCACCTCTGAACATCTCGAGGCAAGTAAACAATGAACCACAATTATACCACATGTGAATACCCACTAGGCTGCCCATAGGGATGAAAAAGGACAAATAGAAGCTGTTCACTGTTGGGCACATTATGATATCTCAAGAGACATGCCCTTTTGCTACAAGGACATCCAAAGCAAGCTAAGTGGCACCAGCTTCCAGGGATAAGAAGTGGAGGCCACCAGGAAATGGAAGGTGGCGTGTGTATGAAAAAAGAGTCAGAATGTCAGCATGTTATGGGCAAGTTGAAAGGTCAAGAAGCTACGGTCAGAAATGAGGCAAGGAAAGCATCAACGAAGTCCCAAAGGACAGGATTCTGGATGAAAATGGTAACAGAGGGAACAACGTCTTTCAGAGAGGTAGGGGTCAATCACCCACTTGTAAGTCATTTGACCATGACTTAGCATATCTATCTTTTTTTTAAAAAAAAAAAATAGGATGCACATGGGAGGATTTTAGGATATGAAGAGGCCAACATTTATGTCATATCTTTATTTTATTTTGTCTCTTGGGGCAGTGGGTGGATTTGACATCCGGTGCAGATCATTTTTTAACAACCTCCTCTCGCTACAGCAAAATTATTTTCAGTAATAATCATGAAATGAAACAAATAATAAAAATTGCCATCTTTTACATACAAACAAGCGTATACGAAAAAATAAATAAATAAACAATAAGCTAAACAGTTATCCTGTCTTTGCATTTTCCTCCTTGATTTTCTTAAATAGTCATTTCTTCAATACATCTTTGCTATTTTCTGCTAGTAGTATGATGTCATCTACAAATCTTGATGTTCCTATTTCTAGTTTTCATGTATCAATCCTCCAAGTCTAATAAAACTTTCTGTATGTGTTTAACATATAAATTAAACAAATAGGGTGATAAAATGCAGCCTTCCCTGACCCTCCTTGCCAATGACACACTGTTCTCTTTCTCTATATGCTGTCAATCAAATGTTGTGGCACACCCATTTCTTTAATGCTGATCCATAGTTTTTCATGATCTACACAACCAAAGACTTTGCTATAATCTATTGAACACAGACTGATTTTCTTCTGAAATTATTTGGTGCTTGCCATTATTCAACATATGTTTATAGTATGATTCCTAGTGCCTCTTCCTTTTCTGTACCCAGCTTGTCAGTTCATGCTCCAAATATAATAAAACTGTTTATTCTAAAATTTTGAGCATCACTTTACTTGCATGGAAGATTGACACAATGATCATATGGTTACTGCAAACCCCAGAATCAACTTTCTTGGGTATTGGAATGTATATCAAATGTTTCCAATCTGTGGGCCACATAGTGGTGTGTTGTTGTTTTTCATATTTGGTGACAGGTTTTAATTAGAATTTGAGTGGATTCTATCTCTCCAGCTTGAAACAATTCTATTGGTATGCCATCTATTTCTAGAGATCTGTACTTTCCTAGAGCTCCAAAAGACTATAGGGATGAACATCTGCTACCCTTCATTTAACTAAAAGAAAGTCAGAGAAGGGAGGTATCACCATAATTTTGGTGGTGTTGACTACGGTGCTATGGGGTGCAAAACAGGAGAGCAATGGTATCCCCACCCTTTAGATATTTTGGGTGCTGGTTCATGCCTTGATGACTCGGGGGCTATCATCCCAGGTTACAGGAATAGCACAATATTTGATCCTTAAATAGCCATGAGATTCCTGCTATCTCCATCAGTGTTCTTCCCAGCCAGTGAACTAGATGGAGTTATTTGTGAGCAATCAAGTTTCACAGTATCTCGGTATGTGATCTATGCCATGCCAAACTTTATGGACTGTAACCAATAAAAAGTTATGGCAATATAATCCCATGTCACTCTATGCATTATTCTTAGTTGTGCACTCCCATCTTACTCTAGACTGCAGGCAAAGTGACTGTAAGTAAAAAAATGGATAAAATTCCAATGGAATTTCTAGCAGTATAGAGTAAAATAAAGGCGCAAACAAATGCAATCCATTCCTTGGAGCAAGCAGATATGATTTAAAACTATGGTTTGACCTTGTAGACTACACATCCAGCAACCCACACACCCACTGTTCAGACTATAAACCAGTTGGTGGTGCTGTAGGAGGAGATTTCCTACTGGCAGGACTTCAGCTACACAACCAGCACAAGAAACAATTTGCAAATAAATAAAAAAGGATTTGCAAATACTGTACAGAAAACATGTTTGCATCCACGCTGCTATTAAGTCTGCTCATATCATATCAGTAAACATCGTGTCAGCTTGGAGAGGTTCCTAGTTATTTTTTCTTCCCTTCTCTTCCCCCGTGAAATGTTTTTCAATGCCTGAGTGAATTAAAATGAATGTAAATGAGGTTTATTAAGTCAACCCCACACGGCGCTGCATTGTTGGCGTTTGTAGGCTGTGACAGGTTAGTTATTGCAGTTTGAGGGAAATGTCACAAGCACAGCAGTCTACAGGAGAAACTTTTTAAAAATTATAATAATACTAATACTGTGACACAGGGCTGCTAGCATTCTTTGAAAATCATTTACACAAACAGGGGACCTACAGGCAGGCCAGCCTGGAAACAAAGAGAATAGAGGCCTTAAGCCTTGCCAAGTAGAAATGTAGATTGAAAGATATGACTTTAGGCATGGCGAGGGCTTTAAACCAAATAAATTAATGAAGGATGGGTTTCTGTGGGGCTGTTAGCTTGGGCAGCTAAATAGAGCTTTCCATTTTGGAGACAATAAGCCACAAAATACCTGTTTCAGGGGATAAAAAAGATAGAAACAGGGCTATTCTCCAGCAGGAGATTTTGGAGATCATGAAATAGCAGAAAATTGTGAGTTGTTATTGTATTTTTACTGCCATGATTGGGTGCTTGTGTAATTTTTGCCTTCTTTGCCAAAATAACTTGGTGGGCGGTGGATGCTATACACCTTGAGTTGGATGGGAAGGTGAGGTACAATTTTTGATAGGTTAACATTGATTATTCTGATGCATAACCTATACTCATAACAAGAAGCCAATGTCAGGACACAATACAGAGAAACAGAATGGTTTCCCATTGACAAAAGAGGTTAAGCAAGGCTACCTTTTATTATCCTATTTATATGCAGAAATATCAGACAGAAAGTAGGATTAGAGTCAGAAGAATGAGGTGTGCAATGTGGGGGAAGGAACTTCAATAATTTAAGATACACAGATGACATCATATTACTTGAAGAAAATAACAAAGACATGGAACAACTATTGATGAAAGTGAATGAAGAAGGTTCAAAAGCAGGGTTACAGCTGAATATGAAGAGGATAAAAATAATAACCACAGATTATTTACATAACTTTAAAGTGAAAAAATGGAGACACTGAAATAGTAAAATATGTTCTTTACCTTGGCTCCGTCATTAACCAAAATGGGGACTGTAGTAAAGATATCAGAACTAGAACTAGAAGAAGATTTGGAAGAAAGCCATGAAGGAACTAGTTAAAATCATCAGGTATAAAGACATATCTTTAAATACCAAAGTCAGAATCATCCAAGCTACAATATTTCTGATTTCTTTGTATGGTCGTAAAAGCTGGACAATGAAGAATACTGACAGGAAGGAAATCAACTCATTTGAAATGTGGTGCTGGAGAAGAGTTCTGGGGTTTCCATAGACTACTAAAAAAGACAAAAGAATGTCTCATAGAACAAATCAAGCCTGCACTCTTACTAAAAGCAAATATGTATTTGGATCTGTTTTTAATTGTATTTGGATCTGTTTTTAAACTGTTAACTGCCCCGATTGTTCTCAGAGGGGCGGAATACAAAGAAATATTATTATTATTATTGTTATTATTATTATTATTATGACCTGAAGCTGTTCTACTTTATACATATCATGATATGACATGACCTGTTGAAAAATATGATAATGCTTTTTAGAGTGGAAGGCAATAGGAAAAGAAGGAAATCACACTACAGATGAATTCATTCAATTGAGAAAGTGTCAACCCTGAGTTTTCAAGATATGAACAGGGCAGCTGAAGATGAAGGATCAGGGAGATCTTTCATTCATAGGGTCATCATAAACTTAAGTTGACTTAACAGCAAATGAGAGCAACAAAACATTAGAAAACAACTGCATAAATGATTTTGTTGCACAAAATTCATTTTCTAAACATTTTTTTTCTGCTTCATCTCAGAGCTTCCTAGGTATCCTCAGGGCCAGGATCAAAACCATGAGTCCTGGTGGCACAGTGGTTAAATGCTGTTACTGCAGCCAAAATATTATGAGTTTGATCCTGCAGGACTCTAGGTTGACTCAGCCTTCCATCCTTTTGTAGGTCGGTGAAGTGAGTACTCAGTTTGTTGAGGGCAAATGGCTAACATACTGTAAACCACTTAGAGAGTGCTTAGCACTATAAAGTGGTATAGAAATGCAAGTGCTATTGCTGGTGCTATTGCTAATGGTGCTTGCCCAGCCTGATAAGTGATAGAGTTAATGAGTGTTTCAGTGACCTAATATCCGCTCAAGTAATATCCACCTTATCCTAACTTATCTTCGATTGATATTCTTAGGGATCACTCCATCTCTTCTCTCTGCTTCCTTTTTGATCTTTTGCTGCTCCAAAAGTAAAGCTAATTTGGTTATACAGACGAGCAGGAAAAGGTAACGTGAAGCTGCCTTTTCCCTAAGCTGCAGCAACCACGCTGCCTTCCCCAAGGATGCCCTAAATGAGGATGGAGCAACTGCACTGGGAAACAGTCGATGAGGCTTTTCCAAGGCTATATTGAAGCCCCGTCAACTGCACCATTGACCCCAAGATGCCACAAAGGGACATGGAGCAACTGCACGGGCCAGCAGCAGCTGCTTTAATTTTGTTGTTGTTGTTGTTGTTGTTGTTGTTGTTGTTCTCTCAGATGCATGGGACACACAGAAAAACATTACTCCAGGAGCCCACCTCCCATCATGCCAGGAAGTGGTATGCAGGTCTTATGCACACATGTACTCCTGCGCAGAAAAGGTCACAAAAGCCTCTTTCATGCAAACTACTGTGCATGCTGACAGCAAGCATGCATGTGACAGAATGCAGTTGCTAGGATGCATGCATAAGGTTACAATTAGGGTTAGGGTTAAGGTTACATTTATGGTCAGGGTTCTAATATTGAAGCGCACCCATGGAAGCATAGGGTGCTTTAAATTAAAGCCTGCATCATAGGGCGCATGCTCTGGATTGTCAACTCAGTTTCTGCTGCACATCAGGCAGTCCATTTATAAAGCCATTTTAAATCTCTGGTACCCTTTTTCTGATGCACCAGTGTCGCTGCATGCATGTGCACATGCGAAGGTGTGCATCTTTCTGAAGGATGCGGGGAAAAGCTGTTCCTTTTTGGGGTGGTTTTTCCCAGCATATGACACCTAGACCTGGGGTAGGCAACCTTTCCCCTTTAAGGGCCGAGGGACTTCAGCTCCCCGAATTCCAGGAGCTATTGGCCAACATGGGACTATTGGCCAACATGGCTGAGGCTTCTGGGAGCTGAAGTCCCTCAGCCCTTAAAGGGAAAAGGTTGCCTACCCCTGCCCTAGAGGGTGCTTTCTTGCTGGCTTTTAGGCATGTGTCATCTAAACACCATGTCTCCAGGTCAGGCTGAAAGCATCTCTTTTTGCCTGTCTGTAGAGCTCCTTAGTCCTCTTCCTATTCTAGTTTTGCTTAGCCTAGCATCCTCAGAGAGCTTTCCTGTCTCCAGTCTCATATCTCTATCTGTAATAAAAGTGTAGGTTATTTCCTATAGTCATTGGTGTCAATCACAGTATCTATTTACACACATGCACTGTGTATCACTAAGCAAGCTGCAATAGCTGCAATATGGCCTTTGTTGCAATTACTGATTATGCTTTCATTGAATTAAGCAGTAAAGTTTATATATATATATGAATGGCAAGGGAAAGAAAGAGCAAAATATCTCTTACTTCCAGGTTAACACTACATTCCAAGATAACTGAAAGGTCCCACATTCCTGTTTCTGCAAGAAGAATAGCTTGAAATTTATCTGGCAAAACATCCAAGATATTTAGCATATTTTAGCTAGGTCAATATTAGAGTATTTGGAAGGTGTCATAGGAGCTAGATGAAATTATTTGTCCCCTGCAGCTATCACACTGTACAAAAGTGCCTCTGATTCATCAGCAAGGGGAAAGGAAATTTTTGACTTTGACAGAAACCAGTTCTGGTTTTGCATATTTATTTCTCCTTTAAATCATTTCCAAACTACTAAGCCATTTTACAAGGCTGAAGGAAAACATCCATTGCAATTATAGTGACAGGAGGAGGAAAACTTTTCAAAAGTATAGCACAGGAATATAGAAAATATGCCCTTTCATTAGTAGTATTCAAGAGATACCCTATAATATGACAGCAACCCCTCCTAGATGCTCCCATTTCTGTTTTGATTTGTTTGATGAAAGCTAGGTGAAATGACATTGACAGTAACATAGTCAGAAGGAGGCTTTCCCAAACATTAGACCCCTACAAAGGAGGGCAAATGATTCCATTGTATAACTAATACAACACACATGGATTGCACTGCATTCATTGTATTGGAACAGGAAGTATCCAGTTCCATTTACTGTTACAAAACAAATAAGAATATCTGCCGTTCTTTTTCTTCTCTATTAAAAACAATTAAACCTCAAGTTCTTTCCATTTGATGAAGAAATGTTTTGACTTTGGTAAATTTATCAATGTAAAGTCAAATGGAGTTGCCCTCTCATTGCCACTGGCCACATTCATGGATATTTTATTGTTGTTTTATTATTGTATATTTTAAACTTGTTGGAATTGGTTTTAATTAAATCAGCTTTAATAGTTTTTTTTAAGGGGGGTGGGAAATACATTGGTTTTTAGGCTGTATTATTTTAATGTTGTAAACCGCCCGGATTGGGTCACCAATGGGCAGTATATAAATAAAATTTATTATTATTATTATTATTATTATTATTCCTATTTTCAGCATAGAGAAGTCAATGGATAGGGCATGGCCACCATATGGTGTGAAAAAGAGCTAACATACCTTATTTATCATGTCCATGGTTAAATACACAAGGATTCAACCCAGATTTTTCAGAGTTAAATGTTACAACCCTGAGACAGGATGGACAATCTATCAGTTTTATTTTCTCCAACGGTCATTTAAAAAAAAATTAAAACAAATAAACCTCAGATTCTTTCTGTCCCAGACATGAAGCCATTTGAAAATGTTGCCAAATTCTTATTTAAAAATAAACTAAACTGAAGTTCTCACACTTCTCTATCATATAAAGGAATGAAGCTGAAGAGTTTTCATAGAAGAACTTTGGTTCAAATATTATTGTTTGTGATATGTGTGTCAGAAAACAGGAACTACATTTCCACATAACTTCCAGAGTATTCACTTATTTATTTAATATCTTGCTTTTCTCCTGGGCTAGGACCCAAGGCAGCTCACATCAAGTTAAGAATGTGTGTGTGTGTGTTTATGGGAAAATCTCATGAATACAAAGCAGTGCTAGAATTCCTCTTTATTCACGGGATAATTATGGGATAATTGTGAGGTCTTGTGAAAATCATCCCGTGATTGTGCAATATTGACAGGAGCATTCCACTATACTCCCATCTTTTTTGCTGGTGTGATAATCTCCCTAGTGTTAGACTGGTTACGCAGTGTGTGATGGTCCACGTCAATGTTTGGCACCAGAGTCACCACCTTCTGGGATGCAGGCAGCAGCTTGTGAGCTGGAGAAGCACCTCTCCCCTTCCAAACAGAGTAAAGAGACACTGCAGACAGGCATCTCTCAGATGAGGCTTGTAATCTTGGTTCCACTATGTACAAGGCTATCATACGACACCATTTGCTGTCCACCTGACTCAGCACCAGATGGAAAAGTGATGTGTCATCATGGCTGCCAGTGACCTTTTGTTGCCTGGTCACTACTATAGCATCCCACATTGTACATTTTCCCTTGGATCTCCATCCCAACACTTAGACTCAAAGGCGATACAAGATTCTTTTGCAGATTTATTTTCCAGACTAACATGGCAATGTCTTTCAATTAAAAGCATTAAATTACAACAGTTAAAAGCACATGAAAACATAGTAAAAAGATAGAAACATAATATGTGCCACTGAAAAGAGACTTCTGCCATAACAACTTAAATGTCAAAAGCCTGCCTATACAGTCCTTTGCTTGTTGGCTGAAAGAGAATAAATGGCATCAAGTGAACCACCCATGGGAGGGAAATGCCATAGGTTTAATGCAACCACTGACAATTTTGTCTACCCCATCCTCACCAAACACATCTGTGATGGTGATGGGGCAGAGAGAAAGCCTTCCCCTGTAGATCTTAAAAGTCAGGTAGGTTCACAGAAGGAGACATGGGGCCAATGCAGACCAGCACTATAGGCTGGCTTGGAGGTGGAGTTGGGGTGGGGCAACTGCATGCAGGCTGCCCTGACTCTGCCCCAACTCTGCCCCGACACTGTATGCCCATCCACGTGGCACATAGAGTCAAGGTGCCCTCTTGGCACAGCGTGAGCATATGCTGTGCCAAAAGGGTGCAAAAGAGCAATGTGATGGCTCTAAGGGTGGTCTTTTGCCACCCCCAAAAGGAGTGTCATTTTGGCTACTTTTGGGGGTGGCAAAAAGGAGGATTGGGGCCACAGCATGTGGTTGTCGGGCTGTCTGCATCGTCCCATTATCTTTCACATAGTCTGGATCCAAGCTGTATAGTTCTTTAAAGGTTGTGAGCAGCCCTTTGAATAGGTGAAGAGCCAGTAAAGCTGTTGTAAGAAGGGATTTATGTGTTTCCTGTAAGCAGCCCCAGTCAACAGCCTGGCTCCAGCATTTGGGACCCATTGTAGTTTCCAAAAGCAGCCCCACTGAGAGTGTGTTACACTAATCCAAATAGAAGGTAGGGTTGTGTGTTATTCCTAGATCTAGGGTGGACTATGTTTTATAGTTTCTTTAAAAAGATACTGTGGCCGATTTACTCTGGGACAACTCTTGAAAATGCATATTTCCACTTAGTGCCAAACTGAAATCTGGGCAGGTGCAACTTGACTCAATTCTGGCAGTATAAATGTGCATATAAAGCTTAATTTTAGAAAAGAATGTAATGTGAAAGCTGCATATGCCACGTTGTGAAATGTGCCAGTTCACAATTTACCTTGTTCTGGAATGACCCCAAGATTCAATTCAACAGAGAGAGTTGTTCATGTTTGCTTTTTCATCTACTGTGGTGCTCCATGGTCAAAGAAACTCTCCGCCATAATTCAGGTCAAGCAAATTAAATTAGTTGCTAATTGGTTAATTGGCGAGAGGCTCTGCAAAACAGCAAAGAGCATGTTTAGCAGGAATGAATGAAGGTCCCATTCACAAGCTGTGAGATTGCTACTAATGTCAAAAACTGGAATCTTAACAGAGAGGCTCACAATAGGGCATGGCTCTGTTTCACAGAGAAGTGCAGAATCTTTTTTGAGGGACCAGGATGCCTGTTCTATATCCTCCAACATTTCACAGATGAAAATATGACACCTGTGGCCAAGCAACATAGTCAAGATAGCAAAAGGTATTAATGAAGAAGTACACACAAGCTAAGAGAGGCTGCAGCAGTTTGCTTTGGCCTGAGCCTACTGGGAAGGGCAAAATTCCACTCATCCTCTTTTCTAACCCTGTTGGATTAACTGAGTGCAAGTTAATTCACAGCTATTGCAGACCAGCCTAAAGAGACGGCCTGGGGTGGAAATGGGGCAGGACAACCGCACGCTGGCTGTCCTGACTCTGCCTCAATGCTACTGTCACACCGCACACCTGACCACATGGTGTGTGGCATCAGGGTGCCCCGTTGGCAAAACATGCACACACACTGTGCTAAAGAGACACAAAACAGCCACCACAGCGGCTCTAAGGGTGGGTTTTTCCCCCAGCTCATTTTGGAGCAGCAAAAAGAAAGATCGGGGCCATGGTGTGTGGTTGCTTTGGCCCCGATCCAGTGCTCCCAGGGGTGGCACAGAGCCGTACCTTAGGGGCCGTCTGCATCAGTCCTCAGTCTGCAGCAACTGAAGTAAGTTGAGGACAAAAGGGGGAAGGGGAAGAGGAAGAGGAGACAGAAACTGGGACACTTGAAAAATAGATTAAAAGTGGAACAACAGAAGAATAATCAGGACTCCCACTGCCAAACTAGAACAATTGGAAGGTATGCTTTTTGTCCTGCTTTGCAGAATGCAGTCTTCTGTTTGAGGTAAGGGGTGAATGAGAATTCCATTTCAGTTTGTTTTTGGAGTAATCAATATACCTCCCCATTCACAAAAAAGGAGACATAAGAGACTGTAGCAATTATAGAACCATAGCACTAATCCCCCACACATGCAAAATCATGATCAAAATTCTGCAACATAGACTCCAACCACACATGGAGAAAGAAACCCAGAGGTCCAATCAGGGTTCAGGAAAGGAAGAGGCACCAGGGATCACATTGCAAATATACGATGGCTAATGGAGCACAGCAGGAAATTCCAAAAGAAAATCAGCATGTGCTTTATAGACTATAGCAAAGCCTTTGACTGTATATATCATGAAAGGCTATGGAAAGCCCTTAAAGAAATGGGAGTGCCAACAAATCTGATAGTCCTAATGAGGAATCTGTACTCAGGACAAGAGGCTACTGTCAGAACAGAACAAAAGAGAAACTGAATGGTTCCCAATTGGCAAAGGAGTCAGAAAAGGCTGCATCCTATCACCCTACCTATTCAACCTATATGTAGAACATATTGTAAGGAAAGCAGGCTTGGGCATGAAAGAGGGAGGAGTGAAAATAGGAGGAAGGAATATCAACAATCTGAGATATGCAGATGACACCATAATACTAGCAGAGAACCTCACAGACCTGGAACACCTACTAAGGAAGATCAAAGAAGAAAGTGCAAAGGCAGGCTTACTGTTGAACATAAAGAAAATAAAAATAAGGACCACAGAGAATTTACACACATTCAAACTAGACAATGAGGAAATAGAAATACTAAAAGAGTTCTCATATCTGGGATCAAACATTGATTGGAACAGGGACTGCAGACAGGAAATCAGAAGAGGATTAAAAATGGGGGGGGGGCTATGAAAGAACTAGAAAAGATCCTAAAATGCAAAGACATACAACTCAGCACAAAAGTCAGAATCAAAGAAGCCATCCCTATTACCATGTATGATTGTGAGAGCTGGACAATCAAGAAAGAAGATGTGAGGAAAATCAATGCATTTGAGATAACGTGGTGCTGGAGAAGAGTGCTGAGGATCCCACAGACAGCCAAAAGGACAAACAAATGGGTCCTAGAGCAGATCAAGCCAGAAATATCCCCAGAAGCCAAGATGACAAAACTTAGACTGCCATACTTTGGACACATCATGAGAAAGCATGAATCATTGGAAAAGACAACAATGTTAGGACCGGCAGAGCGAAATATAAAGAGAGGAAGGCCACATGCTAGATGGATGGACCTTATTAAAGAGACCACAAATATGAGTTTGCAGGAGCTGGGCAGAGCAATAGAGGACAGGGAGGCCTGGTGATGTCTCATCCATAGGGTTGCCATGGGTCGAGATTGACATGAAGGCAGTTAACAAACAAACAAACAAAGAGGGGGAAAGCACTTTTCTTAATATTTAGAATAGAAATAATTTAAGGGCCTTTTTTTTTTTTTTAGAAAAAAAGAGGGGGAGAATGAGAATGAATATATAGGAAGTGGGGATCTGATTGATTCATCCATCCCTGCCCAAGGTTTCAACTTTTAAAAACCTAAGTTTCAATTCCTATGTGTTCAGCCTTATTATGCCTGAACTATCATTACCACCCACTTCACCCTCCCCCAGTTGCTCTTAAAGATATGACCACCATCATCTTTCTTTCTTTCTTTCTTTCTTTCTTTCTTTCTTTCTTTCTTTTTGTTTTCTTTTCTTTTTGTCATTCTTAATGACAAAGAAAACCTATATTTCCAGGGGGAAGATGCTCAATGTTGTACGTCTCTATAGTCAGTGTCTGTCAGTAATAGTGTGCATATATACATCATTACCAGGAGGACAGTGTATACAAATTATTAGAAACATGAGTAAAAACATTTATAGAGATTTCATTAGTCATATGCAGTCATTCTGGAAGCATGATGAATCAACATGCAAAGAAGGTATGTATTAGCCCTGCCCTCCCTGTCTATCACTCTTTTCATGACAAGTCTGCACAGGAGAGTTTCTCATATCTGTGAATTTTCTCCATGCAATTGAGAAAAAAGAAAAGAAAATTGGACCACCACCACCAATTATGTAGAGTGCATCCATATATAAGGAGAAGCTTTCCTGTGCAGACCCATACTTTCCACATCACAAGAGTGAACATATGTGAGGCAGAATGGATCAGGATTGGCATACTGCACTTTTTGTATGTTGATCTAACATGTTTCAAGAATAGGTCTTTATTGTTGAGTGTCTTCAACTTGTTTTCACATTATGGCAACCCTGTCGTTGGGTTTTCTGGGGCTGAAGGTATATGGCTTGCCCAAGCTCACTTGGTGGGTTTCCATGGCTGTTCATCAGAGTTGTAGTCCAGTGCTCAAACCACTATGCCATGCTGGCTCTTATCTATTTATATATAAATAAAGCAAGGGTCACAAATACGTGAGTGAGTTCAACTCAAATGGGGAAAAGACAACCTTGAAATTCACCACCCAATTACAGGTGGTGATTGATAGGGAGAAGTTCATCATTTTTAAGGATGGTTTTCTAATGAAGGAATGTTCTTGCTTGACATTAAACCCATTGGATGACCTTGGGCAAGTCACATTCTGTTAGAATCCTATTAGTATTCTATCAGATATGTAGTATAGTGTGGGGATGATGGGAAGATGGGTTAGTTATGTTAGATTGCAGGTGCTTTATCAAGTGACCTTGGGTGGCTGGCTCGGCTAGCTGGGAACGAACGAGGTGTTTGGGAAAAGGAAGGAGGGGTTGAGAGCACGGGCTTTTTGCACATTCTTTTCACTAACTGTAGGGGGGGATTTTTTCAGTCTCAGCTAAAACGTCTGATGGCCAGGACTGACCTATGGATCTTCCAATAAAGTTCTGTTAATTCTTTAATTAAACTGACTGGTTGGTTGTCTAAAGGTGCTGCTGTCTATT
The DNA here is from genome assembly GCA_026167975.1 of Phrynosoma blainvillii. NCBI lineage: Eukaryota > Metazoa > Chordata > Lepidosauria > Squamata > Phrynosomatidae > Phrynosoma > Phrynosoma blainvillii. Next base: position 9,768,229 of record JANUYF010000006.1, on the reverse strand, counting down.
TCATGACACATTCCCTCAGCCTCAGGGGAAGGCAATGGTAAACCTCCTCTGAACAAACCTTGCCATGTGATATCCCCGTGATAAACAGATTATGCCAAGAAAACCCCAGTTTAGGGTCACCAGAAGTCAGAAACGACTTGAAGGCACACAGCAACATATGTAAATAGCCTTAAGTTTTGTTCTATTCTATTTTTGCAGAGACAAAAATGACAGAAGAAAAAAGGAAACAGCTATGGCCACAGCAGTATCAATGGGAGGGGGGATGTAAGTGACAACATCAGAAGTAGGCTGCTGGTTCAAGAAATCATCTCAGATGATGATCCTTGGAGTCCAGTTGCTCTAAGAGGGCGGGTTTGGACAATTTTACCTATCATATGGCAGTTTTTTCCTGCTAGCACCTCTTCCATTTTCCATCTGCATTTTTCTGGAGAAAATAAAACAATTTGTGTAAATGGGCTGTTACACATATAGCATGTACCAAAAGAATTCCAGGTTTGGGGTTTTTCACTAATCCCAATAAACCACCACTGATTTCCTCACACACACACACACACACACACACACACACAAACATCCTCTTCTGCTGTCATTTCAAAATGTCAACGGATTAGGAAAATTTTACTGCATGATAACTTCACTAAGCACAGTGCCAAAATGCATCATGTCATGATGTCACCCAGGACTATGTGTGGTATAGAAGTAAGTTTAGCATACTTGGCAACTGGCATGGCCTGCAATCACTCATTCACACATGCAAGTTACCACCTGCTGCTGTTGCCATGAACTAATGAACATGCATGTCTGAAAAGATACAAAGATTGTTTGTTATTGTTGTTGTTTTGTTTGCTTTTGGATCTTTTGCTATTTTGTGTTATTAGTTCTCTCTGCCTATGCCATCCAAAACTAAGTTTCAGAGTATGGAAAACTAAGTATGGAGAAAGAGAATGGTTGCCAATCAGCAAAAGAAATGCTGCATGCTATCCCAACTGACAAAGGCAAGGCTGCATACTATCACCCTGTCTATTCAACCTGCACAAAAAAACCACTGTACAGAGAGCAAGCTTAGGCTCAGAGACAGGAGGAGTGAAGTTTGGAGGAAATAACATTAAGAACCCAAGATATGCAGATAACACAATACTACTAGCAAAGACCTGGAGCAGTTACTAAAAGAGGGTCAAGAAGGAAAGTACCAAGATAGGCTTGATGTTGAACATTTTAAAAAAAATAATGACCATGGAATATCTACAAGAATTCATCTTAGATAATGAGAATATTGAATTAGTCAAAGAATTCCCTACCTTGGATCATCCATTGACCAGAACAGAGACTGTAGTCAAGAAATTAGATGAAGGCTAGGATTAGGAAGGCAGCTATGAAAGAACTGGGCAAGCACAAAGATGTAACTCTGAACACTGAAGTAAGAATCATCCAAGCCATTGTATTCACCATCACCACTTACAGCTGTGAGAGCTGGACAGTGAAGAAAGTGGATAAGAAGAAAAGCAACTCATTTCAGATGTGACGCTGGACAGCAGTGCCGAGGATACTGTGGACAACAAGGAAGACAAACAAATAGATTATAGAACAAATCAAGTCCAAATTATCTTTGGAAGCCAAGATACTAAACTGAGGCTGTTGTACTTTGGTCACATGGTGAGAATACATGAATAATGAGAAGAGACAATAATGTTAGGAAAGATGGAGGATCGTAGAAGCAGAGGAAGACCACATGCCACATAGTTGGACTCAATCAGAGAGGCCACAGGCCCGAGCCTGCAAGACCTGAGTAGAGTAGTGGAGGAGAAGGGATCTTGGAGAGGTCTCATCCATGGGGTTGCCATGAGTTGAGGTCAACTTGAAGGCAGTTAACAATAACAATTATCATGAATATGAAACAGTTAACTTTTACTCATCTGTAACTGTTTCATGTTTGTGTCTGTGTCTTTTTCAATTGTCTGCATTTTAGTGTTTCAAAATGTACATGATTTTGCATCCTTATTTTTCCAAAATGCACCATAAGCCTTTCAAAAGTGCAGATTCCCAAGACAAAAGTGTCCCTTGTGACCATCTAATGAGTTCAGAGGCATAGCTGTGTTAGCCTGAAATATCAGTATCCTGAGGGATCTTGTAGCATCTTTGAGATTCATTGTTCTGGGCATCAAGGGAGGTGGACTACAAGTTTTGCTCTCTGATTCTGATTAGCTAAAAAGTCCTTTCTTATCCATTTCTTTAACTTGCTTGTTTCACTTCAGTTGCATCTCACCATGATGTCCCCAGATGGCGCTCTAGCCAGCAAAATTCCAATGATCAACAGTGAAAAATTGTGCTGTTTCCCCTGTGTTTTCAAAAGTGCCTATTATGCAAGATCAAAACTTTTCTTCAAAAACATGGAGTTATGGAAACCACCATTTGCAAACAAAACAGCTAAGAGACTGCTTCCAAAGACAAATATTCTACCTACTAGGGTAAACCAGCCTCCTGTTTCACAGCTGAAGGCAATGATTCTGGATATCTTTCAAAGTGTTGTGGCCCTTTACACACCAGTGAGATGTCATATTAGCTTGTGTGAGTCTGTCTAATGGGGTTCACGTCATGTAAGGCAAATGAAGCCAGAGTTTATAGGGAAAGACACAGCATTCTGAGGTCAGGTTTGTACCTGATTGGAGCTGGCAGTGGGCACATAGATGTTTCTGCAAACCAGCAGATACCTCTGTTTTGCCAGCAAATCAAATCACTCTCAACAACATTGGCAAATCCTTAATGTAGACAGCACTTCAAAACTAGAGATGTCATTTAGACCAAAATGCAAAAGGGAAAGAGAGAGAAGCAGGATTTTGTTGTGTTTGCATTTTTTTCTTGGTTTTTATGGTGGAGAGGCAGGATTCATTATGATGGGCATTCTCCACATTTGTAACCCAAATCACTCAGGCTGCATCTGCATTGCAGAAATACTGCAGTTTGACACCACTTTAACTGCCATGGCTCAGGTCTATGGAATTCTGGGATTTGTAGTTTGTTGTAGCACCACAGCTGTCTGACATAGAAGACTAAATATCTTACAAAACTACAAATCTAGAATTCCATAACACCATGGCAATCAAAGTGGTGTCAAACTGCAGTATTTCTGCAGTGCAGATGAGTCCTTAGCTATGTGTAGGTCTGACAAAGGCTGAGCTCCAGACTGCTTCTGAATCCAAAGCCAGTGATGTCTGAATTATACAGGCCTGGAAAATTTAAACCCCAAGTCCCAAAAAGATATAGCATACACTAGGGTGAAATAGTCAGCAAATGACCCAAGGACCACAATGTCCAACCCTATCTATTTCTGTGATCCCCAGCTTGCTGTTTGAATGGCTGCCTTGGCCCACAGCCTCCCACCAGTGGTTTTCCTTTAGAGGAGTGTTTTTTCCCCTCTCTCTCTCTCTCTCTTTCACTTTCTTTCTTTCTTTGTTTTTCTCTTTAGAGTAAGATGCACCCTTCTCCTGGAATTTGGTTATCAGCAGATTAGCATTTTGAAGGGCTGCTGGGATCCCTATATTTCCTTATAAATAAAGTGCATGGGGAATATATACTTTTTTTCTGGGAATACACAAGTACCATTATAGGCAATGGTATAGTAAAATGGTGCCTTTTATATAAAATGGCAAAATCAAGGTTTGCTTTTTGGATTCTATTTCTTTAATATTTTCAAACTGTGGATGGTGGAATCAGTGGATGCAGAATCCATGGATATGGAGAGCAGACTGTAGTTTTAGCACAAGATCTATTCCATCTAGTGGTTACTTTCCTGCATGGCAGGGGGTTGGACTGGATGGCCCTTGTGGTCTCTTCCAACTCTACAATTCTATGATTCTATACACCATGTAATGACATTATCCACACAGTCAGAAAGCACTATTTTGACATTCCCATGATGTCCCAGGATGGTGTTATGTTGAGGCATTGCTGGAATGTAGAGATACCCACTGAGAGAGACCGGGGGAGAGACTATGAAACAAGAGATAGTGCCAGAAAATGTGATTCCCAGGTTAGAAGACACTTAATGAGCTACTGAAGAAGAACAGAAGACAAATACAGGTAGCACTGTGGCTAATGGTGTCACTAGAATCAAGCCAAAAGGACATTCAGCTGTTGACATGCTCAAAGTCAAAGCGAAAGGACAAAGCTGCACAACACATATTATAGGAACATGTAATATGAGAAGCAGGAATCAGAGGAAGTTAGACATTGTAAAACAAGAATAAGAACATATAAACATTGCAGTATGTGGCATAAATGAGCTAAAGAGGACAGGAATGGTGCATTTTGAGTCACATAATTAAAAAGTGTTTTGCTCAGAAATTAAAATCTAAGAAGTGAGATGGCATTTATAGTGATAAAAGGTATAGTAAAAGCAGTCAATGGAGATGATGCAAATTCTGAACAAATCATGTCTATAAAACTACAGGGGAAACCCATCAATATAATAGTAATCCATGTTTCTGCTCCAACTACAGAGGCAGAAAAGAAAGAAACTGAAAGATGATGTGCTGGAATTCAGAAAGAAATTGATCACACACCAGAACAGGACATATTGGTAATCATAGGTGATTTGATCGCTATTGTAAACTGAAGGACCGTCTGCCTTAGATTGTGGTGGAGCCAACAGAAGGAGATGTGGAAAGTGGAGAGCTAAGATGGAAACAGAACAGAATCAAAGATTGTAGGGAAATTGGCCTGGGATCAAGAAATGAAGCAGGAAACAGGTTGACACCATTTTGTGAGGCCCATAATTTTTTCACTGCAAACACATTCTTCAATCTGAAGCAAAGCAAAGCAGCTTCATTTATATACTGCTTCATATCGCACTATGGGATGTCTAAGTGGTTTACAACTGTAAGCTCATTGCCCCTCAACAGTTGGGTACTCATTTTAGTGATCTTTGAAGGATGCAGGCCCGAGTCTAGCCTGAGCCCTGACTAGTATTGTAAATGCCTGTACTGCAACCTTGTGGTCTATGAGTGAGTGGCTGCAGCACAGGCATGTAACCACTGTGCCACCAGGGATCTACCAACACAAGAAGTGACTAGGTGCATAGACATCATCTGATGGGCACTATACAAATTAAATAGACTACAAAATTGGAAGCAAAAGATGGAGATGCTTCATTCTATCTGGGAGGGGAAAAAATAGAAGCAGATTGTAGCACAGACCATGAACTATATTAATAGCAAAAGTTAGGGAAAAGCTAAAGAACACTAAAGTAATCATCTTTTAATCATCAGGTTGTATTTCAGCATGATGGTTGGTTTAATATTATCTTTCAGAACAATATTCTTCTTTAGAAGAAGAACAATGTAGATATAAAACCTTAGTAGTCGATCTTCCTCAACAACACCAAACAAAATGAGACTGTTCCTCCACATCCCAATTCTTATCATGCTCCTAGGAAAGCAAACTTCCACTCTACATATGACTCCATTCCTACATCTAACAATAATGAAAGGAAGACAATTTTGGGGCCGTACAGACAGCCCCCAAGGGGCGGCCCCGATCCAGATCTTTGCCACTCCAAAAAGAGCAGCAAAACCCCATTCTTACTGCAGCTGCAGCAGCTCTTCTGTGCACCTTTGGCGCAGCATGTCTACACGCTGTGCCAAAGGACTGCCCTGATGCCGCGCACCATGCAGTTGGGCGCATGGCATGATGGCAGTGTTGGGGTGGAGTTGGGGTAGCAGGCTGGCCCTTGTGGGAGGTCTGTACAGGCCCATTGACTAGAATTCTACATGTGCTACCTAGTTACATAACTACCGTACTGTGGTTATGTAGTTAAGAAGCATCTCCCAGCCCAATCTCCTTCTCAGTCTTGACTTACTGGGCAGTAGCCACTACAAGAGTCTGTTCCCTTATTGAACAAGATGCAGCAATCTAGCATTTTCATCCCCTTCCTGCAAGAGACTTCCAATGTAAGGAGGACAATGCTTCTGACTGTTGCACTAGAGATCGCTCGAGGGAGAGAAGTGGACACATCAGTCTGCTGCATCACAATTAACAGGAGAATAGATCCCCATCATGCTCAGTGACTGTTGTCTGGTAAATCAGAGTTGGGGTACTTTAACAATTCCTTTGTATTCCCTATTACATGTAGGCATCATGAATGCAAACCATTTACAAATGCATAGCTCTAGATTATGCATTTGTAACTATGATCATGAATTTCAGCCATTATTGCTCTAGTGTGAAAACCCCACACTCTTAATCAACCTCATATTGTTTTTTTATCTCACTTTATTGTCCTCTTTACCCTCAAACTTGTATCCTGGAATCTTCCCATCTATGGGGATTTGGTTCCAGGCCCCGCTGTGAATGAGAAAAAATGCTGACAGTTGTGCCCCATATCATTCAATGGGTGGTAAAATGCACACATCTGCATGTGTGCAATGCCACTGAATAATATGGGGTGTGGGATTCACAGATCACTAGCCCACTAATGCAGTGGGCCCACTGTATGTATGCTACTCAGTTTTTTCTGCAAAAGTTCAGGGGAGGAGGGGGGAAATGAAAGCATGCAAGAGGTTTACAATGGCTGTAGTCACCATTCCTAATTCTTTTTCTCCAAGCAGAAAATCATTCTTCCACTGATCTCACTTGTGGTCAGAGCTCCAAACAGGCCCATCCGTCAGCAGGCTGATTTGGTTCAGCAGGTGTTGGTTGTGCAATCACTCATTTGAGGCTAATCGGCTGGCGGCTGTCAAGGGTTATGGAGTATTTATTGAGTTTATGTCAGGTCCAGATGACCAATAGCTGGCAGCGGCTGGATACCCATTGACATTGATGATATTGCTGAATTAAACTGGGAGATGTTGACAGAACTTGCTCGGAGCTAACAAAGCAGCCCTTGGAAACACAATGCAGATGACTGCAAGCACTCTTTTTTATCCTCTCTCTCTCTCTCTCTCTCTCTTTGTCTCTCACTCTCCTCCCTCCCTTAAATAAAATATTATTATTTTGATCAGAATGTCAGAAAAGAAGCCGTGAATTGAGCACTCATGAAATATTTAGCAAAGGAAACTGAGTCAACTGATGGGAATGAGACTTGTGTCTCCTCAACAGATTTACTGCCCATTTTCTGGCTGGTGATTGAACAATTTTCTGACTGATCTGTAGAAAGGGACCCAGGGAATGATAAATTGAATCTTTATTGTTTTGAGGGAAGGTCATACATACACATACACACACACCTCTATGTGCTCCTGATCAATGCTGGGGAAAAAACATTTACAGATATGTTGGTTGGTAGCTTCATCCAGTGTATTAATCAACTGGATTAACTAATGTAATCAATGTGGAGTAGACTGATCATGCAGTCCATCTACAGAACTTTTGGGGGTGAAATAAATGGAAATAAATTTTGGCACTTATTATGATCATTATAGGAATCTTATCACCATACAAGTTCAGTAATTCTGCTTGTTTAGGTTTTAGTACCACCTTACGCAGAATATCTTGTTGTTTTTTTCTCTTGTTTTTCTTCATTCTTCATTTTTTTTTTTACTTCCTGTTAATTTAGGTTAATTCTTGGCTCATCCAGAAAGGGAAAAAAGTCTCTGGGTTGTGTATCACATCACATCTTGATTCATGGCTTTGACATTTTCAGATTTGATTATTCAAGTATTTCATCAACATGTTCTCTTTAGGAATCTCTAGGTCCTTTAGTACAACTCTATAGTCAATATCCACTGGACACTGACCATAGAGTCACACTGGAGGTTCTGGGGATTCCTAGAGAGAATACTTCTCTAGACATTTGTTGGTCTTCCAGTGTGATATTATGGTTAACTTCCAGTAGATGTTGATCATAGCATTGCTAACCAAAAGTCAGTCAGTGACAAAAACTAGAGAACTTACATTTTGGACTACAACTCACAGTGCTAGGCACTATTAGTTAAAACAATGAAGTTATTAAGGTGGACATTTTCTAGTGTAAGCATGCAAGTTAATTAAATGTATTTTTAGCTGAAGACTTCAGCTGGAATTCAGCATTAATTTAATTCCAGAATTAAGTTATTAATTATTGCTACATCTACTCTGGCAGCAAGATTATAGGTCCTAATAATGTTGCAAGGGATGGCCACAAAGTGAAAATCCCATACCCTTTTTGTGGTGATAACTTTATTAAGCCAATCAAAAGGTACAAAGTTCATCATGCTAGCTTTTGGATATCACAATCAACATAACTCACAAATTTCCAAAAAGAGCATGATGTATTTTGCACATTTGGGATGGCTTAATAAAGGTATTACCATAAGATGGATTTTAGTTTTAGGTCCTAATAATCAAAAACATCAGAAATGTGTTTACTTGTACATTTTCCAATATGATAGATGCCATCCTCAGATATGTCTCATTGCACTCTGAATTAGACAAAGAAAAGAGTTGCTACACAACAGAAGAAATAGATGCAATATTGAAATTAGAAATGACAATGTCCCAAAATTCCTGGAACACACAGCCACTGATCTTCAGTTAGCTGTTCATGAACAAAAATCTAAATCTAAATCTAAATAAATAAATAAAAATCAGATGATGATGATGATGATGATGATGATGATGATTTTCATTTGTATGCCACGTTTTTCCCAGAAAGGGACCCAAGATGGCTCACAGATAAAAACATTTTTTTAAATTTTACAATAAAAAGTTAAAAATACAGTAGTTAAAATCATTAAAATAAAAATACAGAACTTAAAAAACATAGCTAAAACACACATCCCATATAAAAACCATCCGGACATTATTATATATGAAAAGCATGCTTGAATAAAAACACCTTAGCCTGCTGGTGAAAAGAAAGGAGGAAGGGAGCCAGCTTAGCTTGCCATGATTGGAAAGAGAAACTGTAATTCAGATAAATCTATTAGCAGGAATAATTAACAGGGATAATGGTTTCTTGGTACACTATATATATTAAATTGCTAGTTCTCCCCACAGTTACATATGTAACGGTCTTTCTTATGGAAGTCCCTTACTTCAACAGAACTAACTTTTGCATAAGCAGAATGCATTGCATGGCACTTTGAATAATGAAGCCCTGGGCAGGAAGAGTTTAGAAACACAGGTGGTATTCTTACCAGTTCTACCAATGAAAGATAAAGAACCACACGGGGAAAAGACAGAAGATACTGCAAGTATACCCAATACTGGACACAGTAGGTATGCCTTTCTCAGTCTGTCTGGTAGGTGCTGATGGCTCTGGCATAGTGAAAGCAATAGAGGATACCTCTTATAGATTCATGATTTTGTTCACTAGTATTGAAGCTAACTATCCCCAAACTTTAATCCTCCAGGTGTTTTGGACTTCAATTCCCACAAACCTTGGACAACTTGGACAACAGACATGAATTCTGGGGACTGAAGTCCAAAATATCTGAGGACCAAAGTTTGAGAACCACTGGTTTATATTAACTGCTTCAAAAATCAGTTGTATGGTGTGTGTGCACCATTAGCAAACAGTGGTTAGGAGTGCAAACAGTGGTTAGGAGTGCATTTTTTTTCTCTTTCTCCTTATCACAGGCCTGTAGAGCAATGCCATCCAAGAGGTTGTGGAAGGTGCCACAGGAGCCCTCGTCAAGGACTGGGAGGCAGGCTAGCTGGGGTCAGAAATCCTGGGTGGATCTGGTGGTGGCAAAGGGGCAAAAGAAAGGCACCACAGAGAAGACACTTCACAACCACCTAAACCCAGCAGTGTGGAGTTGCTGGCAAGCCTGTCCTAGATGCTGAAGATGCTGGAGCAGAGGGAGTCCCAGGTGACTATTGGAGGGTGGCCGTGCATGTCCCAGGACTACCTTCATGAGAGATTAGGAGAAGGATGAAAAGGATTCTTAGCCAAAGGCCACAGCAGGGCATGGGAAGGGGATCTGAAGGCAGTGACATCTTACACTGCCTTCACTGATCATGAGGATTTTCTAGTCATCCATTTGGACAGAAAGATAAGGTTTTTGGAACAAATGGAAATCTAATTATTTTTTTCCAACACAAACAAAATAGATTCACTGTGACCATAACAGTGATGGTGGTGGTGGTGGTGGTGGTGGTGGTGATGATGATGATGATAGTGGTGGTATTTATTTATATCCTGCCTTCCCCAAAAAATTGAGACTCAATGCAGCCCATAGTTTAAAAGAACAATACAATTAAAAACCTACAAAAACAGAGCACTAAAGAAGAATTAAACTATTTGCAGGTTATAAACCAGTCATCCAATAAAAGAATAAAATACAATTTAAAACAGTTCAATTAAAACAATACATCACCCCCTAGCCCATTCTTTTAAAATTTTCTGTTTTAAAAGCCTGTCTGAATAAAAAGGTTTTAGCCTGTAGCTCAAAGGATAACAAGGAAGGGACCATTCTGGCCTCCCTGAGAAGGGAATACCAGAGTCTGGGGGTATCCACCAAGAAGGCCCTCTCTTGCATCCCCACCAACCATGTTTGTGATGGTGGTGGGGTTGAGAGAAGAGTCTCTCTTGATAATCTCACATGAAGAAGTAAAAAAAAAAAAAAAAAGAAGAAGCAAAAATGTAGCAGCTGTGTGATCTCTGAATTTCTCAGCATGCTGTAAGACCCATGTCAGCAGCAAAGGGGCCTCTTTGAAGTACACCTCTCTTCTTAGGCTTAGATGGCATGGCAAAGATTCCTGCTGAGAGTAATTGGTGGCATTTTGCTCTAATCTTCATTTCCTTTCCTGTCAAAATGTTGAACTGTCTCCGCTTGATTCACAAGTTTGAGTTGCCAAGTTTCCTTTGCTTTAATGACTTCCCTTTATCGAAAGGCACCTGGTCACTTCTTAGCTCATGACTAATTGTCCAAGGCCATCTGATGCTGAATTAATCTATAATTGCTTAATCTATCTGTGTCTGCACAGCCAGGCAAGAGAAGGGAGGGAGAGCGCTTTATAGAGATCAATCACTTAAAATTCATCAAGCAGTATATTGGCACCCAAGCCTCTGTCTGCTTCCCAGCTGAGAATGTGATGGAACTGAGACATGGAGATTCCCAGAAAGCTGTTCTAGGCACCTATGTTGATTTGGATTCATGGAGTGAAGAGAGACATAATATTACAGCAAATGCTACAGCAGGTTTTTTACCTCTCATGGTGTTAACTCAGCTTCCTATCAACTTTACAACATAAAACTGAGTAGAAAGTTCTCATATGTAAACTTCTGGAGCAATTCAAGGGCAAAGTAACTATTGATTTGGGATTGAGATATTATATATATAGGAAAACCTATATTGGCCAGCCACAACAGTTGAAGTTATTAAATAAATCAAAGTGTCATTGCCTGACATTTTGTTAGTGGCATATGCAGGTGTAAGTTAACCTTACACTTATGTATACCCATTTTTGATCCCTAAAGGTATGGTGATTTGTCTCCCCTGTCCATCCACTTCCCCCCGCCCCAAGTCTCCCAAATGGAGAAAGGGGGTAATTGGTCCTATTTCAGCTGATTTCTATAATTGGATGTGACAACACATTACTTCCACTTGTTCTAGTGGCCCATTCCATTCACCATTGTCCACTACTGGTGTAGTCAGTATTGAACTAGATGAACCTGTAGTCTTATTCATAATATGACAGCTTCAGATGTTCATTGTTCACTCCGGCCCAGAAGACAAAATGCATAGTACCTAGGATTAGTCATTTTATATTGGAATCTGAAGCAAAACAACAACAAGATCAGCAGCAGCAACAACCAATCCCATAAGCATCTCTCCATGCCAACAGAGAAAGAGAGAGAGAGAAAATAATTAATACCTAACAGCAGCCAGCAAATTATAGAGCCCTTCAAAGCCTGCCCAGCCCAATACCAATACAATGTCCATTGATTTCTCACTCCACATGCCATCCTCTTTATTAAAAGGCATATTGGTTCCCATCCCATCCACTTTGCTATTTAAGAATCTGTGACATTTGTAAATTATTACACTTTTTGGTGAACCATTTACTGGTATTTGGACATGGCTTCTCATGTAAGGGACCTATAGCATTTCATTTCTAGAGTAGCTATAAAGACAAAGAAAGTGGTTGCATGACTTGTGGGCACATCTTTGGGAACTTTTGTGTGTATGTGTGTATAGATAGATAGATAGATAGATAGATAGATCCCAACACTTGAAAGAAACATAAAATGCTTCTTATCTGTTGTATGAAAAAAAAAACAGTTATTGTGGGCAGAATAAGGTCAAGTTTCTTCTATGAATCAAATTAGTAGCAATTCAGTAAGTGACACTGCATATTAAGTCTCAGGGACTGGGGAAACACAACCATTTTCAAGGTTATGCTTCCCTTCTCTTGCTTGATTTGTGCTCTTCAGGGAGATCTTTTCAATAAGCCCAATCCTTTCCATTGCTACTCAGAACATGAACTCTGAGTATACCAGTGTGGTGGATTTAGGATTATAGCCAAGTCTCTGTCCTTACTAGTTACAAATAAGCATCTGACTGGTCTGGCATGAAGATCTGGTAATCCCAGACAAGACCTAGCTCTAAGAACAGCCCACAACCTCACACATACTGAGTGTCTTGAGTATGTAAGTCATCTATGTATGTACATATTTTTAAAACACTCAAAATTGATTGCCACAACAATAATGCAGTACAAACAATAAGGGAATTTTATAAAGATCTCTGTATGGACACAGTATATATTGCCGTAGCAACTTAGCAACTCTGTACTGAAGGAGAATTCATCTCACATTAACAATGAGTTCTATAGAAATGCAATAAATAAATAAATAAATTGAAAAGCATATCTGGAAAAAGAGGGGGGGAGTAAGATACATCGATCTCTAGCAGGAACACTAGAAATCTGGGGGAAATTTTGGAATTGGAAAAATTTGGAGCCACTCCTACAACAGATGTTAAATTTCTATAGCTCTTTCAGTTCATTACATTAGTTTCAATATATTCGTAGTTCAAATGTTGTGCAGTCACTGAGAATTTGGCACTTCTAAACATTACACACTTCCCTTGATTGGCCATAAGGTGTCTTACTTTAAATATGTCATCCAAATGAGACAAGCCAACTAGCAAATTTGCAGTGAATTTCTTATTGCATTTCACAAAAATATCACAATACAGAATGTACAGACATACGTTTTCTGCCTCCTAGCTCTTATAAACACAGAGTTGTTTCACCAGGATGTTATAGTAATGCCCTTCTACACACTGGGAGGACATATTTTTAAATTTAAGATCACACACACACACATACATGCACACATACATGCACACAATAAATCATGGAAACAACTCTATAGAGCACATCACCTTAGAATACTATAGAAGAGGAGAAAATAATGATCTTAAAATCTTCCCTATTTCCAGCTGAACATATGTTCCCCTTAACCTATTTTTAATACATGTGAGCCCTGGGGTCCACTTTTTTTTAAGTCTTGAGGGTCAGTGTTAAAATCTGTATTATAGCTCTACACCTGATTGTCCAGCTACTTTGATTTTGGGTCAAAGCCTGCTCCACAAAAGCATTGTTTTATAAGCCTATTCTCAGCCAAATTACACAGCTTGAATACAGGAAGGCAGCCATAAAAATACAGAACTTAATGTGCAGAAATCTTGCTCCCACACTCAAACAGGCATCGGGATTACCTGGTGGGGATGAGGTTTATGGATTGTTCTGGGGAGTTTCAGGAACTTGAATTTAAGGATGTCTACTAGAAATAAGCAGAAAGAAAGGGTGCTTATGCTCATCACCATCACCATTGTCATCTTCATATCCCCCACCACTACACATTCTTCCAAACACTAGGACTCAAGGCATCTTACAAAAATTAAAACAGATGCAGATAAACGTACATATTAATAAAAACATACAAACACTATATTTAAACCATCAAATATATTTACTTAGTTTTTTTTATTTATAGCTCCTAAACACCCAAAAATGTTAGCTAGTTTATTTACAATGAGCAGGGATCAATCTACCATATAACTGAAAAGTGGAATGTTCTCATCCTCAGACTGAGATCCCAAGCCCTTAAGCATCTCTCCATAACTGGTTCTCCCCATTTTGTTCCTCCAAAGGAATTGCTAGGAATTAATAGTGGTGGTGTGCGTGTTCTGTGCCTCCAAGTTGTTTTCAACTTATGGTGATCTTAAGGCGATCCTATCATGGGGTTTTCTTGGCAAGATTTGTTCAGAGGAGGTTTGCAATTGCCTTCCCCTGAGGCTGAGAGCATGTGACTTGCCTAATGTCACCCATTGGGTTACATGGCTGAGCTGAAAATTGAACCCTAGTTAGTCTCCAGAACACAACACTTTAACTACTATGTCATGCTGGTTCTTAGTGGTAGGTTTAAAAACAACAACATTGAAGTATCAGAACTTCAAAGCATAAAGCTATCAGTTTTAGATTCCTTGGAAGGTTGGAATCTCCAGCTGGATTCTCAGTCTCTCTCTCTCTCTCTCTCTCTCTCTCTCTCTCTCTCTCTATGTCTTCTTTTCTCTTTCTTTTTTGGTACATGTTTACAAAGTCATAATGCAAAATAGTATGTTAGAGCTGTAAGAGATATCTGTCCACAGCATCTTCCACTGGAAAATTGTCAGCAAACTTTTTTCAACAAAGCTGAACAAATAACATTTTTTAAAAAAATTAAATGAGTTCTGTAAATTATATATATATATTTACACACACACACACACACACACACACACACCAAGTAAAACAGTTTAAATATATTCATGAAAAGACAAGAAATGAAAATAGTACAGTACACTATAAAAAGCCATTTCATTATAAATCCTAGGTTTCAAAAGCACTGTTGAAATAAAAGAAACTTTTATCAACTGAGAGGGCATAAAGGAAGGGCCCAGTCTAGCCTATGAAGGAAGGGAATTCTAGAAGTAGAGAGCAGCTACCAAGAAGACCTTTTGCATTTCTTCCAGACATTGTAGTAGTATTGGGAAAACAGTACAACTTAAAAAATCAGGTTGGAGACCATCCACTAGCTGGCCCAGCTGTACCCTCCCTCCTGTCTTCTATGAGCAGCCTGGACACATGCCTTGCTATATTGAGTATAGTTAATTGCTCATAAAGCCCAAAAAAGAAATAATTAAAGGTGATACGACAGTCATCCTCAAATGTTTGAAGACCACTTAGATGCAAATGTGAAATGTTTTCTTTTATAATTATCAAGTTATCTTCATTCAGTTTAAGCTATGATCAGTTCTATGGGTGTATGACTTACAGAACTCAGTGGAACATATGTAGAATTGTAGTATACCAGGTTAAAACACCTCAATTACCATTATCGTTTAGACAAAAAGAGGAAGACAACACAGAGAAACACATCTTCAAAAAGCCATGACAAAGGAAACACATCGAGAGATAGCCTGGATCTCAGAGGAAGTAACTTTTTGTGTTGCTAATGGAATTTAAATTTCATCTCCTGAACTTTGGAATGCTTTGTTCCCAGTGCTACATGGCCAGAAGGAGGAAAGACTCACTTGCATCAATCTCACTAAATCATCTCAACTCAGAGCAACACCCACAACATCTTGAAAAAATGCAGGCCTGTGACTAACATTGTCATATTTTCCCCCTCCTGTTTTAACATCAAGCCAGCACAGCATCGCAGTTTGAGTGTTGGACTATGACTCTTGAGTCCAGGGTTTGATACCCCATTTTGCAATGAAACCCACTGAGTGACCTTGGGCAAGACACATGCTCTCATCCTCAAAGGAAGGCAATAGCAAACCTCCTTAGAACAAACCATGTCAAGAAAAACCCATGATAGGTTCACCTTGGGATCACCATAAGTCAGAAATGATTTGAAGGCACCCAACAACAACAACAAAGATGATTTTAACATCTTTGACTGATGGAGAAGCCACTTGAGCTTCAAAAGCTTGCAAGATGTATTTTATGCATTTTGATTATCCCAATAAAGGTATCACTGTTTTGTGAATTTTGGATTTTATGAAACCATAACAAAATGAGCTCTATGAGTTCACAAAATTACATCGTAAAGAGGTACACAGTATGTATTAAAGGCCGGATCTGCACAGCAGAAATAATGCATTTTGACACTGTTTTAACTGCCATAGTTTAATGCTATGGAATTCTTGGTACTGAAGTTTTGTGAGACATTTAGCCTTCTCTCTCAGAGAGCTCTGGTGCCACATATTTTAAAATAACATATGCATCTACAGATATCAAATATTTTTTTAATACAAAACTAACACATTATAATGTCTCATTACCTGCACTTCATAGTCAACATTTAGGAGATAATAATGTGACTTAGCCCTAACAGGATACAGTTGTGTTTCATGATATAAGCTGGTATTGTCACATGTAAAATCACCGCCGCTGCCGCTGGGTGACTGTAACCCAGCTGCATCCAGGGTCCCAGTCAAACTAAGCTGGCTAGTTTTCCAAAATAGGAGCTTGCCGTTTTGGAAAACTGACCAGCTAAGTGTGGCTGGGACCCAGGCAGCAGCTATTTTACATGTGATAATACCAGTTTATATCCTGAAAACAGGGATAAGTTGCATTAATTTAAGTGTGATAATCTCCTTAGTTGAAACAAATGAAATAAAAAGATATGGCACCCAGTATATCCAAAACATCAAGTGTACTTTTGGACCACATATAGTTTTAAGTCTAAAGAGATTTTAGTTATTGAACTAGGACAATTTTCTATTGGTTAATTTGTACAGGACAATCTAACTTTTATTCCTCTCAACCTTTCCTTAAAATCAAATGTAGTGCTTTTGGGCATTTATAAACCAGTCTTATTGGTTTCGGTTTCACTGAGGATATTATTAATGTTTTCAATAGAACTGGAGTGGCTGAGGCATTCAGAGTTAAAAGTTTGCATGTAGGCACCAGAAGATGTTGGAATTGTAAATCATTGGTATAGATAAGGAGACTTGTTAACTGCCTTCAAGTCAATCCTGACTTATGGTGACCCTTTGGATGAGACGTCTCCAAGACTCCCTATCCACCACTGCTTAGTGACCTCCTTAGTAGAGTCCATCTCATCCTCACTTTCTACATTCCTCCACCTTTCCTAGCATTATTTCTTTTTTCTAGTAAGTCATGCTTTCTCATGTGGTTAAATGCCTGTACTGCAGCCACTCACTCATATACCACAAGGTTGCGAGTTCAATACTAGCCAGGGCTCAGGTTTGACTCAAGCCTGCATCCTTCTAAGATTGTTAAAATTAGTACCCTGCTGTTGGGGGGGGGGGGCAATGATCTTACAGTTGTAAACCACTTAGACACTGCATAGCGCAGTATGAAGCGGTATATGAATGAAACTGCTTTGCTTTGCTATCCTATGATGTGACCAAAGTACGACAACTTCATCTTGATCATCTTGACTTCCAGGGAAATTTCAGGCTTGATCTGTTCAAGGACCCATTTATTATCCACAGTATCCTCAGCACTATTCTCCAGCAGCACATCTCAAATGAGTTGATTTTCTTCTTATCCTCTTTCTTCACTGTCCAACTCTTGTACCCATACATAGTGATGGGGAGTACTATGGCTTGCATCATTCTAACTTTTGTGGCAGAAATTCTTGATTTGGACAAATCAATTGATCCAAAGAATATATCCCATAACCAACCACTTTCTTCTATTAAAAGAGAGAGGAAAAGAGAAGCCATACCTGTGGAGGTGGGTATATTTTCATGTACTGTATTTTCAGACATTTGGGAGACTTTCTGTGTAGCTTGAGGACAAAAATTCCTTGGAAATTCCACCATTTAAAAAAAATGGGTGGGTTTAAGTGGTCATAAAAGTGAGGTATGGAAGCCACATAGGGCCTGTGTACTATACATCGTCCTTTCAAAGAGTTAATTAAATGGATTCATATGGATCAAAGATTTTGAATGCCAAACTACTGAGGCAGTAAAGATTTCAGTGAGTACGTTTCCTTTCTTCATTATATGAACAGTACATAAGGCAGTCCATCTGAAAAGAATTTCCAAATAAATTGATAACAAGGTTGCCCAAGGAGAAGGGCATTGCCCAATACTGTGTTTTCCAGTTATTTTTATGAATAAGGAAACATGCCTTACTACTCTGACTCAAGTCCTGATATGTCATGTTAAAAATATTAACCTGTACTGGAGCATTATTTCACCAGAATTAATAATTTAATACTGAGGAAACCGCTCGCCCTTCTTAGATACACCCAGATGTCCTCTGTTGTGCTTGGAGGAAGATATGTGATATTTATTTATGACCATGTCTGTAGTAATAAAGAGGCTGAGATTCTTGTGCATTATATTCTTAGCTTTTCTATAACTATCTAAACAGAGTAAAATTCTGCCTTAGTTGTTGGGAGGTCATGATAATTTGCCAGATATTCAGAAAATGGAGATCTAGCTAGCCACTAAAAATAAATGAATTAACACCAAAATAGCCAGCCTCTCCTTATCGCTGGACAAAATATACCGTACTTAACCTATGTTGAAACACATGCTTTTGTTTGACATCTGAACCATTATTGCTGATTTAAAGTTATGATGTAGGAACTATGGTCTGAAGTTGTCTTATAACTGGTCATACTATTGATTATTTCTAACCAAGTGTTCCTTATTCTGACTAGTGGAAACTTTCCAGAGTCCTTCCTTTCACCTATTCTATTTAATTAAAGATGTCAGGGGCTTGGGATATTCTCAATGCAGAGCATGTGTTCAGTCCCACATCCTCCCCATTTTTTTTTAATTTCCTATCTATTTTATTTCCATACTAACCTCATGTTTTTTGTATGCTTTGAGAAAAACAGCAGTTTAGAATCACATTTTTTGCTGAGAAAACTGTGGGTGAAGTGAAACCTCCTTCACTGGTGCTTTGGTCACCATTTAGAGAGTGCGTGGGGGGATTTCAGTGGGGTGGAGGAAAGAGGGATAGACAGGTCTAAGCACCTTAGTGTAATTTGAATTCGTGTGAATTACAAAGTCATATCTTGCAGGAATTCTTTAACATGAAGTCATTGCCGCCCCTGAAGATCTTGGCAGTTGCTGTAGGATTCTAAGCAAACATAGTCAGCACTCATCAGACCAGATGTCCCAACCTGGTAGGTGCATGTGCAAATGTCTTTTAACATTAAACCACTTGTTCTTGTTGAAATGCTTATTGATTACCATGAAACATTGTGAAATACACGCACATGGGTGCATGCACAACAATTCATTGATCTTAACTAAGGATGTAATTCTTCACCATTTTTTTCCTTGATGGAAGCACTGATTAGTTCTAACAATTTTCTTACCACTGTGATAAAGCTTTATATATCCAATACAGTAATATTTATATTCTATTATTATTCTATTATTAAATATTCTTTTATTTATATAATTTATAATTCTTTATTGCATTTATATTAATATTCTATTTATTATTCTATTTATGTTATTACAGTATATTATATTTCTCAATGTTTCTGTGAAGATATATATATATATATATATATATATATATATATATATATTTGTGCAGAAAATTATGCAAAACAACCACATGAGAATTTTGTGCAAAATAACTCTCAAATGATGAAGATTCTCATCTGTCTAGGATTAGTTCAGAATAGAATTAGTACTGAATTAGGGTTGTCACCTCTTGTTTTCTGTGAGGTTCTCCATCTATAACATCTGTACAATGGGCAGATATAATATGGTCCATAGTTGCTCCTATTTAATTTCCCATGTGCAAATAGGCAGGAAAACCAGAACTTTTCTTAACGTTGGAGAGGTGCTCAGCATTGATAGGCACATTATTTTTGATTTTGCATTCTTGCAGGTTGTTGCAGGAAGAGGGCAAATAACTTTCCCCATCCATTATTATTGAAACAGGCTTAAATATGCTAACTTTTACAAACACAATATGCATCTCCATGAGTCCAGCATGCCCTCCAACTATCCCAGTTTGGCACAGACAGTCCCAATTAATCTGTTAATTTTTCAGCTGTTCTAATTTCTGTCTCTTCCAGCTTTTGTCCTCATTTAGGTCCAATTGGTGCAAATTTAGTTCAAAGTGCAAAAGTAGTATGCATTCATCTAACTCAACAGGGGGAAGAAGAGGAGTAGGTGAAACCTTTCTGTTCTTCAGCAGGCTCAGGCAAAAGCAAACTGTTGCAGACTTTTTTAACTCATGTGTCCTTCCTCTTGACCACACTGTAATGATGCATGGCTACACAAATCCCAGATTTCATCTGTGAAATGTTGGAGGGCATGAACCAGTATGCTTGTGTGTATCAAGAAACTGTGATGAGAAGAGTCCTAAAGTGAGAAGAACCTTTGGTTGTTTTGCACAGAAAACATATTTTTCTATGCAGCTTTTTCTATGCCAAAAAGTATTTTTTGTGTTTTTTGTGTAAAAGAAAAAAATATGTGTGGATTTTTCAAAGAAAAGTCCTAAATTCTGATTAGGCTTCAAAAACTACATGGTTATTAAAGTCTGGCAGTGGTAAGCAAATTGCTAAAATTACTTGTTGCTTCTTTTGAGAAGAAAACTAGTGATGAATTACAACCCTAGTTTTGTGCCTTTCTGGTTGATAGTTCCTGAGGAGGATGGACAGTCCTAGCGGCTCAGTTTTGCCAAATCATGAGGGAAGGGAGAGCTCAGCTCCTGGATCCCCAAAACTTTTTCAGGGGTCCATTCAAATGGGGGAGATTTCTTTCATCCCCCCCCCTTTTTAAAAAAAAGTATTTATCCAAATGTGTATTTTGAAGAAAGAGAAACTATCATATTTTTCTACTGGACTTAAAGCTGTGAGAATCTGTCTTTTGAGTAAGCAAGAGTGCACTTAAAGCTACAGTCTTAAATATGTTTTTAAATATGTTTTCTTCTTAGGGAATAGGCTCCATTCAACATAATGGAACCTGCTAAAGTGGACTCAATTTGCACTATTTCTCGCAGTCTGCAAAGGCCAGTAAAACCTGGATGGGATTGTTCTGTCAGGCTGCATCCACACTGCATAAATAATCTAGTTTGACACCAGTTTAATTGCCATGACTCAGTCCTGTGGAATTCTGGAAACTGTGGTTTTGTGAGGCATTCAGCCTTCTCTACCAGAGAGCTCTGGTGCTACAAGAAACTACAAGTCCCAGAATTCCATAGCATTGAGCCATAGCAGTTAAAGTAGTGTCAAACTGGATTATTTATGCAGTGTGAATGCAAGCTCAATATTCCTGGCTCTGAGCTACCTCACAGTACAGCTCAACTGGATATGAGCATAGGGATCACCTAGCATCATTCATCTACATACCCACCCTTAATGTTCTTTGCCATCCTGTGAATAAAATGAAGAATCCCATGTTTTTCCATTGCTCTGCTTGTCATGCCAGTTTCCACCCTAAGTGCCTGTGTTTCTTCTCTGCTGAGCACCACTCTGAATGCAATGCAAGCTCTTTGATGCCAAAGTGTTCAGTTTCACTGTGCCTGAGCATCCAGTGTAATCCATTGAAAGGGCACTGTCCTTCAGGCCTTTCAGCTGGGCTGACAGCTGCCCACTGATTAATTGACAGGTTAAAAAGATTGATTCCACATGTCAGAGCTGTAACCGTATCAGAACAATGCGGCTGTCATTTGGGCTGTAAAACAGATGCTTGCATTAACCGCCCCGACAGCGGCAGCACAGGAACACATGCACCTGCCTTTATGGAGCCTAAACACACAGCCGCACACCAATTAATCATCCTGAGAGACTCAGTGGAGGATTCAATAAAGAGTCCTGTGTGCCAGTCTGGGTTGGCAGATCTGGCCCTTTCCATGAAAGGAGAAAGAGAGGATCTAAGGAAACAGGACTGAAAAAAAGGCAGGACCCACCCTCCTCTCCAGTTTATCATTCCTTATTCTAAGCCATATGTCCATCCAACACCACCGAAGTATAATCATCAACACCTATTCAGAAGTTATTTCCTCTGCCTTATGTTATTGTGCTCTTTACCTCTTGCACATTAAATTTGGAAACTGGGATGTTAATCATGTAGCTCACTGGGTGACCTTGGGCAAGTCCAGCTAGACTCACAGGGATATCATAAGGTGGGTCAGAGGGAGGAGAACCATCTATGTCACCTTCAACATCTTTGGGGTTAACAGGTGACAGGTGGCTTGAAGGCATATACACAAACAAGAGAAAGAAATTCAGCCCACACAACTTTTTTCAGTAATATTTTCTATCTGCATACCAGCTGCATCTGCCCCAGTAGTCCTCTTACAATTTCACTGTCCATCCCTCCACAACATCTCACTGCCAGTCGTTCCTCCACTATTTTGTAATGGATCCCAAAACATCCTTATTGACATCCTTTCAGTTTTGGAGTGCTATTTCAAGATGCATGTTCCATATGGATGTCTTCAAGTCTCTGAACTGACTTGGGGGCTAAAGATATGGCCCCTAAATAACGGTGTCCTGTCACCCCTTTCCTTGCCAGATCGGACCCATGGCAACCACATGCTGTGGCCCCAATCCTTTTTGGAGCAGCAAAAAGCTGTCCTTGCCACCATGGCAGCAGCTTTTCTGAACTCCTTTGGTACAGCGTGTCTGAACGCTGTGCCAAGGGAGTGCCCTGATGCCGCTCACCATACAGTGGGGTCCGCAGCATAATGGAAGCATTGGGGCAGAGTCGGGGAGGCCAGCATTTGGTTGCCATGCCCCAACTCCATCCCCAGGCCAACCCTTTTGGCCAGTATGTACAGAACCTTGGACTCTATGTCTATGTTTCCTGTAAAACAGGCAGCCTATATTCATTTGATGATCATTTTCAGCCAGCCTACAATATATCACTATCCTCTAATAGAAATGTGTGCATGATTCAGAACTTCTCCATCTTTACTGGACCAAAAGTGCTGCCTTTGACCACCTAGAGCTGCTCAACTGTAAGATCAGATAGTCCATCTAGTTCAGCATCCTGTTTCCCATGCTAGACAAACAGATGCCTCTGGCAAGCAAATAAAGCTGGGCCCTATCTAGCTCATGCATAACAATTCTGTCCCACAAGTTCTCTTACATCAGCAGTGGGCAACTTCCATGAGCTCAGAGCTGCATTAATACCCCAAAGCCTATTAGGAGTCATACTCCATCCTTTTTACTGCTACTGTTGTCCTATTTAATGCTACATGTTGGGGGGGGGGGAGTTTGTTTGTTTGATATCCTGCCTAGTGTGATGTAGTGGTTTGAGTGTTGGACTACGACTCTGGAAACCAGAGTTCAAATCCCAGCTTGGCCATGAAACCCACTGAGTGACTTTGGACATGTCACATGCACTCAACCTCAGGGGAAGGCAATGGCAAATCTCCTTTGAACAAATCTTGCCAAGAAAACACCATGGCAGGTTCATCTTAGGGTCACCATAAGTCAGAAACTACTCAAATGCACACAACACACACACTTTCTGATCTAAGACAGTGTACAACCTTTAAAAAGAGGCAAATTTCTATTTTTTTAAAAAAAACATTAATTAAAATGCAGGCTAAACACAGTTTTTAAAAACACATACACAATTTAATAAAACAGAAACAACATCCTCTCCCCAATTAAAAATGCAATCTATCAGATTATATTAACATACAAAACCCTTCTTAAATAAATAAAAAAGGATCTTTACCTGCCAACAGAAAGACAGAAGAGAGGGATCTAACCAGACCTCCCATTGAAGAGAGTTCCACAATCTGAAAGGATCCATGGAGAAGGTTCTCTCTTGCAACCTCAGCAGATGGTTGTGGGATTGAGAGAAAGCCTTCCCCTGCTGATCTTAGAGCTCAGGTGGGCTCATATAGAGGAATATATATTTTCAAATATTCCAAACCCAAGCTCTGTAGGGCTTCAAAGGTCATAATCAACACTTTGAATTATGCCCAGAAGTGGATCAGCAGCCAGTTTACCCTAAAGGAAGGAATGTGCACTTGAGTTTCTAAGTTGGCATGTAGACTGTTGCTTCTAAGAGGCTGTGAGAAGTATTTCCTCTTTTCCAGTGTTGTGTTGAGTGGCCATTCTACTTCTGTATGCTCATATATTCTTTCCCCAGGATTGTAAAGTTACAGTTTTCATGATCTTCTTATTGAGGTAGAATCAATGGTATTAGGTAGTTCCCATTGTCTCTGTTTCTGGTTTTTATTTTTACAAAACAGCATGCATTGAAGATGCCAGCCACAGATGCTGGCAAAATGTCAGAAAGAAACTCTTCTAGAACATGGCCACACAGCCTGAAAAACCCATAAAAAACTAAGCATGCATTGAGCCTGCCACAATTTTCAGTCAAATTAGTTTATGTCTTTCTCTCCTCCACTTATCAAGGAACCGATATGTGGTGGGAGAACAAAGGCCAAGATCCTACATTGTGTGTGTGCAGTGTAAATCTATACCCATCTAGAACATGAGTAAGGTATACCATCAACATTTCAGTGGCTGAAAGGGCATTCATAGGGGGAAGTGGTCTGCCTAAAATAATAATAGAGATCAGTGTTGAAAAATGACTTCAATTAAACAGGGGAAATGTTATTTAGCAGAAGTTGAAATCTATGTCTGTGCAAACCTCTAATATAAAGCATGAGCTGAACCTTTGTAAAGGCTAACCAGTGAGCTCAACCAAGCACAAAGAGCACATGAGCCTTATAGAAGACTATGCATCTTGGAAGTGAGAAAATTAATACAAGAAATGAAGATAAGCCTTACATCTAACACCCTCCCGCCCATACATCTTGTGATGTTTTGAGTATTGCAGGATCTCTGTGAAATCTTTTTGGAGATAACAAAGGGTCACCTCTGAGCAGGTTTCTGCCAGAATATGCCTTAAAGCTTTTATGGCTAGATTCAATATAGATATACAGAGATTCATTATCTTAAAAGCTGTGAGGAGGTCCAACAAATATTTCCAGCCTGAAACAGGTTTATTTCCATCTGCACTTATCTGTGCTATTTAAACTCCATTGCTTGCCATTAATCTTTTCTAATGCAGCATAAGAGGGCTTATTTACTTTCTAATGACATCAATTGGCCATAAATATTAGACATCTAAAGTTGGCTGATGCTGGAAGGCCCATTTTCCATTCCAGCGTGGCATTTGACTATTTGCAAAGCTGCCTTTCTGTTTGTTCTCATGTGAGTTACTTATTGGCTGTCATAGGCCAGTGTTCAATTTATTTAAATTGAATGAATAAGTACATTAGGAAGAGCTGTCAAGAGAAGAGAGAATGAAAGACATGCTAGGATGAGTGATAAGTCAACAAGCTGCAAGGGAGATTCACTGAAGAAGTGAACAAATCAAACCACTAAAGAGAAAAAGGGAGGTGCCAAAGTGGCGGGAGTCTGGTGGCAGTTAAGCTACAGAGCTTCGTGTAAATAAGACCCACCAACCATAATCTATTGGCCATGAAGCAACATTTGTTCTATATGTTTCCTATTCAGACTGAAGTTAGTAATGTAGGCGTGCTTTAAAGGGGACAGAGAGATGCATTATAAGATATAAGTCACTGGGTTATTATCAAACACAGATTTAGGAGCTGTGTAAACCACTAGATACTTTATTGCTTTGGACAGTATTTCTCAAACTTCTGATACATGTGGGTTGTGTGTGTGTGTGTGTGTGTGTGTGTGCATGCGTGTCTTTCTCTGTCTCTGTCTCTCTCTGTGTGTAAAGAAATCTTCACTGTCACATCCCCTCAATTATTATTTTAGAAGTTTTAAGAAGAGAAATCACCAACCAGTCCCTGCATTTTGGCCAATGGTGGATCTGTCTTTCAAATCCTTTTCATCCCCTGATAAATGTGAAAAATCTAGCAATTTGAGGGGTGGGTAAAAATATCATTCTAAGACCCTTTCTCTAACATCTTACCTTTTGCACTAACACTGGTAAAGCTGCTCCCAGCATGGAGTTGTTTGCTGTTGTGTGCCTTCAAACCATTTCCAACTTCTGGTGACCCTATAATGGGATTTCCTTGTTCAGAGGTGGTTTGCCTTTACCTTCTCTTTGGGCGAGAGAGTGTATGACTTCCCCAAGGTTACCCATTGGTTTTCCATGGCTGAGAAGGGAACTGAAACCTGATCTCCAAAATATTAGTCCAAGTCTCAAAGCACTGCACCACACAGGTTCTACCAGTGACACATATTTAAAAACTGAGATTGTTCCAGATTAGACATTAGGCATTATTGTTATTACGTGCTTTCATATCAGCTCCAATTTTTGGCAACCCTGTCTAAGGGGAATATTTATTCAGAGGAGGTTTGCCACTGCCTTCCTCTGGGGCTGAGAGAGTATGACTGGTCCAGGGTCATCCAATGGGTTTCTACGGCTGAGCAGGTATTTGAAACCCAGTCTCCCTGGAGTCCTAGTCCAACGCTCAAACCATTACAACACACAGGCTCTTGATAGTGTGTGCCATGTTGTGCATATGGTAACACAATATGTAAATCAGAGTGTAGCTTACAGATTTCCCTGTGATCACTCGTTTACCCCTGCCAGGACTGGATTACAGTAATTTCTGCCAGTGATATGCATCTATGATTGTCTTGACTGATATGTTTTACTCTGTGATGAAGTCCCTCGAGATGATTCTCATTGTTGCTTGCATTGGAGCACACACATATATACACATATACTCCAAAGTATGTGAGTTAAAATAGTGACTAGTTCTGTGGAGAATGTTTATCCTCTAAAGCCACCTCTTCCTTGCATTTGACAGAACCATTTTCTTTCTCCAAACAGTTTACATTTCTGATTCCAGCATTATCTTCCTTGCCAAACCCACTAGTGTTCCTCTTACTTTGAGGCCCTTCTAGTCTAAATACAACTGTATTTATTTATATGCATCTACAAACACTACATGATATATCTCTGTCTGTCTGTCTGTCTGCCTGCCAGCAGGTGTGGGCTGAGTACAGCATAGGAATTTCATGCAACCTAGGGCTGCGATAATTCTCTTCCAGAAAACCAGGACAATAGTATATGGGACTGGATTGGGTGAATTATCACAAAAAACACCCCACAAACACACATTTTGACATTCTATTTAACATTGTTTTATTGCATATTTCAGTAGTATTATTATTAACATATTATCTCCATCCTCGTCAAATCAGCACATAGAAAAAAAAATCAAAAATTATTCTGAATCAAGACATTAATTAACTAATTAATGAAAGTTCACCTAATCTCCTCTCCCCCTACCCTGGACTTACAAACAATTGGAAGACAGGCAAACTGAAACAAAAACCAGTAGGTGGGATTTGCCATGGAGGGGAGTCTTCTCAAGAATGAACACAAGAGATCCCAATTGAAAGGAAAAGGCCACGACTTTATTAACAACAGCTGTAATGTAGGGTTGGCCCACAAAGCAAGAGGTCTGGTTCTGTTATCAACCAATCCCCGGATTGATTGATGAACCCATTTGCTTGGTCATGGCCAAGTTTCGGGATGACAATCTGGGTACAAGTTCAAAATGACAAAAACAACTGACAAAAACAGCAACAACCCTCTCCTTCCCTCACTAGCAAAAGAAAGAAAGAAAGAAAGAAAGAAAAGAACAGCCTGCAGCTGCTGGAGGACAAGAAGAAAGGAAGGCATCAAGGTTTCACTTTCACAGCATGACTCTTCCTCTTTGTAGTCAGAGGGGAAGATACAGAAGAGAAGCCCGGTGTTATACTTTCACCTCCTCTACTTCCTTAAGCAGAAGGAAAGGTCAGATAAAAGAGAGCTTGTTCCAGGATTGAGGCAAGGCAAATCCAAGCATGGAAAGGCTGTGCTTATGCTTGGCTAGCCTTTGGCTTGTGGATAAGTTTGGCTTCCCTCCCATCCACACACTACAGTGAGAGTGGAATCCGGGATATGCTGCTTCAACAGGCCCAACTGGCCAGGACCTTTTTTTTAAAGACCCTTTAATCCATGTTTTTCCCAGTTTCCCGGGACAAATGGCAAGCTTTTTGTTGTTGTTCTTCACAGACTCTTTCTGGATTTTCACAACAATATCACTTCTACTGTATAGCCCATCACACCTAGTTCCCAACATTTTATGGCAGGCAAATTGTCTAAGCAACTCCTGTTATTTTCTCCTGAAATCATTCAGGAAAGACAGTTAACACAGCAAACACACAGACACACACAGCTATTTCTTTTCAAAACTACAACTGGACTTCCACCCACTTGTGAGTTTTGTTTTGTTTTTTTCTATATATATATATATATATATGTAGATATATAGAATGTATGCATTTAAAAAATGCCCCAGCTATATCTACATGACAAATGCAGCACATTCCTCTGGAATTTTCTATAAGCAAATTTTACACAGCATAAATTTAGCCAAATCAATGTTTTACTGTAACAGAGGGCTCTGCATATGCAGGGATAGCCATGTTGTCCATGTAGCAACGTACAATTATGTCAAAAATCTAGAAAACAGCAATACTTTTATTGGGCCAACCAAAATGCTCTGCAGTTTAAGCCATGGTATCCTTTTTTGATGAATAATTATTTGACTGAGGAGATATGGATTGCCTTTTCTAAATCAGTCAATAGAAATGTCATCCCACTTGGAAAATCTTCTACAATGCAACAAAGTGAGGAAGGAATAGGAACCATCTTCTCTGATATGAACCTTCTAGTCTTTAATATCATCCAGTGAGGCACCGGTCCTGCTATCTTCACTTATGGCCACCAACACTGAGCAGATGGAAACTGGGACATGTCTTCACAATTGTGGGGAGTGCTGTAATTCAAGGGGGATCTCCCCAACAAAAATCATTCTTAACTGGCAGGGTTTTCTCCTTTCTTTTGCTTTTTACAAAGTGACTTTATTCCTTTTGCTTATATCAAGAAGCAGTTTCAAGGGCTGCGACACAGGATGTTCTACTTCAAAGTGAAAAGAGATTGTAATCATTTGCTTTTGCCTGAGCCTACTGGAATGGACAAGACTCCACTCTCTCTTCTCTCTTTCTGCTGGTTTGAAAGTAAATTGACTTTGGTTCAACTCAGTTTGCAGCAATTGAAGTATGCTGAAGCCAAGTGGGAGGAGGAGAGAGAAACTAAGCTTTTTATTAGCAACCAAGAAAGTAGGACAGCAGAGGATTAACAGTATGCTTCACCTCCAATATTCAGAAAGCTAAAAATTTCAGCTCTGCATGCACTTTGATGAAATACAAGCTAACAGTCACTGAACAACAAAGGGATTTGATCAGCAGCACCTCATGCTACCACTGAAGTGTGTCCTTCCTCTGCTTGGATTGTGACCATTGGTGTTTGTGGTAGATTGCTTGATGAACATCTTAACACAATATGTGGGTGCTTTGAATAAAGCAAATTGTATGCTGACAATAATTAGAAAAAGAAATGAAAATAAAAATGTCAGCATCTATTGCCCCTCCCCCCCCCCCAAAAAAAATCTATCATGTGGCCATATTTAGAATACTGTGTAGAATTCTGGTCATTGCATCTGATATTGTAAAACTAATCAAAAATCAAAAGCTACAAAAATGGCAACTAAAATGATGAAAGGCTCGAGCAACTCCTCCATGAAGAATGTTTCTAATGTTTGGGGCTATTTAGCTTTGAAGGAAAAAGAAAATATGAGAAGGCATAATAAAGGTGTACAAAATCATGCATGGTAAGAATAAAATGAATGAAGAGATTTTTTTTATCACTTTCTCATAATCCTAGAACCCAAAGGTGTTGTCCTCTGAAGCTGAATGACAGGAGATTCAGGAGAGATAAAAGGAAGTAGTTTTTGTACTGTCTGTAGTTTGAACTGTGGTATTTACTGCTGCAAGGTGTAGTGAGGACTACCAACTTGGCTGGTTTTACAAGGAAAACAGCCAATTTTAAAGAAGACAAGGTTGCCAATGGTTACTAACCATGAAGACTCATCTATTGATCATCTCTTCAGAAACATATCAAGTTGGATTTTTAAAATGTTCAGTCTTAGTTCTACTGTTATTGGAAAGACTAAAATAGCCACCTTTGATTATTTGAAAAACAGAAAGGCTAGATCAACAGATATACTAATAATTAAGCATGACGTATTGGTTTGAGCGTTGGACTACAACTCTTGAGACCAGGGTTGAAATCCCTGCTTGTCCATGAAAATCCACTTGGTGACCTTGGGCAAATCACACACTCTCAGCTTCAATGGATAACAATGGCACGCACATGCACATGCACACACACACACTCCAAAGAAACTTGCCATGAAAACCTTGTGATAGGTTCGCCTTAGGGTCACCATATGTCAGAAATGACTTAAAGGCAAACAACATACACACAAGGTATGGTATCCATTGGTGTATAAAAGCTCTGCTAGATAACCTGTAGAGCTGATGCCAGCCAGAGTAGACAATAGTAGATGAGATAAGCAGCCTATATATTCTTATATAAGACAATTGATGCTTCTATAGAGGTTCAGACTATAAAGCCTTATAATGCCTCGTGCAGCCTATATAGTCTGCCTCTGTATAACAGTCTCTTCCCTTAGTTCACAACCTATGAAAAATGGGTGAAGATCTTCAGTGACTGTAGTTCAGTGCCAGATTACATACTTCATATGCAGAATCTCCTAGGTTAAAACTTTGATATCTCCAATTAAATATTCATCATAGAAAATATCTTGATGGACAAATAGTGTGTACTTTCATAGACAGACAAATAAGGTAACATAATAAATTTATTCTTAGTACATTTCTTTCCTACTACCATATTCAGGGAGCAGGTTATTCAGTGGTTGAATGAGCTAGTTACATAGAAGATGAAGAAAATAGATGGGGGGGGGGGGGAAATTGACCATAGACAATAAGTGCACTCATCATGTTCTTGATCCCATTAAGAAATTGTTTGTTTGTTTGTTTGTTTGTTTGTTTAGCATTGCAGCAGGGCATCTAGGTGGGTAACTCTGCCACATCTCAAAATAGGCATCCATTGGTGTATCCATTGTTCTGAGAGACTAAAATAAATATTTTAATAATGTAATAGTGGACATGACTCCCAATTTTCATTCAGAACCCCTGTGATGCCTTAGGGTCACAATAAGTTGGAAATGGCTTGAAGGCACACAACAACAACTCAAATCCCTAGGTCTGGATGGAGAAATCTGTCAGCTTTGCTTCCTCCCATATAGAAACTCTCCAAGTTCTTTCCAGCCTGAATATAAAGGAATTTGCACATTCTTATTAAAAAACAACAACAAATGAAATGCAAAACAAAATGAAATTCTCCAGCAACAACTGAGATTGTACAAAACGCTGCATTACCCAAAGCCAGGCCAGGCCAGGCCAGCTGGGAAAAAATACATAACTGGGTAGATAAGCTTACCCAGATGGCAACCTCAGAGCAGGCCTGACTGTGGCCTCTTCCCCACAACTTGATAAAGATTCATGAGTCAATAAAAGTCTGCATGCCTGAGAGCTCAGCATCTCAGCTGTATCTTATGGAAAATAAAAAGTCCCCCTTGCTCCACATCTGGTCGTTTGGCAGTGCTGGGAAGGGGGAGGAGAAGGAGCAGAGAAAGAGGCCTGTACTGCAAGAGGGACTTGGCACTGCAGGATCATAAATCTGCTCCTCTTTTCTCCCATTAATTCTGAGCTATCCCTTTGTCAGGGCTGAAGCAAAAGGACACCAGTTTCAAACAGCACAACTTGTCAAGTTGCTTGGTGTGCCATAAATCATTCACAGCATCTTCTCTTTCATGTCTGCTGAGTTGGGAGATTCAGCTGACGTTTCTTAAACACTTCCACATTCGCCTGAACATTGCTTGCTTCAGCTCAAACACTCTGCTATGGCTACAATGAGGAGAGGCTCTGTTTCCATCTCCCCCCTCCCCCCCCACACATACAAACATGGTAAACAATTCACTTGGTGAGCTACAAAGAATGAAAAGGCCTTCTCTGAATCATGCTGGCAAGGAGAATGCTGTTTCAACCAATATATTCTTACAATCTGCCTGCAAATTACTACTTTTCTTTCATGGTGGAACATTATGGGACTGCCAAACATTCTTGTTGCTGCTGCTGTTTCAACAGCAAGTCAACAGTTAGTATCCTATTGACTATGTGGGCAATGGGCCTGGCCATTTTGTAATCCAGGAGTTTGAGCTAATAACCAGGTGTTGTGATGGCAGCATTACAAAGACAGTCCTTGCTTGCTCCTGAGTTGAGTTGAGATGATTTTGAGACTATTTTGCTTTGTGTGATGTCAGGCCTTCAGCTGACAGCCAATATGGCCCTTGTTTGCTCACATTAGACCAGTGGGACTCCTTGCATAAGCCAGAAGCACCAGCACCATTCTATTGGTGTTAACTGCTCTACCCTGAGTACAATCTTCTAGGCATTTTTGCTACACTAATGCAGTAGAATGGTACAAAACCTTGCAAAACAAAACAATAAAACTTATTGCATCCACATGTGATATCCTTTGGGCATCTACCGAGCCCCCAAGACCTGACAGAGCTACAAGCAAGGCCACGTCCCATGGCTACTTGAAGCAAGGACAAGATGGTGCCAGAAGTGGCTGAAGTAGTAGCTGAACACTAGTAAGTCAGTGCTAGAAGTAGGCTCAAGCTCTCTACATCACCTGAGGGAGGAATATGTGGCTCACACAACTCTGTCCTATTGAAGCCCTTTGTGCTGAACATCAGATCAGCCCAATAAAGGCTGATGACAGCAAGAAGTTGGACGAGTGGGTAGGTCTCTGCAAGATCAACAGAGAAGGGAAAGCATGCAAAGTTTTGAGCTACACTTGTTTGGTTGCGAAAGACTATGGCAAAGAATCTCAGGGTAAAGATGTCATTAAAGAATACTTCAAGGAGATGAACAAATAAAATGTATTTGAGCCTTGGAGGGGGGCAGGGAGACAGGGGAAAACCATCTGGCTCAGAAAGAAGAATTGGACCTGCCACTGCTTCCCCTAGCACATTGAACTAGCTTGGGGATGTCATGCTACACTAAATTTATTCTTAGAGGAAGCAATAGTTTCAAACATGTGGCTACCACTGAGCTATGGAATCTGTCCACCCAAAGGGTTATGAGATATGGTGCCATAGGCAGTGTTTTACCCAGAGGACTGCTTTAGAAACTGAGTTATGGTTCTAGCCTCCAAACACAGTTCAGTAGTGTTATTTATACCCGTTCTCTCCTGGGAAAACACATAAAGCCATTACTGATATAGTGGTAAATTTTGAAGTGGATGTCATTTTCATGACAGTCCCTACAGCCATCTTCCCTAGCAAAGTTCTCAAGGCTGCTACTGGGCTTGTCTTGTCATTGCCACCTATGCCAGCATAGTTACACTGGTTCACAGGATCATGGTCTCAGATACCTATGCTGATCATTGTTTGTTTTAAATATTTTGCTTAACAATGGGAAGAACCCCGAGCAACAGCTTGCTATGGAAGAAAATCCATTTTCCCTCCACCTACTTGACAATTAGGGTTTCCAAATCTCAGGGCTTGGCTCTGAGTTTCCATTTCCCATGAAATGATTGAACTTTTTAAATAACCCAAGGGTTGACAGAGAGTGGCGGGCAGGCCTGTTTTCTGCTGCCTCAGAGGGTACAACCAAGTCTAATGGTTTGAAATTACAGGAGAGTAGATTTAAATTGAACATTAGAAGGAATTTCTTGACAGTAAAAGTGGTTTGACAGTGGAACCAACTGGGGTCTCCTTCTCTCTGGACATCTTCAGAAAGAGTCTGGACACCTATCTGCTAGGGATGTTTTAGCTGGAGATCCTGAACTGAGGAGAAGGTTGGACTCAATGGCCCATGAGGCCCCTTCCACTTCTATGATTCTAAGGTTCTGGTGGTAAGAGAAAGAAGATAAAGGAAGCCTAAGAGCCTACACAGACAAACAGCCAAAGGGGGAAATGAAAGCTCAGCTGGGTCTGCTGTGAACTCCACAATCTGAGGTTTGGCTGGAATATGTTTACCACCTTTGTTTCTGGCTCTAATTCACAGCTCTGTAAAGCACTCTGCCAATACAGCATTTGCTGATGTATAGCTACAGCCATTCCCACTGTTTCCCTTGCTCTGTCTCAGTATAGAATAATACACAATTAATTGATTTTCTGTTGCTCTTTTAGTACAGAAAATTAATTTTGGAGCAACCTTGTTTTCTCAGGGTATGAATTCTCTACATGCTGAGTAATTCCACTCATACATTATTCATGAGTGAGAATAGTGATGGAGTGTGTAACTCAGGCAGCCCCCAGAGCCGCAAGCTGAGAGTCACTGCTAGTGATACAACAATATTCCACTGATACCTCTAAATAATTCACATCTACAACTCAATTTGGCACTGGATACAGGGCCCTGGATGTAACTGAGGAACAGAAGGAGAGAAGCACCTTGGCAGGGAATCATCAATGACAAAGCAAAGGAGGATATGTGCCTCTTCCTTATTTCTTAGAAAATCACAGAAGGGTCTTTCATGTCTGGTACTGGGACTGGTCCATACATGTCTCTGTGCTGCCCAGTTTTTGCATACACAATCCTTGTTGATTTATTTTATATCCCTCCTTCCTCCCAGCACAGAATTTTATGGGGTATTTCCCACTCTTTGGGGAGCTTTTCCAAGAAAATGTGTTCCAGCTTTGTTCCTACTTTGTCATTTTGGAGATATGGGATCTTGGAAAAGTTACTTATTATAGAATCATATTATATAAAGCTTTAGAATCATAGGATGCATCTGCACTCAGAAATAATCTAGTTTGATACCACTTAACTGTCATGGCTCAATTTTGTGGAATTCTGGGAAATGTAGTTTGTTATGACACCAGAACACTTTGATAGAGAGGGCTAAATGTCTCACAAAACTACAGTACCCAGAATTTGATAGCATTGAGTCATGGCAGTTAAGGTAGTATCAAACTGGATTATTTATGTAGTGCAGATACAGACCTAAAGTTGGAAGGGGCCAGAAAGGCTATCTAGTCCATACCTCTGCCATGGAGAAATACACAACTAAGGTATACCTGAGAGATGGTTATCCAAATTCTGTTTAAAAAAATCTCCAGTGAATGAGTCCATCACCTTCTGAGAAAGTCCATTCCGTTGTCCAACAGCTATTACCATCAAGACGTCCTTACTAATCTTTAGATGAAAAGTAATTAGTTGAAGTTATAGAAACAAAGACCAAAATGTAGTCTTCAGTGAAGTTCCACTGGTTACTTTCAATCAGAAATTGCAAAGGAGGTGCTCCTAGGTATAAAAAGAGAGGGGTCTGTCACAACTAATCATATTTTTAAGGATTACAGAACAAGGAAAGGATTGAGACACAATTTGTGGTTAAAAATGGGCAGAAAAAATGGAAAATATTCCTTGAAGTACTGCTAATAAGATTGCTGAGCATGAAAGGGCAGATATTCAAGGCACTATGTTATTATGTTATTAAGTACCCAGGCAACTCTGGACACAGTTCATATGTTGACAATGAAGATGATGATGATGATGATGAAGAAGAAGAAGAAGAAGAAGAAGAAGAAGAAGAAGGGATAACAAATGCCAATGAGGGCTTTCTGCTTAAGCTACGTTCCCCCAAAGTCTGGAACTAACACTGTTAGCAGGAAATCTAGCAATGGAAACATTTTGTTGTTTTTATTGTTAACTGCCCTTGACTTGGCCCTGACTCATGGCCATAAAAATTATTATTATTATTATTATATCCTCAGTACTCTTCTCCAGCACCACATCTCAAATGAGTTGATTTTTTCCCTATCCACTTTTTTCACTGTGCAGCTCTCACATCCACACATGGTGATGGGGAATCCAATGGTTTGGACAATTCTAACTTTAGTGCTCAGTTGTATGCCTTTGCTCTTTAGGATCTTAGCTCGTTATTTCATAGCTGCTCTTCACATTCCTAACCTTTTTCTTTTTTCCTCACTGCAGTCATCATTTTGATCAATGTTTTTTCCTAGGTATGGGAACTCTTTGACTATTTCAGTTTCTTCAATGGAAAGGCTATCAAATAAACACCTACTTCCTATTTACACCTCGCTTCTTTCATCTTAAGACTGGTGAGCCCAAGCCCAAGGTCAGTCTGTGTAGTGCTTATGAATGTGTGAACTGATCTTTGGCCTGTACTGAAGATTAAACAGGAAGCTCACACAAGAATGCTTTAATTGTCTTTAATGGCAAAGGTCATTGAGAGCTTATATGCAGAAATATTTTCTTGGTGATGAGGAAGCATCTGAGAGAAAGTGAGAAGGGAAGGACTTGATACCAACACTGGCGGATTTGATACTGAGATGGGAAAATCATATGTCTCTTTTCTGTCCCATCCCATTTTAACATTAATCTGGGGATTTCAAAAAATCTTCAAAAGATCACATTTAAATGTGCAATGGATCTTATTATTTTCCTGGAAAGCTTTGGCGGTGATTACATTGCCAATATTTAGTCATCGGTTTAAAAAGTTTGTTTCCACCCAAGATTTTGATACCCAAATACCATTTAACTAGTACTTATTCTGTGTTTTTGTTGTTGCCTGTTGGATCTACTTATTGTTTTTATTTCTTGTTTTATGGCAATACATTATTTTATCATTGTTAGCAGCTGCATTCAAGTCCTAAATCTGGGAGAAAGTCAGACTATGATGGTAATAAGTAAAACTTAGCATATGAAAAACAGCCCCTTTCCCAATCTGTCATTGGATGAATTGGGAAAGGTCATTCTTTTCTGGAGGGGCCAAGCCTACATTTTCCAAAACATCTGCAAGCGAACACTGAAAATGCCATACCAGAAGACAGGACTTTACATCTGTAGTGTCTCATAGAATATTTAATGACAGAGCAGCAGTCCCAGTTTACAGCCTACAAGTGAAACTAAAACACCAATGTTCCAAGATCTATACTGAGTGGGATGAGTATAAAAATCTTCTCATTTTGACTTCTTCCAAAGTTTTGAAATTCAGGCGGATCTAGTCTTGTCTTTGAAAAAACACTGTTCCAGGAGGACCATGGACATGCTTTCTGAAGGATTCTAGGGGAAGAAAAAAGTACAAAGGAATCTTTTCTCATCATACTTGAGTCCAGGATCATCAAATGAGACAAATGGATGGGAGATTCAGGGAAGATAAAAGGAAGGACCTCTTCACATGTTACTTCTATGGTATACTAATGGTGTTATTTGGCCACATATGTCCTGGATTTTGCTTGTGCAATGTTGATCACACAGCCCTCTTTTTTATGTTATGCTTGTTGATTTTTTTGGGTTGCTTTTTTTTTAAAAAAAATGATTCTGCACAGAGCAGCATGTGTGCATTTGTATAGTTACCTTAGTTCCCCCTGACATATCAAACCCCACACAAAATGGTTACCTACCTGTATTTTTTTAGTGTTTTTAAAAATGTATACATGTGCTTAAGGGGCACTGTAGAAGAAAAGATGAAAATGAGCTGAAAGAACTGAAAGCATTGCACACTGTGCATGGATTGATCCCCTAAATTAACTTCAGAATGTGTCTTTGTTCAACCCAAATTTGGGAGGAGTGGACCACGGGGCAGAGTGAATTCACACAGAGAGCACATAAAGGGATTAAAAATGGAAGAGAACCATCCTCCCCTACTCACTAGTCTTTGTCACCACTCATAGTGCTATGGAATTAATCACAGAAAGCAACCAGAAAAGTGGATGTTTAAATCTGATCTCTTTTCTACTGAAAGTTGTCTGTGTCTGCGGAACATCAGCAATATAAGCCACCAGAGATGGCCCATAAAGGCCTTTTCTCCTTTGCTGC
The DNA here is from genome assembly GCA_026167975.1 of Phrynosoma blainvillii. Taxonomy (NCBI): domain Eukaryota; kingdom Metazoa; phylum Chordata; class Lepidosauria; order Squamata; family Phrynosomatidae; genus Phrynosoma; species Phrynosoma blainvillii. The sequence goes on along the minus strand of JANUYF010000006.1, from coordinate 9,730,509 downwards.
CAAACTTTGCTGTGCGGCCACTTTGTAGAGTGTTCACCAGATGCAGCAACTGCAGCTCAAGGCCTATAACCTCCCTCCAAATGGTAATAATTTCCCTCAGGACCCTAGCACACTCATAATTTACAACTGTGCTAAAATGAACATTATTTCAAGCTAAGCTTATTCTCTAAGGGGCCTGTGAATTGCACCAGTTTCCTGCTGACAGCAAGAGTTTCTGTTTTTAAATGTCATGCATTCGTGTTCATTACTCCCAAATAATTGCCTAAAAGATCAGCAGCTAGACAGGCAAGTGTGCTTTATATCACTGTTAGTCAATTTCATCTCTCTGCAAAAGAACCAGAGGGAGCTGAGCTTTCAGAGGTGGTGAGTTAGCTGTTATATCACCCAATAAAGGCAGGGAATGGATGATGTGGCCTAGATGATAATTTTACATCCTGATTCTTATCATTTTGATCTGTTGTATTCTTATATTGCACTTTATCACACGGGGAAAATTGGAAGTTTAAACAGGTCAGAATCTGTGATTATCCAGCATATTAGGCACAATTGCACAAATGGTTTTCACATGACACTGCATGCAAACTGCTTAGAATCTGAACAGAAAATTACATGAATTAAGGAATACCCATTTTCAGGAAAACACCATGTTTTCATTTCCATTTCATTCACAAATTCACTTTCTTTGTGCAGTTGCTGTAGTGTGAAAGCCATTTGTGGGATTCTCCCCATTTTTCTGCTTGTTGCCAGATTTTCCCATGGTTTCTTAGGGATAATAGCCAGGGTTCTTAAAGGAATATCTTCTCAGGCAAAGGCAGAGGCACACAGACACACAAGAAAAAATGCTTGCTTCTTCCTTCCGCGCCTCTCTCTTTCTCTGTGTGAATGTCTCTTCTCCTCCAGCCAGTGCTCATTCGATCCGTAGGGAGGGGTGGGAAATATAAATAAAAATTATTGTTGTTGTTGTTGTTGTTGTTATTATTATTATTATTATTATTAAGCAGCTGATGTAAAGGGAGAGAGAAAGAGAATGAATGGTGCCCGGTCTGAGCCAGCAACAATCCCCAAACTGTACACTTTAGGGGATTTTGGACTTCAGCTTCCAGAACCCCAGACTATTAGCCAATATGCCTGAGGCTTCTGGAAGCTGAAATCCAAAATCCCTTAAAGGGGACAGCCTTCTCTTCTGCTGGCTCAGACCAGGCGGTGAGCATTGAGTCTCCCTATGGGGGAAAAAGATCGAGTTGTATGAGCAGCCAAATGCAAACAGCAAAAGAAGGTGCATTCCAAGGCTGAGGGAGATGAAGCATATGGGGGGGGGGGGAGTAAGAAGGAAGAGTGAGTGGCAAGAATGGTTACCATTCACTCTTTCCTCTCTCTCTCTCTCTCTCTGCCCTTGTCGCTATCTATGTGTGAAAATCATTTGCGTATTTGCTTGCTTTTGTGGGATGCACATGCTTTAATCATTATCAGGATGGAGGCACATTTGGTCCTGTCATGTGAAAACCATTCCACCAGAGGAGCCCTGGTGGTGCAGCGGCTAAATGCCTGTACTGCAGCCACTCACTCATAAACCACAAGGTTGTGAGTTCAATACTAGCCAGGGCTCAGGCTTGACTTAGGCCTGCATCCTTCTGAGGTCACTAAAATGAGTACCCAACTGTTGGGGGGCAATGAGCTTACATTGTAAACTGCTTAGACACTCCATAGTGTGGTATGAAGCAGTATATAAATGAAACTGCTTTGCTTTGCTTTGCTTTGCTTTGCTTTGCTTTGCTTTGCTTTGCTTTGCTTTTGTGTGCAAGTTCAGATTAATCTTGGATTCTGCATGGGAGAACAGCACTTTGCGTGTGAAAACCATTTGCTCAATTGTGAGTTAATAATGGGTTCTTACCATTTTAACCTTCCAATTTTTCCCTGTGTGATAAACACCATTGAAATGTCATGCTTCCTGTTCTTTTCATGATGCTGTGGTGAGTGTACCATTATTCACAAACATTTTTTTTTACTGTAGGAATTTGCATTTCTTCATTAGCTTTATATATTTTAATGCAGCAATTTAGTATCATTTGAGGTTGCAAACACAGTGTTGCTTCAAAAAGGAGTGGGTGAACATGTTTCTGCTGTAGGATGTAGTCCTGCTTCCTGTGGGATTTGCTCTTGTAAAGGGACAGAGAAAGAGAGGAAGGGAAGGAGGGAGAAAGACTAACAGACAGACAAAGATCCAGAAACAAAGACAAAGTTGTAGAGGTGCCAAGGCTAGCAAGGTCAGGTCACTGGGACATTTTATTTGCAGACATGATAACGTATTCTGCCATGTCTACTCAATCTCAGAAGACTTCCAGAGCAGTCCTCCTTTCAGTCTCACCACCTTCATGGGTACAGTTGTTGGGAACATGAGAGAGGGCCGTCTCACTAGCTGCCCCTAGGCACCATCCCCAGAGAGCTAGAATGGCCCCTTCCTTGTTGTTCTTCTGTTAGCAGATGGATACTTTTTATTCCAAAATAATAATAATAATAATAATAATAATAATAATAATAATAATAATTTATTTATATCCCGCCTTTAGCCGTAGCTATCAAAGCGGCTTACATGTAAAAAACCAATACATAAAAACGAGTCATACAATAAGTTACAAACAATGTAACTAACACTATTAACCCCCCTTAAAAGTAGATTAAATACAGATCTAGTTAAAACTAAGTTGAAATAAACAATAAAACAGTAAAACTTAGATAAGGTCTCTGGGAAACAACGTAGATATAAGAGAATGTCTGACGGGGAGATTTAGCTAGGTGGATAATTTTATTCCGGATAAGCCTGCCAGAAGAGATCCATCTTGATGGCTTTTTAAAAGCCATCTGAATTAATTATCTGACAGATCTCTTCTGGCAAGGCATTCCAGAGTCTGGGAGCGGTGGTGGAAAAAATCCTCTGGGAGGTCGCCACCAACCTAGTTTTCGTTGGTTGAAGCAGCTTTCTCCCAGAGGACCTGAGGGCACAAGGCAGATTATATGGGAGAAGGCAATCCCCTAGGTAGGTTGGACCCAGGCCATGTAGGGCTTTAAAGGTCATCACCAACACCTTATACTGTGCTCGGAAACTAATAGGCAGCCAAAAGACTTTCAGAATTTAAAGTTTTAAGAAAGTGCTGTATTGTTTTATTTATTTTTTAATTTATTTTTAGTTGATATTTGAAATTGTTTTAATATTGTTAATTATTGTTGTTCTGTGCCTTTAAGTAGTTTCTGACTTATGGCATCCCTCAAGTGAATGTATCACAGGGTTTTCTAGGGCTTAGAGCAGGGGTAGGCAACCTTTCCCCTTTAAGGGCCGAGGGACTTCAGCTCTCAGAAGCCTCAGCCATGTTGGCCAATAGTCCCATGTTGGCCAATAGATCCTGGGATTCTGGGAGCTGAAGTCTTTCGGCCCTTAAAGGGGAAAGGTTGCCTACCCCTGGCTTAGAGCATGTGACTTGCCCGAGATCACCCAGTAGGTTTCCATGGCACAGCAGAAATCGAACCCTGCTCTACACAATCATCGTTCAGCACTCAAATCACTATACCATACTGGTTCTTAATATTGTTAATAGTTTGATTGTATTTTAATGTTTCCTCTTTGTATGTTTTTAACTATATTGTAATTGTTTTATTTTTCCAAATCTAGGAGAAAGTTGGGATATAAATAATGATGATAGGTAGTATTATTGGCACCAAGAGGACAAACAGTGTGCATGCACTGTTAAATGCTTTGTAAAGCAGTGTCCATATAATGTAAAAAAAATAAGAATGTATTGGCATAGGTGAAGAAGAACAATGCTGGATCAGACCTGTACTAGTTCAGCATTCCTTTCATGCCATCCAGCTACATCTAACCTAGCTCAATGTAATGGCCAACCACTGTGGATTAGCACCCTTCCCATTGCATTTCCTAGCAAGTGATATACAAATGGCAGATTTTTTTTTCATACTATAGAAAGTTAGTGCTATGATCCCCCTTCAACTATTGTGGCAACATTCTAAGAAATCCTGGGATTTTCAGTTTAGGGAGAGCTATTTAGAATTCTCAATTGGGGTGCTCTAGTGCCACACCAGACTACAATCCTCAGGCTTCCCTAGGAAGGAACTATGGTAGTTAAAGGAGAATCACAACAACATTGAAATTGTGTAGTGTGAAAAGACTCTAATACTGGAAGCAATATAAAGCCATCCTAACCTCCATGCATTTGTCTAATCCCTGTCAAGGTTGCCCAAGTTGGAAACAGTTGCTGAGTCTTGTGGTGGTGAATCCCACTGTTTAACTATGCAGTATGTGAAGAAGAAACATTCTGAATTTTCTACCAGGCATCTTTGGTAGATGACCCCTTGAATTTTCTACCATGCAGTCTTAGCAGATGACCTCTCATGAAAGTGAGGGAGAGAAGCTTCTTCCTGTCCATTTTCCCCACTCCATGTATAATCTTATACAGATTAATAGAGGTTGGCTCTTAACACACTAGAGGATTTTTCTAGGGTGTGTGGAGGAGGTGGCATACACCTCCATCCATCTCAGTGAGCTTCATGGTTGAGTAAAGATTTAAAACCACATTCGCCCTGCCCTGCACTGTGAACAGATAATATTTCCTGATTTCCAGTCACCCAGCCCTTTCTGCTTTGCTGTCTCTGCTTATGTGGATGGTTAGATGGTGGAGGATGGGAGATGGAGATGGAGCGTGACAGCCTGAATTCCCCCCTCCTTGTTGTCTGAGCTCCCTGATGAGTTGCCACTTTTTGTGGCAGGATTAAATATCAACCCTTCTAAGATTTGCTACAAGCAGGATAATCAATCACTTCATCACTGCCAGTGCATATCAGGGAGGCTAAAGGCTGGAAGAGACAGAAACCACAAAGCTTTAGCCATCTGATTTAATAGATCGTCAAGTGTGTGAAATTCTGTTTCTTTTCGGGAGGGAGGGGAGTAGAAAATGCAAGCAAATGAGACAGCCTGACAGTGATGAGATCTAGCAAGAGTGTAGAAATGGTCCACCTCTACAGTACATATCAGTATTGCTTTCTTATTAAGCCTGTAAAGTAGCCTGTGGAGACCACTTGTATAATTACTGAAAATGAGTCTTAGGACTTTATCACACAAGGCTAGAAAGATGGATTTTTAACAGGATAAAAGCCCCTTTGGCTGGTACTCATCTCACAATGCTATGTTAGTCCTGTTGCTTTCTTGCATTCCATTTGTTACTGTAGTGCATCTTTTCATCCATGGGCAAAACCTGTCACTAGGCTCTTAATCTTGTTGCTATTCCATTACTGCCTTCATGCAATAGGTCCCTTCTGCTACAGTTCTGCATGTAATGTGGTCACATGGTACAAGTGTAGCAAATTGTGTAGCAATTGTGCCACCCACTGTCTCCCAAAGGTGGCTTCTGTGTCCACACTCACATAGTAGCCAGCTTCGAGACATGGTTGACATACTTGCTCACTTATCTCCCCTTCCTTCCTTCCTTCCTTCCTTCCTTCCTTCCTTCCTTCCTTCCTTCTAAAACAGCATTTGGCCATGTGGAAAACAGATCATGCAAGTATCAATTGTCAAAGTGCTGGTATAGGGACAAATGTGATAAGAAATGAAGCCAAATTTGTATGCCTCTGTTTTCAAAGTAGCACAACTTTGGCTGGCTGGTGTGATAAAGTCCTTTGTAAATATAGCTCTCCATATCATTGAGCAGGGCCAGCTCATGGAACATGTGAATTGGTCTCTGCTGCCAGGCAGATGGTTTTTGGAGTCCATTCTAGCATGTCTGGACAGTCAAAAGCTGTCCAGTTTAATGAAAAAGTTGATTTATATAAATAATCTTGGTTGATACCTTTTGCATTTGCTTGCAATTTGAGGCTGGGAAAAGAGATGGAGATTGAGAATCATCTGAGAGAGTTAATTTTCCTCTCCTGCTAACTTGTTTGTACAGTTCTCTAAGTTATCAAAGGAAGATGGATTGCATTTGGATTTTCTTTGGTTCTGCACTGGATAAACCTTGGGAGCACCATCTTCCACCAGCCCAAGAGCTCCTCATGAATACAGTGATGGGGAATTTGATTGCTGGCTGAGAGAGAATCTGGGTAGAATTTTTTGGAAGCCCAATTTTACTATTGACTGCAAGAGGACGCTGGATGCTATTAGTTAAAGGGCTAGAATGCATTTCTACTGTGTACCATCTGCTACATCATTCTCCATCAGTAAAGCATATGTTATAACAGTAATGTGTGTCAAAGTTCAGCACCAAAAGAATCCTTGGAGAAGTCTCAAAATGCACCCAGTTCTGGCACTAAAAAGAATCAAAAGAGTGCTCATCTCTGTTTCCTCTTCATCCTGGAGAGAAATGGAGTGTCCTGGGGTTCTTCCCTGGCCCTGGCATTGTTCAACATCTTTATAAATGACTTTTAGGGAGGACTAGAAGGCCCACTCATCAAATCTGCGGATGAAATAAAATTGAGAGTGATAGCTAATACCCCAGAAGACAGGATCATTATTCAAAATGACCCTGAATGTCAACAGGTTTAAATGTAAAGTATTACCTTTATTACATGTAAAATATTACCTTTTAGGCAGGAAAAACAAAATGCACACATATAGGATACCTAGCTCAAAGGCAGTACATATGAAAAGAATTTAGGGAACTTGATAGACTACCACAAACGAAATATGAGTCAGCTTGTCATTGACCAAAAAGCCAGTGTAATTTAAGGTTGCATCAACCTTAATCCTGTTGATACAATAGGAATATAGTCTCTAAACAAGGCAACTAGCAGTACCACTCTATGGAATTTATCACACGGGAGGGATCCCATGCAAAAACAGGATTTAAACCAGAAAAAACTGCAAAAGCAGATTGATTTTAAGATGACGTGAGGGTTAACGAGCATTAACACGACATTAACCTGGACTGAAAGTTGACCAAACACGCTGCTTTTACTTTTGGAAAATTCTGAAAGTAGAAAGTGGTGCATTTAGTTCACTTTCTGTCTGGGTTAATGTCGCGTTAATGCTCATTAACCCTGATGTGTCTGAAAATCAACCCGCTTTTGCGGTGTTTTCCCAGGTTGCAAATCCCATTTCTGCATGGGATTTGAGCACTTTGCCTCCTGTGTGATAAACTCCTATTTTGCTTTGGTCGGCCTCACTGGAATACTGTTTCTATTTCTGGGCATTTCAGATCAAAAAGGATATTGAAAGTAGAAATGTGTCCAGAAGAGGGCAACAAAGATGATAAAAGAGCTGGAGACAGCTTAGGGCAGGGTTAGGCAACCTTTCCCCTTTAAGGGCCGAGGGACTTCAGCTCCCAGAATCCCAGGAGCTATTGGCCAACATGGGGCTATTGGCCAACATGGCTGAGGCTTCTGGGAGCTGAAGTCCCTCGGCCCTTAAAGGGGAAAGGTTGCCTACCCCTGGTTAGGGAGTTGGGTATGTTTAGGCTGGAAAAGTGAAAACTGAGAGGGGATATGATGACCACCTTTTAAATATTGTTTTCTCCTGCTCCAGAGACTAGAATCAGTGGATTTAAATTACTAAAAATATATTCCACCTAAACATAGGAAGAAATTATTTTCTGCAAAAGCTGTTCAACAGTGGGTTAGACTATCTCAGAAGGTGTTGGACTCTCCTTTCAAGGTTTCTAAGCAGAGGGTGAATGGCCATCTCTCAAGAGTATTTTACTTTTTATCTTCCTGTATCACAGGAGGTAGGACTAGATGATCCTTGCTGTGCTTTTCAACTCTGTGTAAACTCTATGAGACTTAAAATCAGCTGCCTGAGGGAGCTCTCTCACTTTGGTGGGGTGACTCTGCAACGAGGACAGTATGCTAACATTTGAAATCACATCCATCTATCGGTAAGTAAAAATCTGATTAAATCCAAGATTTCTGAACCATTTTGTACTCAGATGCATTTGGCCCAATCCAACTTTTACTTATTTATTTATATCCCCCTTTCTCTACATATATAGCCATCTTTCTGAAGCTAGTGCATTCAAGGCACCTCATGAGATAAAATTAAACCAATGTCAAACAAAACAAGTCATGAACCAGGGCTGGGGAACCAGTTGCCTTCCATGTATCAGCACACTACTACTCTCATCATCCCTCAACAATGTTTATGCTTACAAAACTGGTGGGAATCCAACCACATCTCATCTGAAGGGCCACTGGTTCATACTCTCCAATATTTCACAAAAATAGAGACACATATGACCAAACAACATCAGAGTGTTATCAAAATGGCAGAAGCAATTAATGAGGAAGGACAGCCAGGGAGGATACAGCAGTTTGCTTTTGCCTGATTCTAAAGAGAAGGACACAATTCCATCCTCTCCTCTTTTTTCTCCCTCACTGAGATAAATGATTACAAACTATTATTCTGCTTTGAACTCATTTTGCAGCAATTGAAGTAAACTGAAGAAGGGTGAGGGGAAGAGAGGGGAGAGTATGAACTAACTTGTGGCCCTTCAGGTGAGATGTGGTTGGACTCACATCTGAGACATTTTAAAAGCACCTGAAAGGTGAGATAACAGAAGAATAGTTGGGACTGTCCTTGCCAAAATGGAACAGTTGTGGGGTATGCAGGACAGCATTCTTACCAATGTTGCATGGCATTCAAATGGTGCTAGGTGAGTCAGGGGGTGAGAAACTATCATCCCATGAACTTCCTTTGGTTCATTTATCTTCGAATCCATCAAAACTGTGCTGTTTAGGAAGGTCGCCATCCTTCTAGACAAGTGATTCCCAAACTCTGGTCTTCCAGGTGTTTTGGACTTCAGCTCTTGGTCAATAGCCTGAGATTCTGGGAGCAGCCAAAGCACTAGGAACAACAGAGTTTGGGAATCACTGTTCTAGAGAGACTATATGAAGGACCCCGTGGCTATCAGAGGGGATGGGAAATAGGAAATACTTTCATTCATCTTAAAATACAGGTTTGTGTTTCTAATGGAGCATAATTCATGTTCTGGACACCCAAGTATTTTCTAACATGGTTGCTCTAGATTATTCAACCTTGATCAAAACTCCAAATATGTTGGACTATAACTCCAAGAATATCTGATTGTTATCCATGTAGAGTGTGCCTGGGAGAGCAGCACCGAGGCTACAGAGGCACCGGGCGGAGACTATAAATCCCGCCAGCACCATCTCCTCTGCACCCCCGGCGACTGCAGGAAGAACGGGGCTGTGGGAAGCCCAACACCCAGAGCAGCCTATTGGGGACACCTGTGCCTGGGAGAGCAGCACCGAGGCTACAGAGGCACCGGGCGGAGACTATAAATCCCGCCAGCACCATCTCCTCTGCACCCCCGGCGACTGCAGGAAGAACGGGGCTGTGGGAAGCCCAACACCCAGAGCAGCCTATTGGGGACACCTGTGCCTGGGAGAGCAGCACCGAGGCTACAGAGGCACCGGGCGGAGACTATAAATCCCGCCAGCACCATCTCCTCTGCACCCCCGGCGACTGCAGGAAGAACGGGGCTGTGGGAAGCCCAACACCCAGAGCAGCCTATTGGGGACACCTGTGCCTGGGAGAGCAGCACCGAGGCTACAGAGGCACCGGGCGGAGACTATAAATCCCGCCAGCACCATCTCCTCTGCACCCCCGGCGACTGCAGGAAGAACGGGGCTGTGGGAAGCCCAACACCCAGAGCAGCCTATTGGGGACACCTGTGCCTGGGAGAGCAGCACCGAGGCTACAGAGGCACCGGGCGGAGACTCGGCTGGGAGTTGTCAGCCCACAACACCGGCTGCAACGCCGACGGGCTTGGAGGCCCAGGAGCGACTTGGGGGGTAGCAGAGGCGAAGTCAGCTCCCTTATAGCCCCCGCTCCCTAGCCATTGACACTTGTACTAGAGGTTTTAAACATCACTTACATACGGGACTAATGCGGCAGCGGCGGCGGCGGCGGCGACCTCCCAGGCCTGCAGAAGCCCCGGGAAGGACTCTGGTCCCTTAAGGGCTCTGCCTGCCCTTATTTCTGACAGCTGGGCGGCTGGGAGTAGTCTCGCACCGTGGGCTCGGGTTTTTTCATGCTCCCCTGTGATAATCTCAAAGGAGTTGCCGCGGAGGACTGCTTTGCCATCCGCAGTCCTTGAAGCATTATAATGATAAGAAATTTTTGTACTTTCAAATTTGTATATTTTTATTATTGTTATTGATTTTATTATTGTTATTGTTTTTGTTTAATATGTTGGGGGATGGGTGGGTGGGTAAAGGAGGGATGGGATTTCAAGTTGTTTTGTTGTTTGTAATTTTTTAATGTTGTACGCCGCCCCGATTGCTTGGCAGAGGGGCGGGATATAAATAAAAATTATTATTATATTATTATTATAACTCAAAATGTCTGGCAGGCACCAGGTTGTTTGCACCTGTTCTAGGCTGCTTTTGCTTCTGTTACATTTCCCTCTCTCACACACAGAGACAAAAGCAAAGGCTTTGATTTCAGTGGGAGACTTGCACAGCCAAGAGAGATTGTCTGCTGTCATAATGCCCTAGTGAAGTACTGTGCTTCATTGCTTTGTGTCCTCTGCATAAATGCAATTTCCCCAAATGTCATAAGAAAAGCATTACAGATAACACATTGCATGTGTCTTTGACCCAGTAAGTGCTGAAATCACAGACCTCATTATTCTGACATGATAGAATCCCCCCTCCCCACTGTAGTCCTGATGCCCTTGTTTTCCAGGCTGTAGATGTAATTGCCCAAGGTGCAAACATTCCACCAGCGAATAATTCTCATACACTTCCTAAAATCTAACAAAATGCCAGCAATGTGTGCACAGAAGAAAATGTGTTTCAGATCACATGAGTAAGCATTTTGCATTTGGGTCAGAGTGAAATTAACCTTTCAAGGATTTGCACGTTAGGCAAGGAGAACTGTTACTGCACCAGCAATTCAAAGATTCTGTCTTTCATTTCCATGTCTGATGAATGGCAAGTCCTAGAGATGGTCAATCAAGAAAATAATAATAATAATAATAAATTTTTATTTATAACCCGCCCCTCTGCGCGGCAATCGGGGCGGGGTACAGCAATATTAAAATAGAACAAAGTTAAAAACATTCCATCATCCCATAGTCCCACCCTCCCATCCCCTTAAAACAGAATTAAACAAATGACCAATTAAAATACAATATTAAAAACATAATGACAATAATTTACAAGTCAGGGACCCATCCCTAGGCTGAGAGTTATTCCGGGAAGGCCTGCCGGAAGAGATCCGTCTTTACTGCTTTCTTAAAAGCAGCAAGAGTGGTAATTAGACGGATCTCATCCGGCAGGCCATTCCATAATCTGGGAGCGGTCGCAGAAAAGGCTCTCTGGGAGGTCTGAGACAGCCTAGTTTTTAGTGGCTGTAGCAGATTCCTCCCAGAGGACCGAAGGGCGCGGGGGGGTTCATATGGGGAAAGGCGGTCCCTAAGATAGGATGGACCCAAGCCATGTAGGGCTTTAAAGGTCAAAACCAACACCTTGTACTGCGCCCGGAAACTAATTGGCAGCCAGTGGAGGGATTTCAGCACAGGTGTTATGTGCTCCCTCCTTGATGTTCCTGTAATTAACCTGGCTGCCATATTCTGTACCAGTTGAAGTTTCCGGGTTAGGCACAAGGGTAGCCCCATGTAGAGTGCATTGCAGTAATCTAGTCGCGAGGTTACCAGGGCATGTACCACAGTTTCCAGATCCCTCATGTCCAGATAAGGGCGCAGTTGGCGTATCAGCCGAAGCTGATAACAGGCACTCCTGACCACCGCATTCACCTGACTAGTCATGTGAAGCGATGAATCTAGAAGTACCCCCAGACTGCGAACACAGTCCTTAGAGGAGAGTGTGACTCCATCCAGGACTGGAGACTGTATTCCCAGATCTGGTTTCGGGCCTGTGACTGCAAGTACCTCCGTTTTGTCTGGATTCAACTTCAATCTGTTGAATAAAGAAAATAAAAGAGTTTCATTCAGATATCATTTCTTCACAGACTGAAGTCTTGGACATAAATACGTCTGGGTCCAAAAATTATATTCTAATGGGATCACTATATTTTACCTTTTTGGAGAAAGGCTGGGATAAAGACTATGGCTCAGTATTCTATCTGCTACTTAGTTAAATGCACTTAACTAAGCAACTTCTCCTGGCCCAATCACTTCCAAATCTGATGGAATCATCATTCACCCATGCTCTGACCATCAGCAGAATGGGCCTCCTTCTCCCCATGCAGCTGACAACTGACATAGTAGGTTAGAAGGAGGGATACAGTTGTGGCAATAGTGTCACAATTATGACTAAGTGGAAATAATGAATACAGAACTCTTATGAATGATGTTTTAATCAGATTTGGAGGGGGATGAGTCAGGCCAGAAGAGATTACTTAGTCAAATATACTTGACTAAGTAGGCGATGTAGAATATTAGTTGTGACTCTTTGATTGAATGAATTTTGGATTATAAACAAGGACATGTCTCTGTGTGTGGAAACTGGATAAGTGGATACAGTCTTGATCCAATCTCCACTTGTCCATTTTCTCTAAAATTTTACCCGAACAAGCTCATGAACACCACTAGTCCTGGCACTTAACAGTCCAAAAAGCAAAGTAAACCATAGGGTAGTAACTCAATGTAAAGCAAGCAAACAAACAAACAAACAAGACAGTAGGGCTCAGTGGGTCTGAAGCAAGCAATCTACTCATTGTACAAGAGTTCATTCTTCTCTAGGTCAAGTTTCCATGGGCATTCCTTTTAGCATGCAGTAGGTGGTCTCCTTACACCAGACACAAGATTACTGTCAAAATTAGCATATACTCATCATTTGGGCTTCCTCTAAACATAGTATATAGGCATAATCCTGAACATTCATGTAGAACAATTTTCATAGGTCATCTTCACATGAGAGAAAATTCTCCAGTTTAGCTCCAGGTAAGAGGAAAGAGTTGCATGCAAATCTTCAGCTATGCCAGTAGTTTACTACAATTTCCAAGGATTAATTGTATTGTTGCTGCAACTTGCAAAAAAACTCTCCAGAGAATCTATGCATTTACTTAGTTGACTGACGCCCTCCCTTTCAGTCATTGTGGTGTCAGGGCTCATCCTTTGCTCTGCTCTGCATTTACCTTCTGGAAGCAAGTAGGTTAAATATTCCTTGTCCTATCTCCCTAAGTCATTTTACCTTGATCTGGGAACAGCCCCTAAGATCTTTCTCTCTCTTTTCTCTATTTGTGTGTGTCTGTGGTGTGTGAATTTGAATGAGAAGCTATAAGCAACTGTGGCTGGTACTTAATGCATAACTCTTAATGACATTACAAGGAGCTGTTCCCTAGGTCTCAGGTTTCTGCCTAGAAGCCTTAGAGCCTGAGATGATCCTAAACTTGTAATCTTAATGTGGAGAGATTCATGCATACAGGATCTGAACACTTAGTGAAGCTGCAGTTGTCACATAGCTGAGACAGGGGCATCCAAATCTGTTTTTATAATATGGATAACATAAATTCACAGGGTCAGACAAACAAGAATTCTTTATCTACAATAGGAACACACTAAATATTATCAAACAAACCCTTGGCAGAAAACCAGTTCTTGCTTGCAGACAACTTCATAACTTCAAGTAACTATTCACAAGCTACAATAAGACATACAACCAGTGGCATCGCTAGGGAGGTGGTAGGGGTTCAGACCACACTAGGTGACACCCTAAGGGGGTGTAACATCACTGCTCCTCAAACACCTGTATTTTGGCTGATACAGGCTGATGTGCTTTAAGAGATGGTGGGAGTGGGGTGAAGCTCAGTGGGGAGAGATAGGAGAGGCCCCTAAAATTTTGAAATTTAAATTTCAAATTTTGATTTTTTAAAAAATAAAATAAAAATAAAAAATCTTGAAATTTTGAATTTTTAAAATTCTTTTTAGATTTTCTTTTTAAAAATCAAATTTTAACCAAATCTTCACTATGTATATGTAAATAAATTTAGGTTATGCACATGATATTGTAATTTGAAGGTATAATTTTAATTTTGCTAGTTATCACAACTATTAGCATTTCATTCAGTGGTATATGGAAATTACGATTTATGAGTAACACTCATGCAAAAAAGCATTACTAAGGATTTTTTATGGCGTGAAATGGGAGGAGTTACTGCGCCGGGTGACACCAACCCTAGGAATGCCACTGCATACAACAAAGATACAAACATAGGGACCACATCCAAATACAGTGCAAGATGAAAACTTTGTCCACATAGCTACTGTGGAAACATAAGAGTAACATTAGAGTAATCTAATAGGGTTATCCAATATTTTAGGAGTTAATTCATTTGGTCATCTTCCAAGATGATATACTGCTATCTTCTGTCAGCATGGCCCTTCTGCATTCTATAAACAGGCCAATCATTGTTCAAACAAATGGAAACAAAGTTTTTTGTGGGTTTTTCGGGTTGTGTGGCCATGTTCTAGAAGAGTTTCTTTCTGACATTTCGCAAGCATTTCTCTGAAGATGCCAGCCACAGATGCTGTTGAAACGTCAGAAAGAAACTCTTCTAGAACGTGGCCACACAGCCGGAAAAACCCACAAAAAACTATGGATGGCAGCCATGAAAGCCTACGACTTCACAAATGGAAATAAATTTAGCATAAGAAATGAGAGCTGCGATCCTAAATAAGATGCTTAGCTAAACATACTAAACTAAGTAGTGTCCCTAATCCAACACCTTCCTCAGTCCTGCTTTACTATGGAGCTGTGGAGGTTGGTTCTCCTATCATTTGGGTGCAGCATATTGATGTTTCAACACCTCTTCCTCCAGCAATCTCCAGTGTGAGGAAGAATTGCAACAGAGATCATGCTCCTGATTCTTGCACTGGAGATTGCTGGGGAGAAGAAGGGTTGGAAATATCCATATGCTGTGTCCTGATAGGACAGAACTTCATTGGACATAGTGGCTGCTGTCTCATAAAATAGGATTGGGGGACTTTTATGATTGCAACAATAGGGCCATGGTCATGAATATGCACCAGTTACAGATGCATAACTCTACATCTGTAACTGTGATACTGAATTCTGCCTGACAATATTTTTTTAAAAAAAGTGGGTGTATGTTTCCATTTCCTAGGACACTCTGTCATTGGCCTTAAAGTAGCCATTGTAGAGCAAAGAATGTTCAAAGGGAGATTAGAGTGAGAGATGGTGAATTACAATTCATTAGGAAGTTCCAGTCTATCACCGGAGGTCTGAAACGAGATAACAGATTTTTATCACACTACATGTGTTAATTGATTTAAGTAGCACCAGTATGTTTATGTTACCAGCAACAGTTTGGTGAATGAATAATGAAATTACCACTTTCCATGACAATTTCATTCTGCATTTCTGTATTTAATTTGCTACTTTTCTCACATTTACAGCCCACTTCCAACTATGTGTAGTGTGTGTGTGCGTGTATGTAATTCAGGATAACACTTGGTGTGGTTAATGAATTCGGTGTAAATTTCATTTTTTTTTTAGACTACAATGTCAAGAATTTCCCAACCAACATGACCACTGTTATAAAAAAATAAAATAAAATAAATAATAAAAAATAAAAAATAAAAATAAAATAAAATAAAAAAATAAAAATTCCCAGGGTCACAAAAGCTCATGCTGTTAAAGAAAGGAGCTAGTCTTTTTGCAATCTTGGGCTGTAAACAGTTATATATGTGTAACCCAGTGTTATACATTTGTGAGTAGTTCATATTCATATTTCCTACATATTCAATAGAGTAGGAAATATGTTCTCTAACTTCATCAAGTCAACTTTGATTATGGTTATCATATGAATGGGATACTTCCAAGTCACCTTATCATCAACTGCTCTGCTCAGGTCTTGCAGATTCAAGGGCCATGCCTTCCTTGATTGAGTCTGTCTATCTGTAATGCAGTCTTCCTCT
This sequence comes from Phrynosoma blainvillii, assembly GCA_026167975.1. Lineage (NCBI taxonomy): Eukaryota > Metazoa > Chordata > Lepidosauria > Squamata > Phrynosomatidae > Phrynosoma > Phrynosoma blainvillii. The sequence continues at coordinate 9,714,589 of JANUYF010000006.1, read as the reverse complement.
TTCCCTACTTCCTTCTACCTTACCAAGCATTGTTGTCTTTTCTAGTGAGTCATGTCTTCTCATGATATGGCCAAAGTACGACAGTCTTAGTTTAGTCTTCTTGGCTTCTAGGGAGAGTTCAGGCTTGCTTTGCTCTAGGACCCATTTATTTGTATTTTTAGCCACCTGATCCAGTTATCAAAAGTCCCTAGGCAAGATAAATCCATTTTATTAAAAAAAATCTGTATTCTCTTTCTTACTAACTTGATTCATCAAGCCTGGCACCTTTCCAGTTCCTCAAGCTTTGCCTGAATTGCTGCCCTCTCACTTATTTTAATATCCACATCAGAAGAACCAGAGTGTACCAGTGGAAGATGTTTATCTGGAAGCTTCCTAGCTAGGCCACTCCTTTGGATGCCCCTGAACCCTGCATAGAAAGCATGCTAAGTTAACACCCAAAAATAAATTCAGAATACCCAGGAGTGGGATTAAATCAATACAGGAGAACCTAAATCCTTGTCCAACACTCAAACCTAGAGGGGCGGGGTATAATTAATTAAATTATTATTATTATTATTATTATTATTATTATTATTATTATGCAACCACTGCTGCCAAAACCAGCTACAAAGGAGCTGTGCAGCAACCAAGCAACATTTAAACAGTGATGGGGCAACATGGGTAGTGCTACCCAAGCCTATAGGTAGTGGAGGCCTACCTTAAAATGTATCTATTGGTCAATTGATAGATAGATAGATAGATAGATAGATAGATAGATAGATTTAGTTACCTCAGACACATTGCAAACATAGCATTTATTGATGAATATTATGCCAAGAGATATATATTGTGTAATAAGGACAATGAAGAGGGCCAAGAATGTCCCCCTTATTGCCCTATGGGGCCCACAATAACTAGATACTGCTACAGGCTGACCAGCAGACCTTGTAAGACCTAAATCCCTATCAGACTGTAGACTAGTTGGCCTACCTAACCAGTCAAAATGTCATCCATAAGATACAATAATACAAAATGGCCACCCACAAGCAACAAAATAAAATGGTGTTTATGACACTCTGATGACAAAATGACACTAGTCATGTGCAAGGTAGAGGTCTAGCTCCACATGTATAATGGTGTTGCTCCATTAAATCAAAATGGCACCCTCTTACCCACCCTAAACAAAAGCAGTCTCCCTCCACCAATAGCAAACCATCAACTCAAGGAATTATTAATACCAACTTGCTGACCAGTGAGGAATGGCACAGAACCACAACCTCCCAGGCCCATGTGAGTCAGAAACTCCCCCTGGAACCCTTCCAAAGAGAAAAGGAATGGATATAAATCAGACAAGCTAACAAAACCAATGGACTGCAAACATAGAGCAAAGAAAATTCAAGAAAGGGAGCATTATATAGGTGAAGGGAGGGAGGGTGGCTGAGCCAGATCATGCTGCAGCACCCAAAAGCTGATGCTGTGATGTAACCAGACATAACAAAACACCTGACATTAAACTGTAGCAAAGATGGCAAAACTTAAAGGAAAATAACAGCAGCTCTATGGATGAATATAGCAATAAATTTTAGCTGCAGTAATGATCACCAGTCAGATGTTTGCAAATGGAAGATCACACGAGAGTTTGTGAGGGGGTGACCCGGCCTTAAATCACCTCTGGCTCCACCCTGATCATGTGTAGTAGCATAACAGCCTATACCGAGTCCAATTGATTCTAGCTTCTGATCATGGAGGTGACCCAAGTGCACACTACCCTGCAGTGTTTTTCACCATGCAGGTCCAAGTATGTATAATATGTGTTATGCAGCTTCAGATTCTCTTTGAGTCCAGTTGCAATATTAACTCCAGTGCTATTAGCTTGTTGAGTGCTTTCTGACCTGGGAGTGTCATCTTCTAGCACTATCTCATGTTTCATTTTGGAATGTCTCATCATAGGCTTTTCATGTTAAAAGACATTCAAAAGGGGTTTGCAATGCCTCTTTCTATCTAGTACTAAAAAGTGTTAGTGATGGCACTACTGCCATTGTTTCTGCATAATCCTCTGCCAGGGTCACCCCAAATCTACTGCTGCTACCCAGTAGCTATTTGGCACATTTAGTCTGTCTCATCAGCAAAAGCCTGTGTGATGTTGGAGACACTATCAACCACACAGCTACCATTAGCATAGCCTCTCGCCTCACAGGAGCACACAATCCCACCATTATGGAAAAGGTGGGAAATGACAGGAGGAAAGACACACATATTGTGAAAGTTCTCCAATCTAGACATCAGCTACTGAAAGCAACAAGGATCTGTTTTCCTCTTAATCAGGATGCAGCCTACTGATGCTTCCATTCCATGTCCCATGAGTGATCTCTTGTGTGAGGAGGAATTCTGATAGGAATATAGCTTCTGACTGTTGCATCAAAGATTATCTTCAGGAAGAGGATAGGAACAACAGTCTGCTGTGTGCTGATGAACAGGATAGCAGACCCCCATCACTTGAGGTCTGGATTGGGGGTTTGAACAAGGAGACACTACTTAGCTACATAACTAAGGTAGTTACGTTATACATAGTTATACATAACCTTTCTATGTAGCTAAGCTAGTAACTAAAGCTGGCTAGTATGGCGTAGTATTTGAACATTGAACTATGTCTCTGGAAACCATGTTTGATTCCCAGTTCAGCCATGAAACCCACTGAGTGACCTTGGGCAAGTCACATGCTCTCAGACTCTGTGGAGGGCAATGGCAAACCTCCTCTGAACAAATCTTGCCAAGAAAACCCCATGTTAATGTTGCCTTAGGGTTGCCATAAGTCGGGAAAGAATTGAAGGCACAGAACACACACACACACACAGAGTTACTAAGGTTATGTAAATAGGTAGTTGATCTAGAATTATGGCCTTAAATTTCTTCCTCTTTTATTTATGCTTTTCAGTTGCTGCCTTTGCTTTTGCGACATTCAGAACTATAATTGAGGTAGAGGTGTTTCCCCTGTCTGCTATAACCAAAAAAAAAAAAAAAAAAGTATGCCAGATTTGGCTTTGCAAGATTAGTAAAGGTCAGCAACCAGAGCTCTCAGTCTAGATCTGAATCCCACCAACCAGAGGATCCATTTTATTACCTGAGGTTCCTGTCCCTGGTTGTTTTAACATTGCATGTGTTTGTTTATGGCGTTTCTTTCATTATATGATTAATGAATGATTTTAATCAGCTTTATGGATTTGCTTTATTAGCAATAACCCCTGAAATGTTTTTAATTGCTGCATCATTAGTTCAGCTACACAATAACAGAGCAATCTAGAAAATAGCTGTAAATGGGGCGTACGCATGTGGAACTGATGTGAATTTGACAGGAATGAATGAAAGAAAAGCCACAACCAAGGTTTTCAAAGACCAGATGCCATGTTGTAGTAGTGAGCCTTACTGGCACATCAAATGGTAGCAGGATCAGTGCCAAAGGATAAATAACAGCTAGCTATCACATTCAAGTTACAGCAGAAAAACAGCTAGTGGGACCTAATCAAGCAGACACATAGGAAAGCATTACAAAAATTCCTAAGGCTATCATAATCTACATACAGTTCTGAAAACTTCTGCCCTGCATGGTGGGTCACCAAGGATGTAATCTGGAACCAAGGTATTGAATTCACTTAATATTTCAGTTGTACATTTGATTTATGGCAATAAAAAGTGGGGGCCAAAGTTCAAAAAGGAATAAAAACAAAGCAAATAAAAGAATGTAGGTGTGGATGCATTTCATTATTTCGCTCTCTGCATTGCTAAAAATCTGGGCTGGCAGATTTGTATTTGGGAGATGCTATGTTCTCATTTTGCCCACCCCCATGTAGATCTGACTTTTCAGTAGCTTTTAAATGTTCCAGTTTCTTTTCCCCAAAAGGGAGGATGGCAGAGGATTAGTCAGAACTGTCCATGGCCAAACAGCACAACTGAAGTGGGATGGACAAATTGACGTCTCAGCTGAGACCTATATATGAAAATAAGTGCAGTGACAAATTTCTTGATATGTGATAGCTTTTTATTGAGTTTGTTGGGAAGGGATTATCCCCATGTGGCCCTTCATCAAAGTTTTTGAACTTCTGGAAAAGTCAGTTTAGTGTTATTGATATTTAAGGTTATTTATTGATATTATTTATTGATTTACTTATAACAATGTATATTGAAACACAAAGGGAAAAGCAGAATACAGTATTTAAAATGCCTCTGTTTTGACTTCACATTATATAATTTATTTGAAATTTTATTCAGTTGTTATATGTTGTTTAATAAATTTAGTATTAAAAGTGTTAAAAATGTCAAGTTGTAGATATAAAAGCAATCCCACCCACAAAAGGAGATCAGTATATTGACTTACCTAATGGGAGATCCAGCAGATAGTATCTTGCTTTTCTTGAGGCTGCGTGACAATGATTCTAATACTTAATATGACAGATAGGTTTGAAAGGCATTGCAATATAAACTACAACATGATTAATGAACGGGCAAAGTTTAATTCACATGAACAAAATGAAAATGAACCCATTGAGGATTTTATTAGGGCTGTAAACATACAGACTTACAGTTCTAGTGTGAACATGGTGCCCTTCAGAATGAGATGATCCATTTCAGAAATACTGTGGGGCAAAAGTTTCAAGGTGCAAAAAGATGCAATTAGATGAGGGGCTCACTTGGAAAAAGCAGTCACCACAGTCAGGCAACATGAAAGTATAAAGCAAACAACTGTCACACCTCCGTAGCATCACCATTATCTTCAATGAAGGCAGCTACATTTAAAAAAAAAAAAAAATCTCATTAATAGTTCAGATGACTACTTCCAACAGTAGTTTCATCCTTAAATCCAGAATGGACAATCTGTGGCCTTCAGACTAATTTCAAAAGCCTTCTTCAAGGGTTCAGTTCAGATGTTTGCAAAGAGTGATTGGTCCCAACCCCAGATCATTCACTGGGGTGAGGAAGAAGAGGAAAAGACAGAGAGAGAAGTATGCCAAGAGAAAGAGAGAGAGAGAGAGAGAGAAGTGTCAGAAAGTGGGAAAAGGTTTGGCAAGGAAGAAAGAAGGAGTGGTCTTGTCCACTTTGGCTTATGATCTGCAGAAACCTTTTCATACTACACAGTTAGACTAGTATGATTCCACATTAACTTCCATGTTTGCACTTATGGAATTGTGGGGTTTCTAGTTTGATGGGACACAAAAAACTCTCTGGCTGAGAAGTCTAAATGTGCCTTCCTAAACCGTGAATCCCAGGATGGAACCCCAGCAGTTAAAGTGGATTCATAGTGTTACAACTGTGTAGTGTAGCAGGACCCTTTGGTATCAGGACCATCCATGACAAACATATAGTTTCCAACAGATTTTCAATGAGTGAACATGGGACTCTTCAGAGAAACAATTTCCCTTTTCCCTCTAAACAAAAAAAATTAAAATATAACAAATTTCAGTTTTCAAAAGGTACCATTTTGATTTTGAGCAGCTAGTCATCTGCACAAGTACAGCCTTTACTTTGAACTATCCGAAGGACAGTTCAGTCAGTTTGCAGTAGAGGGTATATATAGCATTGGTCAGCTAGTTCATTCAGTATAACTTTATCCAACTCCCCAATCCCTAGAACAGGGATAGGCAACCCTTCCCCTTTAAGGGCCGAGGGACTTCAGCTCCCAGAATCCCAGGAGCTATTGGCCAACATGGGACTATTGGCCAACATGGCTGAGGCTTCTGGGAGCTGAAGTCCCTTGGCCCTTAAAGGGGAAAGGTTGCCTACCCCTGCCCTAGAATAATACCATATATACTTGACTATAAGTCGACCTCATGTACAAGTCAAGAATAGGGTTTAAGGGCCAAAATATGTATTTTGATATGACCCGTGGATAAGTCAAGAGTAAAACTTAGGGGCATGTAACAAAGAACCTAACAGATGAAGCAAAGGAAAACAATGCCAAAACCTTACAAAATTCCAGCATGTGTAACTGTTTGTGCTCATACTAAAGGCTGGATGGTTGGGGTGGGGGTGGGGGGGAGAGAGAAATCAGTGCTTCCAGGACAGATTATGCTCTTGCCTTACACCAAGGGATGGTTCCTTTTTTAAAATAAGAGTTAAAGTACAGTACTTACATAGTCCCATGGATAAGTTGACTCATTTTTTGGGGTCAATTTTTTGACTAAAATTTCTAGACTTATAAATGTATATACAGTAATTAAAACCTTTTAAAAATATTTTCATCAACCCGTTCCCCCAGACTGAATATTTAAATAAATAAATATGTGACAAAGTGTAAACCTTTTAAAAGATAGACAGTTTCCTGGAAGCATAGGGTCAGGTTGGAAACAGACAAGAAGAATGGTTTAATCGGTATCCACTCTGTGAGAAGTCCATCTGTCCTATTCATCATAAATGTTGACTAGGAAGGGTTGGGATTTCATTCAGAATTAAAAGCTACAGCATGTCATATTTCAACATGTGTTTGTATGCATCCTGAATCAATGTGAAAAGGGGGAAAAACATGTTCCCACCTCCTATACAAGTGATAAATTTGATTGTGACCTCATTCTAAGAAGTTCACAGAGGCGTGATGGACATAAAATAGAGCTGAAATATCTGGTTTCTGCCTTTGGGCCAAATTAATTTTTAATCAGAATGAGATTTCCTAATCTCCCCAATGAGCTGTAGAACTCTTGGAGCAAATTATTTGCCACTTACAATGCCATTGCTGCAATACATAATAACAGATCAATGTAAGCGGCACTAGGTTTGCAAGATTTGTTAACTGATTAACAAATTATGTCTTCATATATCCAAGAAAATCTAGGGTAGGAGTGGGAAGCAATTCACTTGATATGACTGTGCACCATTGCTCCAAGAAAATTATTATTTCAATTGTCAGGAGCCATACTCACCTCAACAAGTGACATTAAGCAGGCATTTGGGTTTGTAGAATCTTATTATTAGATTATTATTTTTTAAGTAAGAACTCCCACAAAAAGTAAGAACTACTACAAAATCTGCTGCAGGATGCCTGGTATCATCCAGATCCTGTTGTGCTATAGGAAAAGAAGGGACAGCTTCCCCCTTCTCTATCTCCAGTAGAGGTGGTGGTAGTACTAATAGTAGTGGTGGTGCTGGTGATAGTAGTAGTTGCTCTATCTTGCTTTTTGCAAAGTTAAAACACAATTAAACCATCAGAAAAAAAATTAAAACCAGTTCAAAACATATATCATTAAAACATATAGTACACACCAGCACAACAATTAGCAATATTCAGTACATTATGAAAGATGGGCCTTATATAATTATTCATCAAATGCCTGTCAGAATAGAAAAGTCTTTACTTGACTATGAAAACCATATAGGGAGGGTGCCAGACTAACCTCTCTGGGAAGGGAGTTCCAGAGCCTGGGGGCAACCATTGAAAAGGCCATCTTCAATGTTCCCACCAGATGCACCTGGGGCGGGGGGGGGGGGACAGAGAGAAGGGCCTCCCCAGCAGATCTCAGAGCACAGACTGCTTTGTACGGGAGAATATGATCCTTCAAAAATGAACCTAAACCATGTACGGGTTTAAAGGTCATAACTATTACTTTGAACTGTGCCCAAGGGGGGAAAAATGACAACCAGTAGAGCTGTTGCACCAAGGGAGTTGTATGCTTCCTGTAGCCAGCACCCATTAGTAATCTGGCAGCACCTCTTTGGACTAGTTGAAGTTTCCAAACACTCTTCAAAGGCAGCCCCACACAAGTGCATCACAGTAATCCAACCAGGATGTAACTAAGGCATGTGTCACTGTGGCCAGTTTTGACATCTCATGGAACTGGCACAGCTGGCTGTTGGTAGAGATGGCCACCAACATTGGTGGAAGTATGTTGGTGGAGCTCTATGTTCTACCTGCATAAACAGGATCTTGGCTGATAATAAACATGTGCCAACTGATAAAAGAATCAAGATGAAACAGGCCTGATTGAAAAAAATGATAACTGGAATGGAATTGATCACAACAAAATTGTCCATTCCTAGATGGAGGCAAGGTTGACAGACATCCCTTATTATTAAAGTGTGTCCCTTATTGGTGGGCCAGAAAGCTTGCCCCTTATAGAGCTGTCAGATGTCCCTTATTAAAAGTGATGCTCCCATTTGTAGGTTCAAAAGTTTTTCCTTTTGGAAAGACTGAACACTAAAAAGAAAATTCTTGAGGTGTACAAGATCATTTATGAATGTAGCAAATATATTAATTTTACAGAGTAATACATGACTGGGCTAACTGAAAACAATACTTTCATTTGGTTTTTAGGTTGAACACAAACTTTTTTATAGCTACTTCCTGATTGTCATGTCTACATTTCATAAATTTCTCCGTTGTTGCTGTTTCAAAAACCTGGCAAAACTAGATGAAGGTGAAGTATGAGGTTTGCATGCACCTCCTTCATCATGCAGTTTTAGCTCATGGACAAACAGATTGGACTCTTGACCAGGGGCTAGTGAATCTAAAAGATTTGTCATGGGTAAATGATTGTCTTTATGAACTGTTACTAGTCCTTTATGACCACAAAAGAAGACCGGACTGTGCACAATGTCCCAATGACCCTTATAAGCATAAGGAGTCAGCATCTTTGCCAAAGAAGCTCTTGTTAGAATGTCATGGGACATATAGAATGTGATGGGAGTTGTTTGTTGAGTCAACAAAGAAAAATTCAGAGTTTGATAGAGAAGTGTGGATTGCAGGATACAAAAACAGTGAAGAGTCCAATGTCAGTTGGTTATGTGAATAGTGAAGGGACTAAAGGGTTTGAAAATTCAGAGATGTATAGGAGTTTTGTTGGGAGTTTGATGTTTATTGCTAACAATACTAGGCCTGACATTTGTTTTGCCGTTGGAATACTTGAAAGAAAGGCAAATTGTCCCACAGTGGAAGATTGGACAGTAGTGAAACATTTGTTGAGATATTTGAAGGGTAGCATAGACAGGAAATTAAAGTTGCAAAACAGTCGAGCTGGACTTGAATGTTTTGTTGACAGTTCGTTTGCTTCTGAGCTACAGGATAGAAAGTCAGTGACAGGATTGTTGATTAAGTTTGGAGAAAGTGCAATCGTTTGGAGGAGTAGAAAACAGAGATACATAGCCCAAAGTACAAGAAAAACAGAATTCGGGACCTTATCTGAGTTAGTTAATGAGATTGAATGGATTAGACAGTTGTTAAAAGATCTGAATAAAGAATGTGTTGATCCAGTGATGATAAATGAGGATTCTCAAACATACATTGCAATGGCTGAAGCTGAAAACTTAAAGTACAGAACAACGTACATTGGTGTGAGGTATCAGAATGTCAGAGAAATGGTACAGAATGGGATTGTGAGTCTGCAATACATTGAGTCAAACCATAATCAAACAGACATCTTGACAAAGGCATTGACCATTGATAGACACAAACAGATGTCACGTCTACTTGGCATGTCTTAAGCTTAGGCCTAGCCATTGAGCTAAGTTAGTTTTGTAACAGTTTTAGTTTAGTGTACAACATACACACATCATACATTTCAGGAGGGGATTGTTAGAATGTGATGGGACATATAGTCAATGTTAAAATGTTGAAATGTAAAGATGTGTGTCTGTATTTTTCCTTGCTGAGAAAAGTTGATTTCTGAAGCCAGTTTCACAATTATCAGCCCAGGTGTGTTTTAGCCAAAACAAGCAGTTAACGAGCTACAGTTCTGTGAGAAAGAGCTTTGTTTACAAAAAGGTTTCATAAACATGGGAATGTTATGGGAACTGCAGTCACATGATTTAATATGGTAATTAAAGGTTGGGCTAACACACATCATGTAACTTCAACCAATCAGTCTGAAAGGGCTACACCCAAATGGGTGGAGAATTGGGGGCTGAACATTGTGATCCTGAAAAGTTTGTCACTTGTCCTTTAACCTTTAAGCTGTAATGGACTAATTAAAATATTTTTCTGATGCTGCAACTAACCAATTTTGAATCATGTAGCAGTTAGGCTTTGTTCCTGTTTAGCCTTCTGGCTAAAGTGAAGATGGTATTATTATTATTATTATTTGTTTTTGCTCATGCTGATTTTGCAATAAAAGAAAGCTTGCTTGAAGATCTGGATGTCTTGATGACTTGACTTCATGGACTGTAAGCTGTATATTCATCATCAACACATTTTATCAACAGCTCTCTGACAGCTTTGACCATTCGGCACAATTTTCAATGTGTATGGAAGGATGAGGGAGACCCAGAGTCCTGGCTTAGACAGCAAAGCACCAATAGCAGAATGAAAACATATCACCAATGACTTTTATCTGCAAATAGAAAAGGTGACATTTTCCATTATTGCTCCATATGACAGTACAAATATTACCCTCTCACTAACCAAGGCTCTAGGCAAATCACACACTTGTCTTTTGATTTCTCTTGTAATAAATAGATGCTGTGGCAAAGAAGAAGGGGAGAAAGGTTCCTCTTGTTGACAGAACTCATTTCATCACTTTGCTGGATGTAAGGGGTCGCTTCCTATATTTTATTTCTCAAGCTGCTGAGATATATTTTGTACTTTGGTGGTTGGAGCAAAACAAAGTGATTCCCCTAATATAGGAGGCTCCACGCCATCTGTGGGTGAAGGTAGAGCCTGAAATGGATTCTGTTTTCTAATTCCAGATTTTAGGGTCTTAGGCAAGATGGTCATATTCACTTTCTTCTCATCCCCAGCATTACCATTTTCTCTTTCCATGTCTCTATGTCTGGCCCTGCCTAGTTTTTGAGAGGAAGAGGTATGGAGTATATACAATGATTGCTGATTCTCATTTTCTCTCTTCTTGCTGTTTGCTTGCTCCTTGGCAAGGCCAAGTGACAGACTGTAAACAAAAGGGTCTTATAGGGCCAGTCCCATCATTGAATTGAGTGAAGTGGCTGCATTAGGCAGCCTTATGGATTCACATGGGCTATTTATTTATTTATGGGATTTATATCCTGCCTTTCTCCCAAAATAGCATTCTGCATCAGCAGAAAGAGAAGGTCCATAATCAAAACAAAGGACAAAATTGGCCAAATTTATATACAATACAGAAGATTAAAATTCATATGTAATAAATTATATTAGATAAATTATTTAATATGAAAAGAGAAAAATCTGCCATATAACATTGTCATTTATTTTGTGAGGAAGAAAATAAGGGATGAATTCATTGACAAAAGCTATGAAAAAACTTTACTGATAGAAGGGAGGGAGATCAGGATCTATGAAGATATCCCCAAAAGAATTCTAAGGAAAAGAGTGGAATATAAGTTTTTAATAACTCAGCTGAAGAGGAATGGAATATCCTTTAGATGGGAGAAACTTGAAGACCTCTTGGTAAATTTGAATCAGAGATGGCACAAGTTAAACACTACACAAAAGGCTAAAGAATTTTGTAAATAACATATAAAGAGAATAGGGAAGTAAGACCAAGAGCAAGATGAACAAGATGCACATAGGACAAGGACAAACACAGAAAGGACAGAATAAACACTAGACCATGATGATGATGAAGAAAATAAAAGAACAGAGGAAGAAGAGGGGAAAGAAGCAGAATCAGACATTTATTTAGAACAAGATAAAACACACACACTCACAAGGAAGAGGAGGAGGAAGTCTAATCAACCTCCGGAACAACAAAGGTAATTTCTGATTTTGAAAAGCTCTCTGTTTTGTCATGGAATGTGAAAGGATTAAAACGGACCATATAAATGTAAGACAATCTTCCACTTTTTAAACAGATTTAAACATAACATTTTATGTCTTCAGGAAATAATACATTAGATTAAAAGAAAAGAAACTATTTAAAAAATCAGTCAAGAATTTATCTCAGCCTCCAAGGTTAAAAAGGGTGGCTTGATGGTGTATATACCTCCAGATTGGAAACTATAGAAATTTACAATGACCTACATGAACATTTCATTGTTCTTCTACTCAAAATTGAGAATGAAATAATATACACCCACCCACCCCAGAAAAATAAAGAGAAATGTTATCAGAACATTTTTCAAAAGCTTCAAATTCTGGAATTTGACATACTGGTAATGGCTGAGGATTGGAATGGAGTGAGTGATCCTATTATGGATAGAGCATCAAGCAAAAGTAAAATAACAAATCAAGGTAAACTCCCAAGATCTTTTTTTCAGAATTGTGGATGAATTCTCACTGGTCGATTCATGGAGATACAAAAATGAAAAGAAAAAAAAAAACCAAAAGATTTTACATTTTGCTCAAATTGACACAACTCCTTTTCTAGAATTTATTTTTAAGAACTGGTCCCAAAAATTTCTCAAATCAGAAATCCTTGCAAGATCAATATCAGACCATGCCCCAATAACATTGGTACTACAAAGAAAAGGAAGAAAGGAATATGCATGGTGACTAAATGAAACATTACTACAAAAAGAGGAAATAATACAAGAAGCTAAAAAAACAACTGAAATGGTATTTTGGGGAAAACATGTAAAAGGCGTAAATACCGCAACAGTATGGGAAGCAGGGAAAGCTATAATGAGAGGTTTATTTATGAAAAAGAACTTTGAACAAAAGAAAACTAAACAAGAAAAATGTAACATAGCAAAAGAACTTAAAAATAAAGAACAAGAACTACAAAAATCCATTCAATGGAAAATTGCAAATAGAGATCAAAATATTGAGGAAACAAATTGATACACTGGCTATGGAAGAGCTAGTCATAAAACTGAAATTCTCTCATCAACAATTTTTCCAACAAGCAAATAAACCCAGCAAATGGCTAGCCCATACTTTAAGGAAGAGAAAGGGTAAAAGTACAATATATAAAATACAGGCAGGCACTAAGATTTACACAACCCAAGCCAAGATAAAGAAAACTTTAAAAAAAATTGAACAGTTATATAAGAATACTACTATAGATGATGTCAATATAAATAACTACTTAGAGAAGACTCACTTAAAACATTTAAATAAGGAACAAAAAACAATTTTAAATCAATCAATAACCAAAGAAGAAATAATACAAGTGATTAAGAACAGTAAATCAGAGAAAACACCTGGTCCGGATGGACTCCCAGATACTTATTATAAAATGTTTCAAGAAGAGCTGATTGATCCATTGAAAGAAACTATGAACTCAATTTGAAAAGGTTTGTTACCAAAATCATGGGAACAAGCAAACATTTTCTTGATACATAAAAAGGATATGGACCATGTGAATCCAAAGAACTTCAGACCAATATCGCTCTTAAACTATAAACTATTTGCCACAAGTTTGGCTGACAAGTTGAAAAGTGTTCTGATAAATAAGATACATAAGGACCAATCTGGCTTTCTGAGTTTATGGCAGAAACAGGAATAACTACTCAGAATGCTCTTGTAAAAGAAAGAAGAAAAACTTATGCTTATTGTCTCAAGAAACCCATCTTGGGATAGGATAGGAGATTGTCCAAATAAATTGCTCTTTATTAGAAAACACCTTAAAAGGTGGCTATCATATGTGTGGGGAACCTGGCATTCAGTATTGATGTTGGAGCTCCATGGTTTCTCTTGAAGAAAGGGGAAGTGACCTCAATAGGTAAGAAGGTAGCAAAAAGTTTGAGTACATAAGTCAAAAGAAGATACAAGTGATGAAACAAAGACTAAGAACCATCTAGGTTTCCTTCTCCCAGCAATCATTCGAATACAGGAATTGATGCATCTTTGCTTCCAATAGTAACAACACACACAGATGGTCTTTTGCAGTTGGCCAGCTGCACTGGGTCTTGGATTCTGGGTGGCAACACTGCCACCTACAACTCTTCTCTGTCTGCAATAACCATTATTTTTTAATGTTGTTGTAACTTTATAGCTTAATCAGTATTTCCAATTTGTTAGTCATCCAAGAGGCAATAAAAGAGTTTTCCAGGTACTGAAACATCCTATCAAGGTTTGTAAAGCCACAGTTCTTTATCACTTCCATAAAAAGTACTGGCAACTTGACAGATATAATAACTTTCTTTTTTATCAAGCATCTAATTTGAGAGGAAATTAAGTTGTACATTATATGCAGATTGAGGATGCTGGAAAAGATATCACTAACCTGGAGCCTCACTCTGGCTATCATGTCCTCTCTCCAGCACAAAAGACCCATTTGAGTTCCTCCCAGCTCTACTTCAGCATTTACTCTGCAGTTGACTCAGGTGGCATATTCGACATTGTTTTTTGAAAGGCACTATATAATTAATAGAAATATATATATATTTCTGCTTCCTGCACTGGTGTCACAGCAGTGAAACAATGCTTTCACTTTCTCACTTTACTGCTGCTCCAAAGAGCAGTAATGTGTGCATATGCCTGGGAAAAGCTGGTTCAAAGTGCAACATGCAGATGGCTGCCATTACATCAAGCAGACAGAACTAGGATCTGCATCTAAGCTTTTCTAAAATTCTTCTCAACAGATGTAAAACTCTGGGAATCTCATTGTTTCTTGTGTTGTGACAACCTCCTCTGTGTGTGTGTGTGTGTGTGTGTGTGTGTTGTGTGCCTTCAAGTCATTTCTGACTTATGGCAACCTCAAGACAATCCTATCATAGGTTTTTCTTGGCATGATTTCTCCAGAGGAGGTTTGCCATGTCCTTCCTCTGAGGCTGAGAGCATGTGACTTGACCAAGGTCATCTACGCATTGCATGGCCAAGTGGTAATTGAATCCTAATCTTCAGAATCATAGTTCAGTGCTCAAACCTCTATGTCATGCTGGCAATCTGTCAAACTCCTACCAGCCCTCTTACTCAGCTTCAACTTATGTTTGGTAGTAAAAATTACTTTAATTTCCTAAATGGAATTGTGTGCATATTTTAAGTGCATATTTTTTAAATGTACAGTTTGTTGTATTCCTGTTTAGAAAAGCACATTTCCCCCACTGAGTGAGAAGTTTTTTGTATACCATTCAAATACATACACTTTTTTTTAATGGCTGAATTTTTCAAATGCTCCAGCCAGCACATTTAGCTATCTGAGGGAGAGAAGAAAAAAGAAAAAAAACCAAGACGGCACAATCTTCTGTTTCATATACAAAAGCTGGTTGAGTCATTCTTTAACTGTGGTGAAAAGAGGGTACAATTCTACACACCTGAAGGCATCAGGCTATCTTAAAGGGGTTCAGGAAATCCTAAAACTGCCTTATGAAGCTGTCACCCTGAATGTCCACATTTGTATTCATTTTTCTACACAGGATGCATTGCAAGCCATAGAAGTATAGATTTCCAAGGCAAGATGTACTTGATTCCATCTCTAGTCTCACAAGCTGTAAAGCAGGGGCTTTCAGAAGGAAATATGAATGGATTTGTTTTCACCCGTTTCAGACAATGCCTGAGCAATCTGGGCAGTGAGTCTCCTTCCCAATATAAGTCTTGCAGTAGACTGTGTAAATAAGATCTGTATGGATAGGTGTCATTTTAATGGGATAAAAATTCCATAAAGACTTAAACATGTAGCAAATGCTACTAACAACTGGATTAGACATTCACTTCACATTTTAACCTAGAGAAGAGAGTTGTTGTTGTTGTTGTTGTTGTTGTTGAGAAAATTGTACAGACAAATAATTTTAGAGACATAAAGTGAAATATTGGTAACAAGGCAGTCCTATGAGCAGGCTTGTTGATTGCTTCTATCTTACCATATTAAACTTACTTTTACATAATTTGTTTCTCCATTACAGGATTTGATAGCACAATGAAGGGGAAAGTATGTTGATAAAAGTAGCCCTATTGAAATTCAAATCTCCACACAACTGTACAGAATTCTGGCTAATACTGAACCACTCCTGGTTTCACAGCCTAAACTACTTTGCAAAATCATTGTGAGAAATAAATGGAGTTGGGACAGAATTTTTTTAAATGCTATCTAATTAATAGGTAGGACTTAGAGAAAGCTATGTCACTACAGGCTGTTCCTGTTCTAAGTTCCTACTAGCCAACTATGCCCACTGTCAGGATACTCAATTCCTTTGCTTCCTCTTCTCCAGTTTCTCACATCTTCTGAATCTGAGCATGTTCACTCATCACTGGATATTTTGTATATGTGTGTATGTGCAGGTACATATACATAATAAAATATAATATTTTGCCCTCATTCAGTTTCATAGACTGCACCCACACTGCAGAAATAGTCCAATTTGACACCACTTTCACTGCCTTGGCTCAATGCTATGGAATTTGGGTGTTGTAGTTTTGTAAGACATTTAGCCTTCTCTGCCAGAGAGCTCTGGTGCCACAATGAACAACACATCCCAGGATTCTATGGCAAATAAAGTGGTGTCGGACTGGGTATTTCTGCAGTGTAGATGCAGCCATAGTGTAAAGCTACACCAGTATAGCTATACCATGGGCACACAATACCACTTGTATATTGGATTACACCACTGTACAGCTCAATACAGAGTTGTCTTATGACAATGCATGTTCCCATTGTGCAATGATGAATGTGCCCTGTCAAAGTGTGCTATGGGATTCATTTATGAAAAAGCTCAAAAAGTGCAACTGTTTGCACAATGGTAACCCTGTTGAGGTTGCTCAACTCTAATTATGGTATGACAATATCCTGAAAAGTGCAACTGCCAGCATAGGCACCAACTAGTCTTAGAAGTTACTCAACTATTTTTGTACTTTGCAAATTTGGGGGGTTTCCTGAGCATGTTTCTGCCCTCTTGTGCAGTCCTTGCCACACTCAATATTGGAATAGTTTGCTTTTTTTGGGGGGGGGGGAGGGTGGCTCATTTTTAAAACCTTGTGCCCAGATTTCTGTAAATTGGTGTCATATATTTGAAACATTATGCTCCATACATCAAGTCCTTGCATGGAATGGTAACATTTTAGAAAACATATGGGGAGATTTATAAATGTAAGCAATAACCATTGCTGTTTAAAAGTACATGGTTTGTTACTAGAATCTGCCAGAGATCCCAGAATACTATGGAATAATTTGCCACAAGATTTTGGTAAAAGGGAATATTCTGTGGAATTCTGTGGATGGATTCAGCCATCAATAAATTTTTATGATGAAATTATTGACCTTAAATAATGGTAATTCTCTCAAAGGAAGTACTACTATTATATCCGTACTAGTTATGGGTAATGAATGAAGGTGCCTAGAAAAGCTAAAGTGAATTTCATTTGAGTGGAAGGCAACTGGAAGTAAAGGCAGAAACCAGCAACCAGGAACAATATATTATATTTGTTTAAACTTTCATGCCTATGAACATCTGTGATGCAGGAGACAAGTTTATAGAAAGCAAAATAAAATGTTGACAAATGGCTTGGTAATCAACTGGAACATGCAATAAATCATTGGAATGCCAATAACACTTTCCGGATGAGCCTTGAAAGGTCATTATGATGTCATCATATATCTTCTAGTGCCAAACAAAGCAAACAGAACATGTTGGCTAGAGGATTATAGAGAAGCATCTGTCACTCCTAATTAAGAATTAACAGTGAGCAATATATAAGAAAGAAATACACATATGCACACCCTGTGTCATCCCTTTTCTCCAATCATACCTCTCCTGGCTGTATTTGCATATTTCTGCCTTCATTGAAAAATCAATTTAAAATATTTACAACTCAGTAGCAAAAGTGCAGAACTCAGTTGGCCACTGAAGGTGAGAAAGAAAACATGTCTGGCTGAGCAAGACCAAAGGTTTTCAAGCTGAGTAAGAAAGAACTGGCAAAGCTACATTTGAATATTCCTTGCTTAAGACCCCCCAAGAAAATCATAGGATCACCACATAACAGGTGAAGGTACAGAGAGAGAGAGAGAGAGAGATGCACACTTCATAGAATTTCATAGACTTATAGAGAGAATCATGTAAACAGAGAAAGGCAAAAGCTTTCTCCAATGCCAATGGGAGTGTTGGACTAGATTCTGGGAAACCAGGTTTCTATGTAGCCATAGAAACTCACTGAGTGACCTTAGGCAAGTCACAATCTCTTAGCCTTAGAGGAAGCCAGTGGAAATCATAAGATTGCCATTAAGATGGAATCAGTTTTATAACACTTAAATGGCAATACTTTCTCCCACACTTGACTTTTTTGAATCTGGATAATTTCTGATACAAAATAGGAACTGAAAAATTATCACCCATTCCTTGGGGAGGGGTAAATATGTCAGTTTTGCTCAATGTCTGAAATCCAAAGTGAATTCATCCTTAACAGAAGGTTGTCCAGACTTACCTTAGCACTTAGATGGACTTCCTTCCAAAGGAAAATGAGAATGCTTCTCAAAATATTTGGTGATATTGCAAAGCTTGTGTGAGAGTGTAAGGTACAATTTTAGTGGATGGAAACAAGATGCAAACCAATGTTGCCAAACAAACGACTAAATAACCTTTGAGCCAGTCAACAGAAATTTCCACAAAACTTGTATTTGAATATAGATTTAAATATTATTTTCTCTAAAACTGCCCATTTTTATTGTTTCAGAAGATATGCATTAAAACATTTTTGACACTGTTTCCCTTTTTCCTTTGCAGTAAGAACTGCACACGGCCAAAAAACAAACAAACAAAAAACCTTATTATTTATTTGTTGAATTTATACCCCACCTTTTCTTCCAAAATGCGATTCATTTATACTTCCCATTTGTACTAGCCAAACTAGTACTATTCCCAACATGAAGAGAGTAATGTTGTACTTTCCTGCCAGTATGTGTTAAAGCTGAAGAGCCTACCAGTCAAACAAAAAAGGAAGTGGCAACCCTACTTCAGTTCATATCATGGCTGAACAGTTGTTCAAATCCATGCTGTTACAAGTTTAAGATCCAATTTCATGGAACAGGATTCAAATCTCAAATTCTTTACATGCCGGATATAAGAAAATCTAGAGAATTTTGATAAATTTTTAATCAGAAATGAACTAACACAAAATGTTCAGCCATCCCTAAATATATTCATCACATCACTGATTATTATGTAAAGGGGGGGGGAGTTAAAGCATTATAGAAGTATCTGAGGAAGTGGATTGTAACCCACAAATTGTTGTTGTTGTTGTTGTTGTTGTTAACTGCACTAGAGTCAATCCCAACTCATAGCAACCCTGTGGATGAGACATCTCCAAGACTCCCTATCTTCCTCTGCTTTGCTTAGGTCCTGTAAATTCATACCTGTGAGAACTCCTTCATAGAGTCTATCCATCTAGCATGCAGTCTTCCTCTCTTTCTACATCTGTCCACCTTTCCTAGCATACTCATCCAAAAATAAACCCGTTAGTCTTAAAGGTGGCACAAGACTCCTTCACTCTTTCCTTTTTATACTGGTACAGATTAACACAGCTATATCTTCCAAAAATGCTTTCTACTCATTAAATATTTTGTTTCCACAATGTTCTCTTCCCATAATTACTGAATGTCAAAAATTTTGTTTTCATCCACCTCTAATTTAAGCACCAGCATTATTGACATACATGTATAAGGAATAAACACTTGACTGTTTCTCTTTCTATTTAAATTTTCAAAGGGACTTATCTAAATGGCAATGAATGACTATCCCAGCATTCTCCCAATACAGGACCAAAGGCAACCTTATTGACTCCCCTTCTGCCTTGGTTCACTATCATTCCTTCCTGCTACCCATTTTTTCTTGCTGACAGAAACAAGAGAGTGCTCCAGTTCCATTTCTCAAGATTTGTTGCAAACTCCAAGGTGCGGGTTTATAGCTGTGGTTGTCCCATTTATGGTACAATTCTTCTTATGAGCTCTAATAAACTTTGTAGCTCCAGGGTGCTCTTAAATCCCAATATGAAAGATAGAAAGGAATCATTATTTAGTTGTTTTTATATAGGAAACCTTACCCTTGAAGACTGAAGATACTGCTGTTCTTGCAGGTGTGGAGAGGGCTGTAACTTCCAAAGATAGCAAGAAGAAGAAGACAGTAATTTTCTCTTTGTTGGTGAAAATCTGAACAGTTGGTGAAAATCTGAACACTGCCTTTCAGTGCTGGGGGAGGAGACAAATGAGCACACATTTGAAGAAATAGGCTCCAAGAGGACCCAGTGTTATGGCAATTTCACAGAAGATTTGCCTTTGAGAATCCTTTGGTCAGTTTATATTAAAGTGTAACTGGCACTTGTGCAGAATGCAAACTTACTTATCGGGATAAGCATTGTGACAGTGCTGTT
This sequence comes from Phrynosoma blainvillii, assembly GCA_026167975.1. Classification (NCBI taxonomy): domain Eukaryota; kingdom Metazoa; phylum Chordata; class Lepidosauria; order Squamata; family Phrynosomatidae; genus Phrynosoma; species Phrynosoma blainvillii. The sequence continues at coordinate 9,694,464 of JANUYF010000006.1, read as the reverse complement.
TTAGAACACAATCCTTAAAAGCAATCCTCTTTCACTCAATTATGCAAAATCCTACTATAAACTTATTTTAAGAGTCTGCCTAGTGAGTTGTATATTTTGATTTTCAAGAATGTTTTCTTTTATGAAAGATATAGGTTTGAAATGTTAGTGTTATATATACATCAGTATATTTATTTTATATATGTAAACAAGAGAGCGAGTGTGGGACCAGAGAGCCAGCATGGTGTAATGGTTTGGGTGTTGGATGAGAACCCTGGAGACCAGGGTTCAAATCTCTGCTTAGCTATGGAAATGCATTTGGTGACCTTGGACAGGTGATACTCAGTCTCAGATGAAGCCACAGTTAAAAAAAAAAAAAAAAACTCTAAACAAATCTTGCCAAGAACACCCTATGATAGGTTTACCTTAGGGTTGTCATAAGTTGGAAACAACTTGAAGGCAAGCACATATGTTGAATTGTTTCCAGGTATTTGTTTGCTTGTTTTGTCAGTTCATTAAATCAAATTCAAAAAAAGGAATGCAGAAGAAAAGAACTGGTGGGGATGATAAAAACTTAACATTTTCTTCCTTTCATATTTGGTTTCCTACTTGGCTGTTTCTTGCTGATTATAAATTAGAAGTATGGATAAAAGAATGAACAAAGCAAATGTGTCCAAGATTCAAACAGGGTTTTTTTCCCCTTCTGATTTCCTCTGAAACCCAGAAATCCATCAAGTCATTGCTAGATGACCATCTTCTACAAAGTTAATTGCTTGGTAAAAGTCAGAGATGATTAGCTGATATTTCCATAGTGGGTTGTCTGAGGCTAAACAAAATACTAATAATATTCTTCAGTGGCTGAATACTTTCCCTTTCCTGACTTGGGAGAGGAATACTATAAATCTAAGAGGTGAAGCATAACAACAGTTTGGAGGCAGTTGGTAGTCTGAAGTGAAAACACTCAGAGACCAAAGAAATGGCTAAAGATTTATTAAGTTATATGTAAACCAGAGGCCCTTTCCCACCACTGATTTATAGCATACCCTCTAGCTATCCTAGCTAGCAGGACCGTTCCTGACTAGTCCTCTATCATCCCACTTTTTCAGCTGCTTTTAAAATGTCCCAGTTTCTCCCTCTTCCTCCCAATTTCCTCTTTTGTCTTCAGCTTACATCAGTTGTTGCAACCTGGTTTCAAATTACAAAAGTATCCATTAACTCATCAGAGGAGAATACAGAAATGTGGACAAAATATTGCCCTTTCCTGTACTTCTTACTATTTTTCTTCAAGCAGACAATTATATTTTTATTCCAGCAGGCCTTTGAGAACTGATTTTTCAGAGAAACAGGCTTTGCATAATATGGTGGACTGTTGTTGTTGTTGCCACTGTTGTTTTAATTTGTTTTAACTGGTTTCAAATTTTATGATGGTTTGGTTGCTTTTAATTTTTTTTATTCTGTTTATTTTAAGCTATAGAACTTATTGCATGCCCAAATAAGCTGGTTTACCTTTGTTGGGTTCAATCTTCTTCCAGGATACCCCTGGATGTTATCATACAGAAATCGCTGCTGATTTAGCTGTGATGCTGCTGGCTGAGTCAGACTCGGGCCGAAGCCGTGCTCAGCCGGCACTTTTTCAATGTCAGAAGTTTTCGACTTCTAAAATTTGGTGATTGAACATGGCTTCAACCAGAATCTGACCTGGGCTGTATTTGGCAGATGGCATCTTGGCTAAATCAGCAGCGATTTATGTATGATAACATCTAGGGGTATCCCAGAAGAAGACTGAAGCTGGCAAAGGTAAGATGGCAAAGGCATGCAATAATCTCCTATGTTTCTTTAACTGTTGTAAGCCACTCAAACTGGCTAAAAAGTGGGATATAAATTTGTTTTTGTTTGTTGTGTGACTTCCAATTATTTCCAACTTTTGTCCTAAAGCAACACTATCACAATGTTTTCTTGACACGGTTTCCCTTCATCTTCCTCTGAGGTTGAGACAGCGGGACTTTCCCCCATGGTCACCCAGTGGGTTTTCATGGCAAAGCAGAGGAAGATTTGTCTCTCATTTTTCCAGTCTTAAGTTTAACATGGATGCTGAGAATTTTCTCAGTCTTAAATTTGATTCAACCCAAACCTGGGAGAATTTGGGTTTTTTTTTTAAACAATCACATTAACTTTCACATCCATTTTTCAACACATTTTCCTAAAATTAATTTTTTAAGACTGCTTTGAATCCCATTTTAGGACAAAGGTGTGATATAAATCTAATAGATAAATAAATATATAAATGTTTGCCTCATATACACATTTCTGCAAGCAATTTTCTTAATGTACTGTCTTTAATGTTATTTCAAATAAATTGGTGCAATTTTGGTGTGCATTTTCCCTTAGTATTCACATTTTCGATCCATTTTTTGACTGGAGAACTGCTTTACAACATTAAGAATAGTGCATAACTGTGGGTGCAAAATCCCTTGATTGTGCTTGTAAGGTTATTGTATACATAAGAATGATGGAATGTATGTCTCTTTCCTCCCTCCTCCCTCTTTTCCACGTTTAGTTTTTCCCCATCTTGAACAGACAGTTCTTCTCCTTTGCTTGCTGCTTCCCAAGCGCAATTGCTATATAGCCTTGGAAATTGGGTAATGAAAACCGAGTCATACATTTCTGCTTTATGTTTCCAAAGAAGTAAGTGTGACTGTCAGGTTTACAAAAGATTGTTTATGTTCAGTGGCATGAAATGGGGAGCGAATGTGCAGAGCAGAGAGAGAAAGAGAGAAAGACTGCCCGGCCCAGGCTGACAGCACTGCATCCATCCTCCACGCTACGGCAGACAAAGCACTGGTGCCGGTTGACAGGGACCATAAATCACCGCCAAGAGATGCTGTACCTACAGCTTATACCATTCTGGATGACAAACACAAAATAATCCACACAGCACAGCATTTTTTGCTCCATCTTTGAAGCTCCTCTCAAAAGCTCGGATCTCTAAGGAAGGAAGAAGAGCTAAAGATGCAGACCAAATTCAGGGCCTTGTCTTCATACCATTCAGATGAATGAGGTATTCAGAGCAAAGTCATAAATGACTCCCACAAAACAACAAGTCAAGCATTCAAACCACACCCTGAGTCAAGCAGCAGAGTCTGTTCTATCACCGGGGTTATCCTTCTGCCCCTCCAAACCCAGACACGATACGTTTCTGTGGTGGGTTTCTTCCACAACCTATACCTCAAGCAATACTTTGAGGACAGTGCACCAGTCAGGACAGCAACTCACAGGGACCACAACACAGCAGTAGACATTACATCAATATACAATACAATACTTCTCAAATTCATAGAAAAAACTTCACATGGGCTCCTCCTGATGATTGATGCTTTGTTGTTGTGAACTTTGTTGTTGTGTGCCTTCCAGTCATTTCCAACTTATGGTGACCCTATGGCAAATCTATCATGAGGTTTTCTTAGCAAAATTTAATATTTCTACAAAGAAATATTATTTCCTCCACTGTTTCCTTTGCAGTGGTTTCCTGTGCAGAAAATACTGTATTTGGACACTTATTCTGTGCAGAATTTATATGTGATTGAATTGCATAGAAAACAACATTCCCTGTGCTGAAAAGAGTATTTTTGTGGAGAAATATAATGGACTGTGAAGAAAATGCTTTTTTTCTGTACACAAATGCTACATGCAAATTTTGCACAGAATAAGTCTCAAATTGTGAATTGGTTTTGAAAACCAGATGGTTTTGAAGATTTTCTCACAGCAGGAAGAAAATCACTAAAATTACTCATTGCTTCATTTTAGAAGAAAATTTGTAAATAACTGCATCCCTGTTCCAGAATCTTGGAGTGGCTACCCAGAAAACCCTATTGTATGTCTTCACCAAACATGTCCCTGGGGGTGCAGATGGAATTGTTTGGTTTGAGGATCTCAAAATCCATGGAAACTTGTAAAGCAGAGTTTATTAAAAACAATTTTAATGTAATACATCATAATATTTAATTTAAATATTTAATAAATATTTAATAGAAACTCTTCTAGAACATGGCCACACAGCCCAAAAAACTCACAAAAATATTTAATATATTTGGTAAAATTTATAACACTGTCTCCTTCCATCTGTGTCTCCTTCCATCCATTATATCTGTAAAGCTAAATGAAGGGGGGGAAATCCAGTAATGTTAAATCCTCCCTTCTTTTCTTTTCCTTGTTTTTCTTACTGGTAAAAAAACAGTTAATGGGTAAATAACAAAGCAGAAATAAAGTGTACCAGGACCATTCACAAACCACAGCTGCACTGACAATGCTCCCAGTGGCATTCAGATGAAGGTGCTATAAGTCATCATCTTAAAGTGCATCAGAAAATACATCCTGATATGTCAGGAATACCTGCTTCTTTTTTAACCTAAACTTCTGATGAACCAACAGGCTTCAGAGAGCATTTATATGCAAAGTCATATAATATGTCCCCTGTATCTAATTATCTGTCAACCTGAGGCAGTTTGTTTTCTAAATCGGCCTCTCGGCTGTGACTTTATGAGGTCATAAAGAAAACAGTGCCACTCTCACTGCTGAAATGCCAGCGGAGGCTGGATCAACAAATTACAGTCTTTAATGGCATCTCTTCCTGGCAAGTACATATCCTGGGTTACCCATTCCTTTGAGCAGTGAGTCACTGTCAAAATGGTACAAAGGACACTAAGTCTCCAATAGGGAAGTTTCTGAAATTCACCTGATTCTGTCTGAATTTGTCATTCTGGTTCACCTGGTCTTGTTACCAACATGGAAACAAAGCATTAGGAATCATTATTGTTCTGTTTCAAAATTTCTACATTTAGTGATGAAATATGTACACAATCTGGAAATAGAAAATGGAACCATAGAGAATCCCAGCAGTTTTCTTTTTCTTTCCAGAGAGAAATCCAAAAGCTTGGGGTACTTCCATCAGATTTCTTTGCAACAGGCATGGCATTGTCAACACATGCAGTGATTGTGAAAACATTTGGTTCCTACAAAACTATATTAATGTATCCCAACAAATTCCCATCTGCTCTGGTCGATATCTTCCCTTCTCCTCTGCCCCTTCCTTCCCCTAGGCCTCTACTAGCATTCCTATAACTTTAGTCTAGAACTAATTATACTTGGAAAGAATCCAGTTACAAATGAAACACTGGCTCATGTTAAAGCCAGGGAAGTAACACTGTAGAGACTGGCTAATGTACCATGATGGAAGATGACAGAAGATTTGGAAGGCTCTGTGGGGCTACTGGAGTTCAACTTGCAGATTTCTACCCCTTGCTTTCACCTTGACATCTAAATGCTATTTGGCCTCAGTTATCTCCTTCTGTAAAAAGGGCATAAAGAAGTTCTTCTACTAAGTGTGAAAAATGCATTAAGATCTCTAGAGAAATACAGCATTACTATTGACAGATGGCCAGCATACATGTTGAACTGAGGTAGGAAGAGTGCCCAAGAATAATATTTTATGCCCCAGTGTGGACATAATAGGATTGGGGCTTTTTCCCTTGTCTGTTTTGAAAATTCAGAAGAAAATCCCTATCAAATTTAAAAACACTGGGGTCTGGATGCAATCTCTGGAAGCTCTTTACCTTACTCTGGTTTAAATACTCCCTCAACCATGGTGCTGTTACCATAAGTGCATTTTTCTATAACTCCAACATGGTTATTTCTTTTTTCTTTCTCCTGTTTGAATGTAACAGTGGAGCTTTGAAAGTTTGTGCAATATATTTTATGCATTTTGGTTGGCCAATAAAGATATCACTGTTTTGTGGATTTTGGATATTATTGTACTTTGTTAAGTGGCCAACATGGCTACCCATGGTTGTTTTCTAGCCAAAGATGGTATCTCAAGTTTCCATGTCCTAAGCTATAGTAATAGCAAGTACATTTCTATACCATTTATCAGTGCACTTAAGCATTCCCTAAGTGGTTTACAATGTGCAAGCTAATTGCCCCCAACTGGCTGAGTACTCATTTTAGCGAACTCTGAAAGATGCAAGCCTGAGTTGAGCCTGAGCCCCTGGCTCATACTGAACTCACAACCTTATGGTTTGTGAGAAAGTGGCTGCAGTACCATCATTTAACCACTGCACCACCAAGCCTCTCTAAGCTATATAGTGTTTTAAAAGCAAGCACCATGGCTTTGAATTGTGATTGGAAATAGACCAAAAGCCAGTATAATTGCTTAGTAACTGTTTCACCTAGGAATGGAAAGAATATTTATAATTATTTGTTCCCAGGTTTTAAAAATGTTTTTTCCAACAACGGGAAAGATATGTCAGGAAGAATAATAGACCAATGATAATTCTGCACAATTTACCCCTGATATTCAGCATTCCAAAGTGTTTGGAAGGAATTTTCATGTGGAAACTTGTTTTCTATGCAGAAAATGAGTTTCATGAACAGAAAACACTGTCTCTGTTTCTAGTTTTTGCACAGAAAAGGGATTTGCATGCTCAAAAAGTGTTTTCCTTTGCAAAATAATCCCTCAGCAACTCTTTTGAATGTCCAGATATGAGGAGAACCTTGCAGCAAAAATCTTCATTTTCTTCTACAGCAGAGAAAAAAACTATTGTAATTATTCAAATAGTCCAAGATTTATATCCGTTTGTGCAGCCTATGATAACTTGTTGGGATTCCAACTCCATGATCCCTCACCATAAACTATGCTGTCTATATGAATCTCATGTGCTGCAGTTGCTGCAAAGAAACCAGCTATGCAATCTCTGGAAGTCCAACCAGAGGCAAAATATAGTTAATCAAACACCAAAACCAGGGAAGAGGTTCCTTGTATTGCACAGTCTTCACTCCCTATTAGACTGCCTCTGATCTCAGGTGGATTAATTAAGAAGTTTGTCAGAAGCCAAGAGTGAACTCCAGTTCTACTTTCACTGTGAGAGCAGTAACAGTGCTAAGGAAACCTAAGCTGAAGAATTCTTCTACCCAGACTGCTCCCGTGATTAATGACAGAAGAGATTTAAAAAAGAAAAAAGAAAAAAGAAAGAAATGAAAAAGAAGGAGGGGTCAACAGCTGAGTGCAAGGCGAGTCTCTAGACAGGGACTAATTAAGATACTTGGATAAATATGATTAATAAGCTGAAACTGGCAGGGTGTGCAGTAAACAAGGGCTAACCAGATGGTACCCTTTCCCAGTCTGACAATTGGAGAAGGTTTGTTGAAAACAGGCAGACAAGAGCCAGATTCACCACACGTGGCTTTTTTGTTTCGGTGTGGGAAAGAAGGCAGAAACAGCAGTAGACCAGGCCCTGGTGCAGTGAGTTGCCATAGAAGAATGAATAATATTTCTCTCTCAAGTGAACAGCTGTTGGGAATCATGACAGGCAAATGTTCTCCTGCTAGCAGGTTGAAAGCCTCACCAGACCCCATTTGTAGAAATTCATGGGGTAGATCTGAAAGTTCAAACCCAAGACTAAACTACAACAACATCAAGCACGAGGGGTGACTCACTCCACTGGAGGCTGGACATGTATGAAATATTCTTTATGCCAGACATTTGTTACATCTCCAGACATTCCTGCAGGGGATACTGGTTCCAGCTGTGCCTTTCTGTGTTTACTAAATTCTGGAGTCAATAGTAATATTTCAATTCATAGGGAATCATCACCCCTGTAGGGGTGATATCATTCCTGTAGGGGTGATATCTTTTGTCCACTCTTCTTCCAAGGATCATTTTGCATAGTAAAATGATAGAGAAGAGGACACCATATAATCAACTCTACCTTTAAGCACAGTTAGTCAGTCCCCTGTGGCATCAGGTACTGGGAGGTGGGAAGAAGGTGTTGGAGGAGAGTTGTATGAAGTGTGTCATACCCTGTGATCTTTAGATGGAGGAGAATCTAATACTGTACACTGTGACCTACCCTATGTTAGCCTGGTGCCTTCAGGTGCAGTAGAAGATGCTGTCCTGTTGCCAATATTGAAGAAATGAGAAATTCAACTACCAACAATCCAGTCAGAGATTCAAGTCACTCAACAAATTCACTTTGACATCACTGTATGATTATACAATGGACTTCTAAATACCATGAAAACCCAGTGATTACTACATACTTACATGCCACTAATTTCTATCAAGAACATACTGATCTCTCCATTGTTTACAATCAAGCCTTCTACAACTGCATCTGTTCAAACTCATAAGACAGAGACTTTGGGATTTACAGCTGACATGTCTCAACCTACAATATCCACCAAAGGGGGTGAAAAAAGAATATATCAATGAGGCAAGACTGGTACCTAGAGTAGTCTAATACAAGAAAAATCAAAAGCAGAAAATGATAGAACACCACTAGTTGTCATCTATAGCACCAGCTGAAACCATTCAAACACATCATCAACAGTCTACAAACAACTCTGGAAACTACGACAGCCCTTTCACAAATTTTAGGACTTTGCTGGCCCACAGACAGCCTCACAGTTTTAAACACCTATTCACATATAACAAGGTACCTAACATGGACAGTAACACAAACAAAGCTGCATGCCAACTCTGTCCTCAAAACTATTCTGGAAACAATATTACAGGGCTTATAATATCACCCATAATGTCAGAAGTGCATTTGTTTGCTCATCCTTTAATGAGATGTATGCCATCCTATGTTCTGCACTACTTTGGACAAACAGGACAGACTTTTTAATGCAATAATCCTGTGTTTTGGACAGTGTACTCAACTCCAGTGAATATATCTGGGATAGCTGTGTTGGCCATGTAGCAAAGTGCAATAAGATTCAAAATCCACAAAACAGCGATACCTTTATTGGCCAACCAACATGTACAAAACACATGTTGCAAGCTTTCGAAGCTCCACTTTCTTCTTCATTTGGGCAAAGATGTTTAAAATCGTGTGGGGAATGAAGTTAGTCACAAGCCTACATTTTTTCAAGTGATTACTATTATCAGTTCAGGTTTTGCTGGTGGGACATTTATGCAGGCTGGCCTGCTCTGCCTTCTGGCCATGTGGGTACACCAGGAATTGTTTTTAGTCTCATTAAGAAGTCAAAAAGATGCTTCTTTTGTTCTGCTGAAAGTGCCTTTTCTCACTGAGGCTGAAATGTGTTAGGTTTAAAAAAAAAAAAAAAAAGCAAATAGTTGACTATGTCAGAGCTTGTCTCCTTACTTTTTTCTGCTTTTAACATGCATTTCAGTACTCAACTGGTATCTGATCCCACTAAATGGGACAATTGTGGGACTCAGTAATGGGACTCAAGGTGGGATGCCATTATTGCCATTTCTCAAGGATGGTCTCTGATGTTTTTCTAGATTTAAATTTAACTAAGGCTGCTGCTACACTGCAGAATTAATGCAGTTTGATACCACTTTAACTGTCATGGCTCTATCCTATGGAATACTGAGATTCCATAGTTATTGTGGCACCAGAGCTCTCTGACACAGAAAGCTAAACATCTCACAAAACTACATGGCATTGAGCCATGGCAGTTAAAGCAGTGTCAAACTGCATTAATTCTACAATGTAGATGCACCTTTGGATTACCCATTTCTTCAAAGAACTCAAACTGGCAAGCATGTAATTGCCTGAGGTGGCTCCTGTCTAGTTTGAAAATGTATAAACTAGGAAAGGTAAGAATCATAGGCTGAAAATGTCAGCTCCTTGAACACTTTATAAAATGAACAGAGTAACCAAGACCAAGTTGCATGTTCCATCTTTCAAGTTCAATGTCTTGTCAGTGCAGTTGACATTTCTGGGTTGTTCTTTTAAAGAGGACAAACCTCATGCAGCAAGGTTTGCTTATTATTTGTGTATTTATTCAATTTATACCCCATCTTTGGACCCAAGGCTGCTTACAATAATTAACGTTTAGCTAAAATGTTATACTACAAAAGTTAAAAAAGAATAAAGAACAGTTCTGGTAAAAGAGGTTTAAAATACATTGAAAATACACAAGTTATAAACATAGAACACCACTTTCAAACACTGTTCTACCATGTGATTTAAAGTGAAAGGCCCATCTAAATAGAAAGGTCTTAGCTTGCTGACAGAAAGAGACCAGGTACTTCCTTCAGTCCTGAACCTTGGAAGAGGAGTGGGTATCTGGCCACTTTTCAGGGTTTGGTGGGTTGGGATTGAGGTGTGTCTGTGTGTCTGACAATGATTGGGGCCCCAAAAATGAAACTAGGCCACATGCAGCCATGGGCTGCACTTTTCCCAACCCTACTATGGAGAGAGGAAACGTGGTTCATAGAAACGTAGAGTTAGAAGAAACTACAAGGGCCATCCAATCCAAATCCATTCTGCTGTGCAGGAATATACAATCAAAGCATTCTCAACAAATGGCCATCCAACCTCTGTTTAAAAACCTTCAAAGATGACTCCATCACACTCTTGAGGAAGAATATTTCATTGTCAAACAGTTCTTACCATCAGGAAGTTCTTCCTAATGTTTAGGTTGCTTTGAGATAGGAGAAAGCTACTGAAACAATTTGTGCACGAATCAAGCCTACATGGAGACTGGAGCTAATGGAGAAATTGCAATCCATGGGCACACTACATATTTTTCCAATATAAAAGCAAATGGGGAAAGCCTTAAATGAATTGATTCTGCAAAAATGTCCCTTCCTATTACTTCTCATCTTTTTGGGGGGCAAAAATGCTAAGGTTTATTTCATAGGCTCACAAACAAAAATATGATTCTTGTTTGGATAATTTCACAGAACCAACCTGCAATCCATATCCATTTCTACTGTGCCGGTGGTAAAACGAGCATGTCCTCCCTTCGCCAGCCGGGCTGCGCAAGCAGCTGCCATCTAATTACCAGTCCTCGTCACAAGTACGAAGAAACAAGTTGTGGCATTTAGGAAAGGTCTGCAAAAATAGGTGTCAGACCTTAACTAATAGTGATTGTCCTTCCATTCTGCTGTAATTTACATTTAATTCACACATTTCATTTCTATTTAAAATATGATTACAGTGTTTTGAAGCACATCTCACCTGTCCCCTTGCATTACAGTGGCAGGGAAAATAACACAAGATGGCAGAAGCAAGGCAAACTACCCAACAGCCTGTCTGCTAGATTGTAAACAGGGATACCATTGCCTCTTAAGATCCAATCAAAAGAACAAGCAGCACTGAAGACCCTTTTAAAAGAGACGTGCCCTGGCAAAAGCCACAGGGGATGTCACTTCTTTTGGTCTCAGATCTCAATGGGACAGAGCAAGATGGAGGAGAGATTCTAGGATCATCATCCATGATAAAAAAAAGTCATCTTGCTTGTGCTGAGGCACTCACATCATTATTACCTTATAATGTCATCATTGTTAGGGAGAGGAAAATCTGTCAGCCTTCTGCCCTACCTCTTTCTCTTTATATGCTGCCCCCCCCCCCAGTCAGAGGCTCAAGGAGGCTTTGTTTTTTGTGTGTGCCTTCAAGTCATTTTCAATTTATAGCAATCCTAAATGAACCTATCACAGAGTTTTATTGGCAAGATTTGCAAGAGGGGAGTTGGCTTTGCCTTCCTCAAAGGCTGAGAGACTTGTTCAAGTTCCCATGGCTGAGCAGGAATTCGAATCCTGTTCTCCAGAGTGCAATGCTCAAACCACTACAATATGTAGGCTCTGAGAAATGAGGCTTATGAAAGTTTAAAGAAATACATCTTTAAAAAATGACAACCTGCAAGAATTTTAAATGTCAATAAAATTAAAAACTGTTAAAAGTAACAAATCTAAACAACATAGCACATTTGCCAGTCATTCAAACAGTTGCCAGTCACTCAAAAAGTCTTCAATGGGCTTATCCTTTAGAACCATGATGACATGGCCCTTTGAACTAACTCAGTAACTTTAACAATTCTTCCATCATTGGTACTTCAGTCTGTTAAAGAGATAAATGGAACATCCATGTTCAGAGGCAGCTAGTACCCGAATCATAACTTCTGGACAGGGAAGAACCATGCTTAAAGTCTGTTGCTTTCATGTCTTTCTTGTGAGATTCCCAGAACCATCTGGTGGTCCATTGAGGGAAACAAAATAGTGGACTACAGGGACTATTGATCTGATCCAACAGAAGGTGTGCTTCTGGGGAAAACGTGGGATATAAATAAATATTATAATAATGGCTGAGATTCTACTTCAGGGCCTACATTTCATCACATTCTGAATCTGTAGCTGCATTGCAGAAATACAATGAAACCCTGTTAGTGAATTGTAGAGATGTGCATCTAGAAACAGGTGGAAGTGTTCCAACATGCACCATGTTTTTCCTGATGTGCACTGAGTGTTCCTGAGGAACATCATGCACTGATTTAAGGTTTGTTTGAGAATGTTAATGATTTTATATTTTGCTTCAGTTATAACAGTTAGAGTCCAAAGTGACCGAAAAAGGTTTAATCCAAGAAAGAAAGAAAGAAAGAAAGAAAGAAAGAGTATTTCTAGACTCTGCAGATTTTGAGATAACATTCTTCAAAGCACAGAAAGCCTCAGGTTGAAAATCAGTCAATCAGCAACCAAATGCTGCTACTTCTTACAACCTGCCACATCCTACTACTTGCATCACTACTTCCTTCCATTTCCACTAACCCACATGGAGACCAAAATTCTCTGATTAATATCTAGTTCAAATAGGGAAAATAGCAGCCCCTATAAACAGTCTTATAAACCCACAGGCTGGTGATAAATCAGTTTGAGAAGGTGACCTCAACTATGCTGGTGTAATCCCATGCATCAGGGCAAATTTATGAGGCCAATTTTATTGCCTTATATGACCTGAGCTCCACAGAGATATCTTGGTAACAAATACAATCTATATCTTTTGTCAGGTTTGTATCAGCCATGACTGAGAATGAGAGGGGGATAGATTCTGTTAATGCATATTGTTCACTTTCCAAAAGGTGGACAAAAACTTACTCTTTTCCATTTGTCAACTGCAAGGTACTGTTTACTAAGAATATACTCTCACCATAAAATAAATAGCGGACAACAGAGAATAGCTGATTGAGATCTGTAGGTTTAAAGAGCTGGTAATGAAAGAAACAGAAGAGGTAATTGCCAGAATTCTATATGATCTGTTATATTATATAATTGCAATGTCCTGCTTCCAGAGACTGAAGTAGTGGACCTATTGGGACCTGCCCCTGAACCAGAGCAGAAGGAGGTTCCAGATCCACGCATCTCAAAGACAAACCAGACTGCAGTACCAACTCTGGCAGAGAGTCATGCCCATTCAGACCCAGAAGACTGCTTACCTCTACCTACCTTCACTAAGCTGAAGCAACAAATGGAGGGCTTGAGGAGGTATCAGAGGATTTATAGGAATCAGCAATTAATTAAGTAGCAGTTGTGCTGAGCTGCTGATCTATAAATTCCCAGCCCTGCCCTCCAAGATCTATCTGGCTCCCTGTCATGTTACTGAAGATCTGATCTATCTGGCTCCCTGTCATGTTACTGAACTCTGTGCTTGGCCTGAACTATATTTGTTGATTCGGAATGTTGTGTACCTGACCTGGAATAGATTTGTTGACTTTAGATCCCCTTTACCTGACTTGGACATTGCTAAACTCTATTTGGGATTGAAGGCTTGCATTTGCTAAAGTAAGGGCCTTTGCAGACTGCCAGAAATAGTACACATTAAATTGAGGCACTGCCCTAGCTCAGTGCTAGGGAATCATGGGAACTGTAATTTGTTGTGGCACCAGAGCTCTCTGACAGAGAAGGCTCAATGTCCCAGAAAAAAACACAATTCCCATGACTCCCTAGCACTGAGCCAGGGCAGTGCCTTGATTTAATGTGCACTATTTCTGGCAGTCTGCAAAGGCCCTAAGTGCTGAAGTATAAGCTACTCTGGCCTTGTACAGTCTGGGGGTGGAGTTGGGGCATGGCAACCAGATGCCAGGCACCTAGACTCTGCCCCACATCATCCTTTTGCTGCCCACCCAAACAGAGAGTGGGCGACATCAGGCACTTGGTGCAGAAAAGCTGCTGCCACTGCCATAGCAAAGCAAAAGCAAAGCAGCTTCATTTATATACCGCTTCATATCACGCTATGGGATGTCTAAGCGGTTTACAACTGTAAGGTCATTGCCCCCCTAACAGTTGGTACTCATTTTAGCGACCTCGGAAGGATGCAGGCCTGAGTCTAACCTGAGCCCTGGTTAGTATAGAACTTGCAACCTTGTGGTCTATGAGTGAATGGCTGCAGTACAGGTATTTTAACCACTATGCCACCAGAGCTCTTTTTCCTGCTCCAAGGGAGGCTTTTTCCTGCTCCAAAAAGGAGCGGTATTTGCCAACTCTTTTTGGAGCAGCAAAGTGCCAGATTGGGACTGCAGTGTGCAGTTGCTGTGCCCTTGATCTGGTGGTCCCAGGGGCAGCACAGAGCCCTCCCTTAGGGCCCGCCAGTAGAGGCACTCTATGACTCAGTTTGCTTATTAGCTGCTGGTTATCAGCTACATAGCAATCACCATTTGACTGCTTGCCTGCATTGTGTTTGGGACAATAACTTTCTGTATACCTAGATATGTGATAGAGGTGCTATCCTTTATTGAATGGTGAAGGTGTATTCAAATGCTTTGAATGCTAGCCAGGACACCCAAAGCACATTGATGCATAATGTGTATTGGTGTGCAAATTGCATCAGAGCATAATGTGCACTAGTGCATGTTGCACACTGGTGCACATTGCACACTAATGCACATTGGGCACTTTGCCAGCTCTGCTATGTAGTAACATAACAGCAGCTCTCTACTGGATATGGATGTTATGCAACTGCACAATTCTAATTCCCACTGACGTAAGTCTACTTTAAAGAAATAACTCCTCAATAGGATTCTGACTGATGTATTTTCTGATGGTGTCATTTTGGATGTTTAAGGGCACAGCCAGACTAATTTAAAAGATCAAAAAGTTTCAGATTTTGTTATTACTCTTTTCAATTTTTATTCTGGATTTCCATACAAGCTTTCTTTATCTGATAATCACATATGGGAGTCATTTCGCTATATTTTGGGGCATGTAGAGTCACTATTTTTAGGCCCCCAAATGTAGAGCCAAAACATATTTAAAAAAAAAAAAACTAAGTGAGTATCCAGGCCATCTTGAAATTAGAGGCGGAGTGTTAAGCCTCCAATTTTGAGCTGTGCAGATATGGGGTATGTGATCCTCCAGAGTCCTTAACTTGTACCATTCATGTTGTTTCTTGTTGTGTGCCTTCAAGTCATTTCTGACTTATGGCGACCAAAACCTGTCATGGGGTTTCCTTTGCAAGATTTGTTCAGAAGAGGTTTGCCATTGCCTTTCCCTGAGGCTGAGAGCATGCGACTTATCCAAAGTCTTGTAAAATTGCTAGCTATCAGAGCTGGCCTATAGGCAACCATCAAGAGTGAGACTCTGCCCAGAAAGTGAGAGAAAAGAACAAACCAGAGCCATGATGACTTATATTTGTTGATGGGCCCCTTCCTTTTCTCAAGGAGCCTTTGTGTGTGAATGCACTGCAAAACCAGACAAACATTCACTCTTTAAGAAGGTCTGCCAACCTGTAGCACCAATAGTACCCTGGCTTACTACACTCATATTGGTTTCCTAACACCTCTTTGCAACTTGGTCAGAAGTTTAATAGTATTCCTTGTCCTGTAAAGAAAGGACTTTGGCATCCAAATATATTGTAAACACTTAATATCCCAGGTGTAATCCTTAATTTTCCAAGTTTGTTTCTTTTAGGCAGTAAGTGATATGAAGAGCCTTGCCCAGGTCTCTAGAGCCACTGTCAGTTATATTAGACTATTCTTTTTCCAGCCTGCTGCTATTATGAGTTACAATTCCCAACAGTCCAAACAAGCATGGCTAATGTTAGGGATTGTAGTCCAAAACATCTGTGGGACATCAGATTGGTGGAAGCTGAAGCAGGCAATGCTAGGCTAGATGGACAATTTGACAGACCTGGCAATTACACTGGAGTCCTTAACCCGGTTTTCTGTTTCAGAGCCCAAGATAGGCAGTGGTTGATCCTTTGAGAATGACAGGCACATAGCCATCCTCGATCCTTCTTGCTGATTCATCTTTGCTGGGTAACCGGAACCTGGTATATAAAGCACTTTTAAGTCTGTTTGACTGTCCCTGTCATCATCAGGTTTACGCATAGTTAATCTATTCTTTATAGCCTAGCCATTGATGGCTGTTAAATCACAAATGAGAGCCAATAAAGGGTGAATTGCAGCTGAAATTACACTGTTTATATGACAGCAGAGTGCTGGCTAAAAGATTCATATGCTGCTGATGAAGTACGTTATAAATTTTAATTACCATAGTTTGTACAAATGACATGTTTGAAATGCTATTGAGTAATGTGACCCTGATAATGAAACTATAAAATAAATCATTAACTTTCTGAATGAGCTTTTTTTATTTCCATGCTACATGAAGTAAACTTTTCAATTTATGCCAATGCAGCCTTCTTTCCTTTAAAGTTACAGCATCTTCTGTCTTAAGGCACATGCTGCTCATATAATGCGATACACAGGAAGTATTTCTAAAAAGAATACACACCTTTATCTTGACATATTAAATTCAGAACTTTTACATTTGAAATCTTTTTACCACCTGAAGCAAAGTGTAAAATGGCACCCCTCACTAATCCACAAAGAGAATCTATTTGAGTAACATTGCCAGAGTGAAAATTGGATAGGGTTCCTATATCTTTCATTGTTGTGTAGAAGAGGGAATTTCAACAGGTGTGGCTTACCTAGATTCATGATAACCAATGCCTACTGAAATTCCATTCTTGCACAACCCAAATACCCTAAAGGCACCAGATCCTGCTGCATTTTGGAAGCTAAGCAGAGTCCACCCTTGTTGTTACTTAGATGGAAGACCTCCAAGAAATACCAGGTGCTGTAGGCTGTAATTCATGGAGTCACTATAAATAGAAGACTTGAAGGCACATACATATACCAAATTAAAAAACTATTAATACCAAAATTAGAACACAATTAAATCTGAACTATTTTTAAAAAAACAAACAAACAAAAACAAGTTAAAATACATTTAAAATATAATAAAGAAGCGCAACATCCCCATTAAAAGTTTCATCTGCCATAACATATTAAAAGCAAAATGACTCCCTAAATAAAGAGCTCTTACCTGTCAGCAGAAAGAAAGCAGGGAGGGGGCTAACTGGATCTCCCTGGGGAAGGGAGATCCACAGCTTGGGAGCAGCCACTAAGAAGGCTGTCTCCTATGTCTTCATCAAACATGTTGTAGGACTAAAAGAAAAACCTCCCCTACAGATTTTAAAGCTCATGCAATTTCATATAGGAAGATACCATCTTTCAGATATACTAGCCCAAAGCTGTGTGGGTCTTTAAAGATGATAACCAAAATGAGATTGCCACCTATTTCTGGGATCCTTCCCGGACCCTCTGTGAGTGTGCAAAAAAAAAAAAAAAAACAGCCAAGTTTTGTCTGTCTGTGTGCTAAGAAAAGGCTATCTGTCTGACTTAGCTGGACATATGATCAAGACACAGAACTGTAATTCTTTAATTTTAAAAAGTAACAGTACAATTCTGACTCTGTAGACTTGTACAGGATTAGCATTAGGCAGAAGCTGGAAGATCTACTGTTCTGGCTAAGGTTTCTAAGAAAGTAGTGCAAGGAAGAAGAGGGGGAAAGTTGGGTTAGAACAGATCAAACCTCCAAGGAATACAGCTGCTATGATGGCACCAAGTTAGGCCAAGGCAAGAGGTTCCTA
The DNA here is from genome assembly GCA_026167975.1 of Phrynosoma blainvillii. NCBI lineage: Eukaryota > Metazoa > Chordata > Lepidosauria > Squamata > Phrynosomatidae > Phrynosoma > Phrynosoma blainvillii. The sequence continues at coordinate 9,676,753 of JANUYF010000006.1, read as the reverse complement.
AGTAATTTCCAGTGTCCTTTGGCTAAAAGGGGTTTGGATCTGGCACAATTGGCTGGGCCTGATATCAGTTTGGCTTGCCCTTGGCCATTTTTGCCAGTTAGCCAGTTTGATAGCCTCGGCTAAAGGCGGGATATAAATTATTATTATTATTATTATTATTATTATTATTATTATTATTTTATAGGCTTTTTTCCTAGTTCTCTAGACTAACCTGCAGCCTTATGGTAATTCAGGAGACCATGCTAGTATTGAATTTAGAACCAGCTTAGTTTGCCAGACTAAAAACTGGAGGGGTCTCTTGTACTTTTAATGGTTGTGTGCATGTTCCTTCAAGTTGCCTATTGACTTATGGTGACCCAATGAATTTCATTGGTTTTATTAGACAAGTAATACTTATGGGTGACTTTGCCAATTCCTTCCTCTATTGTTGTTCTTAACTGTCATTAAGTCAATTTTGAGTTAGGGCAACCCTATGAATGAGAGACCTCCAGGTCACCTTATCATCAACAGCCCTGGTCAGATCTCTCATATGCAGGGCTGTGGCTTACTTTGTTTTGCTTTCCATATTTGTTTACAGATTTTAGTTAGAACCCGAGTAGATTTTGCCTCTGTCACTTGAAGCAGCTCTACTGGTTTGCAATCTGTTTCTGGTGATTTATTTTCCCAGGTGTTGTACTGTATTTTTAAATGGTGTAAACTGCCTTGCAGCTTTTGCTGGGAGAAACATGAGATGTAAATGTTAAATATATTTGTTTATTATCAGTACAGTTGTTGATGGATAAAGCCAGGAAAGTTTGCAAATATATGAGTGTTTCATTGTATTAAAAAAAGAAACTCAGGTTCACATTGTTCCAGAAAACTGGGATACATGTTATACACTATGAAATAAAATTAAGAAAGGTTGTAGGTAGTATTCTACATTGGAAACAAAGAATGACATTCAGCAAATATGAAATGTGGAGACTGTTGGCTATGCAGCATATCAGAATAAGATTGAGGGAAGGAGTGGATAAGAAATTGATGACATCAATGAGACAGCTTGGCATAAAAGGTCAATGCTATTTTATCAGAATATGTTGCACTGTAGTCCCTTCATCATTAGAAGATATTTTCTCTTTCTCCCCCCTTCTCTGTTTTGACACATTCTAAGATAAAGACTTTTTAAAAAAAATGTGTATATAACAATGATGCTCATCTTGTTCTTACTTCAGGAGCAGAATGAAGCAAATCTTTATGACATTTAGGCTCATTGCTTATCAGCATCCAAGTGGAAGTTATTGATGTTTTCTGTATGCAGTTCTGTAGATTGGCCATAATTTTTCTAACTAGAGACCCAAAATATAAAATAAAAGATTTTTCTGAAACTGAACTTGTAATCACCTGACACGAGCTACATTCAAGTTCATAGTTATCACCTGGATAACCGATCCACATCACATTGATTCAACACAATTCCATTCCACTTTATACAGAGACCCTTCTGCTTTATTGGAAAAGATGATAATGCTTAGTAAAGTCAAAGGCAGTAGAAAAAGATGAATACCACATTGCAAATGGGTTGATTCAATTAAAGAAGCCATGACTCTAAGTGGGCAAGGCCTGAGATTAATAGGATTTTTGGAGGTCTCTTGTATTGTCACCATTGGAGCTGACTTGATGGCAAATAACACCAGCAACATCTGCAGCATCAAGCTTACTTATGGTATATTAGGGATACCATCCAGTTGAAGACATAGTGGTGGTAATCCATTTTAGTTGATATATCAATACAATACAATCAATACAATAAAATAGTTAAATCTGCAGATAATTAGCATATGGAAGTGAAGAGGATGAGGAGGCAGGAGAGTGGCAGCAGCTACCAGATTAGACCAGTATCTAGTCAAGTATCTATTCTGTTTCAGATAATGTTGACCTAGCAAAAAATGGCAGCTGGGATTCTGTTGGTTACTCCAAACTAGAGTAGAACCATTCAATCAAATGTTGAATTTTAAATCAATCCTTAAGTAAATCCCATTGATATTCCAATTAGTTTTGTATTCATTATCACAACTTAGTCACAATTTTGACACTATCATCATGATTGTAACTTGCCCTTCAACCTATTTTACTAGGCATCCGGTGCATATTGAGAAGGAGGTCTATTCTGCTAATAATTCAAGCATGGTTGACTATTTCCACCAGGTTTGGAGGAGCCAGGCCAGAAGAAATTACTTAAATACTCAGTGAAGTATAAGATGTTACACGATTCCAGCCAATGTTTAAAGACTCCAAATTAATTTTTGAAAATAATATTATAAACACTTTATTTTAAAGTAAGATTGTAACACTAATAGAAATATATCTCACATTTTTATAAAACTCTATTAGGTATATATCCATGGTGCACTGGACATCAGATGTTTATCAACCTATGTTTTCCATCACATATGCACTCACATAGTTGTTCCTTGTATTATTGCTAGGTGTGTATTTCTATGGCATATAGTTATTTTTCTTGTTATTTTACCCAGACATAGGTTTTAAAAGGCAGCTAAAACTGTGTTCTCTTACCAAGTGCTGCATTATGGAGTGAGCTCCCATCACTATTCCCAGCTTCTGCCAACCTAGCCATTCAAAAGCATGTAAAAGTGCAAGTAGATAAATAGGTACCACTTCAGTGGGAAGGTAACAGTGTTCCATGCAGTCATGCTGGCCACATGATCATGGAGTCATCTTTGACAATGCTTGCCCCCTTGGCTAAGTAACCGAGATTAGCACTTCTCCTACAGTCAGACATCACTAGACAACTTTGTCAAAGGGGAAATCTTTACCTTTTTAAAAATTAAATCTGTAACTAAATACATAGTTATAGGTTTTCCCTCATCAGATAAAATGTGTTCCCCACTCTCCCTTAATGTTCTCCATAATATTTTTTGGTACCTAGAATAGCCATGACATTTCTATTAATCTTTTTAACCTTAGTACTCAGTAGGGCAATAGTTATAGCTGAGTCAGGGCTATACTTTGTTGTTGTTACCTGCCATCAAGTTTACTTTTACTTATGGTCACCCTATGAATAACTGCCCTGCTCAGGTTTTGCACACTCAGAACTGTGGCTTCCTTGGTTCCCATTTGGAATTTGGTCTTCATCTTTTCCTATTGCCCTCTACCTTACCAAACATTACTGTCTTTCCTAGTGAGACATGTCTTTTCATGATATGTCAAAAGTATGACAGTCCCCGTCATTTCAGTCATATTGGCTTCTGGGTAGAATTGAGGTTTGATTTGCTCTAAGAGACATTATTTTGTCTTTTTAGTACTCCATGGAATCCATAGACCTCTTCTCCAGCATCACATTTGAAATGAGTTGATTTTCTTCCTATCACTTTTTTCACTGTCCTTACATAGCTTACATAGAAATTGGAAATATGATGGAAATACTATGAACTAACCTTGACTGAATAAAAAAAATCCCTTCCACATGAGTGTGCTAGCACAAGTAAACTTGATGACAATAAGACAGTTTCTAGCCTAACAATTCCTTGCTAACATTTTATATGAGATAGATATAAGTCCTTTTTGTCCATATTTTATATCACTATTGGCTGGGGGAAAAAAACAGTTACTACACTCAAGTCACACCTGTATTCTCCTTTAAATGTTTAAAAGAGCCAATGAAAATATTCCATAATGAAACAATCTACTTTATACCACTTCAAACTTATTCAGATAATTTGGACTACAGCTCTTATTGTCAGACATGCTGACTGGCACTACTTGAGCTGAGGTCCAAACCACCTAGGACTGCGTCCACTATCACCTATTCTGGTTAATTTCAGCTCTCTAGAGTCTTGAACAGAGGCATTTCCCAACTTCAAGATCTTTCTAACTGGAGATGCCGGGGGCTGAAAGGGGACCTTCAGTGTATAAGTAATGTGTATACAGCAACTCAGATATACAAGTCAGATGTAGTGACCCCCATGACTGGGCAACCTCTGGCCCTAAGGTTTCAGCAAGCACTCCAAACCTGTAGACAGAATGATCTGTCTCCTAGCAGCCAACTAGATGAGGGAGGGCAGCAGGAAGAGAAGGAAGGAAGGAAGGAAGGAAGGAAGGAAGGAAGGAAGGAAGGAAGGAAGGAAGGAAGGAAGGAAGGAGTGGCAGAAAGTGATGGGAGAATCTGATGGTTGTTTGGTACCGTTGTTAAATGACTTTGAGACAGAAGCTCCTGCCAATCTACTGTCAGTCACCCAGACATCAACCAGAACATGCAGATCCACCTTCTGCTTATTCCTGTGCTAGATCATACCAGTTTTTCTCACAGAGAAAACTGCTGAAAAAAAGCTCATACTAGCATGCTGGGTTGCAGCTTCAAGGGTTGAAAAAGAACTAAGATTATTTTCCTATTTGAGTTGATTGAAAATTATTTTCAAATACAGCAATCACTGTGATCTTGACATTTTATTGGATATATCATCCTACTGAAGTCCCTGCTTCAATTAGTAGTCAGAAACATTTTTCAAAATATGATATAACAAGCCAACATTGGTTAAGATTTGTATGTGTGTCTGGGGTGTGTGTGCTATTTTTGGCTCTGTGTTTTTGGCCAGCAGATACTTTAATTCCTGTGCTCTGTCTTATCACTGTTCCAGCCAGGCTGCATTTGCTCACCCTACTTACTGCTAAAAGAAAGGACCACATTACTGCTGTTATAAACCATTGATTAAGGTTTATAATAGCAATAATCCCCTCGAAATTCATTGTTACTGCAGTTAATGACCAGTTTATTAGAGCGTTAACCATCCTTGGCAATGGGCTGAGTCGTTTAATGCTGGTAACGACCAATTTCTCAAGGGTTATTGCTTAAATAACAATCCTTAGTTAGATATATGCTCAACTACCACATATAGCTCCAGCTGGAGGCTTCTCCTGTACAATAATTGTTCATTATTAATCCCAAGTTTTGCCATCATACCTCAAAATTTCAGATCCAAAGGACCATTTACGGTTGAAAGTAGCTACAAAGTTAATACAGAGTGCTGGATCAAGTAACTGGGCCAACTGGGATCCTGACTAATGTACATTAATCAGCTGGGATACTGATTAATGGACATAGCAGGAGCTATAAACAAGGATGGAAGGATGGGAAGCAATATCTTTAGTGTAATTCGGTTTCACTGGGTTAGATAAGAAGCAGGCTAGTTTCAGGGGCCCAGGAGCCAATCACCTCCTCCAATGTAGGCCATACCACCATGCCCCCAACCACACCATTCTCAAAATTGAAACTAGAATTGGCTGAAACTGGCTAATAAAAACACTAAGTGGTACTTTGCAGTTTTGTCATCCCCATTTTCTATGCCCCCAAAAGACACAGGGGAGGAGAAGTGTATTTTAAAGGAAACTACCACTCCAAAAGTAGAGATTCTCCTTTATTTAAATGAATTTGTTCCTGTCAAGGGTTCTAGGAGAGTCAGGAGCTGCAAAAAAGGGCTAGAAGACTTCATGCAGTCCACACATTAGTGAGTAGCCTACTTATGGATTAAATTAGAACATAGTACTGTGAATACCAGATATTGGGCCTTTGCAGACTGCCAGAAATAATGCAGCTTTAGGCCACTTTAACTGCCCTGGTTCAGTGCTAGGGAATCATGGGAACTGTAGTTTATTGTGGCACCAGAGCTCTCTAACAGAGAAGGCTCAATGTCTGAGAAAAAAATACAATTCCCATGATTCCCTAGCACTGAGCCAGGGTAGTTAAAGTAGACTCAATTTACACTATTTCTAGCAGTCTGCAAAGGCCCATTGCTTTGTTTTCTTCACTAATAGAATCTGATTTAGAATTTTGTAATTCAGCTTCAAATGTGAGACCTTGGGTAGTAGATGCAAGGAAGAAAGGGACCAAGGATGGAAATATTAAGAATTAAGATCCTTCAAGGGAGTCAGTTTTCCAGTGCATTAGAGGTTTGTGGCTACAAAAAGACATGTCCCATGAGAAGAAAGACAATCTTAATGAGGAGAAGAAACTGAAGCTAGGATGCAACACAACATACTTTTGCCACCATTTGAAATAAACAACCTGATTCCCTTGACACATACATTTGCAGATCTGGCTCCAGGTTTTGTGATGCTGCTTGGATTGAATATTTTTGTGAGAAGAAGAACCATGGGATATTGTGCCTACCTATTGGCACCCCCCACATTCTATCTTAGCACCAGGGTGGAGCATCTAGATCACATGCATAACAAGAATGGACTGTGTTTAGTCACTGGTGGGGTAGCAATTTCACTGCTGGTTCATCATCCCCCTCCCCAGTTGGCTAAACTGCTCAATTGAAGTTGAAGTTACTGCAATGCTAGAAATTTAATTGGGCGGGGTCAGAATTCTTATTTTTAAAACTGATGGCCTTATTCTTCCTCCCATAGCTACACCCCTGGGCCACACAGAGTCCATCCCTGAGGCAACATAATATAAGAGGTCAAAAAACAGCCATAGCATTGAACAGATATTCAAGGAGGGGAATAGAGGTAGGAATTGATTCATCCTGCTCCTTCCTTCTGCAGAACAGCAGATTAGACTATCCATGGTGATCTGACCAAAGTTACAGCTATATAGTTCTGGCTGCTGTGCAAATATGGATGCAGGGGGTTGGACTGGATGGCCCTTGTGGTCTCTTCCAACTCTATAATTCTATGATTCTATGGCATTGTGATACTTTAATACAATGCCTGATAGAACTCATAAACAGTGCTAGGTATATAATAATGACTGCCTAGTTTCTCATGAAATCTATTTTGAATGCAAGGGGTTAATTGAATGGCATCACATGAAGGCTTGCAAGCATATGTTCCAAGCAAAGGCAGAACTCCAAAGGCATGGCAAGTATGTATCGTGCTGAAAGCTTTACCCCAGGGATATTCACAGATATCATACCAGTTAATCAAGGCACATTTGCTTCCCAATAGTGTTCAGCATAAAAGGAATCCCATAGACGTCAGCACATTGGCTTACAATAACCACAAGTAAAACATGATTTTGCAAGGATACTCTGTCATATTAAATTTATTGTGTAACTGACATGTGTGCTAAGGATAACGATGTTCCAGGAAGAATGAACACAATAGTAGCTATTATTATTATTATTATTATGTAATAGATTTTTTTAAAAAAAATATCCCATCCTTCAAATAGTATATGGAAAACATCATTAAAATAATAGTTAAGGTCATGGTTTTAAAGTCAGAAGGGAAAAAAGCACTTTTAAACTTTTAAAGCTGGAATTGTTTAGGCACCTCTGAAAAACTTGTTTTTGTTACTGTTGTTGTGTGCCTTCAAGTCATTTCCAACTTATGGTGACCCTAAGACAAACCTATCATGGGGCTTTCTTGGCAAGATTTGTTCAGTGTGGGTTTACCTTTGCCTTCATCTGAGGCTGAGAGAGTGTAACTTGCCCAAAGTCACTCAGGAGGTTTCCATGGCCGAGTGGGGAACTGAAACCTTGTCTCCAGGGTTGTAGTCCAATGTTCAAACCACTATGTCACTATGTCAATTTTTTGTTGCTGTTATCCACCCTTGCATTGGTCTCAACCCATGACAACCCTGTAGATGAGACATCTCCAAGACCCCTGTCTTCCACTGTTCTGCCCAGCTCCTGCAAACTCATACTTGATATCTCCTTAATAGCATCCATCCATCTAGCATGTATCCTTCCTCTCTTTCTACTTCCCTCTATCTTTCCTAGCATTATTTTTTTTCCAGTGATTCATGCCTTCTCATGATGTGTCTGAAGTATGATAACCTCAGTTTTGCCATCTTGGCTTACAGGGAGATTTCTGGATTGATCTGCTCTAAGAACCATTTGTTTGACTTTTTGGCTGTCTGCGTGATCCTCAGCACTCTTCTTCAGCACCACATCTCAAATGAATTTTGATTTTCTTCCTAGCATCTTTCTTAACTGTCCAGCTCTTACAAGGGGTCAGAGAAGGCTGCATCTTCTTACCCTACCTGTTCAATGTATGCGGAAAATATTGTAAAGAAAGCAGGCTTGGTAATAGAAAATAACAATGGCTTGTATGATTCTGACTTTTGTGTTCAGTTGTATATATTTCTATTTCTATTTCTATTTCCTCATTGTCTAGTTTGAAGTTGTGTAAGTTTTCTGTGGTCATTATTTTTGTTTTCTTTATGTTCAACTGTAAGCCTGCATTTGCATTTTCTTCTTTGATCTTTCTTAGTAGTTGTTCAAGGTCTGTGAGATTTTCTGCTAGTATTATCATCACCAGCAGCATATTTTAGATTGTTGATATTCCTTCCTCCTGTTTTCACTCTTCCTTCTTCTATGTCCAAGCCTGCTTTCTTTACATCATTTTCTGCATACATTGAACAGGTAGAGTGATAGGATGCAGCCTTGCCTGACTCCTTTATCAATCAGGAGCCATTCTGTTTCTCCATGTTCTGTTATGACAGTAGCCTCTTGTCCTGAGTACAGATTCCTCAACAGGACTATCAGATGTGTTGGCACTCCCACGTCTTTAAGGTCATTCCATAGCCTTTCATGATCTATGCAGTCAACGGCTTTGCTATAGTCTATAAAGCACACACTGATTTTCTTTTGGAACTCCCTGGTATGCTCCATTAGCCTTTGTATGTTTGCAATGTGGTCCCTAGTGCCTCTTCCTTTCCTGAACCTTGCTTGGACCTCTGGGATTTCTCTCTCCATGTATGGTTGGAGTCTATATTGCAGAATTTTGAGCACAATTTTCCTTCTGTGGAGATTAGTGCTATTGTCCTATAGTTGCTGCAGTCTTTTTTATCTCCTGGTTTGTGGATGGGGATGCATATTGATTGATTCCAATATTTTAGCCATCATTTTTTTCCATATCTGTTGACATATGAGGTGTTATCATAAAGTTTTAATTATCACCTTTAAAAAAATTTGAAAGAAAGTTTGTTTTTATTTGTAGTTAACTTTTCTCTATGTAGTCACCATCCAGATTTACACATTTCCCCCAGTGTTTATTGACCCTCCAAATAAGGTGGATACTGCAAGATCTCAAAGCCACATGCCCTTGTTTTGTGAACTGCAACTTGAGATGAGTGAACTGGTGCATTGTCAGCTAAGAGACTAATGCCTCTGGAGAGCATACCACGACATTTCTTTTTCAGAACATCTCCCAACTTGTCCAGAAGATTGCTGTAGTATGTGCCAGTGATGGTTTGTCCCTTTGCAAGGTAATCTGTGAGAATGACTCCACAACAGTCATAAAAAACTGAGAGCATGACTTTCCCTGCTGACTTTTGCACCTTTGCCTTTTGGGGGGAAAGGAATCAGCATGCTTCCACTCCATGCTAATGGTTTTGGTCTCTGGATCATACCGATAGATCCAAGAGTCATCCATGGTTACCATATGACCCCAAAAAATCACCCTGTTCCAACAGAATTAACATCTGTCTTGAAAGGTCGCATTGTGTTTGTTTCTGGAAAGGGGATAGCAAACATGGAACCCAGCGTGCACACACCTAAGACATGTGCAGTTCATCATGAATCATTTCCCACACACTACCATAACTGAGACCAGTTTCATTCATGATCATTTGGATGGTTGCTCATCTGTCTTCCAGGATGAAACACTCCACTTTCTTCACTGTGGCCACATCATCTGTCAATGATGTTCTTCCAGGTCTTGGTTCATCTGTGAGGAACATGAAGCCAGTTTGGAAATTCCTTTTCCACCTCACATTAATGTGATAAGATGGGCAATTGTTTCCACAAACTACCATCACTTCATCATGAATGTGCCAGGCACTATTACCCTTTAAATACAGGAACTTTATAATGCTGCAAGCCTCAATTGTCTCCATCTTACACTTTATTCAATTCTGGCACAACCTGTAGCAAAAATAAAGGACACAAAGAGCTGATTTTCTCAACATCATATACTTAGGGACCAGTGATGACACTGACAAAATTTCATCAATATACCATAATATCTTCCAGATGATAAATATTACTTTTATGATACCTCCTCATATATTGATTAGCACTAGAGATAACTCTGTCAATGTGGGTTGCAGCAGTTTGATTCCAATATCATCTGTTCCTGGTGACTTCTTTTTTGCCATTTCCTTTATTGCAGCTTCTACCTCACTTTTTAGAATTTGGAGTTCATCTTCATATGGCTCTGTTTTCCATGTGTCCTTCATTTTGTCATCTCTTTTATTTAACTCTTCTGTGTGTTGCATCCAATGTATTTTTATTTATTCCTAGTCTTGGAATTATGTTTAAAATTTAGAAGAAACTAAACATAGCTATTTAGTTACTCTGGAACAACAAGAGAGCAAAGACCAAAAGACCACTGAATCAATGATAACTTGGTAACTGAGTACTAATAAAACTTCAATTAATTCAATCAATCTGGATCTACTGTAGTTGGAGCTAGTATCTGAATTTAAGCCAAACAGTTGATTTTAAAAAAAAATAATTAATGATAACAAATTACTTTTGGGCCCCTTGGTAGAGTAACTACCTTGAATTATTTTTCTTAGTAATAACTTCCCATACTATGATATCAGTTGTAGGACTATAAAATATATCCCAGGCAGCAATCCTAAATTGGTGTATTAATTACAGAACTAGAAGAGATATCCCAGATGCAATCAGGATTGCCAGGTGAAAATAAAAAAGGCTAGGACTCTTGTACTTCTAATAGTGGTGTAGAAAATGGAAATTCAGCTGGTGCTGTTTGTGTTGAATGCAACACCTAGTGACATCCCTCTTCTATACAACTGAAAGGGACAGTTTTTCACCTGGCAATACTAACATAGAATTCCAGAACTGACAAAGCTGTCATACACAGAAACTGTAATAGTATGAATTAATCTGTGTTTCTTGAAAATGACACTATGAACTGAAGACTTCAAATATTAAAAAAAAAATTGAAAGCAAAGGAAACCTCAACTTTCTGAGTTTATGTTGTGCAGATCCTAGTATTCACCACAAGGGAGAGATAGAAGTGAAATTTCACACATAGACCCAAACCCAAACCAAGCCAAAAAACCCCCAAAAACAAACAATAATAACAAAAGAGCAGTCTGATTGCCCTTAATTTTTTTCTATTTCTTTATATCTTTTTAAGGTTTAAGGATGAGTGCAGAAGAGAGTGTGATGGCAGATGTAGTCCCAGTCATGCAATTGATAAGACATGTGATAATGGCTGCTGTGAAACTGGCATGCTTCAGTTTTTTAACTGACATGATTGCTGTGAGAACAGGGCTCATGTGGTTGTGTCCTATGGTCAAAGTGCAAAAGAAGTTTTTACTCAATTTAGCAGGTAAGAGAGGACAGGAACAAACAGAACCATGCCTTTCCCAGTAGGCTCCGGCAAAGGCAAACTTCTACAGCCTCTCCTAGCTTGTATGTTCTTCCTCATTAATAGATTTTGCCAACTTGATCACACTTTCATGTTGCTTGCACACACAGGTCTCGCTTTTCATCTGTGAAATTTTGGAGCCTAAGACATTGTGCTGCAAACAATACGATAGTGTTCACTCCCCAGTCCACATACAACATACAATATGTCAAAGCTGACTTAATTCGTCCCTCCCTTGTGTGGCCAAATTGCTACATACACTGGCCACTGTTGTTATTCTATTTTAGTTATGTGTTTGATTTTAAAAATTTATTAGTTTAATTCTATTTTAAGGGGAGTGGGTTGTGGGGGGGGGGTTGTAGGAATCTGGAATGTTTTAACTGTTGTATATTAAATTGTTGTAAGCCGCCCCGATTGCTTGCAGAAGGGCAGGGTATAAATAAAATTTTATTATTATTATTATTATTATTATTATTATTATTATTATTAATTGGCAGATGAATTGTCAGCACAGGCAAGAGGATTGTGTACTCTGCAGTGCTAGTGCAGGCTTAGAACATGTTGTGTGCCATCAGGAGTTAAATGAAAACATTGCCCCCAGATATGAATATTGTCCCTTCAAATGACATTTTCCTTTATTCGTCAAGTCTCTGGCTTTGCTGTAACTTAAAACCTTATCTCAGCATATAGAAATAGACTTTAGACATACAAAGAAAAGGGACATGCAAAGTGACCAAGAGATTGAAAACACAGCAAATATAAGCATTCTAGATGTGAAGGAGTTTCAGTGTCTCTGCAATGGCAGAAATTTGGGGAGTGACAGGAGATTTCATTGGGGAAGCAGAATTCTTATCTGAGGACCAATGCCCTCACTTTGTCCTCCCCATAGGTACATCCTTGTGTGTCATAGCCAGTTCTATTCTCCAGCTGATGCAAGCAGCCTTCATAGAGTTTAAGGAACAGTAAAGAAGCTGCCACTGCTGCTCCCCAGTGTCTGTTGTCTGAGGCAGTAGCCTCAGATTGCCTAATGATAGGACCCCAGACCTGAAGAATATTCTGTCCTTTAGGCTTTTTCTCTCCAAACTACACTCTAGATTTCATTGCAAAGATTTCTTTGCCGCTCTACAGCCCTTGAGGTTCTCCCAAATTCTCTCTCTCTCTGTTTTGTAGTTAGTCAGTTACAAGTTCGGAAAAGCATGGCTTAAAATCTGTATGTTGTCTGCCTAGAAGCACTGACATCTCCCAAAAACAAATATATAAAAATGGTCATGGGGTCATATTCATACATAAGCAACCCTGTTTGGGGCCTGAAATAATATCTTTTCAAAATAAATGGAAGAAACCAGAAGTCTGGGGGGACTATGATAGACCATGTTCAGGCTGAAATGCTGTTGTTTTTCTATATGATGATCCGAAAATGTGTGGCTGTATCCTGACAATGTCCAGGTCCAGAGGAAGCCCCATAGATAGTATATGACATTTTGGCCACCTTTCTCTTCTGGAACTGGATGCAGTTCCTCCAGCCTCCTCCCCTATAGTTCTTTTGGTGTCAGACACTGACACATATTGCTGCTGTTGTATAAGTTTTAAACAGGTAAAGGTAAAGGTGTTCCCTGTTGACAGGATTGTCAAGTCGTGTCTGACCATAGGGGACGGTGCTCATCTCCAGTACTAAACCAAAGAGTCAGCTTTGTCAGAGACTACTCTGTGATCATGTGGCCAGCATGATTGCACAGAACACTGTTTATCTTCCCATTGAAGTGGTACCTATTTCGAACTGCTAGGTTGGCAGAAGCTGTACAAACTTTATTGGTGGTAAATGGTGCAGAAGATTGTACATAGAAGTCTTCCATCCCTTTTGCTGATGAGGTTCAGTATCTCCCCATAGCCAATTGTAATACTGGGCTAAACAACAAATTCTACCCAGACAATTTATGGCTGGTGATCAAATTCAGTCTCTGGACTGGTGTGCATCCTCTCCAGAGTGAAGCTGATGGAGGATGGATTCCAAGTATTATATATCATCAAAGTGCACAAGCATGACCCTTCTCCCCTGCCCCCAATAGCTATGAGAACTGTACAAGCAGGTTAGCAACAGAGGAAAATTTACTCTCCCCATCTGTTCCCCTAGCCTAGCCCTTCATATCTTTCCCTAGCCTCAGACTGCCAGGCTAATAGAAAAAAGGTGACAGACTAGTTGATCAACTCACTACAACCACATAAAGACTGGAACCCAGAGAGAGAGTGAGACTGCAATTTGTATTTAGGATCCTGTAAAGTTTGATGTTAAGAGACCCAGTGTAGTGTAGTGGTTTGAGTGCTGGACTATGACTCTGGAAACCAGGGTTCAATTTCCAGCTCAGCCATGGAAACCCAGTGTGTGACCCTGGGCAAGTCACATGCTCTTGGCCTCAGGGGAAAACAATGGCAAACCTCCTCTGAATAAATCTTGCCTTATGGTTGCCATAGGTTGGAAATGACTTGAAGGAACACACACACAAACTGGGATGTTAACTGTGTCCCCCTTCAAAATTTGCTGAGCTTCCCAGCATTGTAGGGGAAAGCTGGAGAGAGAGAAAATGAGCAGATGTAAGCTAGCCAACTAAACTTACTGCTTGTGCAGATTAATTCTTGCTACGAATCAAGTATAAATTAACATACATCAGGTGTGATGGGAATTTCCCTCCCCAGACCTTTGAGTTAAAGGGAGCATCAAGGAGAAGGATGGAGGGGAGAAGTGAGGCCTTTGGGGTTTCTTTTTAAAAAGCCATCAAAGGCATTCCACAGCCAAGATGCCTCTCCCTTTATCAAGATGAACAAATTTAATAGGTTAATTGTTACTGGGGCCACATTTGGGTCTGTTTCGGGTTTGTAGATGTGTTGTTATCTCAGCTGTGAGAAGAAAGGCTAGAGAAGGAGGAGGAGGAGAATGACATTCAAGCACCTGGATTCCTTGGCCTCACATTGAAGCAGGGAGGCAGCATGGGTCGCAAGGGACATGTCACTCTTTTCCACCTACATATTATCCCTGCTATAAATCCCATTGACAAGCTTGAACTTTTCTCCACTGACATGTTTACAAGGGAAGTGTACCTTTGACAGGAAAATTAAGCCTATCAATCATTTAACGAGCTTGTTAATGAATGGCTCTGGGATTGTCCTGACTCCATGCCTGGTAAAGTAATTTATTGATCTAAGGCCCACAACATTTTCTTCTTCTTTAAGCTCTGGAGCTCCCCATGCCATGGCCAAAGTCAGACATTCTTTGATGTATCAAACCAGTGTCCCTCCTTCTGCTCAGAGTTTATCAAGGGGTCAGTTTTCTCATTAGACCCACCTTTTGCCTGTTTTTCTATTTTTTTTTTCCTTATTTCTTTTTCTCTACCCCCCTCCACCTCCATCCCTTTGACAGAACAAAGGAAACAGATGCCAGCCCTGGGCCTCTCACACCCCCACAAACATATGGAAGCCATCTCCTTTCTCTTTGTAATTACACAGGAGCTTGCTTTTCAATGGCTTCAGGTTTTATTGCACAGAAACCAACCAATTCCTACATAAACCATTTTTATAGCTTTCTCCCCAAGGGGTTCTTTGCAGGGTCCTGTCAGGTATGAAATGAACAGGAACCCTCTGTCAGCCAGCAAGAAGGGTATTGCCTTAGACCTAGGAGGAGCAGAATCATTTCAGGGTCTTCAGGAAATAGGGCCTGGCTTAGAAATGGCTTCATGGAGGGATAGAACTAAAGCAATAGGTGTATGTGAGAAGTTTTGATCCACATGACTCCATCCATGTATGTCAGAAGTGGCTTTCAATTGAGTTGAATGGCTGGTCTGTCCAGGTCAGTATTCTGAACACTGACTGGCAGTGACTCTCTAGGCTTCAAGGCAAGTGCTGTCATGAGATGCTAGAGAATGAATGTGGGACATCCCAAATACTGTAGCCAAGATCCTAGATGCAGCTGGCAGACCATAAAACTTTCCCAGGCAGAACTCCGTGCTCCACACTTACCATCTTGAAGCCATGTCCCTGTCCCAGATCATTTAGTATCTGGGAAGAATAGGGGGAGCCAAGCAATATCTGACTCTATTTCTGGGAAGGCCCCTAGGATATTCAGGAGGATGCCTGCTTTTTGTGTGTCCTGCTGCAGGAAGACAACTGAATACTGCCTGGCTACTCCCTGTCATCATCTGGCCACTAGAGGAGGATTGAGTGGACTACAATATAATAAGTGAGGATCTGGGGTTGAGGAGTCACTCAGAATGGAGATGTCCAGTCTACAATGACTGACAAAGGACATATGCAGGTTTAACTTGTAGTTATGTACATCATATATTTTCAATATTTTTCCCAATATGTTCAAATGTTCTTTCTGACCCTACCCATTACAAATCAGTTCCATGTTTGCCCACAATGCAACAAGTCACTTAAAGGTCAGTTCTGCATGTGGGTGCAGCTCTGTCCACTGAGCTTAAACAACCACCAGAATAACCACTAGAATGTTATGGAAAGGCCACTGGAATGTTGCCTGAAACATTGCTACAGTATTGGTAGGCTGTCAGAGCTTCACACTCCACCAGGATTGAAGAGCATCTCTCTCAGTGTCTCCATGGAATGAGGGAATAGTGAAGGTTCAGATCTTGTAGTGCAGCATGTGAATAGCCTGCCTCTGATCATACAAATCAAAATGGCTGCCAACTGAAGTGGCACAAAAGAAGTTGTGATGCTTTATTGGCTAGAATTTAGGACTCAAACTGTGTAATTTTCTTACATTGTTCTCTGTTGCATAAGGAACAAATGCATGGCACCTGGGAGCAAAAAACTGCCAAACAACAGTGGGGAGTTTATGTGTGTGGGCTAAGATCCACACTATGTGAAAAATTATACCAGTTAGCAGTTACTTCAGAAGCAGAGGGATATTTTGTTTGGGGCTAGCAATTGAATTTAGGGCCCTGCTCTTGTTTTCAATCAGACTGGTTTGTTCAATTCAGGATATTTCATACATGCCTCAGGAGAGAGATGCACCCAAGATAGTTGGGGGAATCTCACAATCTCCATTTGTGATTTGCAGGTATGTTTGGGAAACAAGATACACTTTCTGCTCTTAAGAATTCTGATTTAAAATTAGACAAAAAATGTTTAGTTTCATTTTCTGTTTGTCAGTGAAATTTTTGACTTAAAAGCATCTGTTTGAAAGGCAAACTTTCATTTCCCTTTCCACTGAACTTTGTATTTTGATATAAAGAATCATAGAAGCTTACACAGGTCAAATGAGAGAAGAAAACAGAAAGAACATTTCATAATGAAAGATTTGAGAAGCTTGCAAGTTTGATCACATTTATGATCCAGCTTCAAATCTAAGCAAATCTTAATGCAAACAGTAGGGGGGAGGTACATAAAAGCTGCACATGGTAGAGAAGAGGCTACTCATTGTTGGGTAATGAGAGATAGCAGTGGATCTCTCTAGCAGAATAATGAAATTTGCAGGTTAAAAGCTGAACATGCTTCCTCCCACTCCCTCACTACACAACGTCAAACAGAGGAAGAAACATGCATCTTCCTTGCAAAAACACATACACTCTGGCATCCTGTTAGCAGCACACAATGCAATATGAGAAGCCTATAACTGTGTATGGCCCTTATCACATGGGGTCTGAAGCAGAGCTAATCCAAAGGGCATCCACAGCTAATACATATTATTCCCCCGTGTTTACACATGACGCTGCCCCAGAACACGGAGCTAATCCGTATTGTTCCCCCGTGTCTACACACGACGCTGCCCCAGAACACGGAGCTAATCCGTATTGTTCCCCGTGTCTACACACGACGCTGCCCCAGAACTCGGCAGAATACGGAGCTAATCCGTCAGGAGCAGGGAGATTTTGACATTCGGTTTGTAGAGGATGTACCTAGGGAGCCTTCGCATTCATTGCGAATTGGTGGGCAAGGCGAAAATCCCAGCGAGGGGAAGGGATTGCCTTGGCAAAAGGCAAACCGGATTGGAAAGAAGAGGAGGAGAGGAAGAGGGAAGAGGGAGGCGATCTCTCTCTCTCCATGGGCTGCCTTCCCTTCTCCAGTCCTCCAGCCCTCCTCCTCCTCCCCGGTTCCCATGGCTGCCTTTCCTCCCGGCTTTTTGTGACGGGAGAGAAGGGAGCCTTGGTATTAATTGCGAAATGGCCAAAAGGGCGATATTCCCTCCGTTTCGCTATGGAACCGAATTTATTCCTACTTCTGTTTTTCTTCGCTTTTTCTTTGCTTCGTGGCCAGCATTTGATAAGGTCCTATGTCTATTTGTGTTCATTCAGTAGGTTGATAGTCCCTTGCTCCCTTCACAGTGACCAAAGCCCCTTGGACCTACTGTAGAACTACTGACCTTCTCCCAGTCATTTGTAACTGGAGAAAAAGTGAAGGGAGAGATTACAGAAGCATCAGGACATGTCCCTGTGGCTAGATGCAGCACTTCTGTTCTCTTCCTGAGGTAGATGGTCATGAAAGTGGTCTTTTGTCATGCTGGCACATTTTATGGCCATCTCCCTCAGGAAGAGAATGGAAGTGCTACAACAGTACACAGAGAGGCATGGAGAAAGCTGCTACTCTCCCACTCAGGTTCAGTTTTCTTTTCTCATGCAATAAGGCTCTCAGTATAGCACAGTTCTGCACATGGAGCTAATGCTGCTGCTATGCTAAGCCATGCAGGATTGCAATCAAAATATCCTCACTTAGAGATGGTTTGAATGCTGGAGCAATATACTGTTCCCACTTTAACGAGGTTCCCTTTACATTCTCTGAGGTGTGTTTTATTAATTAAATGAGTAAGGGATTTCTGAAAGTTATACATATGGACTGAGCACCCAGCATGCAATGAACTCTGGCAATATGTGTAGAAATCTAGTTTAAGAAGGATATTATGGATTCCTTGTTACATATCTTGACAACACCATCTTAGCTAACCTCATCCTCCCATCCCCCAATCCTGGATTCTTGGGGGAGACAATGCAAAATGAGGCACATCCAGAGTGATTGAAAAGTCCCAAGTTTTGTTTCCCCCCCCCCCCATTTTATCCTGGATTAAAATAAATCAACAATGATTGTACCAAGAGGTGACAGAAAATATTCTGAGATAAACAAAATGTGCATGGATCTCCAAAAATAGCATTTGAAAGAAAGGGAATAAAAATCTGAGACTTCCTGATCTTTGTAATCATTCTGGATGTGCCCCTGATATCCCATAAGAAAAACAAACTGGGAAGAAAGGACACCAGGAAGGAGATTAAGACCTGTGCAATTTAGAAAAAGTAGGTGTACTTGTGGGTTAAAGATGCACCCCGTGAGTCAAATGTGATCGACCACTGTAGGGTTAAACTTCAGTTTGGTTATCTAGTCCATTATTTGCAACCTTGTAGGTCCCCAGATTTTGTGGGACTGCATCTTCAGATATTTCTGATCATTGAACACACTGACAAGGGATGCTGGCAGTTGCAGTCCAACATCTGGGGATGAAATCTTTGAAACTACAGGTCTGGGAAGTGCTATAGCATACCATGGATTTGAAAAGGGTCTCTACTTAAATCACACTCTTGGCTTTTCACCAGTGGGACCCACAGACACTCTTAACATGACCAGGAGCTATCTCATCTTTAAAACAGTTTCCAACCCCCCTGCAAAGTCAAAGATGTTAGAAAAAAATCTTAGTAGCAAGACATCATTTATTTATTTCATTTATCTCCCACTTTTCTTTCAGTGAACTGAAGGTGACTCTCTTCCTCTCAATTTTATCTTCACAACAGTCTTGTGAGATAGATGTGAGTCCAGGGGGAGTGACTGGACCAAGTTATCCTAAAGAGTTTCATGATACAGTAAGATCTTGAAAGTTATTTCTTATGTCTTTGTCCATTATTCTAACCACTGTACCACACTGGCTCTCACACTGGCTTTCCCATTCCTGGAAGAACTAAAACTGTTTACTGCTCTGGGCTTGATAACAACCAACACTGGATGAAAAGAAGTGGGGGACCACATGGTTTTCAAGTCTGAGTTGTTTTAAATAAGCTGAAATAATAGTACTAAAGGTCCATAACCTCTCCTGCTAATGAAACTTTAATGACTCTGTAGTCTCCAAGCACTCGGGCTTTCTGGTCAAGGAGGAATGTCTCCCCCTCCATCCTGTAGCCTTGGCAGAAAAGGCAGAGATGCCCATGGTTAGTCAGAAGGCTCCCTGTGGTGATTTCAGGTGAGCCAACCTCTGAAAACTTTCCTGCAAAGAAGCTTTCTTTGTCATCTTGCAGCGACATGATTTATTTTTGGTTGCCCTTCCCTTCCCAGAATGCCAGCTGAATAGAGTTGCCACACTCCCATTTTTTGCTACATTGCAATAACACAAAACCTTAAGCAAGAGGTGCTCATCTTTCACATTGAGCCGATGTATTAATCACCCTGGGAGAATGAAGCATGTGGAGGGCAGGGGTTGGGAATGGAAATAAGTTGCCCCACTTACACTTTCTACAAGTGTCTAAGTTCATGACATCTTTGGAAATTTCTCCCCTCCCTCCCTCTCTCTCTTTTTCTCTCTCTCATATACACACACACACACAAACTCATTTTCAGCATGTGTACGCAACTGTTTTGCGTAATGTGTCCCAGTTTCCCTGTAATTTCATAAAGTGCAAATGGGCCGTCCAGCTCCCAAATGCCATATCGGTGGTTTGTCATAACAGTCATCAGTAACTGTCACCTCCTGCCTAGGGCTTAATTAACCCACTCGCTCATTAGCATGACCATGCAGTTGTAAGGAATGAAAGCCTGATTATTTTCTACAACAGTCGTAGCCAATTACTGCACCAAAATGGAACCACATTAATCAAATCTTTAGTACAGTGGCAAATTCAGAGATATCAGATTGCAAAAGACTGCAAAACTAATATGTCACTGTCAGCAGGGCTACACAGGCATTTAGTGAATTGCATTAAATAGATGGCTTCGCTGAAACCACATGAATTTAATATGTGATGGGATCTGGAAGCTATTAGTGTGACATGGCAAAGGACTGGGAACTTGGCAGTTTGGGACTTTTATCCTTGAACTCCACAAATGTGTACGGTAAGTAACTTGTGTACGTGCACAAGGCTGTAGTACATACACAAAAATGGGCATGGTGAGGGGGAACATGTTGCATACATCTGCACAAATATAATGAAGAAGAAACATGGACTGGCTTTCAGTACTGCACTTATAGATTCATAACCTGTACATTATGAATCTGTAACTGCTCTGTATTCAGTAAGACTGAGTAAGTCAATGGTTCCCAGACTTTGGTCTTTCAATTGTTTTAGATTTCTAATATAAGATGCCCAGCCAAGGAATTCTGGGAGCTGAAGTCCAAAACATCTGGAGCACCAAAGTATGGGAACTG
Organism: Phrynosoma blainvillii; assembly: GCA_026167975.1. Taxonomy (NCBI): domain Eukaryota; kingdom Metazoa; phylum Chordata; class Lepidosauria; order Squamata; family Phrynosomatidae; genus Phrynosoma; species Phrynosoma blainvillii. Next base: position 9,655,998 of record JANUYF010000006.1, on the reverse strand, counting down.
TTGATGTAAGCCTATATAAATTTCCCCTTGGCCTACTTAACAGCTTCACAAGACTGTTGTGAAGATAAGGTGAAAGAGATCTGTTCAGATCTGTTCAGGGCATAAGGAGAAAGATGTTTCCATCTCCCTCCCACCTGAGAGAGGTGGCAACAATCAGAAGCAAGAACCCTGTTGCAGTTCCTTGTCTCACTCTTACTTGCTGGTGGGTGTGTTGTGTGCCTTCAAGTTGTTTCTGACTTATGGCAACCCTAAGACAATCCTAGCCTGGGGTTTCCTTGGGAAGATTTGTTCAAAGGAGGTTTGCCATAGCCTTCTCCTGAAGCTGAAAGCATGTGACTTATCCAAGGTCACCCAGTGGGTTTCATGGCCAGCTTGGGAATTGAACTCTGGAGTTGTAGTCCAACAGAAACTTCATCCTTCTTGCACCTTGATTGTCGGGTGAATAGCCCTCTTTTGCCCAATGCTGCTGCTAGCTGCTTCAGCAGGCTGGGGTGGGTAGACTGGGCCAGAAGATGTTACTAGTTATGCATTTGTAATTAAGTAGCCAATGTAGAATATTGACAATTAACAAGTAAAACAGAAAGTGTGGGTTGTGGGGGAGGAGGAGGCAAAACAGGAGAGAAGGTAGTATTTGACTAGCTGTTATAAGCAGCAGATATGAAGTATGATCCCCTTCTTTATCTGTTAGATACCCCTGGAATGCCTGGAACTCATTGCCACATAATGTTGTGATAGTATTTAGGAAAAAAACCCATAACTTTTTAAAAATATCTGATGGATCTGTGGTGGACATAGCTCTTTGTGTCAACAAGAGATCTCTATTTCCAGAAGAAGGAAAAAACAGTCCTTATTTACTGTCTACAAGCTACAGGCCAGGCATCATGATTTATTCCCAGTAGAAGAGTGAGATAAACACATAAAATATTTAAGTCACAATATGAAGAGATGAATTGTGGGGTATTTTTTGGCCTGAGATAGTAATGAAAGTGGCATGCTCATAAAAATTGCTCTGATTTTACTGTCAAAATCCTACCTGAAAGCATGTACACTGCATATATGCCCAGATCTCTGGAGTATACAGTGGATCCTTGGTATCCACTGGGGTTTGTTCCAGGAACCCACCACCACCAACAACAGTGGATACCAACATCCATGGATTCCCAAGTACAATGGTGTAGTAAAACAGTATCCCTCATATAAAATAGTAAAATCAAGGTTTGCTTTTGGGGATTTTATTTTATTTTATTTTTTCAAGCTGTGGATGATGATTTTATGATTCTATGATTCTGTCAATGAATCCATAAATAAAGACTCCATGGATATAGAAGGCTGACTGATTTTTATTTATTTATTTATTTATTTATTTTTTGAGGATGTGGGATGTAGTCCATGAAAGTTAATGCTATAATGTATCTGTTAGTTTTAAAGGAGACATAGGGCTCTTTTTGCTTTTCCCAGTTCCAGTAGCACTGTTTTCCAAGGAAATGTGCTTGGGATCAGAGGCTTAATCAGGCACCAAATAAGTGACACATACTTTGATGTACATTTCTGTTTCCCTGCTTCTAAGTTCTGAGGAGCTGGCAAAGCAACCAGTGACAGCAATGACTGATGAGCCTCTGTAGGTAGGGGCTGTTGTTACACAAAATGCCTTCATCAGCAACTTGCCATCAGTTAATCTTGATGCAAAAAGTACACTTTGAATACAATTGTATATTTCCTTTCCCAGCAACCTAATACAGTTTATGCATACATGCTGAGAGGATCATCTCTTTCTTTCTTTCTTTCTTTCTTTCTTTCTTTCTTTCTTTCTCTTCCTTCTCCCAGTGGCAATGTATCTAGTGAAGAAGTGCAAGTTAATTTAAATACTACTGTTTCCATTATCTCCAGCACAGAAAAACAAAAAGATGATAAGCTTCCATTATGTTGAACAATATGTGATATGTGTGTAAAGAGAGAGAGCACCAAAAAGATAGGTTAGACAGGATTGGTAGGTAGTTAGGTAGGTAGGTAGAGGGGTAGATAGGTAGATTATGCTTATCTGCAACCTCATAATGTCTGGAATGTTTTACCCAGTCTTTTTTTCAGTAGTAATGGAAACTGATTCAAAAGATTTGCTGTTATAAATGGTGCCTTTTTGCTCTTCTTTCCATTCTCTGTGGAAGTATTTTAATTAATGGGACTCTGAGCAAAATCCTTTCCTTTGGCACACACCCAGGAATTCTCGATAGGTTTTTTATTGAGTAGGTCTAGTCCAAGACATTTTTCGACCTAGTGACAAAGTGCAAATGAGCCTACCCACATCAAGATGCATAATAACCAAAGCCAGCCAATTTATTTTGGTACATCAGGCAGTAAAAACACAATAGTAATGAAGTACATAACAGTTTCATGCCCTTCTGTGACAGACTAAATTTGCTAGACTATGACTCTGGAGACCAGGGTTTAAACCTTTGCATGGTCATGGAAACTCATTGTGTGACCTTAAGCAAGTCATATGGTCTCAGGCTTAGAGGAAGGCAAAGCAAACCTCTGAACAAATCTTGCCAAGAAAACCCTGTGATAAGTTCACTTTAGGGTACTTGTAGGGAGACAATAACAACAAAATCACTTTGCCTAATTGTAGGGTCATCCACACAGCTATACAGAAAGCTACCCTACATGATGAAGAACTGCTGGTCCATCCTTCTAGAAAAGTAGCTTTTCATCTTTGCAGCAGGAAGGTTTTCAGGATTCCAGCAGGGGGCTTTCCTAGTCATAACATAAGCCCCCAATGGTTCAACCTGAGACCTTCAAGAGACCTCTCACCCCAACAGTTTACAACTATATGTATATATTCCTGTTGCTGGTGTGTCCAATACACTGGACATGTGTGTTGTCTCCAAATGACTTCTTAAGTCTGTTCTCAAAACCATCTTTCACACCAGTATTTCACAGTAGTTTGGGAGAGTGCTTTTATGTATTGTAACTTGCCAATTTGCAGGATCATAGCTCTGATTTCTGATTGTTATTCTTTTCAGATCATTGATAAAACCATGTCCATGAAAAATGTGGAATTTTCAAGTATTGAACTCTGGGACATCATGACGCTCCTGTTCCTGCAGAAGAAAACTCCAGAGGAAATACATGAGTGCATGATGCAAACATTGAGTGACAAGTGCCCATCATACTCAATGGTGAAGAAGTGTATGTCAACTTTCAGTAGGGAGCTTCTGAGACCAAAGATGCAGCAAGGTCTGGGAGGGCCTCAACTGTGTCTGCTCCTGAAATTGTTCAGCATGTTCATGACCTTATTTTGGCAGATTGCTGAATTCAGCTAAACAGTTGCTGAAACACTGGAGATATCCCATGAACACATTATGTTTATAATTCATGAGCAGTTGCTATGCAGAAGCTGTCAGCCAAGTGAGTACCAAAATGTTTGAATAGTAACCAGAAACAAAACTCAGTGATTCTGTGGATTTTGAAAGTTGCTTTTGAAGCATATTCAGTGATCTGGTGATAATTATTTGGGATGACTCATCATTGTTGAGGAAACATGGTTATATCAATATGATCCAGAGACCAAACAACTATCCTTGCACTGGTGGCACTCATGTTCTCCATGGCTAAAGAAATTCAAGACTCAAAGGTCAGCAGGAAAGGTCATGGCCACAGGGTTGTTGTTGGTTTTTTTTGGGGGGGAGATAAGAAGGTATTTTAATTGCCTGTCTTCAGAAGGGCCAAAAAGTTAATGCAGAATACTACTCCAAATTGCTGTGCTGATTAAAGAGGCATTGAAGGAAAAATGGCAAGGGAAGCTGTGAAAGGGTGCTTTCTTTTTGCAGAACAATGCACCTGCTCACAGGGCTGGCAAGACAATGGAAGTTTTGAAGAATTTGGGGGTTGAATGCACAGACCATCCACTCTGCTCACCAGATCTTACTCCATCTGACTATTTTCTGTTTCCAAACCTTTAAAACAGTTTGAATGATACTGAGGTAATAACAGCAGCAGAGCAGTATTTCAGTGACCAGACATCAGAATTTGGGAGGAGGTGTTAAAGAAACATGGGAAATGATGTGCCAAGTGCATCAAACTTTGGGGAGAATATTTAGAATAGCATGTAAGTTTCATGTATCTATTCCTTCATGGTGAGGTTAAGAACATTTCTACACTCCTTCATAATTAATAGCTGCATTTTATTACAAAGAATGTGACTCCATGTAGGACAACACCAGTAAGCAGATTTCAATTGAAGGCCCCATGTTTTGAAGCTGTTTCCACGTATGACTGTGCATTATTTGTGTTCCAATTCATACTGACTGAGTATAACCTTTTACCATTTCAAAAAATAGAGGCATCCAAGTTGGTCATAATTGAAAATGCTTATTAGTGTAGGCCAACCTAATATGGACCAATTGTGGACAAATTCTCCAGAAATCCAGATCTTCATTAAGCAAGTTGTTACAGATATTACAAGATAATTGCATAATGTTTATTTATTTATTTCCCTTGGGTATTACAAATGAAAGCAGCACAGTGTAGTTTTCTGTGTGCTGGATTAAGATTCAGGAAGACCAGGGTTTCGTTCTCTGTTTGTTCATGGAAACCCATTGGGTGACCTTGGGCAAGTCATCCTTTCTTAGCCTCTGAGGAAGACAAAAGCAACCCCATTCTGAACAAATCTCCCCTCCCCCCAAAAAATAACCCAGCCCTGTGATGGTTTTGTCTTAGGAACACCATAATTCAGAATAATAATAATAATAATAATAATAATAATAATAATAATAATAATAAAATTTATTTGTATACCACCCAATGGTTTCCCAATCCGGGCGGTTAACAACTTCAAGGCACACAATAACAGCAACAAAAGTTGCAAACACAGGTTTAGCATTGGAGTACATAAAGTTTCTAATTCTAAGCAGAGCTTAGCAAAGTTACTTTTTGGACTACCACTCCCTAAACCAGGGGTAGGCAACCTTTCCCCTTTAAGGGCCGAGGGACTTCAGCTCCCAGAATCCCAGGAGCTATTGGCCAACATGGGACTATTGGCCAACATGGCTGAGGCTTCTGGGAGCTGAAGTCCCTTGGCCCTTAAAGGGGAAAGGTTGCCTACCCCTGCCCTAAACCCTCTAGCTGACTTTCCCAGCTATTGGTTGCTGCTCTTTCCTATCAATCAAAATCTATTGAAGTAAATGGCAAGACTGCAAAGGGCATCAATAGGATTTGCCTTGAACAGTGTAGACAGTGATGTTATATCTTCTTTTTCTGTAAAAATAAAACAGAATGTTCAATCATGAACTGGATGTTTTCTGTGATGTGGTTGAACTCTTAGCAGGCATTCTGGTAACTTTAGCCAATACCTACCTGTCATCCATTTTGCACATAGTAACACTAGAAGACCCCTGAAACTGAAAGACGTATAAATATACTGAAATGAATCCAGAGAGAATAAATAGAAACATGTCACACCCATGTACTTGAATTTCTTGTACCCAACAAACAAGTGACTCCCACCTGTGAAGTTCATGAGTTATGGGCCTTTTCCACTTTCAGAAGAAATGTAATATGGAACAACCTGCAGGCAGATCCAAGGATTCGAGCATGTGCATCTTACATATGCAAGGCCTCAAAGGATATATAATTAGATCTGTTGCCCTATTAAAGAAATCCCAGTCAATTAATCATCTGTGATTTACTGAATTAATTACTTAAATCAGCCATTAAATCTGCTTAAGTTTCTTGATGAATAAACCAATACCATTGAAGAAGGAGAAGTACAGGAAACTGTTCTGAAATGAAGCATGAAACTGTAATAGTTGACATTCTCTTAGGGACAAACATTCCCTTCTATGTGGAAAAGGAAAGTCCTCTTGTTAGATGATGCAATTTTGAGAAGTTTTGTAAGATCAGTAAATATACAAAATATCTAGTGTGATCTAATCCTGGTGAAGTCAAATCTGGCCATGATGGTAAATTCCTACTATTAACTAATTTTTCAGTTACATCAAGATTGGATGGCTGCATTGTGCTCCAAGTGGGCTGGCTGTGAAGAGCCTTTGGCAACTAGACTTGGTCCAGAATCCAACAGTAAGAGCACAAAGACATGAGATCAAATTTCCTCTATCTTTCAATATCTCTGCTTTCCAAGCTCAATTCAAAGCGTTAATTAATTTGAAGTCCTGGATGGCTTTAGTCCAGGAAAACCGATAAATTGCTTTCACCTTTAACATCTTGCCTCTATCCCATATTCAGAGGGGAACTCTGGCTAGGGTAGAGGCATGGCTCATTGTGATGAGATGGGGTCATAATTCTATTTGTGACATATGCTTGAGCAAGGTAGATGGAAGAATTTAGCACTTCCATTTACTTAAAATGTGCAGACAGGTTGCTCCTGCTCAGGTATATAGGGACTAGGGGAGGAGAGGGGCAGCAGTGTCTGATGTGTTTCTTTATCTGGACACAAACATAAACTAAACCCTGTAATTTCATAATATACAATAGGATTCTTGCCCAACAACTTTTATCAACTCTGCAGTTCCACCAAAAATGTTCAAAAAACTATGAAACTAAGTATATTTTAATACAATTATTTAATTTGATTAATCAACTGGATATGTATATCTATAAATGTGTGTGTAAAGTTTTTGTCTGTGTGTACTTGTTCTGGTATCTTTATGTCTGTATTTCTTCACCCTCTGCTGCCACCAGCCTGTTTCCTTTGCAGACAAAGACACTGTTTAGGAAACCAATCCCAAAGCCATGTTTCCTTCTGTCTTTCCATTTCCACATTTTACTGCTTAAAAAAGAAAGAAAGAAGTATTGTTACCTTTCTCTCTAAAAAGTGGAAAATGGAGGCCAGTTCCCAAGGTCACTTTCTGTCAGAGAAGTAAGCACTGGAGACTTGCATTGTCTTCATAGGAAAGAGTTTATTTCTGCCCAGCTTGAGTATGAAGGTGTAATTATTCACTACGTTTCTTCTTGAAGATAGCAACAAGGAATTTTTATACTTCTTCCTGTTGCAAGAAAGTCTTTAAAAACCATGCAGTTTGCAAAGCTTATTTGCAATTCAGGAATTCTGTGCAAAATGCTCACATGATCATTTTGCACATAAAACAGCCTTTTCTGTGAAAGAAGCAACATTGTGAAGAAAATAATATTTCTATTCAGAATTTTTTTTTTTCACAGAAAAAGTTGTTTCTTTTATAGAAAATCCTGTTTTCTGCAGAAATCAGCCACATACAAATTTTGGCCAAAATAAGACCTGAATTACAATAATTTTTTTTTGCACAGGAAGCAACTTTTATAATTAGAAAATAATATTTTTGTGTAGAAATACATTCTGCACAGAAAATGTTGTTTCCTACACAGAATAGGTTGTTGTATGTGAATAACAACCACATGCAAATTTTGCACACCTTCATACTCAAGCTGGGTGGAAATAAACTCTTTCCTACAAAGACAAGTCCCAAGCTATAAATATTCTTGTCAAGGCAAGATTTTTATAATCAGGGTATCTCAACTCATGACAACTCAGGCCTTATTTTGGCCAAAATTTGTATGTGGCTGATTTCTGCAGAAAACAGGATTTTCTATAAAAGAAACAATGTTTTTTCAACCATTTTAATATATATATATATATATATATATATATATATATATATATGTTTAATATTATATATATATATATAAACATTCTTTCCATGGAGCCAGCATGACATAGTGGTTTAGCATTGGACTATGACTCTGGAAACTAGGATCCAGTTCCCAGCTCAGCCATCGAAACCCACTGGGTCCCACTCTCTCTCTACCTTAGGGGAAGGCAAAGACAAACCCCCTCTGAACAAATCCTGCCAAGAAAGCCCCATGATAGGGTCACCATAAGTTGGAAATGGCTTGAAAACATATGACACAATATTATTTCCATCCCAACCTGAGAAAGAAGGAATCAAACTGTAGTAAGCAAAGCTAACCCAGATTTTTAGTACACATCCCAAAAGGATGGGGTAACCCAAACAAACCAGAATGCAACTATTTCTACAGACCAAGCAATATAAAAGCTCATGGAAAAGAAAACGTCCCACAAATATTCTCAAGCATCTCCATGTAGAGGAATCTCATGTAGGAGGGCTCAGAAAGATCTATTCGGGGGAGGGGGGGACATGAATCAACAATCTAAGGACTTAATCTTTTCCTCACTCCTTCTTCAGATAAAGTCATCCAACATTTTATAGTTTTTCAGACTTCCTCCTCCAAGTGGATGACATCGTAATGGTGGTTTTAAAGCCAAGAGTCAGGAGTCAAATGGTAGTTTAAGTGGAAATAAGGTTTAATAGTGTCTCATCATTCAGAGAAAATAAGTAATTCAGACCTCATCTTCAGTGATTCAAAACAAATCCAAGAGCAGCAGAATTTTATCCTTGTTGATATATGATTTAAGTCATTAACTATGAGTGGCATTCCATTAGGTATTTATATCACCATAAACTGACTTATGATAATGTAAAGATGAACTATGATATTATTGTACAGTACTCAAATTTTCAGGAGGGGACCAGACAGATATCTACATCTGTAGGAGCATTGTGCTAACAGACCCAACAGTGGTTCCCATGGCACAATAGACAACAGAATGGTATGGGACTTATTGCACACAGAAACTGCCATGGTAAAACAGGACACCACACACAACACCACAATATGCATTATCACAATTCATTAAAATGGTTGCATGATCTGTCAGAGCTGTTGCTATAATGATGTATAGTTATGAATCATGGCCTCTGATGCAGAATCTCAGGTTATAATTTCAGTCATTTCCAAAACTAGAAGAAATGTGCATGGCCAATAATAATTCTAATTCCCAATTTATCACCTGTGCCCGGCACCTCAGCCATATTGGTGGTTTGGTTTTTCTTCATGTACAGCTACTAATGGTGTTCACATAAGGGGTGAGCGATGGTCCCATCGTAACAATATCTACTGAGGACCTGTGTGGATACCAAAATCCATGGATGCTCAAAGCCAATTAAATACAATGGCATAGTAAAATGCTGTCCCTCATATAAAATGACAAAATCAAGGTTTCCATTTTGGATTGTTTTATAATATATATTTTCATTCCACAGATGGCTGAATCTGTGGGTGCAGAATCTGTGGATATGGAAGACCAACTTTACTAAGCAACCTTTTGTTTTCCAGTAAGGAAACCCTCCAATTGTTTTGAACTACAGCTCTCACCAGATCTAAACCTGAATCAACGTAATGGTCTCAACTAGAGTAGATGCCTGAAATAAATGAGATTTACTTACATGTTGACTCACTATTCAACAATTGATTCAATGGGTCTACTCTAGTTGGGACACACCATAGGATTTAGCTCATAGTTACCAAGGCAACTCATCTAGGATGTTAGAATGGGACGAGGCTGTGATTTGAACCCTGGTCTCCAGAGTCATAATCCAATGCTCATCTTACTCATTCATCATTACAACACTTCTCTTCACTCCCATCTTGACTACTTCTGACAGATGGGAAGAACTAAGCCATTCTGCTGGAGCTGCTATTTCTCACAAACAAAGAATCATAGACTCATAGATCAGGAAGGAACTGCATAGATGATCAAGTCCAACCCTTTGCTCTATGCAGGAACTCTACCTAGAGCATCCCCAACAGTAACTGTCCATCCTCTTTTTAAAGATATCCAGAGACCCCACCACTTCTCTAAGTAATTAGTTCAATTGCCAAACTGCTCTCCATCAAGAATTTTATTTTAATGTTCAACTGAACAATTGAATGTTGTGTAAGTTAACACTATAAGACCTAGTCCTACACTCTTGGGCAGCAGAGAACAAACTTGGAGAAAAAAGTCTGTGTTTTGACATAAAGTGTGTACAATGATACCACCATATCTGCTGGGGTTAGGGGTAAAGGACCCCCATGAAGGTGGGAAAACTGCAAATCAAAAAACACTATTCCTTTTACCTGAGAGAACACCTCTCTAGGAATTTCCAGATCCTCCAGTGCAATTCTATGGCCAACCTCTGGAAGAAACTGATCACAGAGTTATGCTGGAGGACCTACAAATACCTAGAGAAGTGGTTTCTCTAGGAACTTCTAAGTTTTCCAGCACAACTCTGTGGTCATCTTCTAGCAGAGTTGTACTGTAGGACCTAGAGATTCCTAAAAGAACATATTAATCAAAATTACAAATAATCAAATCCACAAAGTGAAAGCTGCAAATGTGGAGGGCCAATTGTAATCTTTTCTAGATTTATTGTGGACAACTACTACCTTGTTTGTCATTATATTAATGTATAGGCATCTCTAGATTTTTTTTAAAGAGAGCTCTATATATTACTATAATGACAATCAGGGTGGGAGGGTTCCAGAATGTATCTAGAAATGATTACACTGTTTCTATTAAACATATAATATATATACACTTAGACTATTTGCTTCAACTTTCAAAAGGAGGAAGAGATGGAAGTAGAAGAGAATTAGAGAGAAAGGAGGAGAGAGGGAAAACATACAGAACAAAATAGTGTCTAACAAGGCATTCAATAACCTTCACCCTTTTTTCACAGCCAGAATTCACATTTGTATGTGAATTGATGCCAGTTTTGACATTAGCAAAGAGAATTAACAGTTCATGCAAAACAAAACAAAAAAAAATGTAAAACAAAAAAAGAGAAAAGAAACTTGCACAAAAGAGATTTTGTGTTTCAGGCAGAATAAATTATAGAATGATGTTATTAAAACACTTAGTTGTTAAGTTGCCAAGAAAAAATCCCGTATATTCACATGGACTGGAGGACCTGTCTCCATGCAAAGTAATTAAATTAGATTTATGGGCTGCATTACATCAGTGTTTGATAGTTCATTTTTCCTTTCTTCATATTTTGTCCTGCTTTATTAGAGCATGTGACAGATGGTAAAAATAGTGTGAAGTTTCTTGGCCCTGTGCTAAATCCCCCTTTGGTAGTATATCTCTCTTCTGTCAGTTCTCCCCAGCGATGATAAATTAACCTCTCCTCCTTTATCCCAAGTGTGGCAGTAAAGCAGTCTTTGACACAGAACTATCACTTTATCTTAATCTGTGCTGTTCTAGGGGTGGGGCAGTGGGGGAGACAGACAGAGAAAGATGATGCAATTGTGACTGAATTTATAGTGTCAGGAAATCTTTATGTGGGACAGAAGGCAAGGGGATACTTGGAGCAAAGGGTTTACATAATGGGATGTGTTCTATATGCTGTGCGTGTTTTTAATTACTATTTGTTGATTTCCCTTTACTCTTGCTTAGGGAAAAGGAGAAACACTTAAGTCCTGTTCACTCATTCCTCTGGGCATAAGTTGAGATATTGAATATCTTGGAATGGACCTGATGAGGGTCACAACCACTTCTTTATCCCCCTAACTTCTATGTTTTCAAGTGTACCATTTGGATAAAGTTATCAAATTGGAAAGAGCCCCAAAATATATCTAGTCCCACCCACCCACTACTGATACAGGACATTAGGAAGGAGCATTGGATGTGGATGAAGCTTAAAATCTGATCTGAATTGGGGGCCTACTGACTCTTTTCATGCCAAAGCTTTCTTTGCTAACAAATAGCATTATCACATGAGAAAAGAAAGTCAAAATGGAGCTGGAGAGGTATCAGCTTTCTCCATGCCTCTTCACATGCCATCATAGCACTTCCTTTCTCTTCCCGGGGAAGATGATCATAAAAGTGTGCCTTTTGTCATTCTGATTTTTCCAGCATGACAAAAGACATGCTTTTACGACCATCTTCCTCAGGGAAAGAACTGAAATGCTGCGACAGCATGTGGAGAAGCACAGAGAAAGCCGCTACTCTCCTGCTCTGTTTTGGCTTTCTTTATTCATACGACAAGGCTCAGAATTAAAAATGCCCAATATTTGACATTTGGGATTTTGTGGAGAGAGGGCAGTTAGTGAGAGGGAATAAGTAAAGGAAAAATCCATCTTTTAATCTTAGGGCAAATTTATAAAGGGTCTCCATTGCTATTCTTTGGGATTGATCTGAGTTGTCCATTTTCCAAAGTATCAAATCTTGGGGTTGGTGTACAGCTGTTGCTACAATTCATTGGTAAATCATCCTTGATAAGGAGTCGTCCAACATTTGCTCTAAAACTTCCATTGAATGAGAACCATTGACATGCAAATGCCATTGTATATAAATTCCTGTACTCTTGAACCAGTGCCCACCATTTACCAGTGTTTCTGGAATACTAGACCATGATTCTAAGAACTCATCCGTACTCATATTTGTATTTGTGTCAACTGCATAGAAGCAGAATGCTGAGCCACTTAGAAAGAAGAAGTGAGAATGACACTGCAATCAGTCCCTTCAATGAATTTTATTTTGGTTTGTTTATTGTCTAGGTCTATCTTTGCTTGTGTACCCAAATAAATGAGTGCTAAGTAGATTTAGGAAAATATGTGGAATGTGATGGGAGCTGACCGTGCCCCCCCCCCCCGACCAAGGCTGAAATGCTTTTAATGACTGTTGTGTCATTTTATTTATTTTATTTATTTATGCCCCCATTTTTCCATGATAAAAGGCACTAATAATAATAAAATACAGATTAAAAGCAAAATCATATTTCAAATGTACTGCAAAAAAAAAAAAGTTAAAATGCAACATAAAAAAGACAGCAAGAAGTCAATTAGATTCTTTCCACAGTAGACTAGTTTGCATGTTGAAGTCCAAAGTGAATAATTATGTCTTTGGTTTCATCTGCCCTGCATAATTAATGCAGTTTGACATCACTTTAACTGCTATGGTGCCATCCTAAGGAATCTTGGGATTTGTAGTTTGTCCTATCTTCACTCCTCCTTCTGTGTCTAAACCTCCTCCAAACCTGCTCTTCATATGATATTTTCTATATACAAGTTGAAGAAGTAGGGTGATAAAATGCAGCCTTGTCTGAATCCTTTGTCAATTGGGAACCATTCTGTTTCTCCATGTTCTATTCTAACAGTAGCCTCTTGTCTGTTATTATTATTACTGTTTAATAATGTTTTAAGGGGGGGGGCTATGTTGCTTATTGTAACTGTTTTTATCTTGTAAACCACCCGGATTGGGCAACCATTGGGTGGTATATAAATAAATTTTATTATTATTATTATTATTATTATTATTATTGTCCTAAGTACAGATTTCTCATCAGGACTGTCAGATGTATTGGCACTCCCATTTTTAAAGAGCATTCCATAGCTTTTCCTGATCTATATAGTCAAAGGCTTTGCTATACTCTATAAAGCTCATGTTGATTTTCTTCTGAAATTGCTTGGTGTGTTCCACTAACCACCATGTGTTTGCAATATGGTCTCTAGTGCCTCTTCTTTTTCTGATCATCGCTTGCATCCTTGGGATTTCTCTCTGCATATATGATTGGAATCTATGGCCCAAAACACACTGCAGAAATAATCCAGTTAGAGACTGCTTTAACTGTCCTGGCTCAATGTTGGGAAATTCTGGGAATGGGAACTGGAGTTTTGTGAGACATTTAGCCTTCTCTGTCAGAGAGCTCTGGTGCCACAATAAACTACAATTCCCATGATTCCCTAGTACAGAGCCAGGGCAGTTAAAGCAGTCTCAAACTGGTTTATTTCTGCAGTGTGTTTTGGACCCTAGTTGCAGAATTCTATAGTTGCTGCAGTCTTTTGTGTCTCCTTTGTTGTAGATGGGAATGCATATTGATCCTTTCCAGTCTGTTGGCCACCATTTTATTTTCCATACTTGTTGTCATATTTTAGTTAACACTGGTGTTGATTCTGTCTGTGTGGACAGAAGCAATTCAATTGGAATATCATCTGTTCCTGGTGATTTTATTCTTCCCAGTTTCTCTACCTGCCTCTTCTATTTCAGATAGATAGATAGATCATTTAGTATTACAATTATAAACATTTATAATATATAATAATTTATTATTACAATTATAAACAATTATAATTAATATATAATATTAATTAATATAATTATAAATAATGATAGTTATTTATTAATTTCTTTATTTATACCCCGCTTTTTCCCTACTTCGGGACTCAAAGTGGCTCACAATTTTAATAAAAATACAATACAAAACATAAAAAAATTAGCATTAAAATGGAATTAAACCATTACAATAGTAAAATACGTCACATAGTAAAAGAATAAAATGCAATTAAATAGATAAAAGCTCTTAAAAACAGTACAATTAAAACAATAAGGCACCCCAGCCCATTCTTTAAAAAAAAACTCTTTTAAAAGCCTCCTGAAAAAAAAAATATTTACCATTCAGTAATGAATTTCCCATGGTGCAGGGGGCACTCAATTAGATATTAAGCATGTATAGACAATGAGGACATCCTGTACCTCAAGCTGGACACCCTGCTTCTAGGCAATTGCCATATTGACATGGAGCTCTCATCAGTGGGTGATTGTCAGGTCAAACACTCTGCAATGTTACAATTGATTCAGATGTTGTTCTGCTCCCAATGGGTAGCTGGAACATATGTTATATGTCCCATTGCCCTTAGGTTATAATTAGGATTATGTTACTCTTTTGGAGAAGATCATTTAGCAAATGATCAAGCTTGACTCTTTACACCATAATTGGTTGGGTATCCCCAGCAGATCTCCTGTTTCTAGCCTAGTTCACATCAGCTGTCATGTTTTCAGTTTGGAGGGTACTCTAATTTCATCTCCCTTTTGTCTCATTCTGCCATGCCTGTATACCATATTACTTTCTGTTTGCCAGTATTTATTAATTACAATAGCATGCCATCCAACATTGCATATATAAAAATAGAGACACATGTGGTCAAGCAATATCAGAATGTGGCCAAGATGGCAAAATGTATTAATGAGAATTACTATTGAGCTAGGAGAAGCTGCTGAAGTTTGCTTTTGTAAGTCTATAAGAAAGGGCATAATCATTCTCCCATCTTTCTTCTCCCTTCTGCTGAGTTCTGTTGGACTATGACTCTGGAGGCCAAGGTTTGATTCCCAGCTCGACCAGGAAACTCACTGGTTGGCCTTGGGAAAGTCACACCCACTCAGCCTCTGAGGATGGCAATGGCAAACCTCATCTGAACAAATCTTACCAATAACAGGTTCACCTTAAGTTTGCCATAAGTCGGAAATGACTTGAAGACATACAACAACAACAACAACCAAACAACTGCTTTGCACTTTGAGTTCAGGTCTCAGCAATTAAGTTGAGAACAAAGTGGGAGGAGGAGACAGAAACCAGATCATTTTAAGATAGACAATAGAGAATAAATTGGGACTGTCCCTGTCAAATCAGGACAATTGGGGGGATGTAATATTAACTATTATTGTTAGTTATAATACTATCATCCAAGTTGTAATATGAAATTAAAGATTTTATTTACCCCACATTGGTTGGATAGGAGTTTAGTTGGGGATCACACAGACTGCCAAAATTCCCCCAAAAAGAGCAAACAATGATAATAATGACAAACCAAAATGGCCAGAAATCCACTGTTGTTAGCTGCCTTCAAGTCAACTTTGATTCATGGTGACCCCATGAATGAGACATCTTTAAGACCCTCTGTCCCCAACCACTCTGCTCAGGTTTTGTAGGCAAAGGGCTTTTGCCTCCTTGATTGTGTCTATCCATCTAGTATGTGGTCTTCCTCTCTTTCTACTCCTTTTTATTTTACTTAGTATTAATGTCTTTTCTAGTGAGCCATTCCTTCTCATGATCTGCCTGAAGTATCAGAGCCTCAATCTAAACATCATAGCTTCCAGGGAGAGTTCAAGCTTGCAGGACCCATTTGCTTGTCTGTCTATTTGTCCATCCACAATAACTTTACATTTCTCTCCAGCACCATATTCCAAAATGAGTTGATATTCTTTCTATCAGCTTTCCTCACTGCTCAACTCTTACATCCATACACGGTGATGGGAAATTGCAAATGATTCTTGGACAATTCTAAGTTTGTGAAGTTTTAGGCTTTCATGGCCAGCATCCATAGTTTTTTGTGGGTTTTTCGGGCTGTATGGCCATGTTCTAGAAGAGTTTCTTTCTGACATTTCACCAGCATCTGTGGCTGGCAACTTCATCTTTCTCTGAAGATGCCAGCCACAGATGCTGGAGAAACGTCAGAAAGAAACTCTTCTAGAACATGGCCACACAGCCCGAAAAAACCCACAAAAAACTAATTCTAAGTTTGGCGTTCAGTTTTATATCTTTGCAATTTCAGATCTTGTCTAGTTCCTTCACAGCTGCTCTTGCCAGTCCTGGTCTTCTGATTTCTTGACAGCAACCTCATTCTGATCAATGATTGATCCAAGGTATAGGAAATCCTTAACGTTTCAAGTTCACTGTCATGTAGATTAAATGTCTATAAATCCTTTGTGGTCATTATTTTTTTATTTTCTTAATGTTCAATAAAAAACCTGCCTTGGCACTTCCTCTCTCATGTTCTTTAGTAATTCGAAGACATAACCATGTTTTTCTGGCTTTACTCCTGCCTTTGTCCCTCAATGGCCATAGTTAAAATTTTGTTTAAAATTTTGCCCTCATCACCATACCCACAAGTTTTGCATTTCTATGAGTATTCATGTAATCTAATTATATAAGTCCTTTCTGGGTATTGGTTCACTATATGCATCTGAGGAAGTCTATGAAAGCTTATGGTACAACTTCTTTCACACACTTCTCAAAAGTGCTACAGGAACCTGTTGCATACTTTCTGTAGTGTTTCAAGTCTTTGATGTTTTCTGCTAATAGTATGATGTTGTCTGCATATCTATAGACAAGGCAGAGGTGCTCCTGGTCAGTTGAAAAGCAAATCGGGGAATAGGGAGTCAGCCCATGCTAGATGAGGTTACACTTCCCCTAAAGATGCAGGTCCACAACTTGGGTGTGCTCCTGAACTTAACTGTGAGCCTAGAAGCTCAGGTTTCAGTGGTAGCTAGGAGTGCATTTGCAGAGTTGAAACGTTTTACACCAGCTGTGCCCATTCAGTGAGACATTAGGTCTGGCCTCAGAGACACATACCTTAGTTACATCCCCAATGGATTACTGTAACTCGCTGCCTTTGAAGAGTATTTGAAAACTTCATCTAGTCCAAAGAACTACAGCCAGATTGCTAACTGGGGCTGGCTACAAGGACCATACAACTCCTTTGTTGCAACAGCTTCACCAGTTGCCAGTCCATTTTTGGGCACAATTCAAAGTGCTGTTTTTGACTTTTAAAGACCTATATGGCTCAGTTCCAGGTTATTTGAGGGCTGTAATTTATTTTCATTTATGAACCAAGCCAGTGCTTTGGGTTCTGTTGGAGGAAGGGGGGCTTCTCTCTGACCCATCACTCTCCCAAGTACATTTGGTGGGAACACAGGAGAGGACCTTCTTGGTGGCTGCCTCTAGGCTCTGGAACTCCCTTGCCAGAGAAATTAGATTGGCAGTCTCCCTACTTTCTTTTCAAAGACATGTGAAGATTATTCTGTTTATACAGGCATTTAATAAGTGACTATATAAGACCTGTCCCACCAAATGATGGGCTGGATCTTTTTAATTGTTGTGCTGGTGTGTGTGTATGTTTTAATAATATATATTTTAATTTGGTTTTAACCTTTTAAATGTTTAATCTCATTTCAACTTTTGTATCTTGTGGATTTTTAACAAAATGTTTCTTAGTTTGTTTCCAAACTGGGGGAAAGGTAGGATGATGATTATGATGATAGCAGCTAGCCAGTCCAGCTCCATAAATAGTATAAGTCATTCTTGTCATTGAACATGTAATTTATTTATCCTGCATTTTACAGAATGTGAAATATGACTGCTCATTGTGTGCCCAGAGAGAAGGGGAATGCTTCATTAAGTTCAACATAGCTCCTCCATAAGATGCTGTAATTATATGTATTTTTGCTGCTAACTTCCAACTTGCAGATGCAAACAAAAGGAATAAGCTTTTAATATAAACATAATTAATATGAAGTACCTTCAAACTATACCCTGGTTTTGCATCATTAAACTTAATTTTTGTTTTGCTTGATAATTGTGCTATCATTACCATTTATGAGTGAACTTGGGGACCTTTACTCTATTTTTTAACCAAGAGCAAAACAATCAAGGGAAACATGCCTCTCAGTATTGTCTTGTTCTTGTGGCAGGGAAGTCCTTTCTCCTGATTAGATAAACTGATGTTTGTGGCTTAGAGAAAAGAATGGCTTGTAGTCCAGCTTTTGTAATGAAAGAAAAAGCAGATAGTTTAGCCAGAATTAAAACTTCACTGAAGATGTCTGAGAAATAAGAATAGCTAGAATCCTCTATGAAAGTTATGAATGCAACCTAGAGCTTGTCTACATAATTAAAATACTCCTCATTCTATTAGAATAGAAGATGATCCTTCCATATGTAATCTGGAGGAATTTGGGAGGGAAGGACTCCTCAAACTCTACAGAAAAAAGAATTGTGGGTTTTACCAGACTATCCATGAGGATGCACATTATTGAACAAGTGGCCATCTGTCAGCTTCATGTGGATTTGCATGGTTACATATTTTCAGCAGTGGGAGGGCAAATTTGTGCAGAAAAATGAAGACAATTAAGTGTTGAAACAAACATGTGAAAATCTGCAACAATTTGCATAATACACTTATGTGTAGACTAGCCGTTAGAGTTACACACTTGTGATTGTTATGTATTAACAATCTCTACATAGTCTCAGTGTAGTGGCTATGTAAGGACTATGAAAGCCCCCACCCCCATCTCAAGTTACCAGGAAGTAGATGCTGTGATCAATGAGGGAACATTCCTCTGTTGATCAAGAAACAGCTAGCCAACAGTCTCACTTCCCTCCCTTACATGACCAATCCTCTGTCCAAGGTGGAGTTGGGAAGGGGTCCCATTTCTGCTTGCTGTACCAGAGATCGTTCATGTGAAGGGGTGAAAATGGCAGCTAGCTCCTTCCCAAGTGACAGGGGAGCAGTCTTTCATTGATTGCAGTAGCTGCTGCCCAGTAAGTGGGGAATGGGAAGTATGGCTGGAATTCACTATGTAACACCATAACTACAGTTCTTCTGCATGCATAAATCTCATCTAGGATTTCAGACCCTGAGTTCTGAGGTTTAGAGATTGGGCCTCAGAAAAGTGATTGGGATTTATCAAACTGCTCAAATTTCATTATAAACAGACTAGAAATGTATTTATTTATTTATTTATTATATATTTTTTAGAAAAATATGACAAGTGCACTCATAACCACTTGATGAAGTGAATGAAAAGTGAGTCCGGAAATGTGGGGCCATGGAAATTTGCAGAGCATTAGTGCAGTGAAAGAGAGGAGCATGCAGTCAGGGAGAATAAGGTTTGAGAACAGAAGTGTCAGATTCAAGGAAGGACAGGGAATAAGGTCATGACAGGTTGTATACTATAGAGCAGCCAATTTTGGTGGTTTCTAGGGTCCTTATGGGTCAAAAGGTGCATTTTTTTTCAAATACAATTTGTCCCCCAAAACCCCCTGAAGGGTCTGTAGGAACATTTCCACCACAATTTTGTGTCCTGTAGTCCAATCTAGTCCCAAGAGAGACCTTCTTTGAAACAGGAAGCAACTTCTTCTCAATTCCTGTTGTTAAAAAAAGGCCTTGCATAGTTCTAAATGGAAGGCAGCAAAACATCATGAAAGTGTCCACACCCATCCAGACATTATTGGGGTGTCATTTAGGAACAAAAACATTTTGATTGTTTTGTGGGCATGGTGAGACTTGAAGCTTTCCAGGTTTGGGGGAGGTAATGTGACCACTAGCCTTCTACAGTTGTCCATCTTTGCTCTTGAGGAAGCACAAGAAGGATATCAGCTCTAGAGATGTGTGAATTAGCAACACCTGAGCTGATTGAGGTTCTCCTCCTCAAAGCTTGCTCTCACATGAGTGCCTTATTGTAATTCTCCCCATAAGAAAACTTGCAAATATCTCTATATTCATATTTCTAAGCATATGTGTTTGTGATGCATTTTAAAAAGAATCTTGCCAGTTGATCCCACTGGCTAAAACATACACATATTTCCATGCACTTTATTTATTTATTTATTTTGAAGGATAACTGCTACATGAGCCACCTTGACTTCAGTGAAGGAATGCCGGGATATAAGTGTAAACTAATAAATAATGAATGAATGAACTGTGTAGTGGCAATGGGAGCAAAGAAGAATAAGTTGAGACAGGCATTGCAACACAGTGATTCACTCTCGCATGACATGGGAAATAGGACTGGCCACCAATGATTTGGGAGATTCAAAATCCAACTAGGCAAAGCAAATTGTCTCATAACACCCATGAATGAATTATGAATCTATTCTAACAGGCCCCAGAAGAAAAGACAATTCAATTAGCTGGCACACAGTTGAACTAAACAAAAGCCATTTATTAAACCTATCTGTGGGTCCCACACAATGAATGATGTGAGGCCCTGGCTTGGCATTGCATTTCCAGTAGACAGGTGTTCATATCCATCTTATAAAACTTGCATGAGTCATTTCATCTAATGTGCTATGGCCCATTTTTGTGTATATTTGGCTCTTCTTGAAAGATGAGGCTGGTGAGAAGAAGAAAAAAGAACAAACAAATCACTTTTCTACTGTTTCAGCATGATGACCCAACTCAGTGATGAGAGTGTGGAGAGAGAATGAGGGGGAAAGCAAAATGAGTGGGCAGCTGGTGTCATGGCATGCAGCAGGGGTGTGAGCTGGAAAGCCTCCTGAACAGCTAATTCATTAGTCACAAATTTCTGGACCCAGCCAGGCCCCACAGGCTTCATGTGCAAACAAATACCAAACTCTTTGTGTCATGCTTCTGCTTCCTACAACTGTGTTTTCTCCATGGTGGATGAAGGTAGCAGGAGTGAGAGGTGAGTCAACTTACACATGTCCTAAATAGGACTCAAAGGGCTATAATGAATGTAATATACCTTAAGGTGTCCTGTTCCAGCTTCCTCCAACTTGATGAACACCAGATGTTTCCCTGGTCAGCTCTCATCTTCCCTGTATGTCTGCAGCTAATAGAAGTTACAGCTCAAATCATCTGGAGGTCACCATATGCAAGAAGCCTTCATTATTCTAATAGGCAAATGTGCTAAATCTGATCTGTTATTTGTTCAGTTCCCATAAGTATTTGTCACATTTATATCTGACTTTTCCTCCAATGAGCCCAAGGTTGCATATGTGTTACTCATCCATTGTATCCTCACAAGAATCCTGAATGGTAGGTTAGGTGGAGAGAGAGGAGAGTGTCCAAGGTCACCCAGAGATGTTCACCATTTAGTGGGGAACTGTAACTGGATCACCTAAATCCAAGCCCAACACTCATTCATCCCAATTTATTGTTCATTCTGGGTTGGGTGCACCTAGAACTGCTTTCCCAGTGGCAACTTCTGTAAGGGGATACTGTGTAATTCTTCTGGATGCTCCAGCTGTGACTGTGGCATGGTCCATACAAGCCAAAAAAAGAAGCTCTGATCCATTTTGAAACCTACATGTTTAAATGGTGCATATGGCCAAAATGGGAGAAACTGGAATCAAACTGCACTTTGGGGCCAAATATCGGCACAAAATAACCTCTGGTTTGCTTTGGTTCAAGCTAGAAAGTGTAAACTATTGCATTGGCATGCAAACTGTGCACTAGTGATGAGACGGGGAGGGGCCAGGTGGTTGATGGAAGTAGTCAGGGGCAGGTGCTATACGTCAGGTGAGCCACAGGCCATATTATTGCTAACCATATTTCTTTCAATCATCCACCCATGAATTGATTGCACAAGCACACAAGTGATCAACTGCTCCACTGACACATTGCATGCCCCATAAAGTGAAATGTCAATACAATATCAACAATACAATGAATTTATTTAAAAAAATTAACAAACTGGCCAGTCCAACAGGGACTGTTGGAAGCAGAGGGAAAAAGGAGATATGTATGGGGAGGGCCTTCATAATTGGGCTGTACTGATATGCAATTGAGTGGGCCATTGCATAGCTGGTCCAATGGACTGGTGACTTGGCAGAATAAGGGAGGCAATTGGTGGCAGCTGAAGGCATATCCATGTGCTCATGAGCATGTGTTTGGGGCAGAACAGAAAAAATAATGGTGTGGTGTAGATCATAGCTGTGAATGCTCTGTTTTGGCAGGTCTGTCCTTGCAACAGGAGGGGGAGCAGTGTGGACTATTCATCAGAGTTCAGCCCATTGTGGAAGCCAATGCTGTGATCAGAGGGTTCTCCTCACAAATTGGGAAATCCCAGATGTAAGTCAGCTTTTGTCTTTTCCCAGCCATTCCTCTAGGAAAATGGTGCCCACTTCAAAGAAATGCCAGAAGGTTAGTAAATGAATACACAAGAGTAATTTAAATGAATGTGATCTTAAGGGATGAATAATGTGGTTTTAATGAAGGAGGATGGAATGAATGAGTTTATTTTCAAAAATATAAAAATGTACAGTGTTACACACGCCTGCCCAAAAAAGAAAAGAAAAGAAAAATCCTGTACATAACCCCTGTGCTGGCTCTGCCAAAGCAGTACTGGTAAGTGTTGGATATTTCTTTTTCTAATAAACCAGGAAAAGCTGATGATGAGACCACAAGAAGGAGGCAAAATGACATCTCATAATTATTTATTGAAATTACTGCTGCTGTCAAGCAAGTCTGAATTATTGCCTGACTCCATTAGCTGACTTGCTATATGTGTGTGAGACAGAGAGAATGAGAAAATGATGAATGAGGGAGCGACACAGGGAAAATTAGAAAGAGAGAAGACAGAATGAGAGAAGAGGGAGAGAGAGAAAGAGATCTTTCCTGACTTAATTTATTTCTGCAAGTAGTACCCTCTTGTCAGAACACCCAGGTGATCGTTTGTTCTGGTGCAACATTATCATAATGGTCTGTAGCTGCCAGTAAACCTAGCACATGTAAACCCAGCATGATAGTTTGCAAAGGTTCCTTTGCAAGTAGTACTCCTCCCCTTTCTAAGTAGCTGTGAGAAGAGAATAACAAACAGGACATAGATCAAATCTCCATTCTTTGGATATACATTCATCCCTTCCAATTTGTGGGGGAGCCATTCCAGACACGCACACACTGTGAATTGGAAAAACCACAAATACTGGAGGCCCATTGATTTTAATGGGGGCATGCTCCTGCACATGCCATTTTGTCCCTCCTTACTTACCATCTGTGAAGGAGTGAGACCATGGACCCCAAGTCTACGAACGGAGAGAAAGTTTAATAACTTCTTGGACCAATCAGAAATAGAGTTCAGTCTTTTTAGCAGTGGTTCTTAGTCCCAGGGCCCTACAAATTATTAGACTACAAAAGCTAGAAGTGACAGGTGTTACAGCCAATATTAAGAATTTCCTGGTCCTAACATCCTTCTCTAGACAATGGAAATCAACAATGGTCAGGACTTCCAATAACATTTGGGAAACATACATTAGAAAACCACTGTTTTTGCAAGGTTAATTTCCTTGAAGGAAAAACATCAAAGTTTTAAGGGCCTTTTAAATAATTCATTTATTTATTGATGTGCAGGATGACCATGCATTAGTGCATAGGTGGGGATCTTATTGCTCTCCAGATGTTGTTGGACTGCAAATCCCAACAGCCTTAGACAAGATGGCTATTACTGTGCAATACCAGGATTTGTAATCCAAAAGTATATGGAGGATTGCATGATTCCCACCCCAGCATAGGTGGTCTACAAGCAAGCATATAGGCAAGGAATACTGATCCCAAAAGAATATCATCATAATATAAAAAGGGAACCAGACTACATCAGATATAAGATCCATCATACTATCAGATAGTTTCCCCTTTTCTCCTAGACCTGATATACTGGCCACTTGGGGCCTGACTCTCCCCTTCTCAGATTTTGGAAAACATCATCACATGGCAATCATCTTTAGGAACATCCCCCACAATTGTTACATGAGATCCAGACAGAAGTCCAGGTCAGTTAAACCCTAAACATGGTGCTGTGTATCTTCTCTTGCTGTAACACTGGCCATCACTGAGCCAATGTGAAACTTTTGCTCTCCGTTGATTAGTACAAGATTGAGTGGACTTGTATACCATCGTATTTCCATTTCTATGTCTGGCTGTGAAAGCTGGACAGTGAAGAAAGACCGGGGGGGGGGGGAATTAACTCATTTGAGATGTGGCACTGGAGAAGAGTTTTAAGAATACCATGGACTGGTAAATCAACAAATAAATGGGTTTTAGAGCAAATCAGGCCCAAACTGAGGTTGTCATACTTTGGCCATATCATCAGAAGAAAGGACTCATTAGAAAAGACTATAATCCTTGGCAAAATTGAGGGCAAGAGGACAAGAGGAAGACCATGGGTCTTTACAGACTGCCAGAAATAATGCAACTTGAATTCACTTTAACTGCCTTGGCTCAGTGCTAGGGAATCATGGGACTGTAGTTTATTGTGGCACCAGAGCTCTCTGACAGAGAAGGTTCAATGTCTCAGAAAAAAAACTACAGTTGCCATGATTCCCTAGCACTGAGCCAGGGCAGTTAAAGTGGACTCAAGTTGCATTATTTCTGGCAGTCTGTAAAGGCCCCATATTCCAAATGAATAGATTCAGAGAACCCAGAGCAATTAAAGAGCTGAGCAGGGCGGCTGAGGATAGAGTGACTTGGAAGTATCTCATACATAGGATCACCATAGGTCAAAGTAGACTTGAAGGCAGATAACAACAATAAATATGGGCCTCACTTTGAGCAGATTAAAATCATATTTAGGAAATGAGCAAGTTAGAAACTTTGTGATAAAATTCAGCAAAGTGTTTCACCACTTTTCAGCTGATGGTCATTTTGAGCTGATCCTAAGTTTCTCAAATATATTGGGGGGGGGGGGGAATTTCTGAGAATTTAAATGTTCTCACTGCTTCCTACTTAGGAAGAAGAACTGCTTTTCAGAATTTTCTTCAAATATTCTTCATATGTATTTGTCTGTTTGAAGTGGCTGCTGCTTATTCTTCCCTGCTCCCCAAATGCCCCAAACAATGGGGAGAATGCATAATGTTAGACAAGCTTCTACTAATTTATTTTTGCAAGAACTTCCCAAAATTTGCAGATTTTGCCATAAGTATAACAGAAAGAATGTTGGGTTTGTTGTTGTTGTTTTTAAGGTAAACATGGGAGATATAGCTGTAAAACTTGGTGTAACTCTTCAAAGTACTTAGTTTGTTTCAGAATGTGACATTGGGATCTCAGTTTGACATTTGCTTTATCCTTAAGAGTTACATGGAAGGCAAATTCAATATAGTGTTCTCCATGCTGATGATAGTCATACTTTTTGAAAGTAGCTAGTGCAGGTGGAAACAAATTTTGTTCCAAACTTGGCCAATTTTCTCATAGAATGAAAAGAATCTGAGAAATTTAAAAAATGGAAAAAAAGCAAATCTGCTAGACTCATTTGTCCCTAATCATTGTGTTGTGGTATCGTGGTTTTACTGAAAAATTAACCATATGGATTTTTACCTTTAGTCAGTAGAGTTTTGTGGAAGGTGTTAGAACATAACAGAACTACTTTTATAAACTTGGTCCTGTCATTCCCTTGTTCTCCCAAATAGTTACAGAATAAATGGACAGAATAATGACAGTACATTTTCTCTCTTAGCTCAGCTTCTACAAGAACTAGATACCTGTTTTTTTAAAACATAAAAACTCAGAATCTGGGAAAGATAGTTCATGAGAGGCAGGGAGAACAACTGCCCCTTATCACCCTGTAGATGCCTATGGCCAGTATGATAAGATGTTCAATAAATATAGCTTATTAGCTTACTACAAACTCCCTTCTATTGTTTTCATATTGTTAAAAAGAGAAAGATACTGCAGTCAGGAAAGCTTAGAGGTTATTGCAAACAAGCCCGTTACTATAAAAGCAATACTAAAACTAAAATAATATTTATGCTAATCTATGTCCCACCAGGTTTAAATTATCATAACATAATGATTGTATATATATCCAAATATTAATTATTTTGGTGTCTAAATTTTGTAAAATTTGTAGAAACAGCAGCATTAGATCAGAACAAGCAATATTCATCTGAGCGATCTTCTGACCCAGGAAGGCTGTCCTCCAATACAGTGCAAAGAGTCCAAATCTGGGAGCTGGACCCTCAATAGAAGTGGTCTTGGAGATTACTTTAAACCTTCTATAACCAGCTGGACATGTGTGAGTGTGCATTAAAATACATAAATAAATGTAAGATTCCATTTGTTATTGTTGCTCTGTGCCTTCAAGTTTTTTCCAACTTATGGTGACCCTATCATGGGGTTTTCTTGGCAAGATCTGATCAGAGAGGATTTGCTTTTACTGGGGGTGGGAGTATGTGACTTGCCCAAGATCTCTCAATGGGTTTCTATGGCCAAGCAGGGATTTGAACCCTGGTCTCCAGAGTCCTATTCCAACACAAAAACCACTACAGCACACTGGAAATAAGAAACACATGTCCTGCTGTTGATAACCATGGGATGTCTGAATGCTCTCCACCCATCTTCTACAGACAGAGGCAACTGGATTCCTTTCTTAATGCCTTGTGAAGTCCATATTGGCTTTCTGCACTCTGTTGGCCCTAACATTCTCTTCTATACAATAGGGGTGGCAGGGTTGGAGGGTGAATTTTTTTTAAAAAAGCAGTGGACCCTCGCTCAGACATGCGCTTTCCTTTCCCAACCTGCCTACTGATAATAATGAGCCCAGACACTTTTATTATCATTATTAATTAGCACTTTCAAGCAATGGAATTAAATCAATATGGTGGACTGAAACTAATTTTAACAAGCCATTGAGATCAATCATCAGGACTTTTATCTACATAAATGCCACTAAACTCAGCTCGTTAGTGTAACATTAGCTGGGAAAAGGGGGTGGGGGAGAGAGAAAAGGAAGACTGGCGGGGTTTTAATTAGGGAGACATAAACCGTGCCACAATTTTTCTTCTTTGATTTGCTTTTAATCTCATCTGCAAGTTCTGCCAGTGCCCTACTTGATGATTACTCCCTTCAAAGGCAGGAGGGGAAGTGAAGGAGATGAGGAGGAGGAGAAGGAGGAGAAGGAGAGAGAGGAGAAAGGAGCCATTTGGAATGGCTTGGCTGACTTCTCTGGTACTTCCTACATTTATATCACTAATGGCTTTCAATTGCCAAGTGACCTTCCCTTCATATTCAAGAGAGCTTCACACAAGGGAGAGAATATCTGATCTGATCTGAGTCTCTTGGGAGAAAGCAAAAAATAATTACAACTCAAAGCCACTTTGAGTCCCAATCTAGAGGAAAGGTGGGATAGAACAACAACAACAAAACAACAACAACAACATATAGCGTCAAGTGCCAGTTCTGAACCAAGTCATACACTGCTTGCATCACCAGCTCTGGAGTATTATTTCTTTCAAAGAGTTCCTCACTCAGGGTTGGTTTGTATAGACCAAGTTACTTGGGATCCTGTAACTGTCATGCATTGTCTGAACTAGGTCAGACTCTGACACAAGCAATGAAGCAGAAGGATAGGGGTGTGTGCTAGTGCTTGAGGCAGACAGTGACACTCCCCATTAGCCACAACACAGAGACCCAATAATACCTACTGTAATGGAACATAGAAGAGAAGGGGAGAGTTTGAAATGCTCAGAGCGTTTAAATAGGAAATGCTCATTAATCAGGCAATAGCTGTGAGAGACTGCCAGACCATAAATAATCCAACAACTCCCTTGGGAGGTCACTGCTGACAACTGATCATGCAGGAAGAAGCAACACTCTCATCTCTTGTTTCCTGGCTCATGTTTCCAATAAACCTTGGACCTTGCATCATCAATTGACCATGTTACCCCATACTCCCTTGGACTGGTGCCTTGGCTTTCTTGCTGTATCCTGCTAACTTGGACTACCTGACTCAGAACTGTAACTGGCTGGTAATCTTTGTACATGATTATATTGTCTCATCTGTAATGGACCTTGCTTAGTATTTGCCCCCAACTGGCCTCCAAGATAGGACTGTAGTCCTCCAGATATTGGTTAACTCCATTTCTCAACAGCCCTACCAGACTGACCATTGGAGAGGGAGCATGGCAACAATCATTCATTGATGTCTGGAGGGCTAGAGCTTCCAGTCCTGCAAAATTCAGACGCTTCATGAAACAAGTACATTACTTCAGCACTTTACACTAATCAGTTTTTTAGCAGCAGTATTCTTCACCAATTGATGCTTCAAGGGCAACCCCACACTAAAAAACAACAGTATACTATGGTAATCTACTCAGTTAATGCCTAGAGAGCAATGGAGAACTTTAGTAAATTTATCACTAACTGATTATATTTTAAGAGGATATTAATAAACTGCACCAGAACTATTTGTTGTTAACTGCCCTTGAGTCAACCCTGACTCATAGCAACCCTTTGGATGAGAAATCACCAAGACACCACTGCTCTGCTCAGGTCCTACATATTTAGATTCATGACCTCCCTGATTGAGTCTAACCATCTAGTGTCCAATCTTCCTCACTTTCTATTGTCTTCTACATTTCCTATCATTATCATCTTTTCTAATTAGTCATGCCTTCTCATGATGTGGCCAAAGTACAACAACCTCAGTTTGATCACCTTGGCTTCCAGGGAGACTTCAGGCTTGTCTTTTTGGCTATCCATGGTATCCTCAGCACTCTTCTCCAGCACCATATCTCAAATGAGTTGATTTTCTTCTTATCTCCTTTCTTCACTGTCTAGCTCTCACATCCGTACATGGTGATGGGAAATTCCAAGGCTTGAATGATTCTAATCCTCAGTTCTATATCTGTACTCTTTAAGATCTTGCCTAATTCTTTCATAGATGTCCTTCCCATTCCTAGTCTTGTTCTTCTGCACCAAAACTATATTATGGAAATTATGGGTCCTGGGTTTAGTATAGTGAGAGCCCTTTCTGCTATGTTCCATCCACCATTACTCTGGCCTCAGGGGGAGAAGAGCATCCAGTATGTGGTGGAATTAATCCCCTCCTTCACTGCCATTCCTTTTCCCCTATGTGTCATGTCTTATTTAAATTGTAAGCCTGAAGCCAGGGCACTGTCAAATTAATGATATGTAAACTGCCTTGGGAGCCTTTTTGGCTGAAGGCAACAGTGTATAAATATTCTAAATTAATCAATAAAATAAAGAAATAGTTTGTACAGCAATTCAGCCCTAATCAAACCAGCCATCTCTACCAACAGAAAAATAATAATCAAGTGTCTTAAGTATAGATATGTTTAGGTATTCTGCAATGTTTCTGCAGACAACATGAATGAAGTCTGAGGATCAGCTGTGGCCTGAGGATAATATTTTCAGATGCTTTGGTCTCAGATAATATTTGACATGATCTGTAAAATTTGGAAAGATTGTCTTGTGAATACCACTCCAGTGTGGTAGATAGAAAATATCAGACAGACTTAAAGGTTGAGAGAATCCTTAATCCTCTTTACCCCATCTTCATGACTGAAGGCTATTCTCTCCTTTTCAGACACAGAGATCAACAACTGCATGCAACACTATACAAACCATAGTGTGTTGTATGCACCAAGGGGCCGTCCCAGGGTAATACATAATTTACAATATATATTCAAGATGCACAACACTAGGCACCTTCCAGTGGTGAATGTCAACATTATGAAATGCCAGATGTATTTGGAAACATCTGCATGTATTTTTCCATGGCCAGGAATGTGTGTGTGCATTCGCCAGCATTTGAGTAGACCACATCCATATCTATCTTTCCATATTACTTTTTTAAAAAACCTCTGAGAGCCTGAGTACACATACCAAAAAAAAAAACAAAAAACAACAACAACAAAAAAAACAAAAACACTGTACTTTTCTCTTTGCTTCTGTTTGTATGTATATACCAAGGTGCGCATCCTGTACTCATAGGCAAGGTAAAATTGTCTCTATTCTTTTATGAGAATGTGTTTTTTAAGAGAACTGTTGTTTAAAAAACTGTGTATCTCACTTTTCACCATTCTCAGAACTATGTTTGAAATAGAACTTCAGCACAAAATTCAGAACATTATCTGTTCTGGTGGTTATCATTAAAATGCTTAAGTCAGTATTCAAAACAACAGACTCTTGTGAAATATGACCAATAAAACATAATTCTCAGGAAATTCTGAACATGTGTCTAGGCCATACCACCTTAGATTCCCAAATAAGTGGTGGGATGTTCCTCCATCACCATCTATTAACCAGTCAGCATATAGAAAAATTTTGTGCTACTTGGGAGACTTTCAATATAGTGGCGTTACTGTGGGATAAACTTTCATGAACAACAAAAAAATCAATTTCTGTGCAAATATCAAAAGACAAACACAATGACCAATGACCGAAGCAGTACCAGCTAATGCATTCAACTTGACTTTGTCTGCAGTTCTTAATGCTAGAATATGAAGAGTTAATTTTTATGCATCTTTTGTGGGCCACCCTGGGTCCAATTTGTGAGAAAAGTGACATATATATGAAATAATAAGTGAAATATAAATTAAAGAGTTGTTGTTACTCCTTACTCTATTTTTATTCTTACTCACATTACTCCTCTCTTTTTGTTACTTTTTCCACTCTTTTTAAAAAAGTAACTTTATTTATTTCATGCCATTTATATGCTGCCTTTCTCCTAGAGCGGGCTCCAAAGCAGCACACAAAAATCAGCACATCAAAATTGTGTAAAATCATTTAAAAGGTGTACAAAAGTTTAAAAGAAAGCATTTGTTGTTGAGTGCATTCAAGTAGTTTCCAACTTATGGCAACCCTAAGGTGAACCTACCATGGGTTTTCTTGACAAGATTTGTTCAGAGGAGGTTTCCCATTGCATTTCCCTAAGGCTGAGAGCATGTGACTTGCCCAAGGTCATCCAGTGGGTTTCACAGCCAAGCTCAGAAAGCATACAACATTTAAAAATTACACATTAAAAGCTTTCTATAACAAAGCCATCTTTGCTGGCTGATGTAAGGAGAATGAGGACGGAGCTAGCCTAGCCTGCATGGAAGGGAATTCCAGAGAATGGGATCAGCCACCAAGAGGTCCTCTTCTGCTACCTCACTGTGATGGTGTCAGAACTGAGAGAACACCCCCCCCCCCACCACCTATGGCTCTTAAAAATCTGGCACATTTGTATAGGGCATTTTTGTTTGGAAGGTTGCAAAATACTGATCTAATAATCATAATAGGAAAGAAAGTTGAGGTCTTGGTTTATAGAATCAAACAAATACAATCAAACTTGCAAATAAATTTGATTTCAGCAGCATTATCCTGCGGTCTTTCTTCAATGGTCTTTTACTTAAAAATGGTAAGTTTCAAGGAAGCAGCAGTTTTTGTTGTAGACATACTTTTTTTCCCTGCTATTATCATTAAAGAAAAAAGTTTTTAACAGACTGACATGTTTGTACTGGGCCATCCCCAGAAGGGCTTTGTTGGCAGTTCTCCAGTGGTGATTCTCCATTGGAGAATAAGGAAAATAAGCAACAGAGCTCTGAGAGAAGGTAATGTTCTCATTGTACACAAGCAAGAGCATGATTAGGTTATCCATTACCCAGATATATTGCTAATTAGTACTTCTGCACTTTAGTAAGATCCTAATTTGCCTGAAAGGGAAGAGAGGGAAATGAAGGAGAGGTGTGATGACAACATTAGCAGAGTTACAACCCAGATCTCCTGTTTTTGCCTTCAGTAGCAAAGGCCTGATAGCAGAATGAATCTCAGCAATGTCCTTTTAAGCTCAGCAGTAATCAAAGGCTATAAAATTGTCAACTGTTGGGATTAGCAGTTTATAAACGACCTTGACATAGACTCAGACCCCCGTCTGGCAATATAGGGACAGCTCCAGAATACAATTCCATTACAACTCTTGTGATTCTGACTGGCTAGAATCACCCTGTCTCCCACTTTGAGGGTAGTCAGGAGATCTAAAACTCTGGATCAAGTGTTAAACATAAGCTCCTGACCTTTGCATCCTCCCAAGTGTCAGAGTCATGATTGAGACCTGGTGAGACATAAATATTCCCTT
Source organism: Phrynosoma blainvillii (assembly GCA_026167975.1). Classification (NCBI taxonomy): domain Eukaryota; kingdom Metazoa; phylum Chordata; class Lepidosauria; order Squamata; family Phrynosomatidae; genus Phrynosoma; species Phrynosoma blainvillii. The sequence continues at coordinate 9,623,963 of JANUYF010000006.1, read as the reverse complement.
AAAAATCTATACTATTCTTATACTCCTGCTTAAGAAGCAGCAGCTGCATACTGAGAGTGTTTGAGGGAACAGATAGATCATCTACCTCATTCTCTACCAGAGTAAATGTAACTTGTCAAGAAGTATTCAAGGGGAAAAAATAGTGATGTGTTTTGTTTTTTCTTTTAAAAGAAGTATGGCTAAATTTATACTGCAACACATGAATATTTCTGTTTTATTCTGACTCTGATTGGTGGTGGTGTGGTTCAGATGATGATGATGATTTATACCCCACTCTTCAGCCAAAAGGCTATCAGAGCAGTTTACAAATGGTTAATTAGACATTTCCCTGCCCTCAGGCTTACAATCTAAAAAGACAAGACACAAAAGGAGAGGGGAATGGTGGTGTTGAAGGGAATAAGTCCAGTAGATGTTCTCTCCCTCTAAAGCCTGGACTAAGGCAGATGGACTGGAGGGAGGGCCCTTCTTCTTACCCGATGGAGCAGGACTGCCTTCTCTCCCTCAATGATGGATTATTCTTTTGTTAGTTGAAAAACTCTTGCATACACACATTGCTGATGCTATCACTGTATTTACCCTTATATTATTTTCTTGCATTTCTGTAAGAGCTTGGGAAAGAGTTCTCTCCTTTCAGTCATTGCTTGCCAGAGATCATCATTTACCATGCTAAGTGGGAAGGGACAAATTTATAAGTCAGGTGTTGTTGTTTTTTAGATTTCTCCTCCTATCCATCTCCAAGTCTTTCTGTTGCTGGTTCCATGTGGGGTTTTTTTTATATTTTTCTTTGCGGGGGATGGGTGGGTGATGGGAAATAATGCACACAATTTTTTTGTGCACTTTTTCTAAATGGACAGAATAAGAGATGTATTAGTGAAGGAATGCCCCTATTGACTAAAACATGTTTGTGAGCATTTTGCAAAGGGTTTTGTGCATTTTTCGGTACAGTTTTCCCCCATGGCATGCATGGATCCATTCATGCCAGGGCAGATTTCCCCCATGGCACCCACAGATCAATGCATGCCAGGACAGTTTTCCCCCCACTGAGCCCATGACTCCCCGCCCCCATGAACCCGCACAACTATAACAGTGTGCAGGAGCTGTCAATTTAAAAAAAAAATGTCCCACCATGCCCCCCCAAAGACCCCCCCCCCCCCGACTTCCCTGACCTCTGCCCCACAGGAAAAAGGGAACCAATTCACCAGCAGAAGTGGAAAACAGCTGCACGGTGATTTAAAGGGACCACTTTGACAGCGTGGGAAATTTGAAATCAGAAAGAGGTTCACAAAACCATTGCAAGTGCTGAGAGGGGGGAAAAAAGGGTGGTTTGGCAAGAGCTTTGGGATGGGTATGTTCCACCCCTCTGCCAACCCTCTGCCCGTTGCCCCTCCCTCCTGGGTGCCAGCTCCGATCGCCATTCAAATGTGAACTTTAACATGAGCACAGACAGATTCGATTGTGGCAAACATAGTGTGAACATTGCTTCGGTTTCGAGTCGCTTCATCAATTCGAAATAATCCAGTTAATAAAATGGTTTATCCCTAAGTGTGAATGAGCCCTAGTTGTTTCTGTCTATTCATTTGCCACTTCTTCATGAGTTGCCATTGATAAGAGAAAGAAGAATGATAACTCTCCACAACCAGATCTGCCATTAGGCTACATGAGGAATTTGGGGGAAAGAAGCAACAAGACTCACCTTACCATTCCTTCTGCCGCTCCTGATCACCACTGGAGCACTGGCCTATGTGGCCAACAAAACTTGTCCTGGGACCCATAAATTAGCCTACTGGCCTCATGGAGGGCACTGCTCCCATTACCAGTGCAATATTAAGTCATGGGTCCAGTGAGTGGGTGCCACTTTACCATGTACTGCAGGCAGCAATATTATTTTATTTTATTTCATTTTATTTATATCCCACCTTTCCCAATATAGGTGGCTAACAAAAATCTGAATCAGTACAAGTTAAAAACAATACAAGCATCAAAAGGTAGATACAAAGTTTTTAAAAACCAATTAAACAATTTTTAAAAAGTTAAAAAAATCACACATTGAAGCTCTATACAAAGCTTAAAATCTAAATTACACAGCATTTAAAGTCCAACCCTTGTCAGTTCGAGAAAGCCTGATGGCACACAAATGTTTGTTTCTGCCACCAAAAGGAGAGCAGGGATGGGCCCACACTGGTCTCTCTAGGGAGAGAGGTCCAAAAGTCTGGAAGCAGCCACCAACAAGGCACTCTCTCTTGTTCACATCCTGAGAGGGTGGTGGGACAGAGAGAAGGGCCTCTCCTGATGACATTGGGGCTCTAATGGGCTCGTAAAGGGAGATGTGGTCATTCAAATAGCCTAGATCCATGTTGTATAGGTCTTGGACCTCCCTGGAAACTGACACACACCTTGATCTCTCCTCTGGAGACAGCAGATACTGACCTCAGAGGAACAAGGAAATGAATAGGCAATGGCAGCAACAATGATGGCAAGGAAAAGATGGATACCCTGAGGAGGGATGATCTCACTCACCAAGGTCTTCTAAAAATCTGAAACGGGGGTTGGCAACTAGCGTACATTTGGCAATGATGCCATGATGCTTACAGGTAATGTTCTGCATGCTTCCCCCTTCTGGCCAGTGGCCTTTGCACATCCTTATCTGCTCTATACAAATATGACTTAATATTTTTCAGCTAAAGGAGTTGGAGGGGGGGATGACAATATTGAGAACATCCAAATGGCACCAGGATTTTAAATCACCGAATCCTGCCTGTCAGCCAATTTCTCTACCAAAAGCTCTTAGCAGTTAATTTCTGGGTAATTTATTATCCTTCAGCTGAGCCCCACAGTGCCATTAACAGTACAGTGACACAACTGAGTGAAATATTGTCTAATTTATTATCTTATTACTCCTCTGGAACAGGATCAATTAATTACCCATTAAAGTATTTCAGTTGCGGAGATTTATTAGGGAACTTGGCATTTTAACAGATGATTAGTTATATATGTTTGCTTGCCTGAGGAACACAGACTAGCAAACAACTGGTGGAGAAGGGGAGAGGTGCATACTATGTGGGGAGGGAGCTAATGGATCTTTTCTGGACTCTCTGAAAATGGAGCAGTCAATGACAAGAATTATCGACTCATTCACTTGTGGTTTGGAGATAACCATATGTACTGGATGGGAGGGGGAGAAAGAAAGAAAGAGCAGAGAGTGAAGGGAGAGGAGGGGGAAAAACTCTCGCTCAACTGCTTTTTCCATTCAATAAATTTGCTTCAGAATATATTGGATTGGGGTTTGATGGCTATTTCGTGTTTTGCAGAGTGCTGACACTGGTATGATTCAGTAATTATTGTTTCTTTTAAGTTATTGCTGTAATTTTGCTTTCTAAGATCCCAATCAATTCCTGCCTCTCAAGGGCACGCTTGAAAAGCGATATTTGAAAACAGCCCTCTGATAGATTGCGCCGTTAGACAGTGGCTGAGACAAATAGCCTAATCTGGCAGAAATTAGCTTGGCTTCCACAGATAGTTTTATACAGCAATGTAAATTATATTGTCAGGGCCAGTCACTTTCCTGCTTAGTGTGCAGCTAACAAGAAGCCATGGAGATATTACTGGGGCTGCCTTTCATCCCTAGAGCGAGATGCTGCAAAGCCATTTATAAAAGGAAGGGGGGGGGGAGAGAAAGCCACAGGAGGAAGGAGAGAGCCCACTGTGCCTGAACTAGTTTTCAATTGAACTAGGTGAGGCTCATGAATAGCGGTGACAAAAGGTGGGCATCAAAAGGGGATAAGAGAGGGAGAGGCACCATATCACTGAGGAACCTCAGAATCTGGGACCTGAGTCCATCTTCTGGAGCCCCCAGCCTGACCCTATCAAATTCTTCAGATGGAAACTTGCCATTTCCCATCATTTGGTGGCTTTGCAGTTTTTAAAAGACTTATTCGTTCCATTCGAGAAGGATCAAATGCCTCTTTTAAGGCTTAGACTGCATCCACATGGCAGAAATAGTCTGGTTTGATGCCACTTTAATTGCCATGGCTCAGTGCTATGGAATTCTGGGAACTATAGTTTGGTGAGACGTTAAGCCCTCTCTGGTGCAACAACAAACTACAGTTCCCAGAATTCCATAGCATTGAGCCATGGCAATAAAAATGGTGTCAAACTGGATTATTTCTGCAGTGTGGATGCAGCCTATAATTTTTGGTCCCAACCTTTTTTTTCCCAACTGAGTGCAGACCCCAGGAATTTATGTGGAATTTAATTTGGCCCTCCAATAGAAATAGTTTTCCCACCCTCCACCTACTGGCTAATATCTCTCTCTCTCTCTCTCTCTCTCTCTCTCTCTCTCTCTGTGTGTGTGTGTGTATTTCGTTCTCATGATGTACAAGGGAGTATATTGAGAGGCTTAGCTATTGTGGCACAGGGATTAGAAAAAAAAGTAGCCACTCCAGGGGTATTTGGGGTTTGTTCTTTTTGTGTGCCTTCAAGTCATTTCTGACTGATGGTGACCCTAAGGTGGACCTATCACATGGTTTTCTGGGGCTGAGAGGCTGTGTCTCACCCAAAGTCACCCACCGGGTTTTCATGGCTGAGTGGGAAATCAAATCCTGATCACCATTACATCCCTGGGGTATTGGCATGGTCCCCATGGAAGTGGTAAAATATTTCTTCTCTCCTCCTCCTATTTAGCCCACAAGGCACAAGGGATGGTCTTAACAGGAAAGGAGAAAGAGAGGTTTTCAATGGCTATTGGGAACAGTTGAGCAGTTCACATTTTGAACCAAATTTTCCAAAACTATGTATTTCTCCATAAATTTGAAGGGGGGGGAGACATGAAATGAAAAAAAAAAATAGTCTCTGAGCAAAAATAAAACTGATATGATATCCAGGCAGAAGACTTTGAGTATTTAGCACTTCAACATTTGAATCTCTCTATATCCAACCATCTTCATATTGCTGTATCATCTCTTTTTCTTGACCTTCTCCTTGGCTTTAATAATAATAATAATAATAATAATAATAATAACAATAACAATAACAATAATACAATTTATTTATACCCCACCCCTCTGCATAGCAATCGGGGCAGCTACCAACATAAAATACAATACAATAAGATCAATCCCAAACCCAAGCCTTCCTCCCCTTAAAAAAAATATTAAACAATCATCAATTAAACAATATTTAAATTTAAAAAGGCCTTTACAATAAAATAATAGTAACACACAAGGTGAGTGCCATAAAACATGTTCATATTCACAACATGGCTGGTGGAGATGGTTGAGAATTTTATTTGGTTCATTTTTGACAAGAACATTCCAAAATGTGCAGATTCTTTCATAAATTTGACGTAACATTAAAGTGTGTATTTTTTTTAAAAAAACAAACAAAAAAAAAACAATGTGAGCAAAAGCAAAACTGACATTTTCTTCTGTCCTTAATGGCTACTAAACACAATGGCTCATATATTATTCCATAATCAATAAAGCACATATTTAAATGTCAGTTGATTGCCATCATGAGTAGGAGTGAATAATTGTACTCTTGTCCTACTTTAGGGGTCTCCATGGGGTTGTCTACTTTAGGACTAGAATGGTGAATAAGATAGGCCTTTGGTCTGATCTTTCAGAGATCTTCTTGTCTTCTTATGAAGACATGTACATGTAGTGCTGTCATCCCTTCAATGAGTACTAAGGGTTTATCTAAACTGTAAAAAAAAAAAAAAAGAGTTTGACATCACTTTACCTGTCATGGCTCCATCCTACAGAAGCCTGGGATTTGTAGCTTTGTGAGGCACCAGCACTCTTTGGTAGAGAAGACTAAAGACCTTGTAAAACCACAAATTCCGGGATTCCATAGGCTGGAGCTACAGCACTTAAGGTGGTGTCAAATTGCATTATTTCTACAGTATAGAGACACCCTAAATGTCTCCATTGTAACAGCTCCAAATTTTCCAAAATGCAGAGTCCTTTTTTGGCCATTGATGAGCAGTACAATGGGAAATGCCTGGTACTGAACAAAGGACTGAAATTGGAGCCCACAACAGTAGCCCCTCTGCTAATATCAGTCTAGTCTGCTAAAGCTGTGATTAAAGCTGGCAAAAATTATTCCACATCCATTTTAAATTAGCAGTTTCAGTGGAACAAACATTCTCTCAGCCCAGCCCCAATTTATATCATGCAAATATCCTCCCCGCAATACTATTGAATTCCAATTATGGGTGTTTGTGTGTTACTAATTGTGTGTTCTGGGTGCAAAGAAAAAAACAGCAATTAAAATTTTGTCTCAGCAGGGAATACGAACTGCCTAATTTAGGGATGCAACTACTTTGAAGAAGTGCTACAGTTATAAAAGGAAAGGGAAAACAGAAAGCAACTAAAAATTTTTAAGAAGCCATGGTGAATCAGACCAAAGATTTCTCTAATCCTGTGTGCTATTTACACAAGCGCCAGCTGGTCAACCACAAGGTGTCCACATGTAGGACCTGACAGCAATAGCAGCCTTCCACATATACAAACACAATGCCTTTGCTATTGGAAAATATATGTATATCCATAAGTACATGATGTAGTGGTTTGAGCATTGGACTATGACTCTGGAGACCAGAGTTGAAATTCTGCTTGGCCATAGAAACCTACTGAGTGACACTAGGCAAGTTACACTCTTTCAGCTTCAGAGGAGGTCAAAGGCAACCCCACACACACACACACACACACACTGAACAAATCTTGCCAAAGGAACCCTACAATAGGATTACATTAGGGTCTTCATAAGTTGGAGAATAACTTGAAGGCACACAGCAATAATAACAACAACCATGACTAGTAGCCATGAGTAGTTTCATCTTCCATGAAATTGTCCAATCCCCTTTTCAACTGGTCCACATTGATAGCTATCTCTGACTATCTTGTGATAGCCAATTACACAGTTTTAACTATGCCCTGTAAAAAGGGGGAAATAGAATAGCAGGGACAGCAGGGAGAAGGAGAAATCTTGCAAAGAGGGAATTCCTACAAAGTAAACACATAGCAGGATCTTTTATGTAGGGATGGGCATGGCAGCAAAACAGCTTCATTTATATACCGCTTCATACTGCACTATGCAGTGTCTAAGTAGTTTACAACTGTAAGCTCATAGCCCCCCAACAGCTGGGTACTCATTTTAACAACCTCAGAAGGATGCAGGCCTGAGTCAAGCCTGAGCACTGGCTAGTACTGAATTTGCAACCTTGTGGTTTATGAGTGAGTGGCTGCAGTACAAACATTTAACCACTGCTCCACAGGGATCCTTGAAGTCCTCCTGAAGGACTTCATGGGAAATAGCATTATAATAAATGGCATATGGAACCCATAAAAGCTCACTTGGTGAGACCTCTTCTGAAATACATTATTTAGTTTTGGGCACCACAGTTTGGGAATGATATTGACAAACTAGAATGTGTTCAGAGGAGGGCCACCAAGATGGTAAAAGATCTGAAAGCCAAACTCTATAAGGGAACTGGATGTGTTTAGTCTGGAGAAGAGAAGATTGAGTGGTAGTAATGAGAATCACCTCCAAATATCTGGAAGTTTGTCACATGGAATGTGGGATAAGTTTATATTCTGTTACTCTGTAAAGTATGACCTGACTCAATAAATTCAAACTACGAGAAAGGAGATTCAGACTAAGCACTAACAAGCACTTATTGACAAAATGTATTTTTTGGAAAGATGGTCATTGGATGTATATGCCTAGCCCATGTTCATATTATATGTATTTCCCTACCCCTTTTTTCTTTCTTTCTTTTTCATTTATTTCATTCTGATCATACTTCCAAAAATTAGGACTAGGACAGTTCAATCAATAGACAGACAGATAGATATGGAGAAATTGCTGACCATATGAACTATTGTAGGTAGAATAAACTCCCCCATAAGGTTAATAAATACTGGGTACAGCTAAGGGGGGTTGCAGTCTATCAATATTTTGTCAGACACTCCTTCCATTCCAATAAAACTTCTTCATTATAGGTTTTTCAACAGAATAATGCCCACATCTGGGATTCCTGCATTGGCAAGGGATATTCTTAGGTGGTCCCTGCAATACCTCACCTGTGATTCATGCAACTGTCAGTTGTTATCTGTCATTTGTCACAATCTGGAAGAAGAATATGACATGGTTGAAGAGGTGGTTCATTCTGTGCTTCACTTTGCTTCCTTGTGCTCTTTTAAGAAGACAACAAGGTGGGTAGGGGGAGAATTTGTTTTGTACCACAAGCCAATTGCTTGTTACATTCAGAGTTTGTCATTTGAAAGCATTATTTATTTTGCCATCATGTGAAAGCATTATTTATTTTGGATTGTTTCATTTTCATCAAATTTTCAAGGTACAAGGCACTCAGGACTGGTAAAAAGCAATTGCCTTCTTCTGCATAGGACTAACAAGAAAATGTCAATTCTGTTGTCTCTGTGAGATCCTCCACAAGTGTTACCCCATGCTACTGCTGCTGTCCAATAGCTTTCTGGCACATTTACTCTATCTCCTCAACAGTGGTGTCACAAGGAACATGGGGGGATACAGCCTACACTGGGTGACACCTCAAGGCGCAATACCTGATAAGCACCCTCATCCCACTGTGGGGTACAAAGGGGCAGGTGTGCCCCTCCCAGCTTCACCACAGTGGTTGCAGCTTCATCCTGAGGAAGACGATAAGACGAAAGAGAAGGCAAAATAAACAAAATACACTGCTTTGTTGCAGTGCTGAGGAGGCCGCTACTGCTCAGAATGACAAGGGCAAGCATGCCTCTCCAGGCTTTGCTGCAGTGACAGCTTCCTTCTGAGGAGGTGACCAATGTGGCAGTGAAGTAGAAGGGAAATGTGCCCTTTGGCTGCTGCCAACCCCCCTGGTAACCCCCTTTGAGGGGTGGGGACACCACTGTTCATCAGTAAAAGCTTGTCTGACTTGAGAAACTTCTTAGTAGTATAGTGGGACCTTGGTATCCATTGGGAGATCCATTTCAGACTCCCACACACATACCAAAAACTGCTGGACCTCAAGTCCCGTTGTCACCAATGGTGGTGAGTGCACATGGTCACACTGCTTTAGGGACAATGGGACTTTAGGTAAGCCCTCATTGTTTGGGAACAACAAGGGCTTCTCTGAAGTCCTGTTGTCCCTAATGGTGGTGCAGCCACATGCACACACCACCATTGGGAACAATGGGGGCTGTCCCTAATGGTGGAGCAGCCATGTGCATGCACCGCATTGAGAACAATGGGGCTTGCCATCTGAGGATATTGAAATCTGCAGATGGAACACCTGCAGATACCGAGGCCCAATTGTACTGCTACCATCAACACAGCCTCTCACTCCATGGGAGCACACAATCCCACCACTATACCAGAAAGCAACCTGAACTAAATTTGCTTTGGACACTTTGAATTAAAGGGCTGTTTCCATGGAGTGTTTCATTAGGATTGTCACCTACGCAATGTTGTTGGTAAGATAATATTCCAAAAGGTGGCTTTTAACTCCCACCCCATCCCATGAAAAGACCTTTTTGATAAGTTAAGATAATAAGTCAGATTGCTCAGAAGTCAGGAGTGATTCTAATTTACAATTTATCAATGTGAAGTTCAGTTCCAACCCCCTACTCAGCCTTTTGCAAACACTGAAAATGTGATCTGGATGAATTTAAACATTAAAATGCCATGGCTGATACTGCTTTTGTTGTTGGTCATGAGGGACAGGAGAGAAGCTTCTAGTTTATGGGGTGGGTCCTTCTGGATGTATAACTGTCAAGAAAATATGAGCTAAGTGTTCCACATGCCTTGCATTTGTGCTGATGCAAGCTGGAAACAGTTCTGTGATCTGCAGGTATAATATGCTGCATTGTCTCAGTATCTCTTAACAGCTCCCAGGGCTTGATATATTTTTTCAGAAACCTTTTGGAAAGCAGAAGAAGGTTGCTGCTTGTTTACAAATGAAGCCCTCAGAAATCAAGAGATTTTTCACCAAAGTGCTCTCAATTCATATTTATGCAGAATGTATTATGGTGGAGTGGTGGAACCAAGGCTTAAAGGGTTGTTGCTGAACACAAGGCTTGAAGAGCCAGGGCAGTGAGACTTTTGATAAGCAATAACAATAGCTTCATCATCCACCACTTCAGGGGCCAGCTCACACTATAGAATTAGGATGCTATTATTCCACTTTAAGTGACACCATTCCATCACAGGGAATCCTGGGGTCTGCAGCATTCTGACTGAAAATTCTAAATGCATCTCCCTAAAGTGTCAGTCCCAGTATTCCATAGGATGGAAACATGATAATTAAAGTGGAATAATAGCACTATAAATTCTGCAATGTAAATGGCCCTGAACTTTCCCAATTCCCTCCTATCCTCACTGTAGTTTGTCAGGAAATCAGGAGGGTGTGAATTTTTTGAGTTTTAAGTTTTATCAAGCAGCAGTATTGGAAAACAGGTGTTGAGATTTTGAACAGACACCAAAAACCCCATGAGCTTTACATAAGGCATCCTTCTGGTGAAGATGGTGAAGAGTAGCACAGCCCATTTGTTGAGCTGGAGCAACACAAATGGCTGCAGTTTTGGACTGTCCTTGGTGATATAGCTATCATAATGACTTGATGTGCTTCAAAATTTGCCATGAGACTGCTGAGCCACTAATTCAGGGAAAGGGTAGATATGGCCTTCAAGATGTTAGGCTGTAACCCCAAGCATTCCTCATCATTGGCAATGCTGTCAAGGTTTTGATGGGGGCTGAAGTCCATCACCAGCTGGCCACACATTCCTACCATGCTGCCTTAAGACATGGATTGATACATGATCAATGATAGCTGGAAAGAATTCTACTGCAACTCACCTGGAAAAGGTATAAAATCTCCTAATGACATTCCAGCTTCTTAGTACTACATATGTTCTCTGTCCCTTTCAAAATGTGAAGCCTACAATTTGGCCTATACAACTGGCCATCATCCTTGACTGTGCTTACTAACCTAGGCTCCAATATAGACCATTCATGTCACCTGTAGAATTGGTCTGTTCATGAGGAACATCCTATTCATAAATAACCATTTACTGGGGGACTGCTGGTCAGTCATGGAAGTACAAGGAGCATTTTGACAGAGCTCCATCAAAGCTCTTTGACAGAGTTTTTTTTTACCCTCCATGATCAACCCCCAAAAACAAGGAGGGGATGACAGAGACAAGTTTCCTTTGGCATAAGGGAATCCAGGGTTCCTCACAGTGCCTCCGTTCCTGCTAGAAAATGCTTGTTTCTAAGCAAAAACTGGAGGGTTGGAACTCGAGACAGGCATAGTAAAGCAGAGGGAATTGGGAGAGCCATGCTACTGGTGAATGCTCAGCTGAGCCTCAACTGCCTCCACTGATCTCTAGAAAGCTAAACATGGTGGAAAGCTAAACATCCTCATCACCCACAGGAAGGAGAAAAGCTGGAGAAGTGCTGAAGTGTTGCTGACCTTGGGAAGCAGCTTAACTATCTGCAGTTTAAACTTTCCCAAGCTGAAAGAGCAAGAAGAAGCTTGGGAAAGGAGCAAAATCTACATCTACCACTGCAGCAGCTTATTACCAAGAAATTTAATACAACTGCAGACCCACAATCATAACCAAAGTTAATTAAGCATAATTAAAGCAAATTCTACAACTGCAACTACGGAAACAAGTACAAATATAAGAACTACAAGAGAGAAAGGAAATTAAGAACTGTAAGTAAGTTACAAAAATCAAATATTGAATCAAGTGGGAAAGAGGAAAGTAAAGGGGAAGGCAAAGAGTGGAACTAGAAACAAAAGAAGCAAAGGATATAAATGTATAGAGGCATAAGTATTTAAAGATATGAGGATTCAAAAGGGGGGAAAAGAAAAGAGAAACAAGAAGGAGGAAAAAACATTAAATAAAGTAAATAGGTAATGGAAGAATCTTATTATTTGAAGTTGAACTGATTCACTCATTTACACTACTACTACACTTTAGGATTACTACTACTACTCTGCACTATTCATACTGCTACTGTGATTGGGGAAGTAAGGAAGTTAAATAGTATATTGTGACTGTTACAATTACAATTATCATTTTCCATCTTCTTAAATCAATGAATAAATGAACTATGTTATACTGCAAATATAAACTCTACTCTTCTAAAATTGAATTAAAGTTAAACTCAAATGAATTAATTGAATTAATCCAGCAAATTCTTGCTGAAACTGTGGAACTGTGGAAATAGGAAATAGGAAAGAGACATTGATATTTGATTGTTGTAATAATTGTTTCCTCTACTGAATTAACTATTCCATATCAAAATCAAAGAATTTCATTCCTGAAAATCAAATAGATGAAATCATCCAAAATATAAAGCATGAAAAATAATTAAGAAATCATTTTAGCTACAACTGTGAAAACAAAAACAAACAAACAAACAAAAACCAGATTGGCTGTGATTGTTTCTTAATGAACTATCTTATATCGAATTTTTCTTTATTAAAATTGAATGTTAAAAAATAAGATGATTGTGGAAAATAAGAAAATAAGAAAGAGAAAATAAGAAAATTGATTGTAAGGATCAGTTTAACAAAAACAAAAGTGTTAAACAAAAATAGAATTCTTTAAAAATGGGAGAAATTAGAGGGCATTTCAGTGAAATGGAATCAGAAATGGTACAAGAAGTGCTATTCAGACTTAGTCAAACATCTAAACAAAATACAGTGGTACCTCGACATACAAGTTTAATTCGTTCCGTAACCTTGCTCGTATGTCAAATTGCTCGTATCTCAAAGCATCTCAATTTTCCCCATTGAAATTAATTGAAATGTAGTGTGCGGTATAGTGTGCAATTCCTCGTATCTCAAATCTTGCTCTCATCTCAAAGCAAAATATTGCTCGCTCGGCGGCTCGTATCTCAAAACACTCGTATATCAGGGCACTCGTATGTCGAGGTACCACTGTAGGATAATATATAAATTATTACCTATGCCAGAAAATGGAAGAAAGAAGACATCACAGCAGTAGAAGAATGGGTGTTTAAGTTAATGGACCTACTTGAAATGGACAAATTGAGCAGAAGCATGAGAAATGAAGAACCAAACAAATATATAGAAGATTGGGGGGAAATGTTAGGATATTTTTCTCAGAAATGGGGGGAAATAGTGACTATGGGAGTAAAAGCAGAATAAATTTAGAGGAAAACATATGCATATATAGTAGATTGAGACTAGCTAGAGGAATGTATGAATAGAAAAATTAAATAAAGAGAAACAAAGTAAGTCAGAGGAATGTTCAGTTATCCTTTTTCTTTTATGATAGTCAATAAACTTAAATAAGTTTAAGTATAGGAACAAGGAATCTGACCAAGGTAGGCAATAAGAAAGTAATAAATGTTAGTATGAATGGTTTTGTTAGTTAGAGACAATTAGAGTTATAGTATATTGTATATAGATTCTTCTAATTTGTTATTTTTTTATGTTTGTGTGTCTTCATCATTTGTCTTTTTTGTGTGGTAGAATGAATGTAATTTTATTAATGTGACTTTATGTTAGAGCCCATAAAAATTATAATATAAATAAATAAATAAATAACCATTTACTCATGAGCAGATCAGGAAGACACTTCTAAGTCTGGAAGCTAACCTAGGGCACATCCTTCATCTTTTGGACTAAACTTGCCTTCCTCTTGTCTTCTCCTTGACACCTCTGCATGTTCTTCAACACCTTCTGCATTTTTTGTTGCCATGGTACCAAGTCCCCAGCATCCATCAGGTAAGGTTTGCACATGAGGGCTAGTGATTGCAGACACCTACCCACCCCCTATGTCCTGCCACACAAAGAGTGGGCAAAGTATGGCCTGCAAGCTACATTTGGCCCTCTGGGCTAAATTTTGTGGCCCTTCGGGCTCCTCAGGAGTCAGTTTTTTTAAAAAAAAAAATATTCAACATGCCCCCGAATGCCCTATGGGTGATGAGGATGTTTAGCTTTCCACCATGTTTAGCTTTCTACAGATGGGAGGAGGAGGAGGAGGAGGAGGTTTTTGCAAAAAAAAAAAATTAAATGCCCCAAAATGGAGCATAAGAACATTTCTGCCATGTTTATGGGCTTTCCTGTTGTTTAAAAAGACCTCTCCTGGGCCTAAAATGGCTTGGAAAGGCTCCCAAAACATGGCTAAAATACTGTCATACCCCCTATAAAACATTTGATGGCAAAAATACCGTGTGTGTGTGTGTAAGTGAATGTGTTGGAGGAAGTGTGGGCTGACACAAACCCCTGCCCAACCCTGTCCTAGTCTCTCTTTGTATAGGTTTTGTAGGTCATAACCAGCAATTTGAATTGTGCCCAGAAACATACCAGTTATAACCAGGAAATTACATTCACTCTGTAACTGACCCCAGTCCACCCACAGCCTGTTAGACTTGCTGAAAATTCTGAATTCTTTCCTAAGCATCTAATAATTAGAATTTTCATTACTTCTGTAATTATCATCATCATCATCACCATCCTGTTGAAAGTGCATAGAAACCTACTTTATATAGCCCACATTATTTGTCCACCTTGCCCTGAGCTCTCCAAGGTCTCAGACAGAGGTCTAGCCCATCATCTGCTACTTTCTCCTTTTAATGAGAGACACAAGGGATTGAACCATGGATTTCTGCATTCAGAGCAAGGGCTGTAGCACTATAGTCACTCTCTGGGGTGGAGGTAACTGATTCTAATGGGAGTAGTGGGAATCTTAACCTTCCAAATGACTTCTTGTGACAGCATTCAAGTATTTCAAGCTCAACAAACTTTGTCTCCTGGGGAAGTTCTTAATTTTCACTTCAGGTTTATAAAATTGGCAATTAAAGACGAGGCTACCAAAATGGTATTGATGACCACAGCAAGGAACTTTTAAGCAGAACTTGGGAGTCTTTGCTGATCCAATTTAAAATTATAAAGTCACCTTTGAATTACACACACACAGAAGACATTCTCCTGGGATAGAAAAGTGACTATGAAAAGCAAGGGAAAGGGACACTAGAAAAGGAATAGGATCTAAAATCTTGTACAAATGGATCATTTGAGTACCACTTGACATTTCTAAGACTTTAATGATATCTTATCCACACACAAGATCACAGCATCAAGTCTAGATCTATGGCTGTTTGCCCTTCTGTTTGTCCTTCTAGAATAACCAGCAGCATTTTACACCATATGCCACAAAATGAACTTCAGGATCTACCCTTGGAAGCACTGAGCAACCCTTTTGACTGGTAATTGTCCTGTGGTGCATAGCAAGGTTGCATCTTGTTCCTTGAACTTTTTAACTTTAGATGAAACTGTGAGAACAGACCATACAACTATCTGGAACGTAGTATCTCAACAACACTCCAGGATCTTGCCCACATAGTTGTTTGGTTTCAGATCTCTGTTCAGTCATGGATAGGCGGAGTGTGAGAGCTGGGAAGTGAGCATGGATATTAGTTGGCCTATGTGGTGTGGTAACAAATACAAGTATTGTTGAAATTTCTGTACTCCACAGTGCTAATGGACACATTTTATCTGCCTCTTTTCTGGGGCCTAAATTCGCATGAACCCAGATTTTCAAAACCTTTTTACACCTCCCCCCCCCAAAAAAAAGACCTGTAACAGTGTTAATTTCGCCAACATTAACATTTCTGTTATATGCTACAGTCATATGTGTGTGGAGAGAAATGCAGTTTATAAATTATAGCATGACAGTCTTGGAAACACAGGATACAGGATAGACTTGAGGGGAAAGATCCAGGACCTTACCGTTACAAGAAATGGGAAATAATATATTATGAATTTGCACAAGGACAGAGCCACCAGAGATATGAAGTGGCAGCCCAGAGCCATCATGGAATTCTGTTCTGCAGCATCATGAGACTAGAACTAAATATGGAATGTTTCATATGCTTATGTTCTATCCTTGCCCCATAGACCAGACATGTGGGAAAGAGACAGCCTGTACAGGTCTCATTACTTGACATCTCTGAGAGGGATTTGAGTTTGACCACTGTGAAGTGCATAGTATGCCTGTCAGCCTTTCCACAACCATACTTGCTTGACCATGGCAAAACTGAGCACTTCAGATGACTACTTCAGCATCCAGCAAAATAAAGGAAAGACCTATTTTGGACAAACATTCTTAGGACCACCACACTTTAATGTTTGCATGGTTCTTCATAGTTCAGTGTCACAGCATATCCTTTGCTTTCAGAGGGTTGGGTCCTAGTCACCTCCAGTTGTTGTTTTTTAATATATATATATATATATATATATATATATATATAGCTGAAGTAGCAAGTGGTGTAAAAGACCTTTGAGAATCTGTTCAGAAAATACTATGTTAACTGGATAAGTAGCCTGCCTGATATAGGACCAAAGAGTGGCTTTTTAACCATGACATGTTACTGTTTGGATGGCTTGTTTGACCTTGAAGAGGCTTCAGCAAGCCCTGTTATTGCACAAGTATTGCTTTTTGCATCTTCTTTTATGTACATTTTACAGGCCACACATATATTTGGATATATAGCAGCTGGAACATGGAAGAATGCAGGCAGCAAAGGAGAGAGAAGGAGAGAAAGAGTCCCTTTTATATCTGCAGGCTGCCTTCAGCAACAGCATTCCTAAATAGAAGAGGTTAAATATATTACTGCCATTATACTCTACAAGGAACACATTCCATAAAAACCAAGGTGCTGTAAATTATACAAATATGATGCTAACAAGGCAGGAAATGCACTGCTAATGAGGTCAGTGATAGAACTCCTGCAGTTCTGCAAATCATGTGCCAACCCAGCACAGGAGGTGTACAAGCAGCCCTGGGTCAGCATTTTTGGAGTTGCATTCATAGTGCTGTTTGGAGAATAGTTATACACAGGTAGATTTTTTTTAAGCCTTCCCCCCTCCTTATTTATGTGCCAAATAAACAAGGCACCAGACGAGCCCACTTTGCATTAATGTTCTTCGCTATTATGTCTATTGTTCTGCAGTGTGGAGTGGGGAATTAGTCACTCCAATGTGCAAATATTGGTTACAGTTTGGGAGCAAGCTTGCTTTTGTGTACCTATCAAGTTCCCTCTTGGAGGTACTAAACATGATGCCATTACAAAGGTTTTGAGTCAGGCTGCTCTCCCTCCTCCCTCCCCCTACCTCTTTTTACTTTAAACACACACACACACATATATATTTGCTGAAGCTTTAGAAAACATCAAACAAGCATCTTCTCAGCAGAGGAGTTACTAGCTCATTCTGCCTTCTTCTTGGATGGCAGGCAAGAGAGATAATAAACACAACAAATCATGCCATCCAAGAACCCAAATAAAGATTTGTTTATTTGTATGCTGTCTTTTCCCCAAGGAGTTCATGGTGGAGCACATGATTTTCCATGTTTATTCTCAGAACACCAACTGGTGGGCTGGGTCAGTCCTACCATTAGATTAAGGGATAGCTGAACCTCTCCACTGTTTTGGTATTCCACTCCTACAAACCAATAGTGACATGCCCAATCTCAATTCACATAATACACTTACATTGCCCCTTATCTCAGTTTTTGACCCTAAAATCTCAGGGAATAGGATGCTGACCTGTGTATTTTATGTGGCAAATGCTGCAGAGGTTGGGGAATTGCAGCAAAGCAATAATTTCACATATTTGTCTGAATTGCACTCCCTAAATTAATCTGAGATGGAGGACACAGTCTTATCACCAGTATTAATTCAGTGGTGAATCTGGTCAGCTTCTGTATGTGAGGAGAGGGCTCCTTTGTCCTTGT
The DNA here is from genome assembly GCA_026167975.1 of Phrynosoma blainvillii. Taxonomy (NCBI): domain Eukaryota; kingdom Metazoa; phylum Chordata; class Lepidosauria; order Squamata; family Phrynosomatidae; genus Phrynosoma; species Phrynosoma blainvillii. Next base: position 9,606,192 of record JANUYF010000006.1, on the reverse strand, counting down.
CCTTTACCTAATGTTAAAAGTGATACTCAGTAGTTGACCCTAAGTACTGCCTGTTTACAATAGAAGGCCCCTATAGCTGATCTCTATCACTGAAAGATTAGACAAACTATCCTATTGAAATGCTTGAGGAATTGGATCTCTCTGAATCCTAGTATGAAGTATCCTGATCCATACCTTTCAGGCTTCTGTGCAGACTGGAATGCAATTATTTTTTGAACTGTACTGTACTTATCTCCTTGGATTTTATGATTCAGCTCTTGGCTCACAAAACATATCCAAAATTACTTTTTGTGTGTGAATTTGTGTGTATAACTTGCAAGAAAATTCATTGAAAGATCAGTTGTTAAGTACAGATTTAAATACAATATTGTATGTGTACTTTATTTTTAAAAAAACAAGGAAGATAATGGCAAAATGGAAACAATTTATGAATGAACATGTGCTAAGACTGTATAGATCAAAAATAGGCTGATTTATCCATTCCTATTATCACATCCCTGTATTTATTTTTTTTCTTTTGAAAATTACCTCATTACCACCTTCCTTTGTCTGAGTTGTTAGGGTTTTTGTCATTTTTCAGCATTTATCTTTATGGAAATTTGTTCTTTCAATGGTGCCTATATTCATATACCCTATAATGCCATTTGTAGGCAAAACACTGGGAAGTCTGAATATGAATATGAACTTTAGCAGTTTGCAATGGAGAAAATCTGAATTCCAATACTGTCTGAAATGCACTTTTTTATCTCACTTTTTCCTTCCTTTACTAGAAGGCCTCCTGCAGATAATGCATTAAATCTTTACATCCATCCCATCCACCCCCACCATAAAGCTTCAGTGGATTTATCACCAGATGAAAAGATGCTTTTGCCAAGACAAGTAGAGGGGATTATCTCATCTCAGAAGAAATCGGAAAAAGCAAGTGATCAGTCATCTATGATCTCCCTTTCCTCTATTTAGAACTTCCAATCTTTGGAGATGCAGGGCTTGAAAAGCGAACCAAACTTATTCCTGAGAATACAAGGGGCATCCCTTTCAATGACAATATAACAAAGTGGGTTGTAAACTAGAACTGGATCCAAATGACCTCTCAAAATCCTCCATCTTATTTGTAGGCAAAGCCTTCACTCAAAGCCTTCAAAGTGGAAGTAACCCAAGAAATGTCAGCTGACTTCTGGTTAGGTATTTCTGTCATTGTGAATTGACTTACAATCACATAAAGGTGAGTTGTGATGTTGCACAATGATTGTATTCTAAGGAGAGGATCTTTTTAATATTCTCAAGCTGTGGATAGTTGAATCTGTGGATGCAGAATCTGTGGATACAGAGGACCAACTCTGTATGTGTGTGTGTGTGTGTGTGTGTGTGTATTGCTAAAGATGAGTGACTTGACTTGATGGCCCTGTTATGTGTGTATTAAATGGGTGCTGGCAGGATATAAATGTAACTAACAACAACAACAACCAAGCCAAGATTCTGCACTGAAGAACACATTCAAACAAGGCACAATCAAAACAACTGTTTCTCAGTTATAATCCCATATCAAAAGAAAATATTTTATTGCCCTTCTTATCTAGCAGTGGCCAGCAGCCAACCTGAAGCCTGATTATACTTCAGCTCTAATACACAAAGCTAGCAAAAGGCTTGGGGGGGGGGGGGCTACTAGTCCAGTCCAAAAATATCATCTCTAAGTTGTACCAAAACCTGAGAATTCACCTCTTCCCAGAAAATGTCCAAAAGTGCAATTCTGATCACTGATCACATGAAGCAACTGGACATAAATGGAAATAAATGCACAGGTGGATAGCCTCTGCATTTTGTTGTTGTGTGACTTCAGGTCATTCTCAACTTGTGATGACCTTAAGGCCAATCGATCACAGGGTTTTCTTGGCAAGATTTGTTCAGAGGGGGGTTGCCATTGCTTTCCTCTGAGAATGAGAGAGTGTGGCTTGCCTAAAGTCACCCAGTGGGTTTCCATGCCCAAGTGGGGATTTAAACCCTTACAAGAGTCCTAATCCAATACCCAAACTACTACAGCATGCTGGTTGTCAAATATGGTGACCTTAAGTTGAGTTTATCCCAGGATTTTCTTAGCAAGATTTGTTGAGGAGAGGTGTTTGACATTGCCTTTACCTGAGGCTAAGAGAGTATGATTTGCCCACGGTCACTTAGTTTTCAAAGTGGATATTTTAATCCTGGTTTCCCAGAATCCTGCTGCAACATTCAAATCACTACACTGTGCTGGCTCTTACAATTTATTAACATTATTTATTTTTATTTTTAGAACTTGGTTTATAAATAAATAACATCCTGACATCCTCTTGGATCACCTGAGATGGTTAGGAATTGGAGCCACTGCATTGCAATAGGTTCGTTCCTTCCTCTCGGGCAGATTCCAGAGGGTGATGCTCAGGGACAGTAGCTCTACAAGGAAAGAGCTTAATTGTGGCATCCCACAAGGCGGCATCCTGTCCCTGATGCTATTCAATATATATATATATATGAAGCTGCTGGGAGAGATCATCCCGAGACATGGGGTGGGGTGTTATTAATACACTGATGACACCCAAATATATTTCTCCATGTCTCGGTCTTCAGCTTTGACTTCAGATGGCATCTCTCCTCTCAGTGGTTATCTTAAAGCAGTAATGAATTGGATGAGGAAAAACAGATTGAGACTCAATCCATACAAAATGGAGGTACTTACAGCAGCGGCCCCAAAACCAGGTATTGGGATGCAACTTCCAGTCCTGGACGGGGTCACACTCTCCTCTAAAGACTGTGTTCGCAGTCTGGGGGTGCTCCTGGATCTGTAGGTCCAGATGATAAATCAGGTAAATGTGACAGTCAGGAGTGCCTGTTATCAGCTTCAGCTGATATGCCAGCTGCGCCCTTTCCTGGACGTTAGGGACCTTGAAATTGTGATGCATGTGCTAGTAACCTCTCATCTTGATTTCTGTAATGTGCTTTACATAGGGCTACACTCGTACTTGATCCAGACACTTCAACAAGTACAGAATATGGCAGCTAAGCTGGTCTCAGGAACATCGAGAAGAGACCATATAACACCAATCCTAAGATCACTTCAATGGCTGCCCATTAGTTTTTGGGCCCCAGTACAACATGTTGGTTATCACCTTTAAAGCCCCAAATGGCTTGGGTCCAACCTATCTTTGGGACCATCTCCTTCCGTATAATCCACCCCATGCACTCAGGTCCTCTGGGAGGAATCTGCTGCAGCCTATAAAAACTAGACTGTCTGGAACCGCTGGAGGAAGTTTTTGGCAACTGCTCCCAGATTATAGAATGGCCTGCCAGATGAGATCCCTCATATTACCACCATCAAAAGGCATGATAATACAATAATACATCATATAAAAATCTCACACACATTAAAATACATCATATCCACAGACTCATATATAGGATATTAAAACAATATATCAAAACAATAAAAGAACAATGTTGATTATAACTTGATAATTGAGGTCTATTTAAAAAAAGAGATACTAGAGTGAGATAACTAGTCTAGCTGTCAGATTTGTTTGCCATAAAACATTGAGTTTCCATAAGTAGCTGCCATTTCTATTTTTAAATGCCCAGCTGACACTGTTGGTGATTTTTTTTTCAAAATATTTGCAAAGGCTTTAATTCCACTGCCACCCCACCTCGTATTGCAGGAGAAATTGAGAAAAGGAGGCTGGAAAAGTGGTTCCACCATGTCCTTTCCTTTCTCTCTTATCTTCCTTCCAGGAGGGACTGTTTTGTGTGCCTTGGTTGCTAGCGGTCATGTGTTTCTAAGGGCTTCTCCACCATATGGCTTCTAGTTGGGATGATTTATGAGGTGAAGAAAACAGGCTGATAAATTTTACTGCTAGTCCCAGCATAGACTGGGGTATCAACAGACCAATCCAGACAGCCCTAATGGAAACTGCCGGCACCACAGAGCAAGGTATTATTTATGACTGTCTGTAATGCCACTGTTGGAAATTTATCATTGCTTCTCTTGCACAAGCTGGAATTGTGGCAGCATGGCCACAGGGAGAAAGGGAAAGTGGAGGATGAGGAGGGGGGAAGAGGAAGAGGAGGGGTGATGCATTGGGCAGAAAGGTCTACTGTTCCTTAGAACTGACTCCCTTTCTGCACCATATCAGGGGCAAATATGCCTTTCAGAGAAAGAAGCAAGGGAGAAGCTGATGAAAGATTTCAATGAACACGCCATACTTTGATCTCAGAGGATCTTAAGGGGGAAAGAAATCAGCACAGTAAGCATGCAAAGTCTAGCAGATGCTGAATTATACTTGTGATACTTGGGTATACACATAAGTATTACTTGTAAATCAAGTGGTCATCATTCAACAAGGACACCTTCACCTGAGCATATATCAGAACATTTGGTTATAAAATAGCTCTTTCATTCTTTCACTTCACTTCAGATATTTATACCCGGCTTTTGTACCAAAGTATCCAAAGTGGTTTACACGTAAATAAAAAAATAAAAACAAGTGATTTGTAGTTCTTCCAACAATTAGCAAAGCAGCTTCATTTATATACCGCTTCATATCACGCTATGGGATGTCTAAGCGGTTTACAACTGTGAGCTGATTGCCCCCCAACAAGCTGGGTACTCATTTTAGCGACCTCGGAAGGATGCAGGCCTGAGTCGAGCCTCAGCCCTGACCAGTATTGAACTCGCAACCTTGTAGTCTTTGAGTGAGTGGCTGCAGGACAGGCATTTAACCACTGCACCACCAGGGCTGATTAATTAATCACAAGAATACAAAACAGGCATTTGAATGCTAAAAACCATTAACACTAATAGGCTAAATTCTGACCAGCAATTTTGACTGTTCAAGGCAATGGTAGCAATGCCTTAGAAGATGAGGCTCAGAGAATGGGATGAAGGGGGTAGTTTGGCTTATTTTAGATTTAGATAAGGTGGTTGATGGGCGTGTGCACTTATATACATGTTTTAAAACCTACTTTGAGTACCTGAAGAACTTTCTGCAGTCTCCTAGCTATCTTTCTGAATTCAGAAAGCCCATGTGTGAGATGTACTCTACTCTAGCGTGTCACATTACCTATGCACTTACTTTGCAGTATATTTCTCCAGAAGAGTAGGACTTATTCAAAGTACTGCCCCATAACACTATAATTACTATTGCTTGTCCCAACTAAAGTAGTGTTATTGAATAAATAGAATTTGCCTAATATTGATTCACTATTCAGCTTATTCAATGGTAGACCTATGAGTGTCTTCCATATTCCTTCCCTCACTTTAGGTGGTTTAACTTTCCATATTGCTCTCCCATAACAAAAACCAAGACATGTAAAATTTCATATCAGAGAAGATTGGCCCACATGTTCCTCTTTTTAAAGACAGGGCTCAGGAAATATGGCTCTCTCATGGACTGCAAGTCCCACAGTCTCTCACCATTGACTGTAATAGTTAGGACTTTTGAAAGTTGTAAGCCAAACACATCTGGAGCCTAACAGTTGCCCAGCCCTACTGTAATGGCATTTTGCTGCTATCCTAGGCATTAAGAAGAGCCTTTGTGGCCACTGAAACTATTACTCTAATGTTCATTTTCATCTTCCATCTATTTCCATGCCTAGAAACAAGCTCAAAGAGAAAAAGAACAAGCCAACAGAGCAAAGTGTAGGGGTTTTTTTTTGGAGGGGGGGGTTAAAGCTGGCTGGAAACCAAAAGATATGTACACATTGATTGGATAGGTCCAGCTTTCAAAAATTCAATTAACGTGAATATGATTTCCTTCCCTAACCTCCTTAAAAAGTTTCAAACTATGTTGCTGGAAATCGGTTCATAAATTAATGAACTTCCTACTCTCTTTGTGTATGTATGCACCTTCAAATTGTGATGCTTACGACTTATGGTGACCTCATGAATTTCATAGGGCAGGGGCAGGCAACCTTTCCCCTTTAAGGGCTGAGGGACTTCAGCTCCCAGAAGCCTCAGCCATATTGGCCAATAGTCCCATGTTGGCCAATAGCTCCTGGGATTCTGGGAGCTGAAGTCCCTCGGCCCTTAAAGGGGAAAGGTTGCCTACCCCTGTCATAGGGTTTTCTAAGGCAAAAAATACTCAGAGGTAGTTTTGCCAGTTCCTTCTTCTGAAATAAAGCCTACAACACTTGGTGTTTCTTTGTGGTCTGCCATCCAAATACAAACCAGGGCTGACCCAGCATAGCTTTCAGGATCATATGGGATCTGATGCCTTTATGGTATACCAAGGGAGATAAACAGAAAAGCTAGCTTCTTTACCAAAGCTGTCTCTCTCATTAAGAAAAAGTGACATGGCCACCACAAGCAGAAGATGCTGAGGTGCTATAGAAAAGTGATCAAGGGCAAAGCTGTCTGTACTCAAGACCTGTCTGGTGTCTCCTAAGCTATCCTCCTCACTTCAGATTGGAATGACATTGCCCCACTACTCTTGAAGTTACATTCAGGTGCTAGTTTAATTGACTTTGGTTGTATTCAGTGCATAGATCCACAGTGAACATCATCTTATCCTTTTGTCTTGGGCAGCTGAATCCACATCTCTGGTCCCACAAGCAGTATGCATCCATTTCCCTTCAAACCATGTAAATGCATCATCTGTAGAATACGGAGATACATTTCTTGATCCAAAATACAACAAAATATAAAATACAAAAAAGACTGATACCTTTATTGGCCAACCAAAATGCAGAAAATACATCATGCAAGCTTTCTAAGCTTCACTGGCTTCTTTATCAGGCACTTAAAGCATACAAGAGAAGAAAAGTGATAATGTTAGAGTCACAGACCTACATTTTGTCTCAGATGTTACTCCTGTTGTTAGTTAAGATATTCTGGAGGAATCTCAATGCAGGTAGAATCCAGTCCCCTTCTTGGCCATGTGGGGATCAGGAATAAAAGGTCATAAAAGACAAGAAATAAAATCACAGCTCCACAGAAATGTAACTTCTCTTGAGATCCAGGCTACATTTTAGTTGGCCAATAAAGGTATCATACTTTTGTGGATTTTCAATTTTGTTGGATTTTGCTATATACTTAGCACCACTACTGCTGAATATATTTCTTGATCCAGAATTCTACTGTATAGATGCAACTAGGTGGGCATAACCAGAGCCGATTTGTAGTTCAAATTATATTTTAATTTTAAAACACACACACACACACACACACACACACAAAATGTGACAATCATGCCAAAGGGAAACCTTTACCTTTTAAAAATAAAATAAAAAAACAATAGCTGAAGATAAGTTAATCTCCTAGAAATTGTGATATGATTTCATTTTACCAAAGTGTTCCACAAATACATTCTCCATGAGCCTTCTGAGGACTTATTTGTAGTGCTTTCAGCAATCTTGTCAACAGATTTCCAATAAAAATGGAGACACCAAGCTGTGTGCTAATGCTGAGATTTGAAAGAAGGGTCAGCTGATCTGTATTTATGACGCAATCTCTGGACTTTTTGATGCCAAGGTTTCTCTCTAACCCCCCCCCCCCCTTCTCTGTCTTCTCTTTGCTGGACTTGAGAGATATTATTACCAAAGCTGTGCTGGAGAGAACAGTGGCTAATTCTAAGGATGTGGAAGTCATGCTCTGCAGACAGATCTCACCAAGTAAGAAAATCCACCAGTAAAGGAGGAGGAAATTCCCATCTTGGCAGCTATTCTCAGCACTATCAATGTTTGTTCAAGTCCCAAAGTGTCTCCATGGGCAGAAGTTATTAAATCCATTTTCAACAGGAAATCACTGTACTAGGAAGTGGCTGATTAAATACAAAATATTATTTCAGAAACAAAAGAACATGGGGTGGGTGTGTTATAAATAAATGATCTTATTCAATATCCTACTTAATATATGCCTGTGACATGTAAAACACATCAATAAAACAGGAAGTTTTATTATTATTATTATTATTCGACTATACCTTTTCCTGATGTAAAAAGAAAATCCAAAATCCATCATGCAGTGATAATCTTATTAGACCAACCAAAAGGTGCAAAGGTCATCATACTAGCACCTTCTGGTTGGGCCAAGAAAGGTATTGTTACAGGATGAGTTTGATAAACTACTAATATCAAGAATTAGAATAAAGTTAAAGAACACAAAAACAATCATCATGTCAAAAGACCTGAAGAACATCCCAGAAGAATTTAAAGATAATGTGAAAAATAGATTTGTACTATTAAGCTGAAGTGATTGGGAACCAGAAGAAGTATGAACAGAAACCAGGGACATAATCATGAAAGAATGCCAAAATATGCTATCTGTAACCAAAAAGAAGGAGGTGAATAAATAGGTGAGAGACAAAAGACTTCAAGCAGTAAAGGAAAGACAAGAAGCAAAAGAAAAGAGAGATAGGAATAGAACCAAAACCTTGAATACAAGTGCTCAACTATTAGTGCACAAAGATAAAGATAATTATTATAATATTCACTGCAGAGAAATAGAAGACAACAACAAAAAGGAAAGAACAAGAGATCTCTTCCACATAATCCATTAAATCAAAGCAAAATTTAAACTGGGGTGTGAGGTAAATCCTCTACAATTTTCAGAGGAACATAATACACTGCCAAGATAAAATAAAAAGACAATGGAAGAAAAATACAGAAGAGCTATATAAAAGAGATAAAAGGAAGAATGACACATGGAAAGAAGAAACATATGAAAATGAACCCCAAATTTTGGAAAGTGAAGTAAAAATTAAACTCAGAGCAATTGGGAGGAATAAATCACCAGGAACAGATGACATGCCAATAAAACTGCTTAAGCACACAGAGACAGACTCAAATTTAGTTCTAATTAAAATATGTAAACAAATATAGCCAAAACAAAGAAAAATATCTAAACAAATATAGAAAAGAAAATGAGTCACAGAGTGGAAAATATACATTCCTATATCCAATAAAGGAAACTCAAAAAACTGCAGGAACTACAGGATCATTGAATTGATTTCCCACTCAAAGAAAAGTCATGCTCAAAAATCTACAGTAAAAACTCCTACCATGTATGGAGCAAGACATTCTGGAGGTGCGGACTGAATTCAGGAAAGGAAGAGATACTTGGGATCACATTGCAAACATACGCTGGACAATGGAGTGGCACCAGAGAATTCCAAAAGAAAATCAGCATTTGCTTTATAGATTATAGCAAAGCCTTTGCCTATATAGGTCATCAAAAGTTATGTATTACTCTTAAAGAATTGGATGTGCACTACATTTGATTGTCTTGATGTAACAGTAGACAGAGAAAGAGCTACTGTTAGAACAGAATAAGAAGAAATGGAATAGTTCCAATCAGAAAGAGGGTCAGGCAAGGCTCCATTCTATCATCCTATTTGTTCAACTTGTACACAGAAAATATCATACACAGAACTCAAAGGAAGGAGGACTGAAGATTGGAGGACAATCTAAGAAATGTAGATGACACCATATTATTAGCAAAGTAGTACTAGCCATACTACTAGCAAATGGCAAAGACCTGGCATGATTACTCGGGAAAGTCAAAAAGGGAAGTGCTAAGGCGGGCTGTCTATCAAACAGTAAGAAAACAAAATAAATGATGATGGAGGATTTCCATAAATTTAATGTAGACAATGAGGAAATTGCAATAATTAAAGATTTCCCATACCTTGGATCAATCATTGATTAAAATGGAGATTGTAGTCAAGAAATCGGAGGCTAGAACTGGAAAGGGCAGCTACAAGTATGAAAGAACTAGACATGATCATGAGGCACAAAGATATACAACTGAACACTGAAGTTAAGATTGTCCATACTTTTATATTTTCCATCACTATGTATGAGCATGAGAGCTGGACAGTGAAGAAAGCTGGAAGACAGAAAATTAGTTCATTTGAAATGTAGTGCTGAAGAAGAGTTCTGCAGATACTATATACAGCTAAACAAACAAACAAACAAATGTATCCTAAAACAAATCAAGCATGAATTCTCCCTAGAAGCCAAGATGGCTACTGTCATACTTCGGGAAGATCATGAGATGGCATGACTCACTAGAAAAGACAATAATGCTGGGAAAGGTAACAGGTAGTAGGAAGAGAGGAAGACTGCATTCTAGGTGGATAAACTTAATCAAGAAGGACACAGCTCTGAATCTGCAGGGCCTGAGCAGAACTATTGAGGGTAGGATGTCTTGGAAGTGTCTTATGCACAGGGTTGCCCTGAGTTGAGGTTGAATTGATAGCAGCTAAGAACAACAAATATATGTGTGTATAAGAATCATAAGTATTGTGATGTGTATTAATTTATCTTCTGGTCTTGCAGAAGAGAGAAAACTCAGATCTCCAGAAAGCCTTATTTTTCTTGGACTCCCTACTGTTCCCTTAAGGTAGATGTGGGGGAAATGCAGCCCTTGGGGCATTTTTGTGGCTCCCATTCACCCCATGCCATCAATATATATACACATGCACACACACATACACACACTGTTGTTGCTACTGCTGCTGCTGCTGTTGTGTGCCTCCAAGCCATTTTTTACTGATGGCAACCCTATGGCAACTCTTTTTTGGGCAAGTTGCCATCCTCTATGGCTGACAGTGTGTGACTTATCCAAGGTCACCCAGTGGGCTTCCATGGCCAAGCAGGGAACTGAACCCTGGTCTCCAGAGTTGTCATCCAATGCTCAAACCACTACACCATGATTCCCCCTTCCCTCTCTCCACTGGGGGCATGGAGTGTATTTTTACCACAATTTGCAAGCTCCCTTGGCCAATCTAGGCTCAGGAGATTTAAAAAAAAAACAAAAAACAACCCAAAATATAATGAAAATGCTCTCATGCCCACTAGAGGAATTTGGGGGCTATTTTATTTTATTTTATTTTGAGAGTGAGTGTGGCCCTCCAAAATCTCCTAGGGAGCTAATGTGACCCATAAATTTCCACAGTTGCCCACTCCTGCTTTAAGAGCTGCACACTGGGCAGTAACCCATCAAATAGTTCTTCCCATAATATAAAAGCAATGATAAAGAAAAGATCTACTGGTTGGATTTCTGATTGTTGGTGAGAGGAGTAAGGAAGAGGAGAGTGGCATTATTATATTTTGCCACCTGATAGAATATGTCTATGTGGGTAGAACCCCCTGTTGTTTTTGTCCCGCAGATTGAACATTGAGGACCAATTATGGAATATTTCTCCATTTTATAAAGTATAAGAACAAAAATATACTCTGTAATGAACTCTCCCAATATTAGAGTGTGGCTTAATAAAAATATATGCCATCAAGGCAGAAACAACCTTTATGACAAAGGAAAGGTTTAAAGTCATTTGAGGGGGAAATAACTGCCTCTATTACCTACTTCTCAGTGGATGCAGGAGTTAGAGAGGTCAGGAGATCTTAAAGACTTTTGCTCATATGCCAGCAAATGCACTTCTTCAATGCACTTGATCAAAATGCACAGGGCAGTTGTGTTTCCAGGATCTGAAGATTTCTAAAGCTATATCCTTGAAGGCAAAGAGAAAGTTCTTTTTTTGTCCTGAAAGTGGAGGAGTAAAAGAATACCAATCAGGGCTCCCTCCCAGGCCAGTTTTGCAGAATAATGGTGATTAGAGGAATCTTGCTTGGAATGCAAACTCATAGTGGCTCCAGTGGAAATCTTCCAAAAAATGAAGGATAAGGGTGTGACTCAGAGAGATATGGTTGCTTATAAGTTCTAATGGTGGATACATCACTTGAATTTTGTGGGTTGGTTTCAAAATGAAGCACCTGGGAGGTCAGATCTTTATCAGTTTGGGAAGGGGGTTCATCATTCCAGAGAGACTCAACAATCTTGTCCAAGAGCTGACTCTGTTGCATACCTTTCTGTTTCTAGTTTCCATGATATCAATCCAAGTCTTCCTTGCCCCTCACCCAGTGCCAAGAATTGACTGTCTTACAATGTTTGGCCCCTTGTAATCAGGGGATGGGGAATGAGGAATTTTCCAAATTGCAATTTAGAATAAGGCTTGCCTCTACCCCCACCCTAAGATGGAGAGGGTCCAGGACACAGCAGCCCTAGCCTGTCTAGTATGCTTTTTTGACAATTTGAGCAGACTCTGGCAACAGACAACTTTTCTGTCATAGGCATCCAAGTCTAATATTCACACTGTATTTACTGAGCATAACTGATAACACTTTCTTGGTGATGACTCTCCCACTAGAATGCTGTACACTCCAACTGTCCTGATTTGGCAGAGGTAGGCCTGAATGGTTAATCTTCTGTCAATTCACTTTTTCAGATGCTTTTAAAATATTCCAGTTTTTCTCTGCTCCTCCAACTTTCCCCCTTTGTTGTCAATTGCTGAAAATTGAGCTCAATGTGCAAATCTACTTTGCACTCAATTAACTCAGCAGTGGAGAAAGAAAAGAAGGAGGAGAATTTTTTGCTTCCCAGTAGTCTCAGTCAAAAGCTAACTGCTGCAGCCTCTCCTAGCTTACTTGTCCATTCTCAGTAATAACTTTTGCCTTGAACAACATGTGATGGAAATATGAGCTATACATTTAAGCAATTAGTAATATTCAACGAATGGCAGACATGAACTATTGAAAGAAAGTAGGTGGAGGACATGATGTGACAAGGGCTAGTTCCTCACTGTGACATATTAGTTCCTATTAATCTGAAAAAGTGAGTGTATGCATGAACAAATGGATGCACATAGATGCCTTTGCACATTATCAGGTGCAGAGATCCCAGTGGATCTCACATTAGGTTAATTCTCCACAAAAACATGAATGTGTGTAGCTCAGGAGTCGAATTATGCTATCGCTCTTACATACTTTTTCTCTTTGTAGAAAAAATGGCACACAAAAGGCTAATGTCTGTAAAGACTTGAATTTTGGGCTTCTGACTCTTACCTCATGTTTTTAATTCAAACACTGCATTATAACCAGCTTATGTCAAATGGAGAGGTGACTTTTATGTGATGCTCTTTTTCCCAGGGTCTTTATCTGAGGAATGAATGAATGAATAGAAAGTACTCAGAAAGCATAATTCTATTCAAAATATATCACTGCAGCCTCAGCAAGCGAAGTGGCAGATGGTACATTGAATGTTTCCTTAACACACAAGCACATGGATTTATCTATAGGTGTACTATAGGTGCTGCCATTCCCCTTACAGAGACTTAACTGTTGAGAACTAATTTAGGAAGGAAAAATCATAGATGACAGAAAGACAGAACATTCAAAAATACTGTTTGGACTGCAGTGCTCCAAAATGCCATGTTTCCTTGGGGATTCTGGGAGTTCTACTCAAAAGCAGTAACTTTCTAGTCCTTCAACAGTGTTGGCAACACACACTAATGTTTTTGTAGCAAGGCATCCCCAAAAGCCAAAAGATCCTTATTGAAAAGGTGGTGTAGAAGATGAAGAGAGTCATAGATCAGTAGCAACTGAATTATGTACCAAATTGCATGAGTAAACTCTGTGGGACATGATGACAGCAGTGGCCTTTATAAGATGGGAGTAGCAATGAACATGTCTGTGCATTTCTGGTCCATGACACTTCACATATTTTTATTTGTAAATCAGTTCCATCCTGTTTCTGCACTAATTTTCAACTATTTTTTTTAAGAAACACTTCTGTACAATATGCCATATTTAATTTAGGTTTACACACTAGTAAACATTTACACATTGCATTTTTTTTTATTTTTACAATAATAAGACATAACTAAGGTACTTATTTATTGTTGTGTGCCTTCAAGTTATTTCGAACTTACGGCAACTCTAAGGCAAACTTATCACGGGGTTTTCTTGGCACGATTTGTTCAGGGGAGGTTTACCTTTGCTATCCTATAAGGCTGAGAGAGTGTGACTTGCCCAACATCACCCAGTAAGTTTCCATGGCTGATCTGTAATTTAAACCCTGGTCTCTACAGCCCTAGTCCAACACTCAAATCACTTCAGTACACTGGCTATCTTCAGTTATATTAAATCCCTCACAATGTAACAAGGAATAATGTAAGGGCGTTTATGTGTAACTAACTTTTTAGTTACTTTTATAGTTATGGAAGGTTATCTCACTAACTGGAAGAAGAGGCATATCACGTAATAGAAGTGCTGGCTTATCTTGTGCCTCATTTTCTTGGTATAAGTTGAGGCAACATTGAGGCAAAAAGGAGAAGAGTGCTTTTCACCACAGGCCAACAGCTTGTAACATTCATTTTTTAAAAAATAAGAATACAGTGGGCCTTTGGCATCTGCTGAGGTTTGGTTCCAGGGTCCCCTGTAGATAACAAAATCCATGGATGCTCAAGTCCCTTATAAACAATGGCATGGTAAAATTGTGCCTTTTATATAAAATGGCAAAATTCAAGTTTGGTTATTGGAATTTATATATTTTGGGGAATATTTTCAAGCTATGGATGCCTGAATCCATGGATAAAATATCCATGGATACGGAAGCCATGGATTACTTTTGAGAGGCAGAAAAGCAAACAATTACTCTTCAAAAATTAACTACTTTGAGCCTTGGAACTATACCTAACCAGTTTTAAAATAACTCAACAAGGTCTGCATGTTATATCTAAAAATAGCCATCTAGATGCATTTCGATACACACATGCGTTATGAACTGCATTAAGCAAAAATGAGATTTGCAGAATCCAGAGAAGAACTATGTTCCAAACCCTACATTCATCTGGTAGCTTTAGTTCAGGGCAGGTCATGTCAGAATTTGCAAAGAATAAATTCCTCAAGACTCCCTAGCTGGAAGCAAGATAATGCAGAGCCAAATCTCGCAAGGTCGACATGCTTGCTCTTCCCTGTTCTGAGTAGGATCAAATAAACTCCCTGCTCTCTTTCCCCAGCCAGTGCTGTTTTAAGTTTACACCTCCAGTGACAAGCAAAAAAAACCAAAACACCTTCGACAGCCCAATTACAATCCACTTGGGTGTTCCTTTTCCAAGCACAAAAGGATCTCTAAATGTTCTCTCGGTGAATCCTTTAAACTCACTGCTCACAGAGGAGTAGTGACAGGTACAGTATGAGGGCCTTATTAAGGGGGAAAGGAAGATCATGTTGGTTTGAAGATGCACGCTGCCATGGGAGCCCAGCCTGAGAAAATTTGGTTGTTGTAATTCCATTCTGAGGCTCCCAATTAGCAAGTAACAGCCTGTCACAAAGCTGTTAACACATGGAGTTTCAGGAAAGAAACAGCACCAAGCAAAGCAGAGTAACAGGGATGGGGGTCTGAAGCAGAGGTAATCAACACAACAAGTGCTTTGGGCATTGCAGTGCCAGGGGTAAGCATATTACTTCAACATTCAACTTTCCCTGTGCTTAATAGGTGCAGTGTCTGTTATTTTAAGTCAGGTGTGCATTTTCTGCATCCAGATTTGTCTCCATATTTCAATACCTGTTCTTCTTCTTTTTACAGAGTTAACACAAATGCATTGGCGATCTCCTGTTTTTTCCTGTTTTGTTTTGTTTTTGGGGGGGCAAGTTATGAATATAATCAAACTCTTGTCAGGCATTCTGGATTCTACCCTAACATGTTGTTGCTGCCGAATGCTTTCTAGTTGTTTCCAACTTATTATGACCCTAAGATGAACCTACTAAGGAGTTTTCTCAGTAAGATTTGTTCAGAGGAGGTTTGCCATGGCCTTCCTCAGAGGCTAAGAGAATGTGAATGCCCAAGATCATCCAGTGGTTTTCCATGGTTGAGCAGAGATTCAAACTTTGGTCTTCTGGAGTCCTAGTCCAACTCCCAAACCACTACACCACACTGACTCAGACCCTAAACATGAGTTTACATAAAACACCAAAGAGGGGAAAACAGAACCATGCCTCTGATTGACACATGTCACTGAAATATGTGTGTTATAATAATGTAACAACAACAACAACAACATCTTCAGCAGATCTAAAAACAGGGGCATATATGCAAATATGCAAATAAACAGGTCAATAAAAATAATGTCATATATTCTACTGCCTCTGCTTCTTTGATGTCTTTGATCTATCTATGTGCATGCCACTAAAACAAGGAGCATATGGACCTGACTAATAACAAGGTAGGCTTTCTGGTTAATGTTATCAATACCTGTGGTTTCCATGTTATGGATCCCTAGATGGTGTTGATCTACAACTCCCAGAATTCTTCACTATTGCTCATTTTGGCTGGTGCTACTAGGAGCTGAAGTCCAACAACATCTAGGAACTCTGGGTTGGAGACCACTGATCTACACTGACTGGCAAGGGCTAATGGAGGTTTCAGACAGTAGCTGTTTGTGACCCAATTGAGAGATGTTAGGAAGTAAAAATACATTACTTTGCATGTAGACCATGTGCACTACCACAGCACTATAGTTTTTCATCTGAGGGAGTTGGTAGGTGCTTCATATGACTAGGACCTCTGTGTGATTATGTGACACATATACACTGCATACAAGTAGAATCAAAAATCCTTTTCTGAAGTGAAAGACAATGTTTGCCCTTCTCCACTCCTTTGGCACTCCACCTGTTCTCCTAGATTTCTCAGAAATGATGGCAAGGGGTTCACACAGACCATCAGCAAGTTCCTTCGGTACTTTGGGATGCAGTCCATCTGGCCCTGTAGATCTGAATTTGTTTAGGTTAGCTAGGCAATTCCTACCTCCCTTTCAATCTTGATTTGTAATCCAGATCCCTTGCCAAGGTCTCTGCTGTTGCATGGAAGTACATAGTTTTCGTTTGAGGGGAAAACAGGAGCAAAATAGGTACTGAGTAGCTCTGCCTTTGCAATGTGATCTGTCAACATTTTGCCATCCTTATTGTACAGCAGCCCCACTATCTCCTTGGTCATTCTCTTGCCTTGAATGTATCTGAAAACAGTGAGGCTATGTCCTCCCTGTTACAAGCAGCTTCATTTTCCTTGTCAATAGCTTCTTATTGGTTTTGTATGAATGTTCTCCCTGTGTTCTATCCAGGAGGTCCTTCTGTTCTTTGATGCATTGAAGAGACACAGCATGTAACTGTAATGCACTGACCTTCTCTTCCAAGAAAGTTACAAATATGCACTTGCTGCAAGTGAAGTTGTTGAGATTTTCTGGTAAGAAGACAAACATGGCACATACATTGCAGGAGATAATCATGGATTCTTCTGCAGTCATTTCTCTCCCCTTGCTCCCTTTTCTGCAGATTGCATTGCTTCTAAGTTTACCCTATATTCCTTGAAGCTTCCTTCAAGGCAACTCTGCCATTCCTGTGAAGTTTAGCAGTATCAACCCAATTGCTCCAGGGCTGCCCCAGCATTGCTTCTAGGCTATTAGAGATCTGTGCTCCCCAATGGTCTGCATTGGTTGAGGTTGTACTGGTGGAGATCATTGTAGCTGCTCTTGCCTCCACCTCCTCCCTACCTGCTACCACCACCTTTTCTACCTCTGCCACGAAGACACCATTGGTGCCATTCTGCATTGTTCTCTTCTGACATCAGCCACAGCATACACCAACAATACTTTCTTCAATGCTTTCACAGTAGTGACCTCTTTGTGTTACCCCATCTTTTGCATTCAAGGCACTCCTTGCCCCTCACTATGGGTCCTTCTCCTTCCAGTTTTGCAGTTATTTCCATCCCCTTCCTCCCTTCTCTACAGAGTTGCATTGCTTTTTGGTCCCCCCACCTCAAAGGACATGAAACAACCTGTTCTCTATTACTGCAGAGAGCAGAGGTGGAACTAATAGATAGAAACTTCTGAGAATAGATTTTGGTTGAACTTCTTTGGAAAAAATTCTTAATTATTAGAATTGTTGACTATGGAACAGATTACCTCAGGAAATGGTGAGTTCTCAGAAAGAGGAGTTTATGTTCAGGTCAGAGAAGCTGTAGTTGACTTTGAAGGGACCAGATGATCTTCATGGTATGTACTAACTCTGTAATTGTCCGGTTTTATGATTCTATGTAAGTTTTGACGCACAGTTTCCATTTGCCTCTTTCAGAATAGCAGCTTGTTCTCTAGACAAAGTAAAAGATATAACTGAATTGAAAGGATAGAAGCCACCTAGAGGTCTTAAGAGGAAAGACAAGATAATAAATAAAATGAGAAACAGTACAAACTGTACATGTACATCTGAACTGGGGCTCATTCACACTACAAAATTATGGCAATTACATTCCACTGTAACTGCTGTGGTTTCACCTTATGGAATCCTGAGGTTTACAGTTGTGTGTATTTTGTAGTTTTCTGAGAGATCTAGCTGAGAATTCTAAATGTCCCTCCTTAGATTACAAATTCCTGGATTCCATTCAAAAACAAACTCCATAAAGCAAACCTTGATTTTGCCATTTTATATAAGGAACACCATTTTACTACACCACTGTATATGATGGGACTTGAGCATCCATAGATGTTGGTATCCATGGGGGGTTCTGGATCCAAACCCCAGTGGATACCAAAAGCCCTTTGTAAAAGCACTATACATCTGCAGTGTGAATGGACTCTTGCTCCTGGTGGAGATCATGGGCCTAAATCCAACTGCAAGTCCAAGCTAGGGTAGTTCTATTGCTGAATGGTAAATAAACACAAATATAAATCCCCTAGATTCAAAGGATTTGGCAAAAGAAAATGCTCATTGATTTTGGAAAAAAGAAAATCATGGGAAATGGTGGACTGGTGGTTCTATGCTGTTTGGAGACAGGTTGCCCATTCAATTTTCTCTTGCTCATTCAATTTTCCACAGAGGTTCCAAGTTGTTCAACACTACACAGCCCTTTTACAGTTCTTTTAGCAATGAAAATCCTCTAATCCTAACACATTACAAATTATGCTACATTCTTTTGCTCTTTGGTGAGTGTGGCTGATATAAGCATGCTTATAGGCATGTATTTCTGCATGCGTGTATCACACAAATACATGAACATGTGTAAAACATACTCTCCAACTGTCCCAATTTGACTGCGACTGTCCCAATGAATCCTCTGTCATCCTACTTTTCCAGCTGCTTTTATAATGTCCCACTTTCTCTCTGGTCCTCCTACTATGCCCTTTGTCCTCAGCTTACTTCAATTGGTGCAAAGTGAGTTCAAAGTGCAAAAGTATTTTGCACTCAACTCAACAAGAGGAAGAGGACAGGAGAGGGCAGAAGATTACCCTTTGCTATAGGTTCAGGCTAAAGCAAACTACTTCAGTCTTTACAGCTTGTATGTTCTTTCTTATTAATAACTTTTGGCATCTTCACCAAACTCTGATGTTACTTGGGCACACATTTCCCAGTGTTCATTTGTGACATATTAGAAGATATGGTAAATATTTCTAAAAGTGGGTAGCTGCCTGCATTTGTGAACTCTCCTTGGGGACATGGTGATTGGGGACTGTCATGATGATTTCCTACACTTCAAAATTTACCACTACACTGTTGGAACTAACTCAAGGAAGTCAGTAACCAAGAAAAGAAAAAGGGAAAAGACAGGAGGAAAGTGGGAGAGGAGGAGTCAAGTGGAAAATAAGAGGAGAGTTTCCAGCTCATAAAATGCAGTTAACACTTTTAAAAGCAGCCACAAGCTCCCATTTGATTTTTGACTCTGGAATTCAGCTGAGTATTGGAAAAGCACTTGGAATCGATCAAAACTGACAGGAATCACCAACTGCAAACTGCCAGCGGGGCTGAGGGAGTCCGGCTGATCGGCTGCAAGTCAGTCACACAGCTTCAGAGGGTCTTGTATGCATCATGCTCAAAGAATGTGCAATCTTTTGATTTCCACATGACATTTCCCCTCTAGCAATGAACATAAGAGCAGTGCATTCATGATTCCAGAGAAACTGGGAGGTTAACTGGGGCAATGATTTTATGCAGCCTTCATCTTCAGTATCTCCCAAGGCTAAGAGTGGGATCAGCCTGGAATAAAAATGCCTTCATTGTCTTAGCTCAGCTTAGTGCTTGATATAAAGCACTATTTTCAATAAAGAGCATGAAAACTTTCAGAAGAGAACAAAGATCTCACTTATCAACAGCCCTAATGAGTGAGAACTCATCTTTCAACAAATTCTTGAAAAATGTATACATCTATGATCTCAAAATAGCTTCATTTGGGAAAGCATAGGGCCATTTGTGTTTCAATCTAGGCTAATGAGAGGAGAAAGGATAATCATGGAATCATTTTGAGATGTAATCCTAAATATTGTAAAAAGAGCCATCACAATCTTATCTAAAACACAGACATGGGTTCAGAAACCAGGATTTTTCTGCTTTTCTCTCTGTTTGGGAAAGAAGACTTTCTGAATTTGGTGCCTCAGAAAATAATCTTCTTACACATTTGGACAAGCAACCTAGCTAATAGTAAGGAATTCTAGGAGTGGTAGATCAAGTAATCTTGAGGACAATGAAGAAGGCTTGGCTAAGGACATCAGGACTTTCTGAAGCCCTGGGCATCAAACCATCTAGTCCAGGGGTAGGCAACCTGTCCCTTTTAAGGGCCAAGGGACTTCAGCTCCCAGAAGCCTCAGCCATGTTGGCCAATATTCCTATGTTGGCCAATAGCTCCTGGGATTCTGGGAACTGAAGTCCCTCGGCCCTTAAAGTGGACAGGTTGCCTACCCCTAATCTAGTCTAATCTTTTCCCATCTGGTGCCCACTTATTGGTCCACCACGACTATACTATCTGGGCATTATAGATATAGACTAAGACATCTGAAGGGCACCAGCTGTGGAGAGTTGGAGTAAAGTACTATTGTGTTCTCCATGGTGGCCTACAAGTAGGACTTGAAAATAATGGACTTTCTACTGTTTTGATTGTTTGGTTTGTTTCCCTCAGTGACTAGTCATTACAGGTACAAAGCCTATAAAAAAGGAGATTTTATTTAGATGCTGTCATCATTCAAGTAATTTCCAACTTATGGGGACCCTCAGGCAAACCTATCATGGTGTTTTCTTGGTATGTATCATCAGAGGGGGGTTGCCATAGCCATTCTCTGAAGCTGAGAAAGTTTGACTTGCCCACGATCACCCAATGAGCTTCCATGGCCATTGCTCAGACCACTATACCATGCTGGCTCTCATTTCATTTAGTTACCAGTGATTAATAAGATGTCATTAGCCATTTATAACACATAATCTAATTAGATGTATCCATGTATTCTTGGCAAAATTGTGCTACTAGAGACACTAGTGCTCACTAATTTATATAAAACAGTTGGTTTTTTCCCTGCATTTTAACACTTGACCATTCATTCAGCTAACTAGTCATTGTAGCTAGTACACTTCAATTCACAGCTTGGAATGCTAGGTGTGAAAATTAATTTATTAATGTTGAATGATAGAATTTGAGAGACTAGTTCATTGTTACTGATGCAAACAACTGGAATGCTTTGATTGAGTTGCCCTTAATTTATTACTTAAAATGTTAGTTTTTAGAACAGACCAGAAGATGTACAAGGAATGACATGGAGATTGTCACTTGATCCCTGGTAGCACATTTTGTTATTGGCTTGTTCGAAAGTTCTAATGTGCATTCCCTCCCACCCTCGATGGATTACAAAACCCATAATATAATGGTTTCCTGGGGATAGTGGGAGTCTAACACTTTAGAAAACTGTCAAACTAGGCAAGGCTGTCCCAAAGCATGGGATTTCATTGTAGAACTGTTCAGTTAAGTTTTTTCCCCTTACTGAATTGCATCTTTTCTTTCTATCCCAACTCATTCCAGTCAACATTTATATTTTGCTCATCTTTAAATACGTTGTTTGTTAAAGGTTACTAAGAAGAGATTTTGAAAGTTTATAAGGAATGATCTACATATGGTGGTCACTTGACAGGTGTGGGTATGCAAGCCATCACCTCCTGCTCTGCAGAGAGTCTCCAGGACAGAACGAAAGAGTTGTAGACAAATATGCAAGGGAGTATCATAAACTGTTAATTTTCACCTTTTAAAAAAATTGACAGAAAGTTTGTTTTGATTTGTAGTTGTTAACTTATTTCTACATAATCATCATCCAGATTTGCACATTTTCCCAGCAATTCTTGACCCTCAGAATACCTGCTATTGTAGAAGTCTGCAGATTGCATCTTATGAGGGGGTATTGTAAAGTAATAATTATCACCCAAATGTTATGGCATATTGATGAAATTTTGGCAGCAGCATCATTGGTCCCTAAGTGCATGATGTTGAGAAAATCAGCTCATTGTGTCCTTTATTTTTGTGACAAGATGTGCCAGAAGTGATTAAAGTGTAAAATCATCATAAGGCACAAACTGCAGACTGTTATAATAATGGTATTTAGAAGGTCAAGAAACGCTGAGAGAAATGTGTAAATTTGGATGGTGACTATGTAGAGATCAATTAACAACTACAAACAAAACAAACTTTTTGTCAAAAAAGTTTAAAGGTGATAATGAAAACTTTATGATACCCCTTTGTATCACTGGTTCCTTGTCCCCCAGATAACCAGTGAAACAGTGAGCTAGAAGATAGTGTTCCACTACAAGTGCAACAAGAGAAAGGTTGGAAAATTGTCTTACACACTTACTTGCCACCCATAAATACTCCTACAACTTCCATAAAGATTGTTAGGTAGGGAAGGGGGACACAAGCCTGGACACAGAAGCAGGAGTGAAAATAGGAAGAAGGAATATCAACAATCTAAGATATGCAGATGACACCATAGTATTAGCAGAGAACCTCACAGACCTGGGACACCTACTAAGGAAGATCCAAGAAGAAAGTGCAAAGGCAAGCTTAATGTTGAATATAAAGAAAACAAAAATAATGACCACTGAGAACTTTCACAAGTTCAACCTAGACAATGAAGAAATAGAAATAGTACAAGAATTCGCATATCTGGGATCAAACTGATAGAAATGGAGACTGCAGTCAAGAAATCAGAAGAAGGTTAAGAATGAGGAGGGTGGCTATGACAGAAATAGAAAAGATTGTAAAATGCAAAGGTATACAACTCAGCAGAAAAGTTAGAATCATACAAGCCATCGTATTCCCTTTTACCATGTATGGATGTGGAAGCTGGATAGTTAAGAAAGATGATAAGAAGAAAATCAATTCATTTGAGATGTGGTGCTGGAGAAGAGTGCTGAGGATCCCATGGACAGCCAAAATGACAAACAAATGGGTCCTAGAGCAGATCAAGACGGAAACCTCCCTAGAAGCCAAGATGACCAAACTGAGCCAGTCGTACTTCGGACACATCATGAGAAGGGAGGACTTTTTGGAAAAGACAATAATGTTGGGAAAGGTGGAGGGAAGTAGGAAGAGAGGAAGGCCACATGCCAGATGGATGGACTCTATGAAGGAGGTCACTTTGGGTATTAAGGGGTTGCAGGAATTAAGCAGAGAGTGGAGGACAGAGGGTCTTCTTGGAGATATCTCACCCATAGGGTCACCATGATTTGAGATTGACTCTAGCGCATTTAACAACAACAAAGGGGGACACAACTGCCTTCAGGCCTTAAGGGCCTTACATTCTGAAGTGTCCATTGATATATGACAACCCCTTACAAATCTTACATCTTTCCTTTTCCTTCCTTCCAAACCCACACATTTTCTTGCTTCTAATCCAGAAAGCAGCAGAGAGATTGCAAAGTAGTCAGCACAGCCATGCATTTCCTCCAATCCTATTCTTTGTATCCTGAAACTTTTCTGTGCTACTGAGTCTGGTACTATGTGAGGAGGTTGTGGGAAGCAGGACCATGCCCTACCTACTAGATTATTCCTGGAGGGCAATCTAGTCCCTGAGACCAATAGAATTCCCATCCATATTGTACAGACTACCACTGCAGAGGTGAAGCATGGAGATGTGTCAACACTGGGAAAGGACTAGAAAGTTTAGTTTTGCTCACATATTCCATTAATGTATGAGGAATCCCCTACTTTAGCTGTTTATTTTTCCCCAACATACTTCTGTGTTTCCATGGGTAAATTATATAATCAACACCTCCAGCTAGTAGTACTTGGATAACTTGCAAACTATTCATACAGTTTGTTTCTCTAAGCAAGTGTTACATAAACTCATCCTTAGGTTCTTTTCCCGTTTAATATATATCCTAGACTAACTTCCTTCCTCTGTGTAATAACGTCTGCTATAATATTGGTAATGTATGTCTCAGTTTTTTTGCATATTATAATTTCAAACAGTGAAAGACCTTGGAGTGCCAATCCTGATAATCCAAACAGCCTCAGAAGAATATGCTTGACCTGAAATCATCCAAACAGTAGGGGTCTATAGCCTCCCACTTCTTCTTGAAGTTGTGTATATAAAAAATTGCTTGATCATTTACAACATGGTTCTGATGAGCTTTGTTTAGATCAGTTGGTCAAGGATTGTGGGACAGTTTTCAAGTCTATTAATTGAAAGAATGCATACTTTCTTGGCTTTCAAAATAGTATGACTAGAGGATATAGACATTGGAGTTGAATCTTCAACAGCAAAAAAGGCAGTTGAGCATCACTTGGGCACTAATCCTTGGTATGAAGTGGGGGAATAATGTTTCAAATTTTCCTTTATTCTCATCTGTGAAATGTCAAAGAGTACAAACTCTACCACCTCATTACCACCTTATCCTTCTACATATGTAGGCCAGGCCTTATTAAATCTGATCTCACCTGTTGTTACTTATTCTCTAAATAATCCTGAATGACTTCAAGATCTTCTAAATCCCTTTTATTTGTGGTTTTCTGCTGCTAACAAACTCACGATGAAAGTTCCTATATTATCCTATGATCTGCAAGATATTGGACATGAAAAGTCCTCTAGAAATGTTTTACCATGTTAATATATTTTGGTTTTAACATCATTACTGAGTTGACAAAATCTTGTACCTTTGAAATGTGTCTAGTTGAAATCTGAGCTACATGTGGCCAAACAACATCAAAGTGTAGTCAAGATGTTAAAAATTATAAATGAGAAAGAACACAGAGACTAGAAACTGCAGCATTTTGCTTTTGCTTAAGTTTATGGGGATGGACAAGGTTTAAGCTCCCTTCTCCTCTTATCTCTGCTAAATTAATTGAGTGAAAGCTACATTTTCACTTTGAACTCAGTTTGCAGTAATTGAAGTAGCTGAGGATGAAGGGGGGAAGTAGCAGGAAAAAGGAAAATTGGGACAACAGAGGATTAATTAAAATTGTCCCTGACAAATCAGGACAATTGGAATGTATGCATCTGAAATATGATTGTTGCCAACATATAAGATGACCTTTAGAAGGTGGAATTCCATATGCATAATGAGAAAGAACAAGGGGGTTCCCCAAATCAGGTGCTCTGTTGTTTAATTTATCTGCTTCAGCCATATACACACTGCAGAAATAACCCAATTTGACACCACTTTAACTGCCACGGCTCAGTACTATGAAATTATGGGAACTGTAGTTTGTTGCGCACCAGCACTGTCTTACCAAGAAGGATAAATATCTCACAAAACTACAGTTCCCTGAATTCTGTACCATTGAGCTGTGGCAGTTAAAGTGGTGTCAAACTGGATTATTCCCTTTGAGTTATTTTTTTTAAAAAAAAATGCTTTTACCTTGGTATTTTATTTATTTCATTATTATAAAAATGTTTCTTTGAGTGTCTTCACTGAAGGAGAAAAGCAATGTATAATGTAAACACAGTGTTGTTCTCTATTCAGAAATGTCTCACTGCTCCCAGAGGGACTCAAGTCCAGTTTAGAATTTCACCATTGCTCTACATTTCTTCTTCTTCTTCTTTTTCTTCTGTATTTTACAGTTTTAATTTATATGTCCTGCTATTCTGCTGCAAGGAATTTTGCAATCTAAATAAAGTAATGCATCAATCCAATCCTAACTGTGCAATCCTCTGCATGCACATATGTAACTACAGCCTAAGGCAGAGGAGAACAATTTCATATACCAATTACCCTCTTTTGGCCCTGGAATCTTTCTTTATTCAGTGATGGAATGTCAATAGTTCCAAACTAATGAACTAAATTAAACAAAACAGTAAAAACAGTTCTGATCACATAGTACTTTCCATTCATGATATGAAGAAATTTTTCTTCAGTCCTTCAGGAATACACTGAAAGACTCTTCCCATCCAATGTGCATTACCCAAATTCAGTAGGAATCAAGACATTTGCAAATTTTGATTAATTCTTAGAAACAAACTGGGAAAAAAAATCCTCACCCATACTCTACTTTCCTGACATAATTGTTTAGCTGGCACCTAATTTTGTTCTTGATACAGAGAAAGAATAGCTCAGCAAGCCTTTGCCTAGTCATCATGACTTTTACAGGGCAAGAACAACAACAAGGAATACAATTCAGGATGATGGTGCATGTCATGACCTGTGTGAATGATACAAAAAACAGATTCCCACCTGTGAGGTCCATCAGGAGATACTCTGGGTGAGAGAGCACAGAGAAAGCATGTTCACTGTTTCTTTTTTTCATTATTTTTAAATCAGGTCTCCTAGGTTAATTCTTTCCTTAACCCTTTTCCATACACATGGTAAAAAAAATCAGTAAAATGTCTGTCTATCGGCTTCTCCAGATAGGCAAATGGTGCCAAGTTATGCCCATATCTTTTCACATCAACTCTTACCATGTCTTACTTCATTTTGTCATTTGTCCATCCAAACACTCTCTTCTTCTGCTTCTTTATTTATTTAGAGCATTTATACCTTATCCTTCAGCCAAAAAGACATCCAGAGCAGTTTACAAATTGCACACAAGGTAAAGGAGATGGCAGTGGAGTAAAGGATCAATTCCAGGCAAATTCTGACTGTTCTTCTCTCCCTCAGAGGACATCTGCAATAGGAGAGGGAATGGCCTCTCACCAGTCATCATAGAACCAAGACATGATGAAGCTGTGCTGGGCTGCTCTTCTCTCTCTCTCAGAGGATAAAACAGTTGAAATGGAGGGGGGCAATTTTTGTACAAAGTAAGACTACTGGAGATCAGGGTTCAGTTCCCAGCTCAGCCATGAAACCCACTGGGTGTCCTTGGGAAAGTCACACTCTTTCAGCCTCAGGAGAAGGCAATGGCAAGCCTCCTCTGAACAAATCTTGCCAGGAAAACCCTATGATAGGTTTAAACTGCCTTATGGTCACCATAAGTTGGAAATGACCTGAAAGCACGCAACAACTACAACTGCTACTACAACAATGGGATGTGTGGGGTGAATGGGAAAGAGATACAGTCAGTCCTCCATATCCACAGATGTTTTTGTTATCTGCAGATTCAAGCATCCACCGTTTGAAAATATTTTTTAAAATATATGAATTCCAAATAGCAAACCTTGATTTTGCCATTGTATATAAGAGTCACATTTTACTATATCATTGTATTTAACAGGACTTGGGTATCCATGGGAGGTCCTGGAACCAAACCTCAGTGAATAGTGAGGACCCACTGTAAATGGATTTTCTCATTTCAACCCATCCCATCTCTTCTTTTCCTTCCCCTTCCCCCCGATGCCTTCTTTTTAATGCCCCCCAAGCCTTAATGCTAAAGCAATGGGCTGCTCAGCTGGAAAGATCACTCCCAGATCCCATCTCTGTCTAGTCTGTCTGAGAACTCAAGTGAAGGAAAGATTCACAATCTTCTTCCTCTTCCCAATTTTCTCAGCCTTCTTCTTTACAGCCCAGTTCAAACTAACAAGTGCAGGAGGAATAAGTCTTTCTGATGGCAGCAGCCCCCTGCTTTATCACTAGAGAGACTATTTTAAAAATTAAACATTAAAAGGTGAAAAATTGGGAGGGAGAGGAGAAGAGGGGAATACTTCTGGATTTATTCCCCTTCACCTGAGTTCTCAGGGTGTCTGGTGTGTATCAGAGGAGAGTTGATCTTTCCCAACAGAGGAAACTATTGCTTTGTTGGTAATGCTCTAGAACAGGAGTGAACAAATACAGTCCCTGGGGCCATTTTTGTAACATCCAGCTCCCACTCTGTGTGTGTGTGTTGTGAAGGTCCAAAATGTCCTCTATAGGGTGTGGGGGGAATTTCTACCATTTTATTTATTTATTTGTTTATTTGTTTATGATCCACCATGGACCAGTTTAGGGCAAAAGAAGCCTTTCTTGAAATACAAAAAGATCATAGCAGAGGCAGCATTACCATAAGATACAGTGAGGCTACTGCCTCAGACAATAAATTTTGGAAGAGGGAGTACTAATAGACCGCCAGCCATTTTTTCTGGCCACTGACCTCTGTTGGAGATCATAGTGGTATATGCCACCGATCCTGTCCTGCACTCCCTGTTTTCTATGCACAACAATGGTATGTGAATTTTGTATAGTATAAGTCCCAAATTACGAATAAGCTTTAAAAACTTATTTTCAAAACATTTTTTGCAGTTGGAAAGAAAACTGATTAAAAAATTACTCATTGCATCCATTGAGGAGAAAATTAGTGAGGAATTCTTTCCCTAGAGGTATCTTGACAACGGAACAGACTTCTTCTTATGGTGGTGGGCTTTCCTTTGTTGAAGGCATTCACTCAAAGATTTGATAGTATTACTTAACCAGAGAGTAACTTCACCAAATCAGCAGACAGACTTTATATTTAGAGATTGATTTGAACTAGGTATCTGGAGCCTCAGACCTAAAACCATTTTTTTCACTATCAGAGATCAAGTCAGAACATGTGAGGAAAAGAATTCCTTTGAAACTGTGTCTAAGCATTGAAGGAAGAAAGATAATATTTGAGTAAAAGCTGTCAAGAGGCGGAAAAAAAGTTGTATGAATTTAAGCCAGCCTTTAAAAGGCTCGATTTGCATATTTGAAAGGTATTGTTTTTAAAAAGAAAGCAAGGAGAATTAGATTAGGGAGCAGAAAACTGCCTGGTGAAGAATGAACTGTAATCTTTGTTTTAGAAAACTGCTTTAAGATGTTTGGAATTTGATTTAGCTGTCTAAAGAGGAATCTGCCTTTGTAGGCCGAAGTGAGCAGGGATTGTCATGTAGGGTTAGTTGATGTTATCCTAGCTTAGGTGCTACTCTTGTGCTGCAGTCCTTAGACAGGATTGGAAAGAAAGCAGAACACTGGAGTGAGCACTCAGTCCTGGACACAGAGCTTGGGAAAGTTACTTTTAGATTACAGCTTCCAAAATCCCATACCCTACAACTGTCCTGTTTTGGCAAGGAAATTCTGATTAATCTTCTGTCACCTCACATTTTCAGATGTCTTTGAAAAGTTTCATTTGTCCCTCCTTCTCTCAATTTCCCTCTTTGTTCTCAGAATACTTCAGTTAGTCCAAACTGAGTTCAAAGTGCAGAAGAGTTTGCTGTAACTGGGAGGCAGACTCCTGCTTTTCCCAGTAGGCACAGGGAAAAGCAAACTGTTGCAGTGTGAAGTCAAAGGCTTTAATGGCCAGCATCCATAGAGGGTTTTGTGTGTGTGTGTGTGTGTGTGTGTGTGTGTGTGTGTGTGTGTGTGTGGTTTTTCGGGCTGTGTGGCCATGTTCTAGAAGAGTTTCTTTGTGATGTTTCATCAGCATCTGTGGCTGACATCTTCACAGAATACTGGAATAGAAGAAAGTGGGTGTATATATACTGTGAGACCCTGGGTAGAGAGGAGTGGTTCCCATGTAAACTGTTGTTGATGGCAGGGCCTCAGGGTGGGAGGATATGCAAATGGGGGTTATTGTCTGCTAATGGTGATCATCGTCTGCAGGGAAAGCCCTTGGGTGGTTTCTCATTTGCCTTTGCTGAGTGCTGATTTGTCTATTTTGCAGGACTGATAGCCAAACCTTGTTTACTTTAAGGGTTTCTTCTTTCCTGTTGAAGTTGTCCATGTGTTTGTAGATTTTGATGGCTTCCCTGTGCATTCTGACCTGATAGTTGTTTGGCATGGTCCAGAACTGCAGTGTTTTCAAACAGCATTTTATGTGCTGTTATAATGTGTTCTGCTACTGCTGATTTTTCTGGCTGACCCAGTCTGCAGTGTCTCTCATGTTCCTTATTTGGACATAGGATCCCTATGTATACATAGGGGCCACCAAATGCAGTGTCCAAACATGAATCAAGGAACATGAGGGACACTGCAGACTGAGGGCCTTTGCAGACTGCCAGAAATAGTGCACATTAAATTGAGGCACTGCCCTGGCTCAGTGCTAGGGAATCATGGGAACTGTAATTTATTGTGGCACCAGAGCTCTCTGACAGAGAAGGCTCAATGTCCCAGAAAAAAATACAATTCCCATGACTCCCTAGCACTGGGGCAGGGCAGTGCCTCAATTTAATGTGCACTATTTCTGGCAGTCTGCAAAGGCCCTGAGTCAGCCAGAAAAATCAGCAGTAGCAGAACACATTATAAACCATCCTGGGCATAAACTGCTGTTTGAAAACACTGAAATTCTGGACCATGCCAACAACTATCAGGTCAGAATGCACAGGGAAGCCATTGAAATCCACAAACACTTGGACAACTTCAATAGAAAAGAAGAAATCCTTAAAGTAAACAAGGTTTGGCCAGAGATCCAAGAGTTTATAGCATGAGGGGTTAAGTAACAAAAAATTAATTATGTTACTTTCTATGGAGAATTTGGAAAATAAACATACTTTTTAAAAATTGCACCTTTAATGGTAAGTGGCTACTTGTAAAATCTTTGAGCTACAACTGTGATTAATTAATTTAAAAAGTATCTTTCAACAGGAGAGGACTGGCTGATAAAAAAAAAACATGAAACTCACTGAAATTGCAAAATTGGCAATTTTGATCAGGGAGAAGTTCCTGATCAATTTTAAGAAAGACTCGAAGATGTTTATTTCCTTTTAACAATCATATTGGTGATATATATCAGTTTTAGATTTTGTAAAATTAATTAAGATTGTATAATAGAAGCAAAAGGTACATAAATTGTTTAGAGGAAGTATAGAACATAGGGGATTATAATCACCATTAGGGGAAAGAGAAAACCATTAGGTTATATGTTTAGTCATTACATTTGTTATGTTTTCTAGTGGTATAGTTTGTTTTGTTTGTTGTTATGTATGTAGCTTTAGATTTATATATAAAACTTGTTTGTGTTCTTGCTTTGCATATGTTTAATAAAAATGATTTTAAAAAAATTCAAAAGCTCTAAATATTACAGTAATTGAACCTGGAATTTGCCAACACTTGGAAATTTTAGCAAATTGTGTTAATGGATACAAAATAAGATATTAATGAATCTTGATGTATAATGTTCTCTTCATATATAACCTAATGCATTTCAAACAGGCTGCACTCAGATTTTGAGAAGAGAAATCTGAGTACAAGAAGCAATAGTCCCTTGATTTTAAAAACCAGAGTGCTTCATGAACAACTTATCTTTTAGGCCTCTAAAGATATCACCTACATGTTGGAAATGCAACAATGGTCAGCAGTTGGGGAATTAAAGATATCTTAGAGAGACCGGCCATGGGTTAAGTAGAGTGAGAGGGTTAGGTAGTTTTCAGTGACCCAAAGTCTCCTCATCTCTTATCCAGCTATCCAAATCTCTCTGAGATGTAAACTGATACTCTTAAGGATCTTTCAACCTCTTTTCTTTTCCTACTGCTTATTTTCTCACTTACTAAAAGTGAAACTAGCTCAGTTTGTGTTAGGTTAGCACCCTTAGAGAGTTTTCATATATATTTAATGGAATTCATACAATAAAGTGTAAGGCTACATCTGCACTGAAGAAATAATGTAGTTTGACACTACATTATAGAATGTAGTGTCTGCTTTAACACTGCTTTTAACTGCCATGACTGAATGCTATGGAATTCTGGGTTTTGTAGTTTTGTGAGATATTTAGCTTTCTCTGTCAGAGTGCTCTGG
This sequence comes from Phrynosoma blainvillii, assembly GCA_026167975.1. NCBI lineage: Eukaryota > Metazoa > Chordata > Lepidosauria > Squamata > Phrynosomatidae > Phrynosoma > Phrynosoma blainvillii. Next base: position 9,574,500 of record JANUYF010000006.1, on the reverse strand, counting down.
TGCCTCAACAAGCTACAGATCTTAGCATTCCATACGATAGAGTCATAGCAGTTAAAGATGTGTCAAACTGCATTATTTCAGCAGTGGAACTGCAGCCAGGGCAAGATAGTAACTAGAATCTAGCCAGTGGCATCCCTAGCATTGGTATCACTTGGTGCAGGTGCCTGGAAAGAGATTGTGAAGGAAGCCTGACCTGCCCCCCTCTCTTCCTTTCCAATCTCTTACCCACCTGGCCCTCTCCCCAGCTGCCTGCCACCCATGCAGATGCCCATTCAAGACTGCCAGGAGCCAACCAGGAAAGTAAGACAGTGGGAGGAGATGGAAGAGAGGTACTCATCCCTCCTTCTCAGTGCCTTTGCTCCCTCCTTTGAGTGAACCATGGCACTGGAGAAGGCAGGAGGAGCACACACTTGTGCATATTTACCCCTCCTTCTCTAGTGCCCTGGATCTCTTGTTGGAGAAAGCCACAGCAGCAGAGAAGGCAAGAGGAGTGGGAGGAGGGCCTGTAGGACTGTCACTCTTTCACTGAGATGTCACCCAGTGTGGGCCACACTCCCCGCACTCCCTAGTGATGCCACTGAATCTAGATCCTCAAACTTTCTTTGAAAGACGGTGTCACATTTAATAGGAAAGAATTGACTGAAAGGCCATGTCTACACAGAGAAAAAGAAACACTCCCATCCCATTCCTGCACTTATCTGTTTAGATTATTCACAGGGCCAAAACAGCTGAAACATGAGTCTAATCAATTATCTGGAGTAAAAAGAGTCCCTGTTTGCTCTGAATCAGGGCAGAAAATTCAGAGAATCCTATGAGTGTGTGAACTGTGTGCCAGTGTGGTGACAGAGGGAGAGCAGGCAGAAGTCAAGAGAAAGCACCCTGGGCCTAGAGAGCCACTGACCTCTACCTGTCCGGAAATGCCAGCTCCCACCACAGCACTTTCATTTTCAACTACTCACAGTTCCTCTTGCAGTGCAATTCCTTTTGCAGATGTGTGAATTGATCACATAAGTTCATGTTAGTACAACATTACCATTAGTACAACACTCCAACACTTAATAGGGTAGCCATTGCCCCCCCCCAAGCCATGGGAAAAGAGGGAGAGGGGGTCTCCTGGGGAGTGTGCAAACACTGTTGCCAGTACTTGTATGTTGTGGATGGCAGTTGTGCAAACAGCTTGTCCTCCCCATGGATCCAGAAGCCTCAACAGTAAACTGGATTTTCCTATCAGTATGGAAATAGCCTCAGCATTGGTTCCATGTTTGATAAGATTATTGCTGTTGCCATACTGCCGAATTAATGCAGTTTGACACAGCTTTAAGTGTCATAGATTCATCCTATGGAATCCTGGGATTTGCAGTTTGTTGTGGCAGCAGAGCTCTCTGACAGAGAAAGCATATCTCCCAGATCTAGAAATTGCAGAATTCCATACCATTGAGCCATAGCAGTTAAAGCCTTGTCAGACTGCATTAATTCTGCAGTGTTGATGCACCTACGATGCAGTAGAAATCTCATGAACTGACAGTATAACTGACCTACCCTGAAATGATGCTGAGAGGTGCCCCTCATGGCTTTGTCATTGAGCCATCCGTGCTATGATGGCAGTCTTGTTTATTGTGGTAAACATGTGGCCTCACCTTCATTCCCCTCTTTTTCCACCCCTTTATATCTTCCATTTTCTGCTGTTGACAATATTAAATTTTGTCATCCTATCATTTTCTTGAGATTGTTTTTGGAGTAGATGAGTCAATTAGAAAAACAAGGGAGCTAGAGAAGAGGTCAAAGAATTGTGTGAGAGAATGGAAAGATGAGGATTGGTTTTGTGATATAACACTTTAAAAGCTCATTAAACATTAAGGAGAGAGTGAGTGAGTCAGTCAGTGTTCAGGACTTTCCAAACCTACCAAATGGAGTAAAGGTATACTGAAACAGTTATAGAGAAAAGACTGTAGAAAGGAAAGAGTTTATTAAGAGCACATCTCTTTTCATGGAGAAGATGGAGTGAGCTTCTTTTCTGCTTCTCCACAGACTAGAATACAAACTAAGGGAATCAAATTACAAGAAAAGAAATTCCACATAAACATTAGGAAGACCTTCTTTAGTGTAAAACTGGTATACACTGCCTCAGAGGGTGAAAGAATCTCTTTCTTTGGATATATTTAAAGAGAAGATGGGTGGGCATATTTCAGGAGTACTGTAATTGTGTATTCCAACATGGCACAAGGTTAGACTAGATGTCCCTAAGATTCCAGGTTCCATCTTTGTCATTTTCAATTAAAAGAATCAGTAATCAGACTCAAATGATGGGAAAGACCTCTGGCTGAAATCCTAGTGTGCAGTTTCCAATACCTGACTAGATGGACAAATAGTCAGACCCCTATTTTAAGACACCTTCTGATGACAGCCACACAGGAAAATATCTACAAAAGCTTATGCTGATATAAAGTAGTCTCAAAGGTGCTCTAGAATCCATATTCCCCATTTTCCTTTTTATACTTAGGAAAAGTTATTATTTTAAAGGCAGCTGTTTAGAAACTGAAAATAATCCACATTTTCTGTAAAGGTCTCTGCTTTACCATCTGAAAGGAGATCTGTGACTAGGAGTGATGGATGAGGCACTTCAAAAGCCTTGGTGAAGCTCTTTGAGATAAGCATTTCAAATCTGTCTCACAGGGTCTCTCCAAGCATCTTTGATATGGAATTAAAGCTGGATATCTTTTGGAAGATCTTTACTTCTCTGTCTGCTAATGATTTATGAACCAAACTGGCATCCATTTTGAGAGCTTCAACTGCTAATGTCAACAGACATTAATCAAAGAACAAGTGGGACCGGCAACAAAATGTTGCAGTGATGTCCCAGATAGTCAGCATATCTTCATAACTGGATTCCTTTCCAGTAGAAAATATAGCATTCCAATACCCAACCCCCATTTCTAATTTTTAAAAAAGAAAGAAAAGAAAAAATGACACCAACAATCAGCATTTTGTGGGTATTGACTACTGAACTTATTCAGTCTTCATCAGAGGGAGGGGAAAGTGCTTCCCTCCTTATAATCTCATCCCAGCTAGAGCTAAGGCTCTGGCAAGCCTCCTTATACTTTCCTCTTATGTGTGGTTTGAAGAGGGATAGATGAGGATATCAGTTCATTTATGATGAGAAGTTACCAAAATCACCACTAGTAATGTAAAGATTTCCCATACCTTGGATCAATCATTGATCCGAATGAAAATTGAAGTCAGATCAGGAGAAGATTAGGACTGGAAAGACCAGCTATGAAAGAACTAGACAAGATCCTAAAATAAAATGATAAACAACTGAACACTAAAGTGAGGATTGTTCAAGCCATTGTATTTCCCATCACTATGTATGAGTGTGAGAGCTGGACAATGAAGAAAGTGGATAGAAAGAAAATCAACTTATTTGAGGTGTGGTGCTAGAGAAGAGTTCTTCAGATACTGTGGATGGCTAAGATGACAAACAAAGAGTCTCAGAACAGGTCAAGCCTGAAATCTCCCTAGAAACCAGGATGTTGTTGTTGTTGTTGTTCTTTAGCATTCACTATAGGAAGCATTTTTCCTTGAATGTTAGAGGGTTAAGGGTGTTTTGTTTGTAATGTTCTTTTTTAAGTTAAAATGACCAACACCCTTTGACCATTTTTAATACAACTCAATCAAGTAACTACTCACTCCCCAAAGTTACCCCTCCTGCCTGGCTACAATTTTCAGGGGCATGTAAACAAAGCAAAGCAGCTTCATTTATATACCACTTCATACTGCACTATGGGGTGTCTAAGCGGTTTACAACTGTAAACTCATAGCCCCCCAACAGTTGGCTACTCATTTTAGTGACCTTGGAAGGATGCAGGCCTGAGTCAAGCCTGAGCCTTGACTAGTATTGAACTCACAAACTTGTGGTTTAGGAGTGAGTGGCTGCAGTAAAGGCATTTAACCACTGGCATCACACCAAATGTAATGTCCCAACAGTATGCTGTTGTCTGTTATGGGTACAGATATTGTCATCGTTGAGGATTAAACAACAACACATTAAGCCAGGAAATGTAGATGATACCTGGGTCTGGGTTTTTCTATTTCTCCAGCACCACTATTAACATTCAGCCATGGAAACCCACTATGTGATCTTGGGCAAGTCACAGTCTCTTAGCCTAAGAGGAAGGCAAAAGCAACCCCTATTGGAATAAATCCTGCCATGAAAACCCTAGGATAGGGTCACTATAAGTCAGAGTAATCATGAATGTGTATCACAACAAATACATGCATTTGTGGAAGTCCTTTTTGGAAGCTCATACTTCCACCATTCTCTCTCTCTCTCATTCTCTCTTGTTCTCTCCTAGCCCTACCATTAGGCAGTTTGAGACTCTCTGTGTTGGTAGATCTGTGAAGGCAGCAGCAGATACAGCATTCCATCTGTCTTCCCAATTGCCCAGCCATCTCCCTTTCTTGGCTGACAGAGCTGTGTCCCCCTGGCCCATTATTCTACCGTCCTCAGGTATAATTAAGCATATGATCCAGTTGACAGTGCCGAAGTGAGTTTCCATTGCCAACCCAGGGGAAAAGAACCAAAACCATAGAAGTAAATGTTCATATAAGCATGTCCTTTTGTCCCCAACCCTAGAAGCCCCACCCCCCAGACCAGGTGACATCATTGCTTATAAGCTCTCAGGAAGACTATTCATCCAGTTCTGTGTGCTGCCATTAAAAGGTGTGTGTGCTTGTCAGTGGACTGAAGCTGGGGGGAAATATTTTTCCCATCTTTACTTTAAAGTATGAAATGTGTCACAACTGGAAGTAATTAGAATGAAATTTTGTTAATTCAGAGCCAATTGCTCTTCTGAGAAAGCCCCAGCTCTTGAACAGCTCTTCAGGTCTCACAAAAAGAAGTTGATTCAAATTTTATTACCAGAAGTGGCATGAAAACTTGCCTTTCTTGGAATACATTTCACTGGTTAGAAATTACCGGTAAGTAATTCTGCCTACTGTTTCTGGGGGAAAAATAGCTCTGAATTATGATAGGGAGGTACCTGTTTCTAAGATCCAAAATGAAAGTGTCAGCATCAACAACATCTCAGATACAGTAACAGCTCAATCAATGTTTTAGATGCATTTTACAGAATAGATTTATAGCCTAAGCACCTTTGTCCCTTGGCCACAGGGTTGCTGCCAGGCACCCAACCAAGGCTGTCATTCTTTTCTTTCTTTCCAGGACTGTTTATGTATCATAAGTGGCATGCCAAATTTATCATAATCTGCATATCTTCTGGGGGCTTAACTATAGAGCAAATGCTTGAATTAAAACTCATATGTAGCTTGGGTAAGATAAGGCATGTCATTAGAAGTATGGAAGAAAGTATAAAAAGGAAGAAAGAATGCTAGACTTGTATGTTGGACAAATATGGATTCAAATCTTTGTTGTTGTTATCTGGTATCAAGCCAACTTTGAATTATGGTGACCCTATAAATGAGAGACCTCCAAGGCACTCTACTATCAACAGGCCTGCTCATGTCTTACCAACTCAGGTTATGGCTTGTTGACTGAGTCTGTGCATCTGAGATGTGGTTTCCTCTTTTCCTATTGCTTTCTACTTTGCTAACTATTCTTGTCTTTCCCAGTGAGTCATGTTTTGTCATGATATGGCCAAAGCACAACAATCTCACTTTAGTCATTTTAGCTTCTAGGGAGAGTTCACTCTTGATTTAGTATAGGACTCATTTATTTGTCATTTTAGCAGTCCATGGCATTTGTAGAACTCTTCTCCAACATCACATTTCAAATGAATTGAATTTCTTCCTATCACTTTCTTCATTGTTTAGCTTTTACAACTATACATAGAAATTGGAAATACAATGGCATGGACAATCCTACATTTAGTATTCAATGATACATCTTAACACTTGAGGATCATGTCTAGTTCATTAATAGCTGCCTTTCCAAGTCCTAGTCTTCCTCTGATTTCTTGACTGCAATTTCCTTTCAAATTAATGACTGAGCCAAAGTATGGAAAATCTTCAACTATTTAAATGTCGTCATTGTCTGAAATATGTCTTTGCACTTTCTTCCTTGACTTTCTTCTATAATTGTTCCAAATCTTTGTTATTTTCTTTTAATTGATCATTTTCCACATGAAATGAAAAAGGGGACACCATCTTATTTTTTTTTCTAATGCACTAAAATGACACGCCAACCCTACTTAAGAGCACAATTTAGATGTCACTAGTTTGCAAACTAGATTATCTCCCTGGATATTGATGTGATGGGATAAACCAGGGGTCAGCAACCTATGGCTCGCAGGCCGAGTGAGGCCCGCGGAGGCCTTGGGACCGGCCCGTGGTCAGTCCTGCCACCGCTGCCACCACCGCCGCCACGCACGATGGTGGGCACCATTTTGGAATGCCCACCGTCATGCGCATGCATGTGCGCGTGGGGGGCGCCATTTTGGAAGGCCCAATGGCGTAGACATTGTGCTAACTCGCATGGCATCAGTGCCCTTGCATCTTCCAAAATGGAGCCCCACATCGTGCACGCATGCACATGTGACACAGAGTGCCATTTCGGAAGGCCCAACGGTGCAGGCACCCTGCGAATTCGCACGTTGCATTATTTGTGGCTGTCTGTAAAGGCCCTTAGTTTCATCATCTTGTTTTCCAGAATGATATCTGGTTTGGTCTGTTCAAGGACCATATTTGTTTCTATTTTTGGCTGTCCATGGTATCGTTAGCACTCTTGCCAGCACCACATCTCAAATGAGTTGATTCTTTTCCTATCCATTTTCTTAGGATAGGGGGATTTGAAGGTGTTTCATCCACCGGATAGCCATGAGTTGGGACTGAGGGCAGTTAACAACAACAACAAAAGTTATGAGTTAATTGCTAAGGCTGATGTTCAAATTCTTTTAATGGTTAAGCAAATGGGAAAGGGAGGAGAGGCTGTGCTGAGAGATTCAAGTTCAGTCTCATGAGAACAGATGGAAAGGAGTGAAAGGAGAGTTGACCCTGGGAAAGTGGGGGGAAATGAGCTTGTTTAATTTAATAGGTGAATGAAGTGTCAGCCTGCTCAAGGTTTGAATTATGGTATGCTTTAATTATACTGTGTAAAGCTGATTTCTCAGTCCTGATAACATACATTTGCTGGAAACATCTTTGGTTTCTGAAATTTTTGGGTGCACAACATCAAGTTTTCAGGTGCACTACTGAAGCTTGAGTTCCTGAACTAAAGGAATCCATGGTGCACTGTGTAATTGCTTAACATTTTATTGTATATCTACAGTCCAAGCCATCCTACAGTCAGGAGGAACTATGCCATGTGCCACAGATTGCCAATGGAATTTATCACACAGGACTTTAATCCCATGCTAACTGTGGGATGCACAGGGATGGATACTATCACACAGCTCCATCCCCGGGCAGTATTCATCCTATAAATGACCCCAGACCCTTTAAAGAACAGGAAAATATGGTCTCCAGAGTAATATAGCAGCAACTAATTGTTTTAAAAGTAACAACCAGCTGATACTTCAAAGTACAATACAACCCACAGCATTGAAAACAACCATACAGAAAACTTTTAATGCTCCCACATAATTTCTCTCCAAATCTCCTCAGCACTTACAGAAATTCAGTGCTAGAAAAGCATCTTTGCTATAGAATCTTTGCTGCAGAGTCTCTCCTTACAAAATCTTCCACATTCTTACTTGACATTCCTGCTGGCATGTTGTCTAGATCACCAGTGCATTTGCAAATGATGTTTATTATTTCATAAAGCATGATGAGACTCTTCTGATACTTCAAAGCTGGCTGACAGTTTTGTTAGAGATAATCAAGAAATTTTTGGACAATTACAGCAAAGGCTTTGACAGCAAGAAAATGCACAAACCTTGTAACTGTAAAGTAGCACCAAAGTCAAAGATTCTTTGCTGAAAACAACTTGAATATTCATGTAATCCATCAGGGTTTTTCCTCTTCCTTGCTCTTGTTCTTTATTTTTAATGCTTCATGTGTCTGCTGTCTGCATGCTCAGGAAAGCTTATATTTATTTGTATAAGATGAAACTGATCTTTTCCCCCTCCCCTCTCCCTTTTATACTTCCTGTGGTTCTGAAGAATCTTCCATTTTTATTTTCTCAAACATATTTTGGAATATAATTACCAAAAATATATGACAAAATATATTTGGCAAAATGCCAACCTCCATTTCGTTGCAGGCAATTTGTGTGGAAAATTTTGAGATGCCATTTTCATGCTACCCCTAGATCAAAAGGCTTTGGGGCCCATTTCAATACTTACATAGACTGTGACTGGGCAATTAATCCACCTATCTTGAGATACAATAGGTTTTCTCAGCTCAATAGTGCAATAGACCCTTGGTATCCACTGGGGTTTAGTTCCAAAACCCCCTGTGGATACCAAAATCTGTGGATGCTCATGTCCTGTTATATAGTGGTGCAGCAAAATGGTATCTCTTATATAAAATGGCAAAATCAAGGTTTGTTTGTTTTTTGGAATTTATGTACCTATATATTTAAAATATTTTCAAGCTGTGTATGGTTGAATTCTTGGATAAAGAATCTGTGAATACATCGTACTAACTGTATCCTTTTTGGGGAGTTGGGGTTTTTTGGGGGCTATGTGGCCATGTTCTAGAAGATTTTATTCCTGATGTTTCACCAGCATCTGTGGCTGGCATCTTCAGAGAATGCTGGCATGGAAGTAAGTGGGGTATATATATACTTTGTGAGCCTTGGTTGAGCAAAGGTAATTTACATGTTAATATGTGTGTTGTTCTGTTGTTGGATGGCAAGGCCTCAGGGTGGGAAGATATACAAGGAGATATTGTGTCTATTTAATTAGTGATCCATTGTCTGCTGGGAAAATCACTGATCCTGGATGGTTTTTATTTGCACATGCTGGGTCATGATTTTGGTGTCTTTCAGGACTGGCAGTCAGACTTTTGTTTACTTTAAGGGTTTCTTCTTTCCTGCTGAAATTGTCTAGGTGTTTGTGGATTTCAATGGCTTCCCTGTGCATTCTGACCCAATAGTTGGCATGGTTCAAAATTTCAGTGTTTTTGAATAGCATTTTATGCCCGGGATGGTTTATAAGGTGTTTTTCTGGCTGGCCTTTGCAGACTGCCAGAAATAGTGCAAACTGAGTCCACTTTAAGGGTTAGGGTTAGGGAATCATGGGAACTGTATTTTATTGTGGCACCAGAGCTCTCTGACAGAGAAGGCTCAATGTCTCAGAAAAAAAGACAATTCCCATGACTCCCTAGCACTAACCCTAACCCTTAAAGTGGACTCAATTTGCACTATTTCTGGCAGTCTGTAAAGGCCGTTAGTCTGCAGTGTCTCTTGTGCTCCTTGATTCATATTTGAACACTGTGTTTGGTGGTCCCTATGTAGACTTGTCCACAGCTGCATGGTATGCTGTAAACCTCTGCAGTCGTGAGAGAGTCTCTCCTGTCCTTCGCTGAGCACAACATTTGCTGGACTTTCTTGATAGGTTTGTTTATCATTTGGAGACTGTTTGCTCGCCACTTTCCCTATTCTGTCTGTGACTTCTTTGATGTATGGTAGAAATACTTTCCCTTTGGGTGGTTGTTTGTCTTCACTCCTCTGTGTTTTTCTGGGTCTGGCAGTCCTTCTAATGTCTGAGCTGGAGTAACCATCAGCCTGTTGAGCTCATTCTAGGTGCTTCAATTCATCTTCCAGGAAGTGGGGTTCATAGATCCTTTTTGCCCTCTCTACCAATGTTTTTATTGTGCTTCTTTTTTGTCCCGGGTGATTATTGGAGTTCTTATGTAGGTATCTGTCTGTGTGTGTAGATTTTCTGTATACTGTATGGCCCATACATTGGTTCAGTTTGTGGATAACCAGGACATCCAAGAATGGCAATGTTCCTTCATTTTCTTTTTCCATGATGAATTGGATGTTCGGGTGGATATTGTTCAGATGGTTCAAAAACATGGTCAGATCATAAACCATGGATGCCGGCCATGAAAGCCTTCAACTTCACAATGTATACTTTTTTCTTAGAACATGGAATGTTCCTTTAGTGGAACTCAATATTTGTTGTTGTTGTGTGCCTTCAAGTCATTCCTGACTTATGGCAACCTTCATGGGGTTCTCTTGGCAAGATTTGTTCAGAGGAATAATAATAATAATAATAATAATAATAATAATAATAATAAATATGTATTTCTATCCCACCCCTCTGCAACCACTATGCCTCAGAACTCAAGATACATCATAACAATTCAGCTTCACCTCACCACAGTGCAGTTGTATCCTATGTCAGTAATGCATAAAGATGACAATGAATTACAAACCCACCTGTTTGAGTTGAGGGTGTGAATTTCAGCCTGAAGTGCAAGGCCAGGAATCAAGGGCCCAATCACACTACAGAACTATAATGCTATTATTCCACTTTAATTGCCATGGTTCCATTCTATGAAATACTGGTGTTAGTAGTTTGGGGAGTCACTGGAGTATTCTGGTTGAGAGTTCTACATGTCCCTCCCTGAAGAGTTCTACATGTCCCTCGAAAGATTTTATAGGACAGAGCCATGGCAGTTAAAGTAGAATAATAGTGCTATAATTCTGTAGTGTAAATGGGACCCAGGAGACAGAACCGGGCTCCACCTCTAAGGCAGCAGAGAACCAGAGCAGAAACACCCAAACAATTTTTCCAGAGTCTTCAACAGTGTTATATGTGGCCTTCCCCATGGCCCAGTGGGATCATTAGGGGGTGCGGGGATTTCATTCCTCACCAGGTGACACCTCAGAGGGGTGACACCCAATTGGACCCTCTTCCCACTGCAGGGTAAGAAGGGGTGAATGTGTTCTTTCAGGCTTCCCCACTGCCATGGCTCCCTCCTCAGATGGAAGCCACTGTCATGGCAAAGGAGAAAGGCTAGGGCACCTTTTTGGCTGTCATGCCCCCAACAACCCCCACACACACACCCCAAATGATAGCAGGTGTGGGGATGCACTGCTTGGGCCCATGGAATGACTGCAGGCATGCAGCCAAGAGTTTGCCAACTGCTCATGTTCACATGGGACTGAAGAAGCAGTTTCCACTTGCATTCATGGAAAAATGGCTGTTTCTCCTCTCCCGTTCTCTATGATTTTAAAGGCAGATGGACACTTCCAGGCAGAATTTTGTAGCCAACCATTTCCCACAGGGTGGAGCTGCACTCATGAGCCTCTGGGTGCCCTTGCACAGCTAGAGAGGAGAACCGGCCATCGCTGCCAAAGCATTGGCATAACCTATAGAGAGGCAGAGATACTCATACCCTCCATCAGCTTAACTATTGGATTTCACCCATGGTCAACTCTGACTGACAGTGTTTCTTTATGAAACAGGTGGGCAACTCTGCCAGATCTGGGGACTAATTCCTGCACCTATGGCCACTCAGGGTTACACAAACTGCCAGAAATGATAAATCAAAAGTGGCCAAAAGTCCACTTCTGTTTTTGAAAAAATAACCTTTTTTCCCCCAATATTAAACACCTCTGAGGAATTAAAACATATTTAAAAGGTAGAGTGACATTCCTGGGTGCTTCCAGGAGAGGCCATTTACCTCTTTTTTATTCTGGAAGTCAGAAAAGGGGAGGTCTGGGGAGTCTGAAGGGATTGAGGACCACAGATTTCAGAAAAAAAGGTCTTTTTCATATTCTGATCACTCATTGAGACATTAGGAATTGAAGCCATGGCCTTGTGCATGATGTCTTCTACCCCTGAACTAAGGTCCTTCTTGAAAAGTGAATAGGACCCTTATACCAAGCCTAGCTATGTCTATATAGCTGATTCTTGTCTATAATGACCATTAAGACAGGATTGAGAAATTTGTTGGACTATAACTCCCATCAGCCTTACACAACCCAGCATAGCAAACAATGAGGAATAAAAGCTGTTCTAATTTCCCTTCAGCTGAAAGGTCAGACATTCCCCATAGCTGCATCTTCCTTCTCATCTGATACCTGCTCTTTTTGTGTGTATGTTTATGTACCTTCAAGCCACTTTATGGTGACCTTGTGAATTTCCTAGAGTTTTCTTAGGGAAGATGGCTTGCCATTACCTTCTTCTGAAATATAGGCTCCAGCTTACATCCAAGTTCTTAGAAGGGCTAGCTTCCTTTAAAAAAAAAAAAAAAAAGGCCTAGAGATGTCTTCATCCTGAAATCTTCTGCATGAAAAGCATTTGTGGTACCACTAAGGCTTATTCCAGGCAAGGATTCGATTCTGCAATTACCCAATCTCAAACATGACACACCAAGAGGGCTGCCATTTATAATTTCCTTAGATTTCCTCACTACTTTTTCTATCTTTTTCTTACTAAGAACAATCTGTTTAAAAAGAAAAGACAACATGTCTACACAATGTCTTTTAACTAGTGGTTCTCCATCTGGAACCAACCAGAGCTGGGTAAATACAAAGGAAGTGTTGCTCCTCAATCAATCTTGAGAATGCACCACCCTGTGGGCATGTGTTATCCACCATAGCCATTGATATTGCAGGTTTTAAATATTGTTTGAGGATGAGGATGCCAATGTTTATTTTTAAAATACCCCTTCGAGTACAGGCAAGGTGGGAAAACTAAGGCAACAGAGCTTGGATCTTGTGACAGAGCTGAACCAGCTTTATTAACCAGGCTTTGTAAAATGATAAGATGTGGGTGCCAAGGGGGAGAACGCATGAAACTTATATTCCTGTCACTCAAATGCTTTTCTTCCTGATCTGTCAAGATTATGGAGTGGATAATAAAGCCACAGATCTTTGTGTAGTACTTCATAGAACTGAAACAAAAGAGGCTTTTGCAGTTCATAAATAATATTTAAATTTCCAATTCTTCTGATGAATATTTGGTTTGCAGTCTCCATGATAGCACTGCTTCACTTACGTACTGATTTGTTTTCTGTTGAAGAGCTATATCACATGACTTGGGCCCAATGCATATCAAGTGTCTACAGACATACCAGTAGGGATGGAAAATTATTTCATTGGGCTTATAATTATTAATAAAAATATATGTTTTGACTCCTCATTGTGAAGGGGGAGAATGCTCTGTCTCCAAAATCTACATGTTTCCAAGGTTTGTGGTACATTTCAGAGAAATTAAATGCAGAATCATGAAGACTTTTTTTTGGGGGGGGGAGATGTCAACTGTTAAAATGAATATATGAGAAGACTATGCAAAAAAAACCTATTGTAATCAATGGGAGAAGTGTGCACAAACGTGCATGTTATCAATGGGTGTTAAATACTTTCTTAAAAGTGTTGGGAAGAAATGGATAATTACTTTTCAAGATTAAAAAACAGGAAACACAGAAAATCCAGATGGATATTAGTCTTTGCTCTATGGGATTATTGCTCATGGGACTGTGTGCTTTATTTTTAGATGATCCAGACAATGCACGTGATGTCCCATGATTTCTGTCCCTAAGTATTTCCTATCCTCAACCCATATTATTTCACTACAGAATTAATCCATTGAGAAAATGTGTTCACAAGACAAATCAATTCCCTTCTTTGGACATCAATTCCCCATGCGCTAAATTTTGTTGTGTTGAGCTGCTGGAGAGGGGTATGTGTGTGGTGTGCAATGGGCATGATTTTTTGTCTTTGTGCATCTGGGGAAAACACAACATCCTTACAATGGGAGTGATGACTGCACTATCTCCCCCAGGTATGCAAAAGCTGCTGAAATGTTCACTATGTACCCCTTTAGCTAGTGAATAGCCGGGGGACAGAATTGTCTCTGGGAGTCCCCAAGGATTCTGTTGCACAGCCAGGGAAGGAATGAGGATAGCCTCTGTGCCCCAACAATCAGGTAAGTATACTGGCAGAGACTTTCTTTCCACCAGCATTCTTCAGAGATTTAGACCAAAATGGCAGTACTTGGAAAATCTTGTATATCTTAGTCAAATTGGATCTCAAAGGCAGTAGCTTTTTGTCTCCCTAATGGAATTTAAAGTTTATTTCCTGGACTGAATCTCCCACTACCCACATGGCCAGAAGGAGGAGGGTCTTACCTTCATGAATACTCTCCCATACCATCTGAACTGAGGACAATGACCATCTTGACCAACTTTCTTTCTCCTGTATGATTTTTAACATTTTTGCTAGATGAAGAAGCCAGTGGAGCTTCAAAAGCTTGCAACATGTATAATGTGCATTTTGGTTGCCCCAATAAGGTATCACAGTTTTGTGGATTTTGGGTGATAGTGTACTTCTGACCTCCTGTGCACATAAATACAGGAATTTCATGAGGCCTGGCACTAGTCATGTGAATTGAATGGCAAGATTTGCTGGGTAATTACTTGTGCCAATAGCAGCAATCATAGCTTCTTAAGGGCAATGCAGGACCAATGACTAAACAAGAGATGGGAATGAAAAACCAGCTGAGCACATCCTTTGGGTCATCAGCTATGTTGATTGCCCCCCTTGCATTGATTGATGTTCGACCCATAGACATGCTGTCAACTTGACATGCAAGAATTTCTTCCAGCTGATATTCCCAGAGAGTGTTTCGTTTTATCATCAGCCTTGTGCCGTCAAGAGAGGGATTGGATAATAAGGATGTGAAAAATCAAAGCCACTGATCTAATAAGACTTTTGTGTGGAATTAGTGGGAACAAATACTGACAGATTGCTAACATGTAACAGTGAAAATTACCAACATGATGAGACTCTTGCACCCTAACCAGCACCTCATGTTATCCCATTAACAGAATTGATGAGACAAAATTGCTAATAGGAGAAAACTTTCAGGTTGGATTATATCACTCTGCTATAGAATCAGTAATGAAACAAAAGGAAAAGAATGAATATGAGGAAGCAGGGATGGTAAAAAATCTATAATCAAACTGAACCTGACACATGCAAAGAACTGAAACAAGCTGGATCCAAGCTTATACTTAGAGTAGACCTATGGAAACCAATGGGGCTTAAGTCAGTCATGAATAATGTACCCTGTGGATTACACCAGGTCTGCTGTAAATATGACAAAGGCCCTGTTTGTATGGACCAAAAGGCCCAGTCCCTTCCTCTTTCCTCATTTTGGCAGTGTCATTTTCAGACAACACACAGCTCAAACCCCAGTTCTCCTGCGAACAATCCAATAATGATCAGCACATTCAGCAATAGAATCAGGGTATAACACCATTAAAATAAATTAAAATAACCTACTTCTCACTCCATATCTTCCAGGAAGATCTGGAACCCTCTGTTCCCATACTAGGGCAACTGTCTGCTCATGTGTTCCACTGAGCCACCCAGCACATCTGCCACTGTCACCAGTCGCTCACCCTGAGGTCAGAAAGAGGCACCCAGCCATGTGATTATCACTGGGTGCTTTCTTCTGACCTCCAGAAACAAGTGAACTGTGGTAGCAGTACATGTGCCAGACAGCTCAGTGGGACACCTGTGCAAATACCAGCCCTGGCACAGGAAAGGAGGGCCAGGCAATGTGGGGACATTGGGGCATCTCTGGGGCCAGGACAGCCCCAGAGTATCCTGGCCCATGCAGACAGGGCCAAATAACAATGTTCAACCCACAGCATTTCATTTCCCATTCAACATGCAGACAATAAAGGCTGCTATTTACATATTAATTTGTTCATTTGTATGGCTAATTCTTCCTGGGCTTCTCAACCAAGATCACCTCCCAAAGTGTCTTACAATTAAATGTCACCACAAAGAAACTACTGGGACATTCCAACAAATCTGCCCTGTCATTGAAAGCATATGTTCAACTTGACTACCCAATGTTCAGGCAAGAATTCATGCTTTGCCATGCTTGATGAAGGGGCTGAACATGATGGGCATTTGTTGGGCTATTTCCTGTGCTTACCCATACAAGTAACCTTCTGTTAATCCAAACAGTCTTCTTCCTCCTAGAAGTTAGCAGTACTAGAGCCTAGAAATGATATTTTAGGGGGCCATGATTCTATACACTTTTAATGGAGCATAAATGTACACTAGCAGTGTTGAATTAAATTTGACAGTTGTGCAAACAATTGTGCAATTGGTGCCTTGACCTTCCCATCATGCAATGGTGAGTGAGCCCAAGTTGTCAATGAAAGACAGGACCATGCCTGTACACATGTAGCATGATCAGCTGCACCAAGAATTGCAACCTCTGAGAAACTGCTACTCTTTCCAAAAGTATTATTATGCTGGTGTATTGTCAAGATAAGATTCTCACCTTGAGGCTATAACTGTCCATCCTGGCTTGGGGGTTCTGAAAACTATAGTCTAAATAAGGAACTTTTTCAAGTAGTGCCATACTGGCCACCTATCATGCCAAGCTTTCTGAAAGTTTCTGAAAGGTACCCCATCTTTCTCCCTCCAAGGGAAAATTGGGATGATGATTTGCCAAGGATAAAGAAGAATAAATAAGAACTGTTCTTGAACAAGAGGGAACAGTTGGAGCCTCTTTAAGAAGGACATTGACAAGCTGGAACATATCCAACAGAGGTCAGAAATGAAGCCTTGTGATGAATGATTGAGGCAGTTGGTTAAGTTTAGTATGGAGAAGACTGAGGAGTGATATGATAGCCATCTTTAAATACCTGACAGTCTGTCATGTCAAAGAGGAAGTGAGCTTGTTTTGTGCTGTTCCAGAGGATAAGGCCCAAATCACGACTTTTAGCCTTTGCTTTCAATAGATAGGTCTTGAATGGTTTCAAATCTATATGCATTTTAATGCATTTTAAAACATAACTTTTTGCATATTTTTTCATCTAAATTTGTTTTTATTACTATTTCTGTTTATCTTGTAAGCTGCCTTTAGTCCAAGTATTGGCAGGCAGGTATAAATAGAACTGAGACAAGACCAGCCATGCCATGCCATGCCACAGAATTCAACTTACAAGAAAGGAGATTTTGACTAAACATCAGGATGAAGTGTTTTATGGAAAGAATCATTCTGCAGGGAGGGGTAAAGGCTGCCTCAGAAGGCAAAGAACCATTCTTCATTGGAAGTTTGTTTGTTTGTTTGTTTGTTTGTTTTTAAATTCAATGGCCACCTCTCAGAGCTGCTTTAGCAATGGATTCCTATACTAACAGGGGATTGAACTAAAATAGACCTTTGGGGCCCTTTCCAACTCCATGATTCTATGATCCACTACCACAACTTATTTTACACATTTGCCCTGTAGCATATAGAGATGACAGTGTCACTTGACAGTGACATCTCTCCTCACATCCAGAGAATTGTTCTTCCCTCAAAAGATTTGGCATGCACAGACAAAGTGCCCCTCATATATTAATCACATTTTGAGCACAATCAGTCAGGCATATTTACACGCTTAAGGGGAAACGGCTTCCAACCTATAAAGAATTGAAGTCTTCACTTTTTTTATGATGACAAATTATCACTTTCTCAAAAAAAAAATTGCAGAAGCAAATAATGCATTTTGTTTTTGCTGAATTCTCTCCAATGGTTACATGTGAGAATTCAGCTCAGCATGTCTCTAGGGATGGAGGCTTCATAATGACAGAGCTGTCTTTTTCACTGCTCCCAACAAGCAGACTAATGGTTTTAATCCAGATTCTTCCCAAATGTCTGCAGAAACACATGAGTCAGAGTTGCAGTAGTTTTCCCAGAAGTAGTTTTCCCTGTGACCTTAACAGATTTGTTATAGATAAAATCATACACTCCTCAGTTGGAATGGATCTTAAATTTCCCTTCTGGTAGTTTTACCGAAGCAAATTTGCTGCTATGGCATCCCTGATATTGTGTGGTCATCCAGCCTTTCCTTAAAAACATACAACGAAGGAAAGCCCATAATCTTGCCCAACAAGGCATCCCCATGACAGGTAACATTTCACTGTTGGATTTCTGCCTGCCAGGCAGCTGTGAATGAATAGGCATCATCCTTGCATAGGCTACAAACTACCAGAAAATTGATTTGCCATTGTAGTTATACTTACATGATATATAAATCCTAATCTAATATTTGCAAGACTTGGACTAGGGTTGCCAAATTTCCCTTATTATAATGGTGGTCCCCAATTTGAGGGTGGGGAAACATTTCCTTTTAAAGAGTCTGAGCAAGATACCCCATCAAAAGAAATTTCTGTATTTTGAGGTGTAGATCCTTCATAAAGACAGAAGTATATCATGTAATTTATGAATATAGATAACATGTTAATTTTACAGAGAGATACATTCAATTAACAGTAGGCTCAGACAAAAACAAACTGCTGTAGTCTCTCCTAGATTGTGTAATCTTCCTATTAATAATCTCTGACAGCTTGAGTACACTCTGATCTTGCTTTAACCATACATGTCCCCATTTCTTTCTGTGAAATGGAGGTTACGGAAATCTGCTTTCATTTCCAGGAATCAATCTTGGGCTTTGGGCTTCTGAATTCAGATCTTCCAAGAGAGTTAGGCGGAAGATGCATTATTCTGAAAAACATGGTTGTTTGCTCTGTTTTGACTTCACCAATGAGCAGTGGATAGCCAGAGATTGAACCAGAGATCTTTTGTATGCAAGGCATATATTCTATCATTGATCTACAACCTCAAAGCCTAAGACTTATGAGCACAGCACAATAATGTTGTGGATCCTTATCATATAATATAAAGTTTAGCCTAGAGAAGAGATGGTTAAGAAGGGATATGATAGCCCTGTTTAAATATTTGAAGAGATGTCATATTGAGGAGGGTGCTAGCTTGTTTTCTGCTGCCCCAGAGAACAGGACCTAGGAAAATCGATGCAAGCTGCAGGAAAAGAGATTCCAGCTCAATATTAGGAGGAACTTCCTGACAGTGAGAGATGTTCGACAGTGGAACACACTCCCTCGGAGTGTAGTGGAGTCTCCTTCTTTGGAGATCTTTAAACAGAGGCTGGATGGCCATCTGTCAGGGATGCTTTAATTGTGAGTTCCTGCATGGCAGGGGGTTGGACTGGATGACCCTTGTGGTCTCTTTGAACTCTATGATTCTATGATTCTATAATTCTATGAATATGTAGAGGTTTGTAAAATAGTATGCAGGGCATTTGGTTTTCATGGGGCTATCAGTTCTTATAAATAGGATGGAAAACCTTTGGCTTTTTTGATTTTGGATGTACTACCTCACCCAGTTTGGCCAGTGGGAAACATATCAAAGGCCAAACTTTCTTCATCCCGGTTATAAAAGGCAAAATATTTATGAAGTGGTAGATATGAGTCAGAGTGTTAAAGGGATGGAGAAAGGGAAAAACATGTCTCTAACTCCACATCTCAAATTAGTTGATTTTGTTCTTATCAGCTTTCTTCGCTGTCTAGCTTTTACAATGATATATAAAAATGGGAAATACAATGGCATGGACAATTCTAACTTTGGTATTTAATGATATATCTTTACACTTCAGGATTTGTCAAGTTCCTTCATAGCTGCCCTTCCAAGTCCTAGTCCTCTTCTGATTTCTTGACTGTGATCTCCACTCTGAGTCAAGTTTCTTTATCATCTACTTCAAAATTATGTAGACATCTGTAATCATGGTGTTTGTTTTCTTGATCTTCAGTGGTAAACCTGCCTTTGTATTTTCTGCCTTGACCTTCTTCAATAGTCTTTCCATATCTCTAATATTTTCTGCTAGTACAGAAAACATTCAGGGATAGCTGTGTTGGCCAATATATTGTGCATTTTGGTTGGCCAATAAAGGTACCACTGATGGATTTTTGTTTGAATTTTCTGCTAGTATTATGGTGTCATCTGCATATCTCAGATTATTGATGTTCCTTCCTCCAGTTTTCAGGTGTCCCTACTCTGAGTCCAATTCTGCTTTTCACATGATTTTCTCAGCATACAAATTAAATAGATAGGGTGATAGAATACAGCCTTGCCTCACCCCTTTTCTAATTGGAAATCATTCTGTTTCTCACTTTTCTGTCCTAACAGTAGCCTCTTGTCCTAAGTACAGGTTATGCATCAGGACTATCAAATGTTGTGGCACACTCATTTCTTTAAAAGCAATCCATAGTTTCTCATGATCTATACAATCAAATGCTTTGCTATAGTCTATAATGTGCAGGCTGGTCTTCTTTTGAAACTCCTTAATACATTTTAAAGAGTGATGACACCCTTTAAAAAAGCCAGCAGATTTCAGCAGGACTATGCACAGAAGGTAAGAACAGCAGCAGAAGCTCCCTGAGCAGAGAATCTATTACCAACTAGACTTCTGAAAAAGTGTGTTTACAAAAGCTCATGCTAAAAAAAAACAAAAAAAAAACAGTTTTAAAGGTGCTGCTACATTCATTCCCCCTCTCCCTCTCCCTTCCTTCTTTTTATACCAAATGGTGAAGTTTTTCTGACAACATTGCCTATAGGATTGTACACTCACACATCCCTCTTTATTTGGGGAAATGGCTCTTACAATTTGTATGGTCTGTGCAGAATTCTGGAAGTGTTAGGGTTTGGGAAGTGGGATGTTCTCTGACAACAGAAATTTATGATAACTAAATGTGCTTTCTGTCAGGGCATGGAACCAGACCACATGGATATGGCTTGCTCATTTATCATTCTCATTAGTATACCATGAACTCCTTGTGCTCTTAATGCAGAACGCACAATTCCATTACAGTTCTGGCCATGGTGATGCCATCAGATCATTTGTAAACTGACTTTTCCAGAGGCCTGGAGGATTTGGGGTCCCTCCACCTTTTGTCCTTAATCTTAAATAATTTGGCATTCTAAATCAGGAAAGAACCACACATGCAAATATCCAAGGGCCATTCTTATTGTTGTTTTTATTCTGTGAGAGACAAGCCAAGTGGTACATTTAATTAAGGAGTTTTGAGGACTGAAAAGAGGATAAGGCCAGAGTCAAAGTGACTTATTGAGGGGTTGGGTTGAGTCCAAGCATGCACGTTGCCAATCTGGCTCAAACGGTGATATAATTAATTGTTCATACCTTCATTTAAATATCTAGCCTGGCCATTCACAACCTGGGGCTTTCCAGATTGTCTTGGACTAAAACACAAATCAACTCACCTAGCATGTCCAGTATTGGAGAGTGATGAGAGAAGTAATGGAGAATATTTGCACTTTATGAGATAAGGGAAGGGTTGTCTAACCTCTATTGTTGTTGAATTCAGGCTGATCAATAACATTATATCTTTACATATACATTCAGAGTAAAAGTACATTCAGACCACTGCAACATCATTTTTAAAAAATGTGTAGCCTGTTCTTGACTTCAGAAGATAATGGGGAGGAGGTCTCAGGTCCACCTAGAAACTGATTTCTAAAGCTAAAGAGATCACCAACTGATATCCTCTTGTTGTAATCAATATTTCTACTTTCCAGTCATTCTTAGCAGTCTGTAGAGCAGGGGTAGGCAACCTTTCCCCTTTAAGGGCCGAGGGACTTCATCTCCCAGAACCCCAGGAGCTATTGGCCAACATGGGACTATTGGCCAACATGGCTGAGGCTTCTGGGAGCTGAAGTCCCTTGGCCCTTAAAGGGGAAAGGTTGCCTACCCCTGCTGTAGAGCTTTCAATGTTTCATGTGAAACTAAGCAGCCTTTGAAAGTGGTGGGACCAAAGGTGTTTTTGAGCTAAAATTTGTGGTAAGATGTATACATACAAAATTATAACAGGGCTTTATCCTCTGAACAGATCTAGCCAACCCTCAGACCCAAGATCCAACAGACCCTAACATAATTGAATGAGAAAGATTTACAGAGAAAGATTAAAGCCAATAATTGTGGCCCTCTTGGGTCACAGACTTTATTCAGAAGTCATGGCCTTTGCCCAACTAACGTAACTTTTAACTTGGTACTTAAAGTTTGCTTTTGCTCCAGGTCTTCCTGGAATGTCTGGAGACCTCTGGATGCAACACCAGGTAGCTGTTTAGAATGTGTCCCAGTGTTGCATCATTCTCTCCAAGGTCAAAACAAGGTTCCCAGCTATGTGATTGAGGCTTGGTGTCTTGTTTTTGGCCTCAGAGGGAGTGATGTGCTGTGGTGGAGGCAACAGTGCCAGGCAACACACCAGGACATCCATGTGAACTGTTACCCAGTGTCACAATGGAAAACCCTAGGTAATGAGGGAAATTGGGGTAGTTCCAGGATCTGAACAGTCCAGGTTGTTCCCAAAGTATTCTGGCCAGTGCAGACCAGGCCTTAGTCATGCTTAGAGCAGACACATTGAAGTTTACATCATTACTAACGTACATGCCATTGGCTTTAGTTGGTCTAGTCTTAGGAGCTTATCACAGTGATAATAAAGCTGGCTTACCTGAGCCAGCTTAATATTTAAAATGAGTGGCATTCTGATGTTATCAGAATGATTTAGCCACCAAATCCACCACCTGGGTCTAGCCCAGGTCCATCCCCGCCTCCAGGGCTGATCCAGATGCCGTTTCCTTAAGGCAGAAAACTCCCAGCTTTGAAAAGAGGTGCACTGAACACCCCTGAGAGTGGGGATGGACCTAGCCTGGACCCTGGCAGTGATTTCAGCAGCTAAATCCTTCTAATAATATCAGGATGCTGTCCGTTTTAAATTTTAAGATGACTCAGGTAAGCCGGTTTTATTATCACTGTGATAATCTCCTTAGATATAACTAAATGTGAATCCTATCCCATGATTTGTGTGCTTCCTCCAAGACAAAGAAACAAAGCCACAATTTAATGTTGATTTGCTATCTTGGTCTGTTGGAAATGCTTGAATGCTTGGTGTCCCAGGTCTGGTGTCATGTAAACTATAGTTCAACAGACCAAGAAGTACATCTCTGAAGCTGTTTCTTGGACCAAGATAATTAGATGTAAACCACACCATAATATTGGAAGACATTTCTGGGTATATATTATCCTCTTTAATCTCAAGGTACATCATGTAAACACACATTATTTATTCATTTATCTGAGGCATTTGTTTACCTGCTGTCAACTCATCATGCCCCCCAAGCAAATGTACAACACACAATCTCTTGGCCTTTGTTGTTATTGTGTATCTTCAAGTCTTCTCTGAGTTATGGTGACCTTACGGTGTACATATCATGGGGTTTTCTTGGCAAGATTTGCTCAGAAGAGAGTTACCCAGGTGTTCCTCTGAAGCTGAGAGAGAGTAAGTTGTTCAAAGTCACCTAGTGAGTTTCTACAGTTGAGGTGGGATGAAAATCTAATTAAAATGTAATTAAAATAAGAACTAACCTCAAAATAAGCCTCAATCTACCACTGTTGTTGTGAACCTCTGAGTCATTATTAACTTATAGTGACCCTAAGGCAAGCCTATCATGGGGTTTTCTTGGCAAGATTTATTGAGAGGAGGTTGTCATTGCTTTCCTCAGTGTGGTGTAGCAGTTTGAGAATTGGACTATGACACTGCAGACCAGGGTTCAAATCCCTGTTCAGCTATGGAAACCCACTGGGGGACGTTGAGCAAGTCATACTTTTTCAGCTTCAGAAGGCAAAACAACCCACCCACCCCGGGAATGAATTCTGCCATGAAAATCCCATGACAGAGTTGCCATAAGTCAGAAACAACTTGAAGGCACACAACAACAATAAAAGCTGAGGAGATGCGACTTTTCCAAGGGCACCCAGTGGGTTTCTATGGCTGACCAAGGATTTGAACCCTGGTCTTCCAGAGTCCTAGTCCAACACTCAAACTACTTCAGAAAACTGGCTGTCTTGGCTTTTTCTTAATTCCATTGCTTTTGCATTGAAAGAAAGAAAGAAAGAAAGAAAGAAAGAAAGAAAGAAAGAAAGAAAAGGCCTTCTCAAACAACTCTTCAGCTTGAGCCCCAGTGAGCAGAAATGTGACATCTGTACATTGTATTCGCCAGTAGTCACTCAGGAAAGTAATTGGCCAAAGATTATTCTGTATAATTGAATGGCAGGGGCTTTGTATACCAAAGAGGGACTTGTCTTTGTCAGAAAAGTCTTTACAAAGTATCCAAGCTCCAGGTGTCACAGAGGACAAGTTTTTTAATCATGTTAAAATGATTTATTTAAACGTCAAGACGTGTCACCTCACTTCCTTTCATTTTTCAAACTGTTTGTGTTTTTTCTGGATGATAAATTTATCTTCAGACAGCCTCAATATGACTAATTAACTTTGAAATATAAGAACCAGATGTGTGAGCTGGAGAGCTTTCTGAACTCCTGCCAAACATATTTCTCCCCTCTCGCTCCTTCCCTCCCTCCCTCCCTGCTGGCTGAGTCAATCCCACTAACTCAACTACACTCTGTACTCTCTTGCAAGGAAAGCCACATCATAGTTTAGCAACCTGAATTGATTTCTTTTCCATCTCTTCTTAGGATTTGTTTGAAAGGGATAGGGGAGAAGTTGAAAGTGACCACAGTATGTGCATGACACATTATCACAGTCCGGAAATCAGGGGAAAGGTTGGTGTATATCTACCTGCCTTAATGGCATTTGAAGCTGAGTGTAAGCCATTATAATGGGCTTGCTGCATGAACATTGCTGAAGCTACACAGTGTCATCAAATGATGGCTTTTAAAGGCAACCTTTCTCTGTGAAGTATGTCTCCCATTCTCCATGTCACTCTTTCTTTTGATGGCATAGCATGGCCATTTCAGGATTTAGTGGAAGCTGTTAATTAAATCTAAACCACTTGGCTTGGTCTAAACACAAGGGTTTTTCCATATACGAAGAAAGATATCTGTGATGACACAATGAGAAAGAGGTTAGAGGCCAGTGGGAATGTGCCCTCCATCACAAACTGTGTGCACAATACCTGTAGGATCATTACCTCAAACCAGGCCAAGAAGGAGAGAAAGATGAATCAGTGTCTCTCCAGCTCATGTCAATTTTGTAAGCATTCTCCCCTTGAAAATCCATTCTGTCCCATCTCTGCCTTAAATCCATAATTTTCAAAAAGTCTACAAAGCAGAAAATGTAGCTAAATAAGTATTTTACTGTGTTATCTCAAAAACATTTTCATTATCATATTTCTCTCCACCTTGACATGTGTCATGAGATTCCAACGTACGGGAAGAATATCAGGGACTCTGGGGATGGTTTGATGGACACTTATTAATACTACATTATTATTACTTATTAATATTATTAATGAGATAGACGAGGACTATTCCCCTGCCTCCATTTTTTTTTCATTTTAAAATGTCATGATACCACTAGGTAGTAGCAACGTGACTACTATACACACAGCTGTGGAATTATTATTTGCCATCAAGTTGACTTTGACTTGCAAGACCTCCAACAAGACACTGTAACATCAACAGCCTTGATCAGGTCCTGCACACTCAAGGCTATGGCTTCCTTGATGGAGTGTAGCCACCTGTGATGTGGTCTTCTTTTGCTGCTGTCTCCCACTTTACCAAGCATTATCATCTTTTCTAATGGGTCATGTCATCTTATGATATGTCCAGAGTACAACAGCCTCAATTTCATCATCGTCTCTTCTAGGGAGAGTCCAGGCTTTATTTGTTCATTTGTCTTGTCCATGGCATCCATAGAACTCTTCTCCATCACCACATTTCCAATGAGTTGATTGTCTTCCTATCAGCTTTCTTCACTGTCCAGCTTTTACAAACATACATAGAAACTGGAAACACTGTGGCCTTTATGATCACTAGGTATTGTTAATATAAAAAGCCAGTTTACCTTGTAATGTAATACCAGTTTTATTTAATTGTGGTGCATTTTAAAGTTCTGATCCTATCCCTGGTTATATGCCCTTCAACTCTTTGACAATAAAGTGTGTATGATTCAGTCTGCATGAGTGAACATTGACATTTTAGGTTGTATCAGTAATTATGAAATCCTGCTCAGCAGTGTACTCTATGGTCTCCTTCGTGTTCAATCTCTCATGCAAGCAAAAAGCCGAGATTCACCACCTAAGTTCACATGAGGTCCTTGTTTGTGCATCCATGGGATGCAGATTGTGGGGAAGTACAATCAACCCCCCATGTTCACAAATTCTTTATCCATTGATTTAATCATTCACAGCTTAAAAACATTTTTACAATATATAAAGTCCAAAAAGCAAACCTTGATGTTGCCATTTTATATAAGGGACACAATTTTACTACGCCATTGTATTCAATTGTATTCAATGGGAGCTGAGCATCCACAGATTTTAGTATCTATGGAGGGTCCTGGAACCAAACCCCAGCGGATACCAAGGACTCTGTATTCCTGTCATTGAAAAAGCTACAACAGCTTTCCTGGCCACCACAACAGCCATGTGACCTACCAGAAACGACATCTTTCCCTTGGCCAGTTGACAGCACTACCTGGCTTGCAAAGGATCTGGACAGGCAAGTTCTCCATCTTATCTGTTTAAATAGCATAAATATAAGTCCACTATGTTGCCTAGCCTCAGTGTAGCAATGCTATGAAGCCAAGCAGTCTATTTCCCATATAATAACTGGGGGGTTATATTCATATAATGATGACTAAGGAGATTAGCGTACCAGCTTTCATTCCCACGCTAGGCATGGGATGTAAACTACAAGGGACAGATTGTATAGCACAGCTCCAACCCTAGGCAGTACTCATCCCATACTCAACCCGGGCTTCTCCCAGAGCTTTTAAAGAATGGGATTTTCCCATTCTTTAAAAGGTCTGGGAGAAGCCCGGGTCAGGTGCAGGATGAGTACTGCCCTGGGATGGAATAATAATAATAATAATAATAATGGATAATGGAGCTGTGTGATACAATCCATCCCTGTGATTTTACATCCTGCACCTAGCACAGGAATGAAAGCCAGTGCACTAATCTCCTAACACAACATGTATCCTTGGCAGAGGTAGGGATTTGCAGTCCAGATGCAGCTTTTGAGTCTTGCTCCACATTGGCCTTAAGCACAGCTGGTAGAGAAGCCAACAAAGATTATTGGGTTAACATCTGAATACTGTTAGGTTAACACCTCTCTTTGAGGAAAGAGGAGCAATAATTATTAGTTTGTGCTATTTCCTTGATGTACACAAGTGTAAACTTGTTTAATCTCAGGCTATAGTGCTAAAGTAAAAAGTAACTGAGGCAAAAAGCAAAAATAACCTTCCACATTCACATATTCAGGTACAGATCCGCAACCTTTCTAGGGCTCAGTTCTGTTGTTTTGATTTAAGATGGAGGCCAAACAAGCAAATGTATCCAGCATCAGGGTGTCAAGACTCATGCTCTGCCATTGTTCTCCTTCCATGGGTTAGAAAGAAAACTCAGTGGAAACAACTATGGTGGCAATTTGATGACAGGTTGTTCAGAGTATTACTGATTAACACACACATGCAACACAGAGACACACATACACAGAGCTTCCAGGATTTTTATTAATTATAGTATTCACAGAACTGAAGGGCTGAAAGAAGGAAATGAAGATAACCTATACTAATTCCTTCCATTGTGACAGGGTCTTATGCAAATCAATACTAGAAAAGACAGGTGGTCACAAATGAGGATCTAATATACCCTAATATAAACAACATGCCCTGAGATATACTGTTAACACTATTTGCTTATTGAAGAGATTTTGTAGTTGGAGAGTCAAACTAAGACCAGGGAGACTGAGGTTCAAGACCCACTATGCCGTTAAGAAGATCATGGGATGCCGCTATGTCTCAGCTTAACCTATCTCCCACGGTTATTATGAAGATATGCTAGCTCTTGAGGGCAAAAGTGAGAGATAAATATAATAAATAAATAAATCCAAATCTTACATTTCTTCTAATAGATGTCCAAGGCAGGTTATGCAATATTCATAAAGCAAAAAGATTGCATCTGTATAAAACATTAATAGCATAATTATATGCATATTTTAATGAGAGGTCAGGTACAGAAAATTTAGTTTTATAAGTAGGCATATCACTGCAACCTTGAACTGCACCTGTGCCACAAAAATAAGTGCAAGAACAGCCTGAAAACCAAGATTTGGAAATGTAAACCGACTAAGTAAGCTTTGCCTATGTCTGCCATGCTGGGAGCACCTGTACGACAAGGGAAATGTTTAGCAAATCAAATCCAGATGGCAGAATCAAGCAAACTTTGCCAGATGGTACAAAGGGTGGTGGAAGTATTGTGAAAATGCATGAGATGTTCTACTGAGTGAACAGTCCCTCAGTTTATTTGAATAGCATTTTTCTTTCTCCTTACAAATTTACAACAGACTATAAGAAAAGGATATGGAAGGGCTCTCATTAGTCAGAATAAGGGAAACAGCTCAAACAGCAGATGCTTGAGCACCATAGTGGTATTTCTCTCTTTTACTTGGTTTGTCATTTCTGTTGGAGTGTAACTTATTCTCAAATACCATACTCGTGGTGGCAATCCATGAGGTATCCTGACTGATCTGACCAGTAAGCTGCTCAAAGATGTACAATGCTGCCAAGTCTTCCTTGCACGAATGTGAAAAAGTAGTCCATCCTATGTTTAGTATTAATCTTTAAGCTACTAGCAGGGCTTAAAAGAGACAATTGCCATGACTATCACTAATTTGTATCCTATCCCCTAGCATCGGAGGAAATATGCCTCCCAGCTCTAGTCACTGCTGGGGAATGTGAGCAAGATGATGTTATATATTTATTTATTTGTTCATTTTAAAAAGATTAAAACCACTCTTCATCCACAAGAGATACTGGGATGGTATATAAAACTTAAACAGAACCAAAACAAAAAGGCATTAAAAGAACACAAGAGGCAACAAAAACTCTTCAGCTAACTAACTAAAACTTTTTTTAAAGTAAAACGTTCTGATTTTAAACTTAATGGTTATACATTTTGGCAACATCCAGTGGTGTCATTGCAGTACATTAAATAACAGCATTTGAAGATGGATTCTTGTGACTACTGGCCACAAAAACCAGCACACTACTGCTTCCACAAATGGAACAAGCCAAGGAATTGCCCCAGCACACTGTTTTCTCCTGATAACATTACACTGGATTTATAGCTTAAGATTTAAAATCCAAAATGTAAAATACTGGGCAAAGATTGTTTTGATTTAAAGCTGAAAAGAAAACAAGGGCCCAAATCCTCTTGTTAGTCCTGATTAGAGGAGTGCCATTGAATCAAATGGGTTTATATACATGTTGACTCACACCACTCTACAATTGGGTTGAATCAGTATACTGTGGCTGAAATTCCAGTGAAGGGTGATGTCAAGTATTCCAAGTCAAAATCCTAACAAAGTTCTCATGTCCTGCTTTGGGGCTTCTCAGAAACTTCATCTTTGTCACTGTGGAAACAGAGCAGCGGAGAACTTATATCCTTGGTGTTTCTACCATGGCTCTTCTTAACTTCTTATAAGCTAGTTAGTTTAAATTTTCAAAGAGCAAATTAGAGAGAAAGAGGTTCCTACTACATATACCCTCAGTAGCTGAAGAGACATTTCTTTATGGTGTAATCCCATGTGGTTGAGGGATCTGTATAAATAGCCGTACAACACTGTTAAGGCTAGTCATATATGTCCTTCCCATATGTGTATATGTGGATTGTTTGTTTGTTTGTTTTTGTTTGTTTGACAGAGTTGTGTAAAATTTTCAGATTCTACCTCTCCCACACAAATTGGCTAATGACATGATTAAAATATATTTGTATTAACAGATGGCATACAGGCTGCAGCTACAACCTTTTACAACCTTGTCTGCACTGGCTGTAAGTCCAGGACCAGACAGAAGCATTTGTAGAGGGATCCCTTGATCACATAGCTGGGACAACTAGAGCCCCCAACCATGTGTTCAGGGAGGCCCCAGACATGTAATCATAGGGTCCCCTGCCCTCTCTTTTCATTTGCCCAAATAACCTCAAAAGACGTAGTGGCATGCTAGGCAGTGGTGGCATGCTATACAGCATGTCCATGGAGCTCTTGCAGGTATGGAAGTAACAGTGATGGCTCCAGGAAAAGGCTGGATCAGACTGGTTCACTATTCACATGACAGGTGCCATGCCATCCTTCTACCCTATGATTAGTTTCACTGCACTGGTCAGCAGAGGGTAAAACGATGGCATGGCACCTGGCATATGAATAGTGGACCAGCCTGATCCAGCTGTTTGCATACCATAAAACCCCATGCTAACTCTGAACTTTCGAGGAAACTTCAGAGTTTCCAGCAACTTTGCCAACTCCAGGGCAAAGTCAGGTTAATGGGGAAGACCTGTGGCATTTCAGCAGAAGTCACCATGCATTGGGCAAATAGGCAGCACCGGCATCGGGGTGGGAACAAAGGTTTTTTGTGCATGCAGACAGGGCCTACAGTGTAGAATTAATTCAGTTTCGAGCCAGTTAAATTGCCATAGCTCCATGCTATGGGATTCTGTGATTTGTAATTTTATGAGATATTTAGCCTTCCCCGCCAGAGAACTCTGGTGCCACAACAGTTCAAGCAGTGTCAAACTGTGTTAATTCTACAGTGTGGCAGGAGCCACATGTAAAGATGATTCAAAGCAAATGAGTAATTAAAAATGGCAGCAGGGAGAGATGAATTAACAGTTATAACACAACATAAATTACAACTGGTGTCAGAAAATAGACACAAGAGGATCAGCGCTTCATTAAAGGTTGGCATAAAGAAGAACATTTTAACCAGCATTTAACAAACATCAAGGAGTGTAGAATATTAAAGGGTAGGGAGAGGGTCTTCCACAAGTGAGTGCCACAAGGCCAAAGGTGCTCCCTCTTATTGCTACTCACTTAACTTCACAAATCCCAGGAACATCTGAACATTGAACAATATTTGGCCCATGTTACCTCTGCTGTATTAGAACTGTTTGATCAGGATAGCAAATGCAAATTAATCAACATAAGCAACCTTGTCCATTTAAATGTGGGATAAGTTCAGTAGCCAGCTATTCCAGGTCCAATAATGAAAATGGATCCTTAAACAAATACCTAGCTTAATGAAGAAATGCCTTTAAACAATAAATCCAATTTCTTCCTTTTTGTGCAAGTTCTGATTAGAATTTCATCTCTAGATTCCATAACGATTTCATTTTCTGCCATTTTGTCTTTTACAACCCCTGAGTGGGAAAAACCTAGGAACCTTATAAGATGCATCTACACTGTAAAACTAATACAATTTGACACCACTTTAACTGCCATGGCTCCATTCTAAAGAATCTTGAGATTTGTATTTTGGTGAGGCACCAGCACTCTTTGGCAGAGAAAGCTAAAGAACTTGTCAAACGACAGATCCCCAGATACTATAGAATGGAGCTACAGCACTTAATGCAGTAACAAACTGGATTATTTCTCCAGTACAAATGTCCCCATAGTCATTTTTATGCTGATATGTAATAGGTGGCCTGTTTTTAACATGTGGAAAACTCCAGACACATCACCACCATGCTTCTTGACCTTTCATGCTTTGTTTTGCAGCATATTAGCATTTTCAGGAGGGGAAAATAATAATCTTTACCATCCACCCTAAATGAATGCAGTGTTCCCTAAGAAAACCTTGCGCAAAGGAAGAACCTCCAAACTCCACAAAGATCAGACTTGTCAGAGGTCAAACCAAATAGCTGAAATACTGAAGGGCAATGGCATTGGACTCAAGCTTGCCCACTGACTACCTCCATTACCAGCAGAGAAACTTCATTCACAGAGAGGCAGAGGCTATCATTGCAAACTGTCAGCCATGAGAGCTAGAGGACTGCTATCCAACAATATCTCCCACTCTCTAGTGCTAGGTATTTAATAAAGCAAAAAACCCCAGGATCAAGGCACTGGGAGGAATTGCAACCTCTTTTCTTCTGCTCTTACTCAAGTTCTTTAAAGACTGCTTCCCGTCTGGCTTGTGCTCTCTCTCTCTCTCTCTCTCCCCCTAGAAAAGCCTTTCATGCCTCCCTCGCCAGACTGACATTTTGACAAGTTGCCACAAGTGACATCTGATTTGTACAAATTTCAAGACTAATAAATCTACCTGTCAAAGCGGAAACTTTAAAAGGAGCTAAGCCCAGCGGGTATAGTTTAACAGAACTCAAGTTGATGAAACTGTGGGATGGAGAAATTATATCTGTCACAATCCACCCACATTAGTTCTGCAGAGATGTTGGCAACTGAAACAAACGCCTTTCACAGCTTAGCAAAAACATACACACATGCGCCCGCACACACATAGACACACACACACACCATGCACGGAAAGGGGAGGGAGGAGGGAAAGAGATGGTTAATACAGTAACAAGTCACAGATCTGTTTGTAAACTAACGAATTTCAGTATTGACTTAATTCCTCATTTGCTCAGGGGTAGTGGGTACCCACATGTGGGGGCCTGAACATGCAAGCACATGAAGAAAGTTTGTTGCTCCGCTCTCCGCAGCCATTTGAAAGAATTAGGGCTTATCTGGGTCTGGATCCATAAAGCCCTGAAGCACAGGCTTAACTTCAAATGGGCGATATTTCCAGCAAATTCATCTGTCCCATTTGTGTGGTTAATTAAGAGATCTCCCTTACCGGGGCTGTCTGAGACACTGTGACAATTGGGAGAAACATCAGAGGCAATAATGGATCAACATGTCATGGAATTAAGAAAAAGTGAAAGCCAACTATGCATATGTTAACCACAAGCCTCCATCCCACCCCCTCCAGATCTCCCGTCCCCAAGATCCAAGTCAATTAAATTAAATTTTCTGAAGTGTGCAAGATATATATTCCATAGCCCAGGTGTTTATTATGTTCCCACTGTTAGATAAATGAAGCTTCTTTATACAACCAGAAATATCCAAGTCTATATATTAAGGCAGAGTTGTGAAAGGAACAACATTGGGCAAGAAATGAACTGTATTCAGATTCCCTACCTTTGTCTACAAGAGGTTATTAATACAGATTAATAACCCCTTGAATACAAAGGATATAAATGCAGTGTGTTTTTGCCCAGCTTTGGTCCTTGAATAAATTTGAGAATTTTATCTAAAGCAATTGGCTTGAGAGTTAGACAACAACTCTGAGAGATCAGGTTTGAACCCCTGCTCAGCCATGGAAAGCCATTGAGCGGGGGAAAAAAAAACACAACCCGATTGATAGGGTCGCCATAAATTGGAAGTTATTTGAAGGCACACAACAAGGACGTAAAAAACAAACAATTTAATCCCACTCCTAAAACAAAAGGACTCCAGGAGTGGCTTGTGAACAATCAAGTTCATTCCTCTGGGCTAAAAATATAAAAGGACACAACACAAAAAGAAAAAGAATCAGGAATGAAACAGAAGTGGGAAGAGCAAGTTGTCTTTCAGCAGGATTTGTGGGATAGATCTGCTTTGTATCTCCTTAACCTCACTTATGGTCTGCTGGAATATCTGGTGGTGAAGACAATTGAGGAAGGAGCCATAATGGAAGTGAGGTTTCAGCAGGCAGCCCTGCTTCCCATCTCATCTCTATTTCTCTCTCTCCTTGGCTGCATCTTCACCACAGTATTAATGCAGTTTGACACCATGGCTCCTATGGCTCAATGCTATGGCATTCTGGAATTTGTAATTATTTAGCCTTCTCTGGTGCCACAACAAACTTCATATCCCAAGGATCCATAGGATGGAGCCATGACACTGAAAGTGATATCAAGCTGCATTAATTCTGCAGTGTGGGAGCAGCCCTTGCACAGTCTGCTGGAAGATCTGATTCAGCTCACACACCTCTGTACAATATCAACTCCATGTTTTGGGGAACTTTGGATGGGAAATTGAGAGTGCCCCACCCCTCTTCTTCTTTGAATTTTTTTCCCCATACCCTGAAAGCAAAGCCTGAGACCACAGGTTTGTTCTTGTAACATTGTGGAGCAGATCTGGGAATGTCAGAAGGATGGGCCTTTCTGATGTCATAGAGGTGGATGGGCAAGGATTGCTTTTGGACCAGCTGATTCAGGAAATATGCATAAGGGTAATCCAGATAAAATCCAGCTAATTGAGTAATATGACAACTCTGAGGAGTTTATCACACGGGGAAAATCCCGTGTGGAAACGGGGCTTTAAATTGGGGGGGGGAAACGCAAAAACGGTTAGATTTTCAGATGACGTTGCTTTTAAAATGGAGTTAAAATGAGGTTAATCTGAATGGAAACTCGTCATAACCTGCTTCTTTTTACTTTCAGAAAATCTAACCGCTTTTGCAGTTGTTGTTTTTTTTCCCCCAATTTAAAGCCCTGTTTCTGCACAGGAATCCCCTGTGTGATAAACTCCTGAGTCAGGGTGACCAGATGTCCTCCTTTTCTGGGACATGTCTTACATTTCAGCCTTCTGTCCAGGAAAAATTCCAAAATGTCCTCCATTTTGAGCATGGCTAAGAAGCATGAATTCATATTTATATTAGTGTTTTTAGCTCTCATTTTGCAAAGTTCTACATTTTTCTTGCATGTGCTACATGTTTCAGTCTCTTGTACACCTTTGTGGTTATGACATCTGGTCACCCTGCTCAGAGTGGGAACAATTTTGGTGACACTGCATGCAGCAAATGCACTCAGTAGTTGCAAAGAGTGACACTATTCCTGCTACTGATTTCCTGGACAGGATGACCAACTATACACAGGGCACATATAGGGTTTTTACAGACCACATGCTATAACTGGGACATGTGGGAAACTCCTAGGAAATCCTCTGGGATTTTTTTTCTCCTTCCAGGACTTAAACAAGAAGTCTCACAATACTAGTGTTCCCTCTTCTTCAAGCTCCAAATGGCACAATGAGCTCAAGTGAATTCATCCATGGGCTCTTTCCCCAGTTCCCTCTCCCCTGATCTTGTTAATGGGTTTCTGGGGTCTAATCTGCATGGTAAAAAATATGTCATTTGATGCTACTTTAACTGCCCTGGCTCTATGCTATGGAATCCTGGCATTTGTAGTTTGTTCTGGCACCAGAGCTCTCTTGAAACAGAAAGCTAAATATCTCACAAAACTAAAAATCTCAGAACTCCATAGCATTTAGCTATGGCAATTAAAGAGGTTTCAAACTGCATGATTTCAGCAGTGTGGATGCAATGTGACATGTTGATGTTGCACAAATATAACACACATATACTTTCATGCCTAGACTGTCAGCCATGGCATCAGGAGGGAGTAGGAAGATGATAACAGGAGCACTCTTCCCTATTTAACATTTTTTTGTAAAAGCAGAGGTAGATTTCTGGCTACTTTTGCCTTTGGTTTCATATCTTTAGTATTTTTTATATGGCTCCTAGACCCATCACAGTTCCCAACCCTATTTGAAAGCAACTTCACACAATGCAGTCAAAGATCTCCCTCTTTCAGAGCTGTTCCTCTTCCAATGCAATGAAAGACAGAAATACAGATAATATAGATGGACATTTGGGACACATTCTGGGAAATGCAATTGTAAACAAATATCTCTTCTTTTCCACCACAGTAATGTTCTGTTTGGGGAGGGTGTTGCTACTAAAAAGCGCTAAGACAAATTCAAACCGATATTCTTATAATAACTTCAGTTCATTGTAACCATAGCAAAATTGTCCAGCCACTGCCAATTTCCAGATATTTTTCCATGTGACACTTATTTATTATGTGTTTATTCTGCCCTTCCAAAAGAGAGCTGAGGGCAATGTATAAATAGAGCTCTCCTTCTCTTCCCATGTTTTAGCCTCACAATATCACTGTGAAGTTAGTCTGAGGGATTGCAGGAACTTGGCTGAGATGTTATACTAAAAGGGGGAAAATGAGAAAAAGAGGGTGATAGACACTTTTGAATTTGCTTTTCCAGTACATTCTCTCCCTCCCCACAGCTACACACACACACACACACACACACACACACACATCACTACACATTTTTGTCCTGGCCTCCAAAACAGGGATCAGACTCTATGGCCCTTGTGATCTTTTCCATCTCTATGATTCTATGATCCTTTGTTGTCTGACTGGGACATATTTACTGGTTGGTCATGTTTTACCCAAATTCAGACCCATTTACCTACCTAGATTTTGATCATACCTGTTTCTACACTCACATACTATCTTGCTGTCCCAATTTGGTAGGGACAATCCTATTTAATCCTCTATCCTTCTACTTTTTTCAGATGCTTTTAAAATCTTCCAGTTTCTTTCACCTTCTCCTACTTTGGCATTTAGCTGGCTGGCATTCAGCTGACCAGTTTCTGCAAACTGAGTATAAAGTCCAAAAGTAGTTTACACTCAGTTAATTTGGGGGAGGGGGAGAGATTGGAGAGGAAGGGGTGAAAATTTGCCCTTCCCAGTGGTCTCCGGTAAAAGCAAACTGCTGTGGCCTCCTCTAACTTGTGTATTCTTCCTCATTGCTACTTTTTCCCATCTCAATCACATGTTGATGTTGCTTGGACAAACGTGTCCCAGATTTCAGTTGTGAAATGTTGGAGGGCATGCAATTCACTGACCTAGAAGCAATTTAGGACCACCCTCTAATTCTTGCCTACTCTACCTCTATGGTATAAGAAATATCCCTCCCGTTTGGGCCTGAAATTCAGGATATGGGAAGCTCTATGTACACTATAAGAACATGGCATGAGGTTTCTGCATTATGTGACTTCTATGGAGAGCCAGCAAGGCATAATGGTTTGACTGTTGGACTATGATTCTGGAGACCAGGGTTTGATTCCGATGAAACTCACTGAGTAACCTTGGGTAAGTAACATGCTCTCAACCTGAGGGGAAGCAATGACAAACCTCTGAACAAATCTTGCCAGGAAAATACCATGATAGGTTTGCCTTAGGGTCACCATAAGTCTGAAATGACTTAAAGACAAACAACAACAACAACAGCAACAACAACTGAGACTAAAGTTGAAAGTCTTCAGTTGTTGCATACGCCATATGTACCTCCCCCCAGTTTTACTGGATTATAGAAGGTTTTCAAGAATCACGGCTTAGGAGCTGCAGGAAAAGCTGGTGGTTCATATAGTACATTTTCTTATTTTATTGTTGCTTCTATTTCAGCCTAACAAATCTGAGTATCACATTTGTTCATTCCTCTTGTGATTGAAAAGCTGCCTTATCCATGGCTGTGGTATTGAGGGTGTCTTCAGGTGTGCCTAATGACAGCAAACAATTGCTGAGATGATGACTTACGACAGCGGGCTTGCTTGTAACTTGCCCATCGCCTTTCATTACAGAGGAGACACAAGTGTTAGTTCTTTCCATTCCAATCCCATCTGCCAAAATGCCAGCTCTTTCCTTCCTACCTTCACTATTACTCTCTGTGTACCATAATGTTGCTCTTCCTTGGTTAAACTACCATACATGCAATTTAACAAAAAAAGCAGTCTACAATGCACCTCTAAATAAGTCTGCTGCCTTACAGGGACAGGGACAGATTCCATCACTTCTCCAGTTGCCTTTTGTACAATGAATGAGAGAGGAGAGAGTCTTCTTTTTCTTTTTCTAAGGATATGGAATATCTTGGGCAAGCACTGTGTGTAGAGTCTACCAATATTCTGTACACAGCATTGCACTGTAGAGTAATATATTTTCCATGATTTGACAGAAGATGGTGAGCAGTACAAAGTGAGGAGGGGATTATTCACTGAATGTTCTCACACTAATACAAAGTACTAGATCTCAGGCTGCAGATCTTTCAGAGTCACAATTCTGAACATGGATACATATTTGTACAGTTCTGTTCTTAAGGAGGAAAACTAGGCTGTTACATGATCCCAGAAATACATGTAAATGTGAACTTGCCAGCAGCTAGAGATCATTAAACTCTATTGTACCTTGGATGGTCTGCATGAATCTCTGCTCATTTTACCATTCCCAGTAACCCTGAGAGATAAGATAGGAGATTATTGCACATGCAAATAAAGCATCCTTTCCCCAATAGGATAAGGTCACCTTACAGGTTGCTATTGGGTGTTATCACACATAAAAGCACCGACTTTGTCACAGGATGACTACAACCCATCTCCCAGCCACACTTAGCCCACCGATTTTGAAGTACGGAAGCTTTCCATACTTCAAAATCAGCGGGCTAAGCACAGCTGGGAGACAGGTTGTAGTCACCCTCAACAATGTTGGTATTTTTGTGTGTGATAACACTCAATAGCACCTATTAATTGACCTTATCCCATTGGGGAAAGGACACTTTATTTGCGTGTGCGATAATCTCCATAGTACCAACACTGGCCAAGTTCCTTAGTATGTGATGGTCAAATTCTACCTGAAATTCTGCTTTACTGCTACTGAATTGCCAGCCTATGCACAATTTTTTTTTAAGGTGAAGGGAATGGGACACAGTTTTATTTCATGCAAGACTGTTTTCCCAAGTCAGCATTCTGAGGCATACTTTTGCTGTTCTATGTTATTTGCAATTGTGTTGTCTATTCAGGGAGGTCTTTATTTCTGGAACTTTATGCTCTCAGGACAGAGCTGGATTTTCAGGGCTTCAAAAGAGTGACATGACAAATGGGTTTCATCCATATTTCAGAGATGAAAACCACATTGCTTTCTGAAATGAATCAGTTCAGAAGTTGAATTTTTCTTCCCTTTGTTTTGTTTTCTAAAAGAATTTCAACCAACCAGGCTGTCTGATTTCCCCAGAGATCTTCCACCTACCAAACTTTCTCACATGTCCACAGGCAGAATGGAGTTTCTACAGTCTGTTAGTTTTTGCCCAGAATTAATTTAGCCTGCAGTGCCATCTGAACATTCTTGTTAACCTGGCTGAAACTACTCACTTTATATCAAAAGCTCCTAGTTACTCATGCTTAGAAAATAAAACAGAGCCTGGAGTTGGTCCCAGAAGAATGGAATCCATTTGTCAGTACTAAACTCTGGTGCAGAGGATTATGGCACTGTTTATCCAAGAGTAAATAATGCTTAATTCAAACTCTGCACAATAGTAAAAGGAGGTTGGCTTGTTGTTGTGGCTTAAAAGAAATAAAATCTAATTGTTCAGAAGAAACTAGAATTGACAAAGATGTGGGAGTATAGATTCAAGGATGTGAACATAAAGTTTATGTCAAAATTCTCTCTACATTAAAACCAGCAACACCCCCCCCACACACACACACACACACATACCATAATTATAGATGTTATGACCTCACAACAGTCCCATGGAAAATGTTAGGTTACATACAAAGGTGAATGTCTTTGTTCTTTGTCTTTGTCTAGACTAGTGGTTCCCAACCACGGGTCTCCAGACATTGTTGAACTTTAGCTCTAATAATCAGTAGCCAAAATAGCCTATGAACAAAGATGATAGTATTTGAAGGTCAATTGTATCTGGTTATCTTAAGATGGGAACCATTCTTCTAAGTGGTAGTTGAGTCAAGAATAGGTAGTAAGAAGGTCAGGTTCTACAGAAATATATCTGGGTGATTTGCAGTAGATTTGAACAATTCTGAAGTTTTGAGTCCTAATTTTTGAGTACCTACAGCAGTAGCAACAAGTCCTCCTCCAACAACAACAACAACAACAACAACAACAATGGACCTGCAGTGTTGAGAGGGACATGGGATAGATTTTATATGAAAGGACTGCAACACCTACTTTAACCTCATAACAAAGCATATTAAACCAAATCAATGTCAAACTATATCTTACTATCCTGGTTTACTAACTAATGTTCTTTACAAGAAGATGCAAGTCCCTGGGTTTTTATGTACATGTAACACAAAGTTATGATTTGTTCAACTGGGCACTTTCAATCACCATGTCTTTTGCATCAAGAAAGAGTACAGTGTGTGGGATTCACAGCTCATTCCTGGTGACTCTGAGTCACACAGAAGTGAACCAAAGTCACTCACTGGGATTTATGCTGGAGCAGAAATTTGAACCCAAATATATCTAGTCCCAGTTTAAATCCCAACAAAATTGGATAGTGCTGGTTGATATTTTAGAGATGAAAATTGAGCTTCTAATGAACAGAGATAGCCTAGCCCTCACAAGACAGATAACAGGAATATCAACTTACTCACATACAGCCAGGATAACCTTTTGTTAAAATCTTGGTGAGTCATAACCAAGCCATTTCCACCATACTGAGCTCAATGGACTGACTCAATCTTAAGGCTGCTCCCTGTATTCTGTTCTCCTTTATCACTGAGCTACAGCCCCTTCCAAACAACTGTATGATGGACACATGTTCATTAGAGACAGAGAGAGACTCTGGAAGGGACCATTTCATTCACAGTCATCTGTTCATATAAACAGGCCAAGAGCCTAATGATTTCAAGGTAAAGCTTTCTGTATTAAGACAATTTAGGGAACATTTTCAAGCCCTGCTGACATCACTATAATAAATCACCATCTTGTCTTGCGGTAGAAGAAAAGCCAAAATACTGTCAGGTCTGATTTTTTCTGGCTACTCAAGTCTCATGAACAAACCATGTGTTTTTAATCAACAAATCTTTGTTTTGCATTTCTGAGACCCCAGCACTCTTTAAATAGTTAGCGTTTACCAGAGGGATACTTTAAATTCAACACACTGCTTCCTTACTGGAGAGATTAGGAAACAGGACACCACATTACAGATTTACCAGGCTTGTCTTGGTCTTTCAGAAATTTGTTTTTGTTCCAGCACTGGATGGCCTGGGGGGCTTCCCTTTTCTTTCCCCTGGCTTAATTGGACTGGTCTCCCCTTGCTGACATACACATACATACCCCACCCCATCTGAATTTTGTAGCTCAAATTGTAACTTGTAAATCAAACTCAGCCACAGCAGAGGCCACAAATATCACAGCAAAAGTTTCAAACATGGTGGAGGGAGGAAAATGCTACGTGTAGTTTACTCTTCAAGTGAAGCTCCTAAGCAATAGATCATAGCAGTGGGCATGCTGATCCCACTAAAATGCTCAAAAGGGATCTGGAGTCTAGGTATTTAGACCAATAACAATGACAAGGAAGAATTCTCCTTGTGGCAAGGAGGCTCTAAGGTCTGGCCATGTGCCTTCTACTAAACCATACTCCCCTGGTGCTGGTCATGAATCTCTTCTCCAAGAATATACCCCAGTGAAATGAGGCTAGCAGGCATTGCAATGGAGAAACATAAAATCTAATGTGTAACTTCATTCTGATCTGCCCATTTATCTGGTAGGCACAGATGAGGTTAGTTTACTTCAGTGGCAAGCAGTTCATGTTCTTCATTGGACTTAACCTCTCAGCAGAATATAGCT
Organism: Phrynosoma blainvillii; assembly: GCA_026167975.1. Taxonomy (NCBI): domain Eukaryota; kingdom Metazoa; phylum Chordata; class Lepidosauria; order Squamata; family Phrynosomatidae; genus Phrynosoma; species Phrynosoma blainvillii. The sequence goes on along the minus strand of JANUYF010000006.1, from coordinate 9,533,476 downwards.
ATGCTCTTTAAAAAGTGCTTGACTGATTCAGAATTCTTTGGCTTCTGTAAGGACTAGAGACATGGTTCCAAACTTGTTGGTCCCCAGATGTTGGATTACAGTCCTGTAAAATTGGCTGTGCTGGCTGGAGAGCAAACATGGTGCAGTTGTTTCAGCATTGGACTATGAATCTGGGAGACCATGATTTGAATACCTGCTCAGCCATGGAAACTCATTGAGTGACCTTGGGCAAATCTCTCATCCTCATAGGAAGGCAAAAGCAAACCCCCTAAGAACAAATCTTGTCAAGAAAACACTATGATAGATTCATATTAAGATGTCCATAAGTTGGGAATGACTTGAAGGAACACAACAACAGTGACCAACAACATCTAGTATGTTGATTGATCTAGGAGATGGAGACTCTTATGGGTCTTCTGAGATGCTCATGGGTCCAGAGCCTTTAACTAGAAGGCTACTGAAGAAGGTACCAATTGTTCTCCTTAGGGAAAGTTGGCCTGGATGTCATCTGTGTCTGTTTAGGCTCAGAGTCGATTACTGCCCCAAGATCACCTGTGAGTTTCATGTATGAGTTGGAGTTTGATCCTGGCTCTCCCAAATCAAGAATAATATTATCACACCATATTAGTTTTAACACTCCAGCTTCCCACTATTCTGTAACCAGATGCCTGAAGATGAGAAAATAAATATACTGATCCATCAGCAAAATGTTTTGAGTAGGCCTGCCACTTCATCAATGACATCTTTGTGAATTAATATATGTATTTTAATTAGTAACTTTAAAGAGATTACAATACAGAAATACACAAGAAATGCATATAGTTTTTCTTTAAAAAGAGATGAATATAAAATAACAAAATATGAACAAAAGTATATTTATCCATCTTAATATATCAACAATATTTGCATTTATTTGTGTATAAGGAAAGCAATGGGTTTGAATCAGACACACTTTCTTTCCTTCTAAAGCAGAAGTGAACAAATTGTAATTCTCCAAAAATTGTTGGGCTACAGCTTCCTTAATACATTACCCTTGGGTATGCTAGTTAAGACCAATCAATGGGTACTACAATCCAATAATATGTGGAAGACCATGAGTTGCACACACCTCCTCTTTATGTGTATATTGCAACAGGCACTATGCTAGGAGAAGCATTTAACTATCTGTGAAAGCAAAGGATTGTGGAATGTGTCTTCAAAGGGTTTGCCTGAATTTTGCAATTTTCATAAACACTTATACAATTTTTTAAATAAAAAAAGCATTCTTGGGATAACTTCTTAGTCAATCCAAAGGATTTTTAAAAGTAGAGTCATAGAATCATAGTGTTGTAATACACTACAAAGTCCATCCAGTACAACCCTCTATGATACAGGAATACTCAGTCAAAGCACTCCCAACACATGGTCATCCAGCCTCTTTTTAAAAACCTTTATTAAAAAAAAAGAAAGTGATTCTACCACACTCTAAGGCAGTGTGTGTTCCCTGTCAAACCATTCTCATTGTCAGGATGTTCTTCCTAATGTTTAGCTGGAATCTCTTTTCCTGTAGTTTGAATTCATTGTTCCATGTTCTAGTCACCAAAACAACAGAAAACAAACTTGTACCTTCTTCCATATGACATCTCAAATATTTAAACATGGCTATCATATAACCTCTTAATCTTATCTTCTCCAGTCTAAATATACCCAGTTCCCTAAGATGCTCCTCATAGAATATGGTTTCCAGATCTTTTATCATTTTGGTCACCCTCCTCTGGGCATGTTCCAGCTAGACAACATCCTTCTTGTACCATGGTGTGCAGATCTGGACACAGTATTCAAGATGAGCTGTGACCAGAGCAGAATAGGAGTGTCATTATTGCATCCCTTGATCTAGACACTATACTCCTATTGATACCACCTGAAAGCATATTGGCTTTTCTAGCTGCTGTGTCACATTGCTGACTCATGTTCAGCTTGTGGTCCACTAAGATTACTAGATCCCTTTCACATGCATTGCTGTTGAGCCATATGTCACCCATCCTATAACTGCTTTTCATTTTTAGTGCCCATGTGTATTATCCTATATTTCTCCAAAATATTAAATTTGCTAGTTTTGGCCCAGCTTTCAAAACTATTAAGGTCATGTTGAATTCTGGTCCTGCCCACTAGGGTATTGCTACTGCTCCTAATTGATGTCATCTGCAAATTTGATAAGTATGCCCTCTATTTTACCACCCATGTAACTGAGAAAGATGTTGAATAGCACTAGGCCAAGAACAGAATCCTATGGCATCCTGGTAGTCACTTTTCTCCAGGATGAAGAGGAGCCATTTGGTAGCAACCTTTGCATCCAGTCAGTCAACCAATTATAAATCAACCTGACAGTCGCATTGTTGAGCCCACATTTTACTAGCTTTATTGGAAGAATATCATGGAGGGATCTTGTCAAAGGACTTAATGAAATCAAGGTATGCTACATCCACAGCATTCCCTTCATCTACCAAGTATTTCTAATAGATCAAATAAAAGTTGCAGATCAAGAGTTGTGAACTGAGAAGAGGCAATATATTATTTTGAGACATTGACTCAAGAAACATAATACCTGCAATTCAGCTACTCATAGATCATGAACTGAAAAATCATCTGAAATAATCCTGATACATACCAAATGTTTCCACCCAGGGTATGGCAGTTCCATTGGTTTTTAGAGTGGGAGTAATATTCTTTTTATGTCTTTCCCAATATTATTTGAGCTTCCTGCAGGACTTCTGGGTGGCACAGTGTATTACTCTGCTGTCCACCATAGCCATGATCCAACACAAAGCAATATAAGCTATTAATTTCCAGGTAATTAAGTGGACCAAATTCTGAGATAATGGTGATATTATTCAGAACCCAGAACTGTTATGAAGCATCATTACGCAGTTCTCACATCACAGTTCAATACTGACTGTTTTGTTCTCTTCCCTACTAATGTGTTTAAGATTCTTCCATAATATTTTGGCAGTACGTTGGAATCTCCCTTTTGAAGATAGCAGCAAACTGTTTCTGGAGAGGAGGGGCAGCTCTTGCAATATGTTAAGCTGGGGGTTGTATTCTGTGGGTGGTGGTCACTTCCTTTCACAAGAAACATAAATGTAGGTAACAACTGTACACCTCATGTCTCGAAGTTTGTTAACAGGTCACAGAAAATGCTAACTGTTGGGTTTGGCTCAGCTACTTCTCCAAGTTTATCTGTAGGCCTTCTTCAGCTTCTGCTGCATCCCCCAAAGATATCTGCTAGCATTGTAGAAGAGCCAATTTTCCTTCCCTCATACACCAGGGGAGGCAGGGGAGGGTGGCAATTCCAAACTTAGGTTTCAATGGCATAATGAAATGGGAGCTACTTGGATCTTCTTTCACATTACTTTGGATACCCTCCTCATCTAGCTAGTAAATGTAGTGTGTTCTGCTTGTGTGGCATAAATGTCAAGGCTGAGAATAAATTTGCAACAGAAACTCATGCAAACACACTGGTGCCAGTCATGAAAGGACTACACATGCAGTTAAGAGAAGGGATGGCTTTAAATAATTGGACTGGCAAGATTTGGTCTCAGTCACTTGGGATTGCATCTTTTCAGATTGTATAAATCTTTATCCTTTTACTAAAAATTTCCATAGTGAAGAAACAACACCTTGAAAAATCTTTGCAAAATATTTCATAGAATCATAGAGTTGGAAGAGACCACAAGGGCCACCAAGTCCAACCTCCTGGCATGTAGGAAGACAAAATCAAAGCACTCCTGACAAATGGCCATCCAGACTCTGTTTAAAAACCTCCAAAGAAGGAGACTCCACCACTCTTTCAAACAGTGTGTTCCACTGTCAAGCACTTCTTACCACCAGAAAGTTCTTCATAATGTTTGGATGGAATCTCTTTTCCTGTAGCTTTAATCAATTTAATCCATTGCTCCATGTCCTAGTCTCTGGGGCAGCAAAAAATAAGTTTGTTCCATGACACTTTTTCAGATATTTAAACAAACCTATCATAACACCCCTTAACCTTCTCTTCTCCAGACTAAACATGCCCTGCTCCTTGAACTGCCTCTCATAGGGCATGGTTTCTAGACCTTTCTCCATTTTGGTCACCCTCCTCTGGACACACTCCAGCTTGTCAACATCCTTCTTGAATTATGCTGCCAAGAACTGGTCACAGCATTCAAGATGAAGTCAGACTAAAGCAGAATAGAGTGGTACTATTACTTCCCTCAGTCTAGACACTAGACTCCTAATGATGCAGCCTAAAATCACATTGACTTTTTTAGCTGCCACATCACACTGTTGACTCATGGTCACCTTATGATCTACTAAGACTCCTAGTTCCCATTCACATGTCAGGCCAGGTGACAACCATCCTATATCTGTGCATTTCATTTTTATTTTTTTTGTCTAAATGTGGCACCTTAAAATTCTCCCTGTTGCAACTTATTGTGATAGTTTTGGGCTAGCTCGCTAATCTGTTAAGGTCATGTTGAATTCTGACTCTTATCATCTGGGATATTAAATACCCCTCCTAATTTGATGTCATCTGCAAATGTGATTAGCATTCCCCCATGCCTTCATCCAGGTCATTGATAAAGATATTGAATAGCACTAGACCCAGGACAGAACCCCGTGGAACCCCACTAGTCACTTCTCTCCAGGACAAAAAGGAACCACTGGTGAGTACCTTTGGGTTCAGCTGATCCACCACTTACAAACCCACCTAGCTGTACAACTGTTTAGCCCAGGGGTAGGCAACCTTTCCCCTTTAAGGGCCGAGGGACTTCAGCTCCCAGAAGCCTCAGCCATGTTGGCCAATAGTCCCATGTTGGCCAATAGCTCCTGGGATTCTGGGAGCTGAAGTCCCTCGGCCCTTAAAGGGGAAAGGTTGCCTACCCCTGCCATTCTGTTTTAGGTTTTCTGACTTTCTCCCTATTGCTTATATGTTTGAATTCCTCTTTTGTGATTTAATCTGTGTGTGTGTGTGTGATTTTACTCCTTTTTCTTGTACATGTCCCTTTTAAATATTAACTCAGTTGAAACTCTTTAGACATCCATCCTGGTTTCTTTAGACCCTTCTCATTTTTCCTCCTCATTAGAATTGTTTGAAATTGCACTATCAATATTTCACTTTTATGAAATTCCCATCCATCATGAACTTCCTTCTCTTTTAGTATTCCTGATCACAGAATCACCTTCATTACCTATGTTTACTGAAATCAGTTTCCTTAAACCCTAGAATGCATGTCTTTTATATATATATATATATATATATATATATATATATTACTATTACTACTACTACCAACAACACAAACAACAGAGTTTCTTTTTTTAATTTTATTTTTTAAATATAAAAACATATAAGTGACAACAAAAAGAAAAAATATAACAACAACAAAATAATCAACAGAAGGTAGCACATTTTGTTTGCTTTGTATGTTTGCAGTTTTGTTTACATGATTTTTACACAGTTTTTCTAAGCATCTTACATCTATATTCATCTTATAATATATTAGATTAATTCTGATTAGTTCTTTCACTACTGAGTGGTTTGGTTTCTTTGATACTAATTTTATATTATATTGCTTCTTCTAGACCACTATAAAGTCACTATAAGAGCTCTATGTAATCCAAAGATTCAAGATATTATATGTCTAGAATGCATGTTTGACTATGCTTGACTTCCCCTTCCCACTGTATAACAAATTCCAGGAAAATATGGTCACTCCGACCTAAGGATCCCACCACTTTCACTCTGTATTGCTTCTTCCATCTTCTGGACAATGAAATTGTCTGCAAGGCAAGTGAACAATTTGTTGGACCTTATATTCTTGGCAGTTTGACTTCCAACAAATATCAGTATAGCTGAAATCTCCCATTACTACTACACATTTCATTTCCGAATGTGTGATCATCTGTTCCAGGAAGGAATCATTCACATCCTCATTCTGGCTTGGAGATCTGTAGTAGATCCCACAGTGACATCATTATTTTTCTTTCCCTTTTAATTTTTTTACCCAGATGCGTCCAAGATTTAAGTCATGGATCTATTCACAGGTGTAGGCATCCTTGACATATAATGCTGGCATTCCTCTTTTCCTGTTTGATTTACCTCTCTGAACTAGGTTATATCCTTCTATTAATAAATTCCAATCGTGAGATTCATCCCACCATGTTTCAGTGATGTCTGATAAATCAAGTTTGTTTCACTGTATTAAGAGTTCAAATTCATCCTGATTATTTCCCAAAGCCTGTATATTACTATACATTCATCTTATGTGAGGTAAAGTGGATCCAGTGCTATGTAGAAGTTTGGGTGTTGGACTCGGACTTTGGAGATGAGTGGGGTTCAAATCCCCACTCGGTCATGGAAACCCACTTGGGCAACTCACACACTCTCAGCCTCAGAGGAAGACAATGGAAAACCCCTTCTGAAGAAAGCTTGCTGAGAAAAACCTGTGATAGACCTTTGAGTTGCCACAAGTCATAAACGACTTGAAAGTACACCATACAAACTATTGAGCTTATCGCACCACACTCTTAAAACGTCACTTTAACTGCTTTGACTGCCTCCTGTTGCATTTTTGTGTTTGTAGTTCAGTGAGACCTAAAGGCTCTCTGGCTGAATATTCTAAATACCTCTTCCTAAATTACAAGTTCCAGAAAGCAACAGGAGGCAGCCAGAGTGGTTAAAGCGATCTAGCCCCATTTTAAGAGTGTAGAGTGATAGTCTCCTATGATGAAAAGTGCTATCAAAAAATGCTCTTTAAAAATACTTTCTATTGCTTCACCAAACTGGAACTGGGCCCCTCCACACCTTGAGCAAAAATGAAAAAAAGAAAGCAATTCTTAACATGTAATTTCTTTAAATCATCTACTGCATTTTTTCCCACCATGGTGATGTCTGAAGGTTGTTGGACTACAGATCCCGTCACTCTCCCAGCCCACACAGCTAGTGGTTACACTGACTGGGATTATTGGCATTGTAGTACAACACCTTATTAAAGGATGTTTCATTGGGGGAAACTGGTCTACTGTTTTAAGGTTATGCTGGTGTTTTTATTGACCTTTTGTAAACCTCCCTGGAAACCTTGATGCAATTATTAAAAATGTTTAGATAACTACATTTTGAATTTTCAAACTGCATACATGCTATCAACATTATAAAGTGAAACTGACAAAATTTGGTTGTTTCATCTCTGACTTATGGTGGCCCCAAGGTGAACTTATCACAGTGTTTTCTTTGGGAGATTTGTTCTGAGGGGGTTTGCCATTCTCTTCCTCTGAGGCCACAAGAGTGTGACTTGCACAAGGACAGCCAGTGGGTTTCTGTGGCTGAGTGGGGATTTGAATCCTGGTCTCCAAAGTCATAGTCCAACTCTCAAACTGACAAACAATGCATCCCAATTGTGCTAGCTCAAATAGGTAAGAGCTGGGATGTGACCACATTCAGTACCAGTGTTGTTTGCAACAGCAACCTGAACCGCCAGCATTTGTGTCAGAATTATGTACTAGCTAGGAATCCAAAGGAATGTCTTCAGCAGCTTTTCTTCACTGAAGGGAAAAAGCCCTGTAGCTGAAGCCACCACCAGACCCTAAAGGATTTCCTCCTTTATTTGCAGTCACCCAAGGAATGTGAGTCAGGCTTCCCCTCCCACTAGATTATGGATGAACTTTCCCCTCTTGGTGAACTCCTCTTCGCTCCAGCATCTTCTGAGCACATCTGATCCAGAGAATCTGGGAAGATTCCTTCCCCCACTCTACCCCTGCTAGCAAAGCCTGAATGAAACTTTGAAACACATCCTTCTGTGACCCTTCTCCCACACAGCCCAGGGAGATCAAAGCCCTCATCAGAGATTCAAAGCATGTGAGGGGCAGGTGTCCATCCCCCTCAACAGACCTAAGATGGATCAAACAGCCTGACCCCCAAGGAGATCAAACAGGACTCCCACTGACTTTGGGTTAAAGCTAGCCTCCAAGCCACCCTAATTAAAGTTTTCTCTATCCTTCCCCCGCCCTACAACACACAGAGACTTTCTTCTATCCTGACCACTGTCCCATGACCACCTCCCTCTCCCTCTCCTTCATGCCTTCTCAAACAAAGGAGGTCTAAGAGTTTCAAGGAGGGAAAATCAATCTGAACTTCCAGGGCAGTCAAGAGAATACACCTCAGCCTGAATCCTTTCACTTGGTTCCATTCCATTGCCAATACCTCTGGGGAATGACGAAAATGAATAACAACTACAGACAGCCACATTTGCTTGGAAATATCCTGGCCCTCAAGAAGTAGGTTGTGTTTGGTTCTCAGATCATTCTTTATTTGAAGGGCTATCATAAGGCAGTTCTTTACTTGAAAGCATTGTGTTTCACATTTGGGAACACACTGCATCCTCCTTCCTTGGTTTAAATGGCTTCCACTAAGGGGATTTTTTTTAACCCTTAAAAGTTGACGAATGGACTCTTATAGTAGATGGAACTCAAGAGTTTAGTTAATGACACAGTGCCATGGTGGACTCTGGCTTGGAAGGCCTGGCTTCCACACCAAACAAGCAATTAAGCCAATTTTACATAGAATTCTGGCAAAAATATAGAGTGCTAGCAATTGAACAACGAAAGGCTATGGCATACATATAAATTCATTAAGGAGGAACAAGCACCATTCCAAACTAAGGGCTTGTCTACACCTGTCTACACTGGCCAAAAACCCCAGACTGACCAAACCCCAGTTCTGGTGCAAACTGCCTAAACCCACCATACACTCCCCTTTGTTGTTGTCATTTCTGACTTATCATGTGGTTTTCATGGCAACATTTGTTCAGAAGAGGTTTGCCATTGCCTTCCTCTAAGGCTGAGAGAATATAACTTTCCCAAGGTCACCCAGTGTAGAGAGCTCTACATGTATTACCAATCTTGTTTCAGGTGTAGCACAGGCTGGATGGGTTCTGGAAGTAGGATAAAGTCAGTCTAGGGAAGGGGTAGGCAACCTTTCCCCTTTAAGGGCCGAGGGACTTCAGCTCCCAGAAGCCTCAGCCATGTTGGCCAATAGTCCCATGTTGGCCAATAGCTCCTGGGATTCTGGGAGCTGAAGTCCCTCGGCCCTTAAAGGGGAAAGGTTGCCTACCCCTGGTCTAGGGGTTTAAGCTGGAAGGTCCAAACAAAAAGAGAGTAGAGATCCAGTCTAAATATTGGGCCAAGTCAAGGCCTAACAAAATAAGTTCTGCTAGAGGTCTCAGGAAGCTCCAGATCATCCTTGAACAACAGTTTCTCCAGAAGGGATAAGACTGTATACATGTGAAGAGTTCCTCCACGAGAAGGATTTTAATAATTCAATGATGGGGGGAGTGAATGTGTGAATTCCTCTAAAGCCATGATGCTTATCATGGTGCATCCTGCAGGCTATTCACTACTGGACATAGAATTCAGAATTCCAGACATTAGTCTAGATTATAATATCAGTATGCAAAGAAATCTTGTAGCACCTTTGAGACTATAGTGCAAATTGAGTCCACTTTAAGGGTTAGGGTTAGTGCTAGGGAATCATGGGAATTGTTTGTTTTTTCTGAGACATTGAGCCTTCTCTGTCAGAGAGCTCTAGTGCCACAATAAAATACAGTTCCCATGATTCCCTAACCCTAATCCTAACCCTTAAAGTGGACTCAATTTGCACTATTTCTAGCAGTCTGCAAAGGCCCTAACTGTGCAAAAGAAATTGTAGCACAGTAGGCCAAGTCTACAAAAGCTTATGCTAACTTTTTTGCATAGTTAGTCTCAAAGGTGCTACAAGATCCTTTTGCACACTATTGGATGGGTGAGTGGATCAGAGCCCATACCTTCAAGAACAGCTGTTGACATCTTCATATGGGAAACTGTATGGAAATACAGTAAGAACATCCCAGCATCCTCATGTGCAAAAGAGGATCCTCTCCTTGTTTATCTCTTGAAGATGGCTGCCAACAACTGTAATAGCAGGTATTCTGCTAATCCCAGCTGTTGCTCACAAACTGTATTTTTCTTCTTATCTTGTTAATTATCATCTAGTGTACTTCTTCAACCCAAGTGTTTAGACAGCAAGCCAAAGATCTTTTTAATTCACTCCTTACAGTTGGTGAAGAACACTGCTGTGCACTCTTTTATGTATTACAATTTGTTTACCTTTCTTATTTCAATCATGGTGACAGTCTTGTGTAGCTAAGGCTAATAGACATCATAAAGTCCTTCATAGCACTTGAATTCTAACTGTAAGGTTTCTATCAACGCTGATTGGATGGAGGATTGGCAATGAATATTAGGTGCTGTGGGCTATATTTCAGGGGAAAGATCTGGCAAAACCACCTCTGAGTATTCCTTGCCTAATAAAACCCTATGAAATTCATGGGTTCACCATAAGTCAACAGGAAACTTGAAGGCACATATACACACACAACAGGCCTCATATATGGAAAAGAAATCCCATTATTAGAAAGTACCATGTCAGACATATTGCTAACTTTCAAGCCTTTTCTCAGACATGATTAATCTCTAAGATTCTCATATGAAAGTGTATTTCAAACACCCTTTCCCATGACATAGGACCTTATCACACGGGGTCCCAAGCAAAAGATATCCAAAGGCAACCCAGAGCTAAAACGTTTTTCCTTACCTTGTGTCCACACATATCCAAAGGCAATCCAAAGCTAAAACGTTTTTCCTTTCCTTGTGTCCACACAATATCTGAAGGCAATCCAAAGCTAAAACGTTTTTTCTCCCCCTGAACCGAAGTCAAAGGGGATCTTTTGACATTCGGTTTTTTGGGGAAGTACAGCTGGGAGGAGGGCGAGGTGCGGAAGGGAGCCTCCGCCGCCGCCGCCTCCACGGCCAGAGCCGCCTCTCAGCCGGTGTCTTGGCTGGCTGGAGGCCTGGCAAGTGTCGGAGGAGGGCGAGGTGCGGAAAGGAGCCTCCGCCGTCGCCTCCTCCACGGCCAGAGCTGCCTCTCAGCCGGTGTCTTGGCTGGCTGGAGGCCTGGCAAGTGTCGGAGGGAGGGCGAGGTGTGGGAGGGAACCCCCGCCGCCGCCGCCGCCGCCGCCTCTGCCTCCTCCAGAATGGCCACGGAAAGGCCACGGAAAGGCCATGGAAAGACCACGGAGGTTAGCCGCTTTGGTTAGCCTTCGCTTATTTTTCGCTTCCTGGCCAGCGTTCGATAAGGCCCATATAGAGGGTATATTCTCTGCACCATCTAGAAATTAGCTTAATTGCACCCCTAAATCATTGATAACATAGATAGTATCATAGAATCATAGATATTTCAGGGACATTGGGGTTAATAATATATTATTATTAATTGTCTCAAGAACACTCATTTTTATTTTTAATCAGGCAGTTAATAGGAACAGTTTGGGGGATGCTCTCCTTGAAAACATAAGGTACCATTAAATCTATTTAGAGGCAAGCTGTGGTTTATTTGTTCTTTTTGCCATCATTGTGATCTTTTTTAATGATTGTGCTCTTGTTCCTTTAATCGTCTCTTGATTTAAAGTCATATATGCAGTGTCATGCATTGTCATATATGCAGTGTCATGCAGTGTCATGCGGTGTTCTCACTTCACACCTGGATTTGCAGGTCCATTTCAATTCTGTTTTCATCACTGTCTAAAAGAAAGTTTGCAGATATTAACCACAAAACATTGGCCAAAAGATGAGAGTTCGGTTTTAGCTGCAGATGTGCTGAAAAGAATGCAAGTGTTGTCCTGGTGGACTGTTGATTTCTTTATGAAGGAAAGATGTTTGTGTATAATTTGGAGGAGGGAAAATGTTTTTGGATTATTTTATCTTTAAAAAATCTGCAAAATACAGCAAGACATAGGAAAGAGAGGGGAGAAGGAAGGAGTGATTACAAGGAGCGATAGAAGAAACACCAAAAGAAATATTAGATAGTATTAAAGAAGGCATACAAGACAAAGTAAACTTGGGGAAAGAAGAAACAGTATATAGAAAATCCTTGATTAGTTAATATAAATATTTTTCTGGACAGATAAAGAATGGTCAAAATCATTTTTTCCCCTGTCAACCTATTTTGAAAGGAAGAAAAATGTTTGCTATTGTTTAAAGAAAGAGTTAAAGTTGTTGTTGTTAAAAAAAACCCCAAGAAAATACCTATTCTAATTAGTCAGATTTTATTCATAAAGAAATGTTTTTCAAATGTTCATACTAGTGGAAGAAGGGCGTGAAAAATTGACAGAAGATTTTAATGGTTTGCTAGACCCCATATTGGATGGGTTAGCCCCAAGGAATGACAGCTCTGAAATATCTCCAGTTCAGGATTGTTTAAGGGACTATCACTGGAAGCACAAATGTACAAATGAACGTGACAATACATTTTTCCCTTCTCCAACTACTCATGAATCTTATTCAGGAATAGACCCTTTCTTGTCTCCAGAACTGGTGAATATGACAGAAATAGTTCCTATCATTTCTATAAATAGTTGTGTTTGTGGATATCATAATTTGATCACATTGAAGATTAGCCTAGATAAGAAAAGAGAGTAACAATGGAATTCAAACAGATTATTTTTGCATAATAAGGAAGTGATAATATCTTCTTTGAAGGCTTTGTTGGTATGTCCATCCCACACATCCCCCACTAAATGCCACAGGACATTAGATATCCAGATGTCTGTACACACACACATACACACACTGAGAGAGAGAGAGAGAGAGAGAGAGAGAGAGTTTGGCTTTCAATGTGTATAACCTGACTGAGGAGTTACCCTGGATTTACAGAGGAAGACCAACTCTGGGGATACAGTTGGCCCTCCATTTTCGTTCCACCGCCCACCCCACCCCCCCCCCAAAATGGAGATTCGCCAATATTCAAGTCCCATAGTCTGGAATGGGGCATGCCCCCACAGGGAGGGCACCCCATTGATTTTAATGAAGATAACTTCTCCATGAATATGCAAAACTGCTGACTTTAATAGGACCTTATCACACGCTGGCCACGAAGTGAAAAGTAACCGAAATGAGCTGAAAGAGCTATACCGAAATGAACTGAAAGAGCTCCTGCAATATGTAAATGCCTACCACATGCAATTACCGCCATAGCGCATTTATCGCGCTTCCCGGGACACGCATCCTGGAAACGTATTCTCCGTGCACACACAAGTTAGAAAATCCCATAAATTACAAAGAGAGGACCATGTTTACCCATCCCATTTGTTGCCCAATCCAAACAGGAAGGACACGTCATAAGATGCTTCCTCACATATCCATGGGAAGTAGCGCGGGGAACCATGGGTCAGGGCGGGGAAATGCTTCACAATACGTATTGCGCGATCATATGTATTTCGCCTGCGCGGCCATTGCGCAATGATTCCAAAAGCTCGGTTGTACTTCCCCGAAAAACCGAATGTCAAAAGATCTCAATTCGTTATGGATTAGCTCCGGGTTCTGCCGATTTTCGGTGCAACGTCGTGTGTAAACACGGGGAAATAATATGTATTAGCTACGGATACCCTTTGGATTAGGTCTGCTTTAGACCCCGTCTGATAAGGTCCTAAGTCTGTGAGAACAGAGGGGCGATTGTACAGTGTAGTAAAGTGATTCAAGGGCTTTACTCGGACTGTGTTTCCATGAGTCAGTTACTAACTTTCTAGCAAACCTCACATAATTTGTGTGAGGAAAAAACAGAGAGAACTATGTATTTAAATTTTCCCGTTATTGAGAATGCAATCATTGGTCTTTGTTAAGCGATATAAAGCCCACAAGAATTGTGGTAGCAGGCGTAGACAAACAATATATTCTCTAAAGAACTTGTGCCCTAGTCTTGGGGTTGATCCATTTAACATGAACTTCATGCCTCTCAGAGTCCTTAGTTTTATCAGCTCCCTTTATGAATTATGAATCCCAACTGTATTTGACTTACAGCTGATCCAAATTGCCCTAAAGCCTTGGAATCCAGTGAGACCTACAGCTTTAGCTATCAGATCTTTTTCCCTAGTATCTATATGACACTCTTCCCATCCCATTTCCTTGTGAATTTCCAGGATTAGCAACAACTTATAAAACCTACTATCTGTCCCAGGAGTTTCTTATATAGACAAGGTAAATTTCACACACCCCTTTTCATAATCTGGTTTACTCCCAGGGAAGGAAGAAAAGTGTGGTCCATGGTCTGCACTTTTGGGACCCTTTCTTCCAAGGCTCCCAACCCACCCATTTTTGATTTAATTTAGGCATGATTTTTTGCAACATCAGGAATATGCATACCGGAAGAGGAACCTGAGAGAGATAGGTGTTCACAGAGGGCATGGCAGCGAAATGGGGGGGCAACACTTAACCACATCTTAAGAGGGAGAAAAGAGTGGTTGAAAAGAAACATGCAGCTCAGAATAGCACTAAACTCTGGTATAACCAACAACAAACCACAAACTAAATCCCAGTATATTTAGGACATGACTAGGCACTAGAGCGGAAATATACACTGTTGTTGTTGTTGTTGTTGTTGTTGTTGTTGTTGTTGTATGCCTTCAAGTCATTTCCAACTTATGGCAAACCTAAGACAAACCTATAATGGGATTTTCTTGGCAAGATTTGTTCAGAGGTTTGTCATTGCCTTCCCCTGAGACTGAGAGCAAGTGACTTGCCTGAGGTCACCCAGGGGGTTTCATGGGCAAGCTGGGAATTGAAGAAACATACTCTATAAGGTGTGAAATTCTAAAACAGAAAGAGCATTTACTAAAATTGTTGGACAGTCTAAGGGAGCCTTTATTTTCATCAACTGCTGGAAGAGTGAGATAATGCTAATTGAGTCCCAGCTCCCATGTCACTTGCTGGGTTCATTTTAGCCATTGTTCCACAGTTTGTCAGGGGTGGTGTCCACACAAGCCAAGATATTCAGGGAGCAGCCCAGGGTATCCTGCCCTTGGAGCTGGCCCAACCTCCCCTTTTAGCTGGGGTCCTCCATTCTGACACAGGGTGGCTGTTCACACATGCACCCCACTGTCCCACCTGGCGCAACCACCACTATGGCATGTCATTTCACTCTGAGGTCAGAACAAGCCATCCAGCAGTGATCACATGGCTGGGTGCCTTGTTCTGACCTTACAGCGAGCATTGAGAGGCAGCAGGATGCATTTTAAACCACCCAGTGTCAGATTTGGAGCATATAATGATTTCTAAACTCCATTTCAAAAGAGGTATACCCATGGATTTGGTGCTGAACAGGCCGTATGTCAACCAGGCTGTTTGCACCAGACTCATGGATTGGCCCCTACATCATCTGGACACCCAGCCAAAGGAATGTGGGGAGGCCATTTTATTTTGTGCAGACAGGGGCAAAGTTAGACATGATGATGAGGTGATTCTGGAAGTTCTAATCCCCAAAAGGAACTTTTCCAAGCACAAGGATGCCCTTGCTGGGAATTGTATTCGCCCACTCACCCTCTCCCTTATCACCACTTTTGAACTTGGTTCTATGATGAGGACTCCAGTTGTTCACTCACACCCACCAGGTTCTGGAAGCTGGCAAAGGGAGGTCATCTGTCAGTGGGAACAGGGTCAGCGCTAGAGCAGTCATACAGACTAAGCACTTGAATGGGGCACAGGTCAGCAAGGAGCTTTACAAATTGTTGAGTTGTCAGCATGAGGTGTGATTGATGGTAATGAATGAGGGCCAGTCTTCAGTCATATGCACATGCCTTCCGCTTTGACGCTGGCACTAGCACAGACCACCTTTCACAGCCTCCGCATGACCTCTTCCTCTCCCCCAGTTTACAGGCCATCCATCAAGCACTTGCCCTAGGGCTGACCTTTCTCCATAGAGCAGCCTGTCTAGCAGCACCATTTTCTTTCCAAAAAAGACAAAAACCCCAAAACCAAGCAAGAGGAATGTTATTAATACTGGCCAGGAGACACTGCACTCTCTTTTCAAGGCCCCTTTGCTTGTGCCAAGAAGGAAAAGCTACCAAGAATGCCAACTTCATTAGAAAGAGTTCCAATGAGACCCCAAGATGCACCAAGCAGGCTTTGGGTTTAAGTAGAGAAACACATAGGTATGTGTGTCTCTGCGCATACACTTTCCTGACAATTTACACAGCTGCTTCCAATCACTGCTTTGATGTTCTCCATCTCTGTTTTCCTAGCTGATGGTTTCTCCGCATGGTTTCTGAGGTCGGGATGGGTGAACTTCAAAGCTTTGAGAAGTCAGGTTCAGAGAAATGGTCAGAAGTTCACAGATTTCTCCATTTTCAGTCCAGAAAGCAAACTCGGGCAAAATCACTGGTTTTCCTAGGCTGAATTGGGTAAAAACAATGTACAGTATAAGAAGAGATTCATCAGTATAGTAAATGGTCCCTTGCTTGAAAACAGGAGCAGGAATCATGCAGCCTTCCAAGTGATGCTGGACTACAAGTCCCAACAGCCTTAGCCAGCACAACCAATAATAAGGAATGCTGGGAGTTGCACTCCATGAGTAAGGGTTCATACCCCTGCTTTAAAAATAACCCTTTTTCTTATTTAGCATATCAACTTAGGGTTTTCTTAGGCAAGGAATACTCAATTGTAATTTTGCCAGTTTTTTCCTCTGAAGTATAGTTTACAGCACCTGGTATTTGTTCGTGGTGTCCCATCCAGTAGCCAAAGGTGACCCTATTCTGACCCTACAACCCATATTAAAGATGTGACAGTCAAAAGTCAATGCAATATGAAAGCTAGAACATTATACTTCTAAAGTTGGATGTTCTGTCCTTTGAATATCTAAGATACTTCACAAGGGGAGTTTCTCCTGCCACATCATTATGAAGATGAGGGGGAACTGTACATTCTTAGCAATGAAAGCCCAGGCATTGTCTTGCAAATATTCTTGGCTTCAGTGCCTACAATACAGTGACATTTGACATACTGATTAGAGCTGATGGAAGTTACAGTCCAAAAACATCTGGAGGGCCACACATTCCCCATCCTTTCCCTGAAGGGACAAAGTTAAACTCTGAAGTATTTTAGATAACAAGATATCTGAAGCAAAGCAAATTTATTTAATGCATATTTACTTTGCTTATTAGCCCAGGCCCCCAAAAAATCAGCTCCTATGATGGTTTATAGCAGTCTACACCAAAGATAGGCAACTGTGATCCTTCAGATTTTTGGGCAGCAGGTCCCATAGACCCTCATGACAGGGTTTCTAGGAGCTGCAATCTGACAACACACAGAGAGCCACAGTTGCCCTTCATCTATACTGACTTCAATGGCTCTCCAAGTTTTCAGGTGGGTCTTTAATTCCCAGAGATGCTAGGAGGAAAATGTTCATCTTTTAGTATGCCAATCATATACGCTACCTCTGAATCATGCCATGAAGTATGGAAAGATCTATAGTGGACACAGGTATGGCTTGTCTGCCTTCATCCATACATGCCTTTTGCTCTAAGAATTGGCCTCTCCAGACTCAACTTTACTGTCAGGCATGGGAGAAACCTTAATACCCTGTGACACCACGCTGCTAGCAGAAAACATCATATACATAGAACAAGGAATAAGGAAGGTCAAAGAAGAAAATCCAAAGGCAGGCTTACTGAAGAAGCCATATAAATTCAACCTAGACAATGAGGAAATTGAAATAATAAAACAGTTCCCATACTTTGGCTAAAACATTGATCAGAATGGAGACTGCAGCCAAGAAATCAGAAGAAGACTAGGAATGAGGAAGAGCAGCTATGAAGAAACTGGACAAAATCTTAAACAGTAGAGATATACAACTAAGCACTAACATTAGAATCATACAAACCATTGTATTCCCCATCACCATGTAGAGATATGAGAGCTGAACAGCAAAGAAAGCAGATAGGAAGAAAATCAATGCATTTGAGATGTGGTGATGGATCGTAGAATCATAGAGTTAGAAGAGACCACAAGGGCCATCTAGTCCAACCCCCTGCCATGGATAAGAGTGCTGAGGATACCATAGACAGCCAAAAAGACAAACAAATGGGTCCTAAATCACATCAAGCCTGAACTCTCCCTGGAAGCCAAAATGACCAAGTTGAAGCAATCATACTTTAGCTATATCATGAGAATGCATGACTCATTAGAAAATAAAATAAAGGTAGGACAGGTAGAGGGCAGAAGAGAGAGAGGGCCACACACTAGATAGATGAATTCAATCAGAGAGGTCACAGGCATAAATTGGCAGAATGTGAACAAAGCAGTGGAGGCCAGGGTGTCTTGGAGATGTCTCATCCACAGGGTTGCCATGAGTTGGTGTCAAATTAAGGGCAGCTAACAACAACAACAACAAAGTGTCTGATCTTGGAAGCTAGGAAAGGTCAGCCCTGGCTAGTACTTGGACTGCCAATGAATACCAGGTGCTGTAGGCTATATGTCAGAGGAAGAAACTGGAAAAACCACATTTGAGTATTCCTTGCCTAAGAAAACCCTATGAAATTAATGGGGTCAGTATAACAAGCAACTGGAAGCCACACACTTGGATTGAAATAAATGATTTTATCACCATCCTCTGTAGTTTGATCTGAGTACTGGGAGGGAATACAGTCCAGCCAAGCCCTTCTTTAGCTGTCATTACTATTCAAATGAAGTGTCATATTGAGTTATACAGTACTTAATTAGACAGCCCATCAGCAGAGTTCATAGGCATGCACTGCAAGAATAAAGTAATGTAGCTGTAAACTATTATCTGGAAAATGCATTGGGAAGAAACAAAGGATGTGGTACAAAACCAGAAAGCTATCTAAATAAACCTCCTGACGATGAAGAACAGAGAAGGTTATGGTGATGATGATTTTCTATCTAGAAAGAATATCAGTTCCTACATAGTTTTTAAGATTCAGATAAGTGCAGTATTTTTTTTTCTACCTACAATTAATCTGAGTTCACAAGACACTACTGAAAATGGATATTGATCATTAGAAATGATGGCAAGGCAGATAATAGCTTTAGACAAACCAAGGGAAGCAATTCCTCCAAAGCTTGCAAAGTTACATCTCATATTTAGTATCTCATTTGCACTAATTGATGAATTGCCTGGTCACTTAGAAGGTTCATTGGACATCTTCAATGTTATCATCCATCCATCCATTCCATATGCAATCATTGCACCCTGATAGACAATGGCTTCTTGCTCCGATTTCATCGACTTCTTGTAACTTAGCTCATTTCAAAGGTACTTTATTAGCATAAGCAAGATATCCAGCTAATATGGGGACTGATGGGAAGAAGGTACACAATGGCTTTGATGCTCAAAATTCCAGCTAATACTCATTTCACCAATAGTGCAGTTCGATCATTGCTAGTTCCATGGCTCTTTGTCTCCTAGGACCCATGTGGACAAAAAAAGAGGAATGGCCTCTGTCTAAATGGATATCGGTCCATGCCAGCTTAACTGAAAAGTAATTATAGCAACATCATGACAATTATAACAACATCTTGACAAAACATAGGCGTATAACTCCAACATTATCATTTTTTTTCTCTTTCTCCTGTTTGATTTTTAACACGTTTGCCTGATGAAGAAGCCAGTGGAGCTTTGAAAGCTTGCATCATGTATTTTGTGCATTTTGGTTGGTCCAATAAAGGTAGATTTTGTAGATTTTGGGTGTTATTGTATTTTGGCCATCTCATGAGAAGACATGACTCACTAGAAAAGATGATAATGTTCAGTAAGGTCAAGGGAAGTAGGAAAAGAGGAAGTCCGTGGACCAGATGGATAGTCTCAATCATGAAAGACACAGCCTTGAGCCCAAATGGATGGATTCCTATTGATGTCATTTATCAGCATAACTGCACTTCCAGATCCAGTGGTGGCACAAAGAAAAAGGATGTAGACACAGTACCCACAAAGGAAGAAGGGACATGGGCTACTTGGAACCAACAGATTTTGTCTGCTTCCCTGAGTACATGATCCTAGAAAAAGTGCAACCACCACCACAGTGCACCAACAGGATTCCATCCACAGAACTGATGAAATATGTTCTGATCCAGTACTTCCCATAAAGGGATACAAGTGATCTTTGCCCTGAAGCATTTCATCCCCCAAATGCAGTGTCTGCTTGCCGCCACCACCTGAATTTGTCTTCCCAAATCCTGAGAAGCTTGGCATCTCCTTCTGAAGTCAAGATCACACCCCCTGACACAAAATGATCATCCTGATGCTTTCATTCAAGCAGTGGTGCCATGACCTCTCTGAGACCACACAGTGTGCTCAACATGACATTTAATACAATCAAATAAAATACTGAGAGGGTTTTCAAAAACTCCAACATGTCGAGGCAGAAATCTACAGGAGATATTTAATACTAATTCTATTAGGCATCTGAGTTGTTGAATCACAACTGTAAGAAATCATAATCCAGAAGGCATTAGTGACAGATTAGCTTCAGAGGTGCCATAAAAGTGCCATGATGCTTACCTAGAGTCATGATTAATTCTGGCAATGCTTAGTGGCATTACAGCAAGGAATGGGGGTAATGCCTGCAATGTGATAGGCACTTTGTGCCAACCAAGACCACACTTGGAAAACTGAGACTATCTGTGATATTTAAAAAAAAATAGTTCAGCCAAGTATTCTCCTAGAACATATATAGGGCAAGGATGGGCAAAGTGCAGACTCAGGGCTGCATATGGCTCATAAGTCTCCATGTTCATCCCTTCTATACTCCCCTGGTCACCATTTTGTTGACCAAAGAAAAAGACTAAATTTATTTCCCCTACAAAGCCTTCAGCAACAGCAATTCCCCATTCAGGTACAAATTTAGCTTTTTGAAAATGTCTGATTTTCAAAAGCAGGGGTAGATTTCTAGCTAATCCCATTTGTGTGTGTGTGTTGAATTTCAACAGACTGGGTGGTTCCCAGAGGGTCCCAGAAGCAAAATATTAGCCTTGTTTTGAATGGCAAATGTGTTCAGAGGCAGTTTCCTGCACTGACAGTATGTGTGATATAATACACACTTGCCAGCTATCCTGATTTGGCAGAGACAGTTCCAATTAATCTTCTGTCATCCCAGTTGTACAGCTACTTTTAAAATGGCCCAGTTTCTCTTTCCTCCCCTTGTGTTCCCTCTTTGTCCTCAGCTTACTTCAATTGCTGCAAAAAGAGTTCAAAGTACAAGACTAGTTTGCATTAAATTAGGTCAGCTGTGGGGAGATAAGAGGGATGGGTGGAATGTTGCCCTTCCCTGTAAATCCAGGCAAAAGCAAACTGGTGCAACTTCTCCTATCTTATATGTTCTTCCTCATTAATAATTTCTGCCATCTTGACCACACTCTAATGTTGCTTGGCCACACATTTCCTAGTTTTCTTTTGTGAAATGTTGGAGGGTATGACAGTGGTTAGAATGTTGGCTGATGAGCTGCTCATCCTAGAACTAGGAAGTCACACTTCTGATCCTAACTGCCCCATGTAATGACTCACACGGGTGAAGCATCTCCCTGAGTAGTAAAACAAGGCTAGGAAATTTGAGAAATATTTTTATTTATTAGAAATATTTTACTTTACCCTTCAGCCAAGGCTCTATGACCTGGAATATCAAGGTTAAAAAGTCTTAAAATGAAAACATGAATCACATTTTTTAAAAAAGGCAAAATTTTAAAAGTAGAAGAGCAAATTAAATAAACTAGAATAATATTTAAAAATATCTGGTCAAAGAAATAATTCTTAATATGGCAATGAAATGATGGCAGTGGTGGCTCTGACTGAATGTCAATGAAGGTGTTTGAAGCCTAGAGAGGAAAAGAATAGTCGAAAACATTTGAATAGTGCTCAAAAACATGTTTTCTGAGTGTCAAGAAACTCTGACAAGAATAATCCTGGATTGACAAGAATCTTGGCAGTTCCAGACCTGTTCTGCATAATATATGTACAAGGTTGATTTAAGCAGAAAACAGCATTTTCTGTACAGAAAACAGCATAATAATAATGGAATAAGTCTTGAATTGAAAATAGGCTTCAAAAACTGTGATTTTTGAAAATTTTACCAAAGTGAGAAGAAAATTGCAAAAATTGCTCATTGTGTCATGTTAGGAGAAATTTAGTAAATAATTACATCGCTGTTAAGATGAGATGCAGAGTGCTATCACAGATAGGGTGCTCCATCTACTGCATAGACAAAAACTTTCCCCTACAAAGGAACCCAAAGGAAAGCTCGTCTACATTTGGGGAAATGTCTGAATCTGTCCAGGCTCTGGGACCTGACGGATTAAAGACAGTGGTGATGGGGGTGTTGGAGGAAAGGAAGTGGTGGTGGGAGCTGATGGAGAAAAAGAAGTAGTGGTGGGAGCTGGCAGAGGAAAGGCAGCGGTGGCGGAAACTGATGGAGGAAAATGGCAGCACCTGCCAGGCAGTAATCTGTCCTATCTTCCTTCCCCCAATCCCCTGAAAATCTGTTGTTCAGAGTACAGGAAATACTGGAGTTTCCAGCAAACTTTGGAGCAAAATGAGAGTTTTAAAAATCCAGTTTAAGGCATTATACTTCAAGTTTGTTGCTGATAGGGCTGTGCATTGTAAGTCCTGATCACACCAGATTTGGAGTAAATGTGTGTCCTGATCATGGCAGATTCGTGGGGCAGGGGAAGTCAAGTTTTTTTTTCCCTTGTGTAGACAATCCCTCTGAGACCCTTAAGACATGGACAGGTTAGGATGTGTCCTTCAGCTATTTGGATCCCAACCTTTTGGGGTAATGTTGCCATGGAGTCATGTTACAAAGTCAAAGGAATGGGACTTCTTGATTAACAGGAATCATGTTGTTATCTGCCAAGTCCCTCATGTTTTCCTATTCTCCCTTGAGTTTAGCTGCATTTCTGACAGCGGAAAGGTGGATATAATTTTCACAACAATTTATTTCAATGAGCTATCCTGTAGTACAAACAATAGGGATGAGGGTCTTGAATCTTGACTGGACAGTTAAGATCCATCAGTTTTACAAAATATCTGCTCCTGGTGGAGATACAAATTCTGAAACTGGTTTGTTAATATAGATCAGGGGTAGGCAACCTTTCCCCTTTAAGGACCGAGGGACTTCAGCTCCCAGAATCCCAGGAGCTATTGGCCAACATGGGACTATTGGCCAACATGGCTGAGGCTTCTGCGAGCTGAAGTCCCTTGGCCCTTAAAGGGGAAAGGTTGCCTACCCATGATATAAATCAACAAAGCTTCTGTATTCTTGGGTTCCCCTTAGGAATGTTCATATGGTGAGTGTTGTGATGAACACTTGCACTTGAAAAACTGAATCCACATCATTGTACATAGGATTTTTTGTACAACTGATCTTCACTGAGCATTTGCTCCACATGCCTGCAACAATCACTACAGAAATAATTAGGAGAAGAGGAACAAATGTACTTGATGAAGCTATGAACTAGAATGTTTAATCACAAGTAAACATATTTGAGCACAGGTGTGACTGACTGCCATTACTTAGAAAGGGAGGATGGAAGAAGTTGAATATAGGATACGTTCTTCCATCTTGCTGGTTTAATGGGCAAACTCAAAGAATTTAATTCAGTGTTCTTCCCTGTTTCTTTCCAGACATATATGTTTGGATAATACAGTACAGTTCATCTTACGCAATAGTTACTAGTCTCTTAGGTAAAAGTAAAGGTAAAAGTATTCCCCATTGACAAAGTTGTCAAGTCGTGTCTGACCATTGGGGGTGGTGCTCATTTCTGTTACTAAGCCAAAGTGTTGTCAGAGACTACTCTGTGATCATGTGGCCAGTATGACTGCAGAGAACACTGTTTACCTTCCCACCAAAGTGGTACCTATTTATCTACTTGCATTTGCATGCTTTGGAACTGCTAGGTTGGCAGAAGCTGGGACTATTGATGGGAATTCACCCCATCATGCAGCACTTGGGCCTCAAACTGCCAACCTGCCAATCTTGCGATCAACAGAGTCAGCGTCTTAACCACTTGAGCTACTGCATCAAGTGCACTGTACTAGTCTCTTAATTACCATATATTGTTTACAGTCTCACTGCTAATAATAAATGATGGATAATAAGTAATTTCTCTCCAGACACCATACTTAGATCCTAAAATCCTTGTGTAGACAAGCCATCTCTCAAGAAACAGAAGCACAAGGAGGACAAACATAAGAGGTGAATTACACAAAATACACTCAAAAACACAGAATTACATGTACATATTAGTGAAGGCAAGCATGTATTTGAAGTATTGTGCTAGGAGCACAGTGAAGAACAGGAATGGAAAGAGTTAACCACCCCTTCTCTGACTGCTGTTTCTCTGCCCCATACAAAAGCCATTTTTCCTTAAAAGAAGGGGTTGTCAGAGTTCTGCTACATGTGTTTGCATGTAACAGTAGTTCATCACTGAAACTGAGTGGCAATGGATAAATTAAGGGGGGAGGGATTTCACAAACCAATCTGCCTTCAGAATCAGAGGTGATATTGCGAGAAATGCTCTTCTTGTCAGTTGTGAGGCAGATCTTTATTTAGTAATGCCATTACAGCTTGTTTGCTTCTTTCTTTCTGAGGATGTGTAAAATGAAAAAAAAGGGGGGGGATTATTGGCAGAATAATGCAAGACTCATTATTCTAAGAAAGCAAAAGGGCTGGTATCAAGTCTTGTAACTGTTGGCTATCTGGTGAGGCTCAAACCCAAGCAGTGGGTCCACTGCCAACCCCACTATAGCACCCCCATAGCCCTGCTGTTCTTCCTCCTTGTGCTTGTCTCCTCTGAGGAAGTGATCACTCATCAGTGCATGGAAAAGGAGCAACAAACTCTGTTTGACTTCACCACACCCTCTGAACAGCTGTGCAGACTGGGCCCCAAAGGAAAAGGCAAATGAATAGCCCATGGCAATGAACAACGAGGAGCAGAGGTGAGCCCCCTCAAGGTGGAAACCCATTGAGAGTATCTTGACTTAGGCCAAATAAAAAAGGGCCACTGTCATACTGACCCAGGTAATCTATGGCACAGACATCTCTATTAGCTTTCGGTGGATGAAGTCTCACTGAAGCCCTCAGAAGTCTTTTTAAGGCTTTTTTTTTTTTTGCATGCCCCCATTGTCCTCAACTGGCCTTCTTCTAAACAGTAAATCCTCCACAGAGTGAGATGTTCACAAAGAGAGGTACTTCCAGAATCCTGCAACCAGCCTGGCCACTGGTAATCCAAACAGACACTTTCCCAGCTTCTGACTTTGAATATGGTTCAAATAACTCTTTACATGCACATAGTATAATGACAATATACTATGGGATACTGAGAAAGGAAAGATTTGTCCAAAAAAAATCAATACAAAACTACAAAACATTGTTTACCCTCCTTTTCAATTCTGTTTTTTTGGGGGGGTTGTTTTGTTTTGTTTTGTTTTTTTCCTGTTCATTGGCAGAATTCTATCCAGGATTCTCTCTACCTGGACCAGACACACACTCACCTGGGTCGGTTTGGTGGGGAAACCAGATGATGCATAGTCCAAATGCCAGTTGTGGTATGAACAGACAATGCCCAGGCTGTTAAGCACCAGAATCAGGATATAACCCCCATAAAATGCATTTTAAAACTTACTTGTTATTCCGGATCTTCCCAGATGACCTGGATCCCTCCTTTCCAATGCTGTTCAAAATGCATTCCTCTGAGCCTCCCAGCATATCTGCTGCTGCCACCAGTCACTTGCTCTGAGGTCACAATGAAGTGCCCAGCCAAGCCCCTTACAATGGGGAAGGGTTGGCACAGCTCCAGAGTCAGGATACTCCAGACTGCCCTGCACCAGTGCAAACAAGGCCTATATTTCTCTTTGGGAACAATGTTTAGAACATTATTACCTTTCACAATGCAGTCCTAATCAATTAGTTAATGTTTTTGACCTTAGTAAGGTGTAAGGCCATTTCTAATTTAGGACAACACTACTTGAAGATTGCCTAAGCCACTATTGATTTTTTTACTTTAAAAAGTTTCATCACACTCTTTGGGGGATTGTTTTCCAAATTCTTTACTGCTCATGTTTACTCAATTTTCAATAGGTAAGAGCCAAATTGTTGATCAAATTACCAGCTGGAAACCCTGAAGAGAGATTAGTTCATCTGAGAATAGCACTTCCATGTTTGACTTAAAGTCAAGCAAGATACAAGTTTAATCAAGGGTAAACTAATCACAATAGTTCAGCAAAAGATACCAGGTCCTTGTCATGGTAGTCAAGGCAGGATTCTCTTGAAATCAAAACATACAGGTGACTATTGAACAATTTGAGAATGAGAGCAAAGTGGTTGTGTAAATTTACAAAACCACAGATCAATGCAGTTCAGCATGATATGAACTTATTCCCAGCCCTAGAGGTGATTGGTTTTGCCTGTGACCCAATGACAAATATTTTGTACATGAAACCTACTTTTGACCTTTTGGCAACTTTATTGGTGTGCATATTAATTTACTGCAATTATATATATATAGGTTACATCTTTTTTCAACTACAATCCTTTGTAGCTACCAAAAGTGCTTCCAACCCTTGAGGCTTGCTTTTCATATGGGAAGTACATGCTTTCAAATGATAGCTAGATAGTTGTTGTTGGGTTTTTTAAAGTATCATTTGGAGCATGTATAGAGGTTATAAATGCACAAACTAAAATTAAATACTCACTTGTAGGTGGCTCTTGGTGTCATGTTAATTTTTCCATCCCCAATTCCTCCTCAAAATCCACCTTTTCCCATGACCCCTTTGGTACAGATTCTAAGCTCCTACCATCCTAGCTACCCTACAGCAAAGTTTGTGACTCTCCAGCTGTTAATGAAATGCAACTTCCATCACCAGTTGCCTTGCTGGTAGGGACAATGGGAACAGCAGTTTAAAAATTATGTGGAGGGCCACAGATTGCCCACCATTTCTTTTCTATTTCTATGCCTAGGTACCTGAAACTGAAACCAATGGATATTCTTCCCTATCTCTCTTTGTATGTTCCTCCTCTTCCTTTGTATCAAATTGTAGTTTGTAAGGTTCTCAACTTAGAGTTCCTCTTCTGTGATAACACAGAATAACCAAATAATGAAGCAGAGTTTGAAGGACACTTGAAATTGTCTAGTCCAATCCATACTCGGTGCCTGATGTTTTAATGCAATGCACAACTATAGCAACCTGAATATATGGCTGACCAACTACTGCTTAAATATTTGCAGTAAAAGGGAACCCATCACCTCCCAAAGCAATCTGTTCTAGTATATACAATTCATAATATTTGGAAGTTCATCTTCAGCCAAAATCCTCTTCCCTATCTTTCTGGTTAGTTCTACTCCAGTCCTCTGGAACAATAGAGAAATGTTCTGCTCCAATATTCATGTGACATCCTTTTTAATATCTGGAAAACAGCTCTCATGATCTTCTCTTGATCTTCTTTTTACCATGCTGGACATACCCTGTTCATCCAACCTTTTCTACTAGGAAATGGTTTCAGTTTTCCATGTTTTTTGTCATCCTGAGCACCCTCATCAAGTTTCTCAATGGCTGTGGATGTGACCTGACCACTGCAGAATAGAATGCAACTACTGTTTTTTCATCATCATAGTCATCATCTAAATCACTATCTAAGTTATGATCTAAATCATCAACCATCAGCTATACCCTCTAGCAAGTTACGGCACACTTTCATGGTGGATTGCAGCTTCCAGACAGTGGTGCAGTTCGTCTACTGTGGGTTTTATTCCAGACTATAAAAGAGATAACCAAACTGTTCAACCTATTTGGGGGGTAGGCTCTTTTGAACAGGCCCCTTAAGGTCTGGAATTAAATCCAAAGTAACATCACTGCACCACTTTTATATCATCTTGCATGCATTTTATTTGGAGGGCTACCAATATACTAGCATGTTTATGGCATGAATACAATTCTATATTGTTCATATTATGTGTCCATCACATTTGAACCACTTCCTTGCTCCAAACAGCTCAGATACAAAGCATTCCTGTGGAAGACGTGTCATTAAAGAGGCATCCACTCACCATCAGGAATGACAGGCAAAACACATCAGTCAGGCTGCTGAGCAAGGTAAGAATATTTACAAGGACTTCTGGTGATCATCCAGTAGCCTAGTACTCTGCTTTGCCCTAATACTTTAATGGATAATTTTTTTAAAAAAAAGAACATTTTTTTTAAATAGGAGCCTTCCCCCACCTTTTATAACTGATTGCTTCAGAAGCTTCCATTTATGTGTTTACTTCCTTTAAAGTAACAGGAATTGGTACCCTAAATGGTAGCCTCGACAACATCTAGTTGTAGAGTCCATCTTGTTGAGAAATGAGTATCAGTGTGAAAACAGGAATACCCTTGAACATTTCACAGATGAAAACTAAGACATATGGCTAGGCAACATCAGAGTATAGTCAAGATGACATAGGTTATTAATGAGGAAGAACAGAAGTTCTAGGAGGAGCAATTTGCTTTTGCCTGAGCCTACTAGGAATGGCAAGATTCTTACCCTACTCAGTTTGCAGCAATCAAACTCAGTTTGCAGCAATTGAAGTAAGCTGAGGACAAGGGGAGGAAAGTAGGAGGAAAGGAGTGAAGATGGGACATTTTAAGAGAAGATGGAAAAGTGGGATTAGAAGGGCTTAACTGGGATTGTTCCTGTTAAATTGGGAAAGTCTGAGGGTATGAACAGGTTGGGAATTTGACAGACAAAACTGACTATATGTTCTGTGCTCAATCTTTTTTAAAAAAAACTATAGGTTCTAGAAAATTCTGGGAATTGTCAAAAGTAACTTTCCCCAAGCTTTGAGTGTAGGATATTTAACTGAGGTAAGAATATTTGACTGAGAAACTAGAGAGACTCTGCTTGACCAAGTGGAGAATACTGGACCAGATGGACAATTTGCCTGACCTGGAATAAACCCAGGTCCCTTCCTATAAAAATCCAACTGGGTGTAGTCAATGAAAGAGCTAACAAAGAGTTCACTTTTGTATGATTTTAAGCACTCATGAGGAAGGAAATCTGATTCTCATGATTTTTTTTAACACATTGGTCCTCAATAAATCATGGCCCTTCTTTCTGAGAACAGTTTTTTTCTCCTCATTTGTTGTATTTAGTGCTTTTCTCTTTTGGTTTCATGTGTCCTAATAATTATCATCCCCCCTCCCCACTTGTAATGCTGTTTACATTTCTGAAAATGTGCAGGTTAAATGAAAAGTCATGTCACATCTAGTTTGGCCCTCACTTGGCTTGGAACCAAATGGTGCACAGTCCACTTACTAGATTCCTCAAGGCCCCCCTGCTGCATGTGTTGCTGAATTATCATTTCCTTTGTCTGGAAAGTAAGAATGAGAGCAGAATATGCTGCCCATGTTTTTACTTTTGAAAAGGAAAGGAAAGGGATAAAAACCACTAGTTCCCCCCTCCGCTGTACAAGTTACTGAGCTGAATTACAGAGAAGAAGGTTGGATGATTAACAGCCTTCCTGTACTTCAACATCCCAGTCATTACTCACTCCAGACCTGAGGCTTCTCAGTTACATAGCCCCACACCGAGACCAGCCATTTTTTTCCCCACTGAATGAAAAGGCAGTCTGACCAAAAACAAACTTTCAATCCCTGAGGCTTGGCATGCCTCAGGTCCCTCACCGTATTTAATCAACAGGAAGCTAAACACTTTCAATCTGCAATGGCTCATTTGCACAAGGAGCTGTGGGCTTTTGCTCTGTGCCAGTCGTAATAACTCTCCTCGTTTCCTTTTCTGTGGAAGACTTTGATAATTTTGTTATTTCTCAGTGTTGGGCTCATCTTTTGAAGATTTTTTTTATCTGATTGCCTCCTAGGCCTTGTCTGCATGGGCCAAAAAGTCCGTTCCCACCCACCCACATTTTGGCATCATCCTCTTTGGATGACACACATCCCAAACCCCAGTTCTGGTGCGAGACGTCTGGATGATGTTTGGCACCTTTTGCACTAGAACCAGGGTATAACAGCCTTAAAACATTTTTTTAAAATACAGTCATCCCTCCCTGTTCACAGGGGATCCATTCCTGGGGGGGGGGGGGGGGGGACACAAAATATTAAAAACGTGGATATTCAAGCCTCATTGACTATAATGGCAGTGCGCTCCCATGTGTGTGCCATGGGCACACATGCCATTTTGTCCCTCCTGGCTTGCTGTCTGAGGAAATTCAAAACTGTGAACAGAGAGTCCACAAACAGGAAGGGATGACTGTATACCTCTTGCTCTGAAACTTCTGAGAAAATCCAGAGCCCTCTATTCTTGTGCTTCATTGGCGGTCTGCATGGGCATCTACTGAGCTGTCTGATGCATCTGCCACTGCTTCAGGTTGCTTACTCTGACCTTAAAAGCAAGCAAGCCATGGCAATGGTGGATGCACCAGGAGGTTCACAGGATGCCTGTGCAGACAGCCACCATGGCACAGGAATGGATGGCTAAGTAACAGTGGCAGATGTAGGAATCTGTGGAGCCAAGATACTGGAGTATCCTGGCCAGTGCAAACAGGACCCTAGACATGACCAAGGATTTTCTTTCATTGGCAGAAATGTCTCATAGGACAAGGAGGAAAGTCAAGCTTTATCTCAGAATAAACATTATTATGCATGAGGAGAGGGTTATGGGCACAGATGTGCCCAGAAGAGCCTGCCCCATGACTTACTCAGGGGCCATTTAGCACTACACAATTAGAGCACTATGATTCCATTTCAACTGCTATAGCTGCATTCCATGGATCCTAGGATTTGTAATTTGTTGGGCCACTTGAGCTCTCTTTCTGAGAATTCTAGACTTCCCTCTTTGAAATGCAGATCCCAGGATTCTGTGGAATGTTGCCTTGGCCCTTAAAGTGGAATCATAGCACCATGTCTGCATAGTGTGAAAGGCCCCCTTTTCTTTGTTTTAGTTCATTTTTTTTCCAAATATCTCATGCAGATAACAGACACGAACATAGTACAAAATGAGGCAATTTGACAGGGCTGAAGTCTGTAGCAAAACACATTCTTTGCATGTAAGAATCCAGGTTTAGGTGAATGTATGTGCATTCAAGTTGCTTGCCAATTTCATAGGCAAGGAATATTTAGAGATGGCTTTGCCTGTTCCTTTCTTTGGTTTAGCTTAGCAAATCAAGGCAGAGTTTGATAAGACTCTGAAAACCTGGGAATTCTAGCCAGTCAGTAGATATTGGGAAAATCATTTCCTCCTACATTCAAATATGCTAAATGTCAAATTAACCCTCTCCCAAACCATATGATTTCTAAATGTTGATAAATTTGACTGCATGCCTGTAGAGCTTCAGGACTGGTAGAGAACCTTGACAATGTGTAATGTATCGGCTAACTCCACTCCAGGAACACAAGCCTTCAGTACATTCAGAAAAGCTTTATTAAGTAAACAGTAACTCACTGTACACAGTTGTTTTCAAGACTGAGGAATTTTCTCCAGTTACTCCTGTATACGTAGAGTTCAAACAGTCCAACCATCACAAAAGTCCTCACCCCATTTGTTAGCAACTCTAAACTTATTCTTTTCCCAGATCTGGCCCCTCTTTCTTTTCCCTCTTTTCCAAGCTACAATTCCCATAAGAATGAGCTTGATCACTGGCAACTCATACATCCTCCCTACACAGGTACTCATGCCTTCTCCCAGCCTTACCAATGGGATAACATAACCCATCATCTCACATTTACATACACATATTCAAACACAGCAATTAAGCATGGCAGGACCATGTCTAGACCATGATCCTGACAGTAAGGGATTTTGGCAGCTGCTGTTTACCTAATATTTTGTAGGCAAACACATATGCCTAAACTAGGATTGGCTAGAGCAGAATCCTGTTCTTTCTCACCTCATCCCTTGTTTTTTGCATTGTTTACTGAAGATACACTGCTGGAACCTGATACCAAAAAGTCTGCATTTCTCCAGCCCTCTTTCACCATAATGCTGCTAAAGCAATTTAGCAAATGCTACTAAAACAAATGATGAAAAACCTCCCAATTTCATCACAGAAGATGAAGAGAAAAGGAGGGCTAGGTATCAAAAGTTCTTATAAAATGGAGCTTCACTGTCAGAGGCAGTGGTTCTAACTCTGGAGATTATTGCACCACAAAATAAAGCAACTGATCCCCAACAGGATACAGTCATGTTTTGGATTGCTACCAGATATTATCATACTCAAATCGCTGCCGCTGCCACCATGCAAATGCAATCCGGTTGCAGCCCAGGTCCCAGCCATTTCCAAAAGGGAAATGGGAGCTTGCTGTTTTGGAAAAAATCAGCTGGCTAAGCACCGCTGGGTCCTGGGCTGCAGTTGGATTGTAGTTGCCCAGCAGCAGCAGCAGCAGTTTGAGTATGATAATATCTGGTAGCAATCTGAAACGTATCCCATTGGGGAACCAGTCACTTTATTTTGTGGTGCAATAATCCCCACAGTTTCTGTTCTTGCAGCTGCCAGTGGTTCTCTCTAGGGTCATCCCTACTATTAGGCCAGTGAACACAGGTAGCACGTTTGAGCTATCGTGAAAGGGCAACACTTCATGTTATTAACTATTCATATTGTCATTATTGTCCTTTATTGACAGGGATGGGGACAAATGTTGGTGCAATTTACTGCCTCAAGTACCTCTGGCTTTGAGGGGGAGGGGGACAAGTTTTTGTTTCATTTCAGATAGTCAAACATCATTCAAGGGGTAAGATTAGTTTTTCCTGATGTTGTTTTGTCTTTTATTGGCCTTAGGGACCCTACATATTGACTTTTGTTTACAAGTGATCTTCTGATGGGAAATAGTGCTAGGTAGCACCCACACCTTGTGTCTCACACCCCTAAAGGGTGGGAAAGATACTAATCCTTGATCTTGCTTTTTTGTAGAGCCAAACTGTAACAACAGTAACAACAACAGAGGCAAAGTGCCAATTAGTTTCATGCAGCGTGAGCTATCATAATTCGTAACCAGTTTTATCAGGTAGATAAAAACATCCCAACATTTGATAGCAATTAAAGGAGCATAGTAACATAGCAGTCCAGCAAGTGTTATTTTGAGAAACAGAAGATATGTAGGCTTAAAGGACACATCAGTCAGGAAGTTAGACAAGAACTTTCTAACATGATCAGAGAAGCCAGAATAAATTTCTGACTCCATCCAGGTACAACTAAGTCTAGTGCCACCTATTTATTTTACAATATAATGACGCTGTTCATGGGATGCAAATTTGACTTGGGGATTGTCTACACACTAAGAAAATCTGTGTCCACCTAATAGCCACTGCGATACAGCCACACAGCATTCTTGAAGATTCACAGTGCTGTTGCTGTGAATGTGCAGGGAATGAGGTTCAAAGGACTTTAACACAGTTTAAAAAAACAAAAAAACTCACCTTTGCACCAAACTTTTTGTAAAATTCAGTTTTTCTAGAGTGTGGCCAGTGCTCCAAGACAACTTAGGTGTGAAACTGGGGTGGGAGAAGTTTTTGGTGGGCAAGACTGATTGGATCCAATAAGCCAAGTGTGTGTGGCTGTTGTTGTTGTTGTTATTATTATTATTATTATTATTAACTTCACTATATGTTCAGCCATGATATTACTGGTGAAGGGTTAGGCTGTCCCTCCTCCTCCACCCTGCCTGAGTGTCACATTTATTTTTACTCTTTTACTCTTCCCTACTCTGATCCCAACCCCCCGCACTCAATCAGCATTGTCTCATCTTTGTTTTTACATCACTTGCAACCCCTCTTTCCCTTCCAATGCTCTCCCATCATTCACTCACCCACTCATACTGAGATCTGCAATATATATATGCAGATCTCTGCACAAGAGAGTGAGTGAATGGTTGGGGGGAACATGGGGTAGTGTATGAGATCTCCATACAAATGAGCGAGCGAGTGAGTTGATGATGGAGGGTGAGGATTGGAGGACTGGAAGAGGGAATGTGTATGCTCCGTTCACTAAAATAAAAACAAAGATGACAATATGCTGATCAGATGTGGGAATTGGGGAAAGAGTAAATACAGCAAAAACGAATGAAACGCTTGGTTGGTGGGGAAGAAGAGGGAGGGGATAGCTCGATCTAACTCTCTCATCATTGATCTCATGGCTGAACATTTTCGTAAATAAAAGATAAATAAAAAAATTTCTCCATCATGTGTGTGTGTGTGTGTGTGTGCGTGCGTGCGTGTATACATACATTTAAAATTCCCTCACTCATTGTGGTGAAAAAGGGGGAAAGGGGATTAGATGGGGAGGCACCAAATGAGAGTTTAAGGTGGTATTAGATTGACAGGCAAAGAATAACAGCTATTGGTTGATAGGTTGATACTTTCTGGAAAAAGGAAAAAAACAGTGGTGCAGAAATAGTTATGTGGCCAAAAATAATGTGAAGGAGAGAATCTGTTTTGTTCAGAGAGTGGTTGCCTTTACCTTCCTCTGAGGCTGAGACAGTGTGACTTGCCCAAGTTCATGTATTCACACCCTGGACTCCCAAATTCCTAGTCCAGGACTCAAACTGCTACACCATGTTGGTTCTTCAAGTTTCTCTTTCTGTATATCGGTGTGCTTTCAAGTCGCCTGTCAACTTATAGTGACCCCATGAATTTCATAGGGTTTTCTTAGGCAAAGAATGCTCAGAGGTGGTTCAAAGTTTGCCATAATTCAGAAACATCCTGAAGGCATACGCACAACAACAACATGTTCCAAACAACCAATATCCCCTCCCTTACCACTACTCCATGCTGCTCAAAAAAGAGGGAAGGAACGACAGATCAGGCTTGAATCTTAGCCACACTTGACATGTGTTCAACACTGTGAGCTGAAACAATCTGTTGTTTTTTTGTTTTGTTTTTTACAGGCCTCACACAACTGAACAGGAGAAGACAGAGAGAGGAACAGTTTGCAATCTGAACACTGAACATGGGTGTTGTTTTTTTTCTGATGAGCTCATGCCCTCAAATCAAACGCCTCTTGCATTGTGGTGTGTCCATTACTTAAGATCCGAATCTTGCAGCCTGCATGCATTAAAAGTGTTCCCACTCCCACACATTCCCATCAGAGCTTCAAGAATGCAAGCTTCTGCCCGCAGAGCAAAGCCTCCTCTTTGTTCTCAAAGTAGGTTTAGCTGTCTCAAGGTTTTCCTGGGGCTCTTAAGCCTTGTCTTATTCTTTCTCCTCCTCTCATTCTCTAGTGTTTGAGGTTAAGAAGTATGCTACAGTATTCAATAAATCGCTTGGCACAGCGTATGACAAAACAAGAAAATGTAATTCAGATTAAAGTCACCCTCTGGCTAAAGTGATAGTTTATTAAGTAAACTGCAGCCCTGCCAATCAAGTCTGCTGGCAAGCAATCCCTTGACATTAATCTTTTTTGATGTGATTTAAGGTACACCTGGGCCTTTGTAGAGTATCTCCCATAATTTCTTTCCCATCTCGCTGGATCAGGCTGCTGTGCTTGGCGGGGGTTGACAAATTCCCCAAGTAATCCCTCAAAAGATTGGAGAAATGCTCCAAACGCTCCATTAAATTTATTTTCCGTGCTTTAAGAGACCCAAAACTATGTCCAATAAATAAGTGTTCCTTATGATTTATTGAAATGCTGGTCTGATTTAAAGTTATGAAGAGGGGGGGATGTCGCCCTTGGGAGTTTGAAGACCAGCTCTTCAAGTGAGTCCAGATGTGCTGTTTCTCTGGAGAGGGGGAGAGATGTGGCAGCACTGCAAAGAGGAAAGGGGGGAGAGAGAGATTAGCCCAAATGCTAAAGGTTTCCAAGTGACAATAGGAGAACCTTGTTTCCAAGCTTTAACATAAAATGTCCCCAGTTGTGTTTTCTTTCTTGCAAAATTTATTATGGTTGTAGTTACTGGGGGAATCATCAAAAGCCTCATTCTGGCCCTTGCTTTTGCACAGCTCCTTTGATAAATATGATACTTAGAAATATGCCTCCCACAAGACAGAAAAGCCATAGAGTTAAAATGAAGTAATCTGTCAGTAAACTCACAGGAATCAAAGCCAGAATGAAACCTGTAAAAGAGAGAAGGGAGGGAAGGGAGGAACAGAGGGAGGAGAAGCCTTTGCACTAAAGCATTTTTTAGGAGAAGACAGAGATGAAGGACTGTCCTTTATACACTATATTTATCTGGAAAATTAAAAGTGAGGATTTTTTTTTAAGCCTTTATGTTTGGCTCTGGAACAAAGAGTCTTCCTGGCTTTCTGAAATCCTGGGGCCTAAGGCTGTATCCACATAGGCAAAATACCATGCCATCCCCCATTCTCAAAGTGATCAGTCCAGACCACTCTTTCTGAGGTCAGAACAAGGTACCCAGCCATGTGGTTGATGCTGGGCATCTCATTTTTGGCCTCAAAGGGAGTGGCTCATAGTGGAAGTGGTGATGGTGGGTGCCATAGTGGGACACCCATATGAACAGCTATCTGCCATCACTCTGACGTGCCCAGGTAATGGAAAGATGTCAGGACAGAACACTCTGGGCTGCTCCTGAGTATTCTGGCCCATTTGGATTCCATGTTAGTATGCATGGGCACATCCAGCCATGCATTTGTTGTTGAGTGCCTTCAAGTTGTTTCCAATGTATGGCAACTCTAAGGCAAACCTATCATGGGGTTTTCTTGGCAATATTTGTTTAGAGGAGGTTTGTCATTGCCTTCCTTTGGGGCTGAGAGAGTGTGACTTGCCCAAGGTTACCCAGGAGTTTCATGGCTAAGCTGGGTATTGAACCCTGGTCTCCAGAGTCATGGCACAAAACTCAAACCACTACACCATGCTAGCTCTTTGGATAGTAAGGATAGACTCTAGGATGAAAGAGTGTCATATTGAGGAGTGAGCAGGCTTGTTTTCTGATGCTCCAAAGAACAGGACCTGGAGCAATGGATGCAAGCTACAGGAAAAAGAGATTCCAGCTCAACATTAGGAGGACCTTCCTGACAATAAGGGCTGTTCAACAGTGGAAAACTCTCCCTTGAAGAGTGGTGGAGTCTTCTTCTTTGGAGGTCTTTAAATAGAGGCTGGATGGCCATCTGTTGGGGGTGCTTTGATTGTCAGTTCTTGCATGGCAGAGGGTTGGACTGGATGGCCCTTGTGGTCTCTTCCAACTCTATAGTTCTATGATTCTAAATTAAAAATAAAGCTGCCTTAAGTTCTGGGTTCTAGAAGAAAGCACTGTATAAACCAGATAAACAAATAAGTAAGAAAGAATATGTACCCAGATATTTTGTGATCTCCTCAACCCAGCCATGCATACCACTTTCTTTTTTATCATCCATGTGCAAGATGTCCCCTTTCTGCTATACACACTGAGGTTTTGCCGTGACATACAGTCTTTATTATAGCAATAGCAAGTATATTTCTATACCACTTCTCAGTGGTGTACTCCCTAGGCATTTGACAATGTGTTAGTCAATTACCCCCAGCAAGCTGGGTACTCATTTTACCAACCGATGAAAGGATGGAAGGCTGAGTCGATTTTGGAGCCCTCTAGGATTGAACTTACAACACTGTAGCTGCAGTACCAGCATTTAACCACTGTGCCACCAGGGCTTTTTATTTTCATTTTTATAATCCCCGCACAGCTTTTTGCACCATTGTAGAAATTATTTTAAAAAAACGAAGGATGCTTAGGGTGAGGGGCATTGCACTGTCTTGAAATCACTTACCAGTTATGTCTGGAGGTTGGCTTTAATCTAAGTGATGATAAAAAGGCACCATGTGTATAAGCAAAGACATGTGATTTGTTTGTTTGCTTCTTTGTTTGTTCCAAAGTGATTTGTATGATTATGTCAGTTTTGTATTTCAGAAGAAATACAAAGTATAGACCCCAGAGGTGGAAAACCTCACAATGAAACATTTTGAAATATTGTCATCCACCTTTTGGCTAAGGAGCTTACTTAGATAAAGGGCTCATCCAGAAGTGGAAAAAAGTCTTTGGAACTATCAAGAGTTTACAGATCTTATTTGTTTTGATTTAACCCACATATTCCCAAGTGTGCATCCAAACTCTTTTTTGAAATATCCCAAGTTTTACTCCCATTGACCATGAGTCACATCTAGACTCATGCAACATCTCAGAAATTGACCTTTGAACACCTTTATTATTATTCAGAAATTATACAGCCAAAGTGTTTAAATATTGCTTTAGCAATATTACACTAGTTTGACATTAGGTTCCTTTTATTTTGGTGCAAATATTCTTCTTTCTCTCATTTGACCCATGCTGAATCTGTGTCCTGAGAACAATAACTGTATTTACTGGCAGTGGCCATCTTTGCTAGTTCCAGGATAATACAAACAGACAGCCATGTAGAGATACATTCATTTTGGAGAATATTATGTTAAGTTAAACTGACCAGTGAAGTATGGAAATTCCTTGGTAATCGTGGAAGAACCCAGAAAATACTTCAGGATGAGGTATTCATCATATGAATCTCCATAATAAAATCAGTTCCTACAGGAACAAAACCTGACGATTTCAGAGACTTTTGTAGTCACAAAGCTACAAATCCTAGGTTCTGTAGGATGCAACCATGGCAGTTAAAGTGGTGTCAAACTGCATTATTTCTACAGCGTAGATGTACTCTTAGGGGCTATTCGGACATTTATTTATTTTTAGCAAGACTATCTGAACAATCTGACTCACACATTCCAGTTTTGTTGTTCACACTATTTTTTAAAAAAAATCAGAACTATATCTATGCACATCTCTGTGAGTTCTCTTGCTCACATATGTCAGCACTGTGAATAAAGATGAAGTTGATGATGCGGACGTATTCAAAGCAAATTCAAGGCATGCAGAATTTATCCCAGTTTATCCCTGGTCTATTGACATGGGTTCTGCAGACAGTCAACAATGTGACTCCTTTAGGAAAACTCAGGGGACGGGAATTGAGATCAATTATCCTGGGTTAAGTGGGGGTTTTGGCAGCCCCCCTCCAAAAAAAATTACTTGGATCCATTTGAAATGCATGTGAACAACCCACATTCTACCAAGATTATTTTCACTGTCTGATTAACCCCTCAGATGATGATGGTGGTGGTGATGGTGATGATAGAGAGATTTACAATCCTCCTGTCAACCTGCACTCTGAAATATTGATCTGTACTATGTGGTTCCTAATCTGAATTTATAGAGGAGTGCAGAGATGGCTCCATTCCTCTGTAGACACCTTTGCTTCCTCCTTGTGATTCTTGACTGGCTTGGATGGAGTTAAAAGGGAATTGTCTCTCATGCAGCACCTGTATTTGCACTGCTCAATCTTCAGTTTACTGTAATAAAATCATTTAATACTGTCATAATTTTTTGGCACAGCCCATGTTTACGATGAGTGATATGGAATGAGGCTGACTGACAGTCGCCTGATTAAAACAGTAAATCAAAAGTGAAGTTGCTTTTTAACAGGAAGCAACATGAAAATCCAGTTTGAAGCTCAGACTTTCAGTATTTGTGGTGTGGCTGCAGTTAAGAGTCATCAGATGGGCGCACCTCTCCTCAGAACTTCAGCCAAGCTCTGCAGAGCCACCCCACTAGAAAACTGTAAAGAGCAGAAACAACAATAACATGCTTTCTCTTGAAGCCTCAGCACTTACCAGCAGTTGGGGTTAAGTAATAAACACTATGAGAACACCCTGAGGCAACAGCACCTCAAGACAAGATCAGGAAAATAGGAACATACAAAGTAATATTCTTTTGCCTGTTAAAGTTGGACAAGGCCCCTTTGATCTCCTTTCCCATTTAATAATCATATTTTACACTCTGGTCCCTAAATGATGTAAAATTTAGGATTGCCTTATCAAGGTTGGTTTCCCTGGAATCGAAGGAGGGGGACAACTGATATGAATATGTGTCTGTCTATCTATCTTGCCATGCTATTGTTATTTACACATTTTATGGAACGAGATTGGAATGGGCAGAATCCATCCCAAAACAGAATCAGTATAAACCTTAAAATTCAACAAGGTGAAGTTGATTTCAGGAGATGGGCAAAGGAAGGTGTTCCATGCAGAAGCCAATTTTGCATGATCAACTCATTTCGTGGATCAGAGGTGGAAGCACTTTAAGATTTAGCTACACCACCTAGAGCCAAGAACAAAATGGTAGGCCAAAATGGTGGACATAAAATTTTGTGTTCTCTGCACATGTTCAGCCCAGGAGTTTCTTTACAGTACCAGAACTGAAGATTACATTCAAACCTTTTCATACTCTGATTCAATCCTGTTTCTTCCTCCTACACATGTCCCCTGCAAAACATTCTTGGCTAAAATCTTGTTGGTGACATTTCACATGTAACTCTGGGTTACATCATGTGTATATCTCCTTTTGTAAAAAAATTTTTCTTTAATTTGTTGTTGTGGAAGCCACCTTGGGTCCTAGCCTGAGAAAAAGACAGCATATAAATAAATAAATAAGTAAAAACAAAATTGGGAAAGTGTGCAAGAGGCTATTCACTAGCCCTTTGTGGCCCTTCTAAAACCGCCCTCCTATAACAGCTATTGGACCCTGGCAGGTGGTGGTGCTGTTTTCACTTACTGGCCAAAATGTAATGAGAGTGACTCAGGTGAGCAAGAAGGGACCCATCTCAGGTGCAAAGGCAGCTGGAAGGAAGAGAAACAATATTAATCACTCAGATTGAACGCAACCTTGTTTTCTTTCCCTTGCAGCCATGATGGGTCATATCTTGGTTGCCACATCCCCTAAATCTCCCTGCAACCACAGTGCCCCCCAGGAGCTTGAGAACTGCCAAAAGAGAGAAGTGCAGAGTTGTTTGTACAGAGCATTCATTGTTCTTTGCCCACATGAAACAGGTTCTCGGCCCTTGATTTCAGCAGCCTGTGATGGGGAAGAGGAACACTTTTTGTTGTCCCTATAATTAAAATTTTGAGAGTTATGGACTGTTGCCAATTGACTACAGGTCACCAGGCAATTTTCCAGTAGATCTTGATTGACCTTCTCTCTACCCCTACCTTAGTTGGCATACAAATTGGGTATACGAGAAGGCAAGAGAAATGCATGAAGGCGCGAGAGAGTTTGTGTGTGGTTAGAGATAGGGGAAGATAGTAGGTGAAAAGAAGTTGAAGAGGGTGAGAGAATGTAGCAGAGTGTAAGGAGTAGGAAGATGGAGAATGAAAGTGAAGACGATTTAGTCTAGGAAGAAAGGATGATGGTGGATAGTTAGGTGACAGTGATGAGTATAGAAAAGGAAAGAAAGATAAGGAAAGGGATAACAATAGAGACAGATAAAGGTTGGAATGGAAGAGAATTTAATGGTATAGAAGGAATTATAATAGTATAATTATTGAAATATTGAGTTATATTAAGATACTCCTTATCTTGAAATGTTTGGATATATTTGGAAGACATGTTATGGTAGTTGGATACAGTAAGACTATTTAGCAATAAGTGTCCAATGCATATTAATAAGTATTGATTATGTATTGAATGCATGTATATTTTAAGTTTTAAT
Organism: Phrynosoma blainvillii; assembly: GCA_026167975.1. Taxonomy (NCBI): domain Eukaryota; kingdom Metazoa; phylum Chordata; class Lepidosauria; order Squamata; family Phrynosomatidae; genus Phrynosoma; species Phrynosoma blainvillii. The sequence goes on along the minus strand of JANUYF010000006.1, from coordinate 9,492,107 downwards.
CAATAAACTTTTAAAAAATGCATGAAGGAATCATGAAATTTACATCTTTGTTGTGGTTGGTGAATGGAAGGGTTACTGAACAAGAAGGGAGATGATTTTGCCTGCTAATTAGAAGATTAGACCAGGGGTGGTGAAAACAAGGCCTTCCCTGCTGTTGAATAAGAGCTCCCTTCACACCTTACCAAGGTGACTGGAAGCAAAGCAAAAATATCTGCATACCCTCCAACATTTTACAAATGAAACCCAGGACACACATTGCCAAGCAGCATCAGAGTGTGGTCAGGATGTCAAAGGTTATTAACAAGGAAGAACATGCAAGCTAGGAGAGGCTGCAGTGATTTCTTTTTTCCTGAGCCTACTGGGAAGGGCAAGATTCCTCCCCTTCTACTTCTCCCCTCACTCCTAAGTTAATGGTGTGCAAACCACTTTTGTACTTTGAACTTTGCAGCAACTGAAGTAAGCCAAGGATGAAGCAAGAAACTGGAGGAAGAGAGAGAAATTGGGACAACTGAAAAAGTGGGATGACAGAGAATGGATTGGTATTGTCCCTGCCAAACTGAGACAGTTGGGGGGTATGCATCTGGAGAGCAACAAATTCCTCACTTCTGTCTTTGGACTTTCTTTTCTGAGTCTCTCTTGGAAGGAGAAAAAACTGGGGAGGACTGAAGGGCAGAGATAAGAATCCAACTATAAGGCAAGGAAGCCATGAGAGAACTGGGGGATGGAGCCTTGGCTTTGATGATGGGAGACTTCAGTCTAATTCCCTGCTCACTGGGTGGCTAAACAAGTCAACAATATCTTAATGATGACAACGCACATGCAAATTTGTATTAGGAACATAAAATGAGCAGTGGTGTGTGATAAACAATCAGTGTGGGTGGATATGGAAAGGGGGGGGAAACACATAGCGCAGGGTTTTTTTCAAAACTGAGTTGGAAACTTAGGCAGTCTTGCACAGAGATAAACTGGCCTGGAAACCACTTTAAATGAAGCTAGCAGCATAAATAGCACTTAACGTGGGTGTAAATTTCAATTATACCCACTTGGAAGCGCACTTACACTGAACATTGGCAATATATTACCAGAGATTAGATGAAGTATTAATTAAAATTAATCAGCCAGAGACAATGAGATCCACTGGGAAGAAGGTATTATAAATACACAGTTTTTTAAAAAAAAAGAGAGAGAGAGAGAGAGAGAGAGAGAAGGGCATTTCCTTTGCTTGTATTTGCCTGTTTAAATATTAAAATGTTTGTTGAAATGGGGAATAACAAGGGAGGAGCTTAGATCCTCAGTTTTGTCTGTAGCAGAATACTGAAATCATGGCTTTATTGATCTTTTGGTGAAGATTTTGGCAAGAAAGAAAGTTTTCCTGTTCAAGGATTAGATCAAACATGCTAGAACACAGGATATTTATTACAAAATATGACTATTTGTACAATGGATAAACCACTAGGTCCTGTTAAAGTGTTAAGTAAGATTTGGATTCCATAACATTTCTCAGATTTCACTGCTCACATGTGGTGTTTAAGAGTTTAAAGCTTATGATTTACATTGATTTGCTGATTGCTTTAAATGTGACTCATCCCCATTGGAAATGGTTTCAGATGTGATTGCAATTGTTTGGACTCACTTTGAAGTCAGACAAATGCAAAAAAAAAAAATTGCTCTTTTCAGAAACTAGTTTTTGGGTGGTTCTTTTTAAAAGAAGCGATTAGCAAACGTGTTCAGCAAGTGGGAACGACGGACCTGAATCGCCTCGTACTGGAGGGGAGGGATTACTGGCAGAGGGTTGGCACATCCTTTGCCGCCATTTTCCCTCTCTCCTTTCTCAGGACTCTTCCAACCTTTGGCCCAGGAGGAATTCCAAAACGTCCCCCACTCTGGAGACCAAAGTTTGAATCCCCAGTTTGCTTTTTCAAAAGCCTACTGGGAAGGGCAAATTAACCTCTCTCCCCTCATCTGCCTTCTGCTGAGTTAAGTGAGTGCAAATTACTGTTGCACTCTGAACTCAGTCTGCAGAAACTGACCTGACCTGAGGACAAGGGAAGAAAGTGGGAAGAAGAAAGAGAGATTGGTTCATTTTAAAAGCAGCCCAAAAAGTGAGACAACAGAGTATTAATCAGGACTGTCCCTGTCCCTGCCAAAATTAGGACAGTTGGAGGATATGATATACCTGGCCCCTTCTCTGCCCTCCTAATATTTTTTCCATTTTTGACTAATGCCACAACTAAGGGGATCATCACACGGGGAAAAGGATGTCCTTTGCCATCCTTTTCCCATCCTTATTGCTTATTAGACCAGGGGGGAGGACAGGAGTAAAGCAGATTGCTTCCATCCTTATCCCATGTGAAAGTCTTTCATGTGATTATGGGATAAGGACAGGATAAGGACAGGAGCAATCCACTTTACCCCTGTCCTCCCCCCCTCCCCCCCCCCCATCTTGTTCCACAACAAATTACAGATCCCAGGATTCCATAGAATTGAGCCATGGCACTTAAAGTGGTGTCAACTGCATTATTTCTGCAACACAGATACAGCCTAAATCAACTTTCATTTTCATTAACCTTCTTTGAGGAGTCTTGGGAGAATGTTAAACAAGGTGCAGGAGGGCCGTGCCCCTCCTTGAAGTTTTCAGGAGCAGCAGTTCTCCATGTTTGCTTCCCTCTCCATCTTTATTCTTCTGGGAGAATTCTCATCTAAATTACAGGCTGGCTAGATTATTCCTCCCCTAATATACAGAGATGAAAACTGCACATAGCTGGGGGCACATCTTCAACATCCCAATAGACAGTCTGTGCTTTTGCCTCTGGCTCAGGCTGATGGATCTTTGGTTTACATTTAAAACAACAACAACAAATAGGTCTGATAAGCCTGATGTCTGCCACCAAGGCCAAAGGGAACTAGGTTGATAAGTGTCAAATAAATGCAAACAAAAGCATATTTTGAGCTGTGGAAATACAAATGATCCCGTCATCTCTGGTATGTTATAGTGCACTGTTTCCTATCCATAAAGGGGGAAATCCATAAACAACAATATAAGTCAGTAGCTGCTTTCCATCTGCATTAATTTCAGCTCCACACATGTAGCATTAACTAAGAGAAAGAAGAATCAGTAAGATGCACTGCAACTCTGCACATGAGCTGCCTTGTTTTATGTATTTGTGTAGAACAGAAAAGAGCTAATAAATCACATGATTGTGCCAACCTAAAGCTAACATGAAGTTTTCTGAGGAAATAGCTGGGTTCGGGCTTAAAGGAGCTTCTTAAAGCCCTTGGTAGCAAAGATCTGTGGAGCTGCTGGATTAACTGTTATACAAATTATGAGCTCTTCAATATTTCATACCTGTAAAATGGGATGTATGTGGCCATGCAACATCAGAGTGTGGCCAAGATGAGAACAGTTATTAACAAGGAAGAAATCATAAGCTAAGAGATGTTGCAGCAGTTTGCTTTTGCCTAAGCTTACTGGGAAGGAAAAGATTCCCCCTATGTACAGTCTACTTTTGCATTTTCCACTCAGTTTGCAGCAATTGATATAAAATGAGGACAAATAGGAAAGTAGGAAGAGGAGAGAGAACAGCTGGGATATTTTAAAAGCAGCTCAAAAGTGGGATGATGCAGGATCAATCAGGACTTCATGTGGCCAAATTGGGGCAGTTGGAGAGTGTATAAATGTTCTGCTCCAGCCAAATAATAGACCTGTAATGTGTCCATTATTTTTATTTATCTCTTTGTGTGTAATCTAAACTCCAACTCTACAATCAGACGAATGAAACCAGGCTGTGCTATTCACATGCATACCTCTGTAGTGTAAGGTCATGCCATTAACCTTATACTGCAGAATTATGTATGTGAATAGTGAGACCATGAAAAATCATGCAATGCCAAAGTGCTTTATACACTGCAGAGTGGGTGCTTGAAGGGGACATGAGCTTCTTCATGTTCCTTCTGCTGAACTTCTTGGAGAAGTCTCTCTGCTCAACAGGCCTGTAACAAAATACTCAGGCAAAACAGATGGACTGTGGCTTTAGACAAAAGGCTAAACCAGAAATTTAATTCTATGGCTCAGTTCAGAGAGGGGAAAAACAAGTTTTCCATATCTGTGTGAACCTCAAACTGATATAGGATCCTTCCTCAATCCTTTGCAAACACCAGAAGGAAGAAATTGAGGTATCTATTTTGGTTTTTAAACAAGCCACAATCCCACTACTTGTAATTTCCAAGTTCAGGAAAGTATGGTTTATTTAAACTAAGCATAGTTTACAACAAAAATGGGCCTTCTTGATGATGGGCTCCAAGTGCCATCAGTATAACCAACAGTGAGAACTGTATGTATGGGAACTCCAGCCTAACAACAAATGGATCATTCCCTGTTGTCAACACATCTGTATCAGATGCCACAGAGATCTGTGATTCATTTAAAAGCAGAAATGGTTGCTCCTGATTTCTTCCTTTCCATTAGAATGGGACAGGGGATTGCCTTAGTCCAAGGCTCATTCATGTGATCCATTCATGTAGGAGGAAGCCATGGTTTCTACTTGTGTCTGAACTGGGCTTGTGATTTCAATGAAAGAAATGCATGGAGACAGCTGATGACTAATCTTCAAAGAGCACTGGAAATGTATCCCTCAATGGGCATATTGTTATTCACTACTCCCTACTTCACCATCCATACAGCTGCTTCTGCAAAACTTGCCTGCCAATAGACTCCTATTCATTCCCCATTTCTTCCTGTATCAGAAACAAGACTTAACTGGGCACTGAATTGACAGGACACATTTACACGGTATTTCATGTTTCCTGTAATTTCACCTCTATTTTGCTAATCTAAATATGGGATGATTGAACAGATGAGGTGATTATGGGAGCTCCACCCCCTTCATCATTACTTTGTTCACATGAGAAGCAATGGGTCTGAGATGGAGAGCTACCTTTATGTATGGAGGTTCTCTAGGGTCTTGTCTGCATAAGCCAGGATAGTCCAGGGGCTGCTCAGAGTATTCTGGCCCCGGGGCTGTCCTGATTTCCCCCTGTTACCTGGGGCCCTCTGTTCCAATGCCGAGTGCCTGTTTGCATGTGCGTCCTGTGAGTAAATACATTGTCATCGTTTTTTATTTATGTTTTTCTCCTGTAAGATTTTTAACAACTTTGCCTAATGGAACCACTTTGCCAGTGGAAATCTTTAAAAGCTTGCAACATGTATTTTGTGCATTGTGGTTGGTCCTATAAAGATGTCACTGTTTTGTGGATTTGGGATGTTCTTTTACTTTGTCTACGTATATTATCCTCTGCTTCTTTCGCTTTTCTCTCAGGTCTCTTGCCTGCTCCTACAGCTCTTCTTGCTTTCTCTATCACCAATCTGTTTTTAATCCCTTGCCTCATGCACCAGGCTGTCTGCCTATCTCACCTAATCAATCACCTTCTGAGGAAATTTGGGAAATGTTGCCATCACTGAGCAAACAGGCACAAAATAGGATATATGCTACAGTGAGCCTCACACATGTGAATGCTTAGTGTTCATCATGTGATGTAACCTGGTGCCATGTGACACAAGCTGGCACAATGCTACTGCATTATGGCATTCGTTTGAACAGATGGTGAGCAGGTGCCTGGAAGGACAGTAGTTAAGTGGTAGTACCACACAATCTGCCCTGTGGCTCTTAAGCCAGGCATCTAGTGCAGTGGAGGTTGTTGTCTCATCTTTGGTATAAGGGTTGGTCAACTGAAAACTGGAGAGGGCTCCTTTATTAATAGTTGTTTAGAAGGGGTGGGAATCTCAGCAGATGTTGGTTATCATGCAACTATGTAGCAGGAACACATATTAAAGTCACCTCTTCCAACCATTACAGGAAACCACTTGAGTCTTGACGCTGGCAACTCTTTCAGGTATTGAAGAAAGATTTATAGCTTCCAGCTCACTCAGCTCTGTATATGGAAGTGGGTACCATCGTGTCCCTTGTTGTTGTTGTTTTGTGTCTTCATGTAGTTTCTGACTCATGGCAACCCTAAGGCTTTCTTGGCAAATTTTGTTCAGAGGAGGTTTGCCATTGCCTTCCCCTGGGCTGAGAGCAAGTAATTTGCCCGAGGTCACCCAGTTGGTTTCATGGCCAAGCTGGGAATCAAACCCTGGTCTCCAGAGTCATCGTTCAACACAAAAATCACTACACCACACTGGTTCTAGTCTTGTCCTTTACCCAGCAGGAAAATGTCTTCTTGGATCAGCCCTGTATGAAGGGAAACATTCAAGGATACCATGGTGTAGTTTAGAAAGCTAAACAGTGTGTATTTAAGCATATAATGGTACAGTCCAGAAATAACAAATCATCATATTCCTGAACCTAATGCTTCCTTGCAAGCATAGCAGCAAACTGGGAGAAATAGTTTGTTCTTCCACTGGTGTTTTATTCTTGTCCTTCTCTGACCAGGATTACAACAACAACAACAACAACAACAAATTATTTATACCCTGCCCCTCTGCAAAGCAATACTAGGATCCTCTGCCATCTGGCTGCTTCTTTCCTTTTTTTGTAACTTGTCAAAACCCTTGCCACTGATTAACAGAATCTGTTAACAATAAATTTCATAGGATGGAGCCCAGAACAATTGGTGAAACAATAAACAAGGACCATACTTGGCTTCTGAAAGTGAAAAGGAGGCTGTCTGGGTTCATTCATTCTTAGCTTTCATCAGATCCATCATCCAGTTTGGCAAGGGAAAGTGAAAGCAGAGTCAATCAAAACAACGGTATACAAAGACAGTATGCAAAAAAGGATGTTGAGAAACTGGAGTGTGTCCAAAGGAGGGTGACTAAAATGGTAAAGGATCTGGAAACCATGCCCTATGAGGAATGACTTAGGGAACTTGGTATGTTTAGCCTGGAGAAGAGATGGTTAAGAGGTGATGGCCCAAAGCTCAAACCACTACACCATGCTGGCTCTTTGGATAATAAGGATAGACTCAAGGATGAAAGGGTGTCATATTGAAGAGGGAGCAGGATTGTTTTCTGCTGCTTCAGAGAACAGAATCCAGAGCAATGGATACAAGCTACAGGAAAAGAGATTCCACCTCAACATTAGGAGGCACTTGCTGACTGTAAGGGTTGTTCGAAGTGGAAGACACTCCCTCAGAGAGTGATGGAGCCTCCTTCTTTGGAGGACTTTAAACAGAGTCTGGATGGCCATCTGTTGGGTAGGCTTTGATTGAGAGTTCCTGTATGGCAGAATAGGGTTGGACTGGATGGTCCTTGGGGTCTCTTCCAACTCTATGATTCTATAATTCTATAAGACTGCTTTTGGAGAGAATTTACACAATGTGAAGCCCTGCTGCTTAAGAGTATTCAAAATAGGAAAGAAATGTGGGTTTGATCTAACTTTCCATCAATTAATTGTTGGCTAAAGTTAAACATCGCTGCCCCTGAATATCATTCCACTAGCATATAACCTTCCATCTGTGTAGCGAGTAAGAATGGATAAGAGTTTTGGTCAGTTAATGTTTGATAAGGATATACTAACATATACAAAGTTCTTTGTACATGAAATTCTTGTTTTCTGTCTAGCTGGAAGGTTTTTTCCAGAATTGGCATTGGACAATAAAGCTTGACTTGGGAAAGAATAGGGTTCCACTCTAGGAGATCCTACTGTAGCTATATGTGCTTACAACCAACAAGGTAAATAGCTGCCTCCAGAATAACCTACTGACCATGTGGGAAGATCAAAATGGAAAGATAAGAGGAAAGCAGATTACCTTGCACTACAAGCTCTCCTGGCATGTTGAAAAAGCATAGGTCTCTAAGTTTTGCCACTAAAATGGAAATCAAAAGAAAAATGGAAGTGTTGAAAAACAAACATTACCCTGGGATGCATTTTGGTAGAAGCTTTCAAGTGGTCTCTAGAAGGTTCAAAATGTTTTGTTTAGTTCTGCAAGGCTTCCCTGAAATTGGTTGTTTCATTTCACACATGCATAATGTTATTTTTTGAATAAAAAGTTTGTTGAAACATGTTGAACTGCTCTTCTTTTTTGTGGCGTAAGAACCTATCCCTATTCTTTCCATGTTATTTCTACCTCTGATGCCTAGGTTTTCTGTTAAAGAAGTAACACCTAGGAACACATTCACTTTGTTAATGTTGTTTACCTGTATTCAACCATGTCTGTGTTGCTGTGTTGTCATTTTCTAACAGCTACATGGCAAGATTTTTAGATTGTAAGCCTGAGAGTAGGGAACCATCTAATTAATGATTTGTTAGCCACTCTGAGAGACTTTGTGGCTGAAGAGTGGGGTATAAATACTCCAAATAAATAAATAAATAAAGCAGGGATATAGACCTCTACATACTGGTCCTCTCTATACTCTCCAACTGAATCTATTGGTTGCCACATGAAATAAGGGACAGCTGTGTAGGGCTTCCAGCAAATGTTGCTTGTGCAGCAACCAATACCTGCTGAAATTCTCTCTTCTATTAAACTATTAATAGGTACAATTATTATTATTAATAAGAGACCATTAAGCTATTAAAGGGACAGAAGCATTGTCCCTTATTTCACATGCTAACTCCATAAGAACATTTTGTAAGAACAATAATAATAATAATAATAATAATAATAATAATAATAATAAATTATTTATATCTCACCTCTCTGTAAAAACAACCAAGGTGGCTTACAAAATAAAACAAACAATCCCTTCCTCCAGTAGCCCACCCCCGTTAAAATGCAATTAAACAGACAAAATATAACAACAAAGTTACCAAAATTGTTAGATTTCTCTATAAATAGAATGGAGAGAGCTGGTAATTTTTTAAAAAGTGGAAATGGGAGAAGACAACACTGATAGCTTCCTAGGATAAAGCCATTAATGTGTTACAATGCATATGCAGACAGACTTTCTTTGGGAAACTGCAAGGGAAAACATGACTTCTGTAGCTTGGGGAGAAGAAAGTAGTTGGTGGGATTGTGTGAAGAGAAGAGCTGGCAACACAGCTCAGGGAATGTTGTGGAGGGGAGCCTTTGTGGGGAGGAAGGATACAAAACTGGGGCTACTTGTCAGAAGGCAGTTAAGGAAAATATTGCAGAGGGATAGGGAAAGATTGTAATAGAGATAGGAGAAGTAGACAGAAGAAAGAACTCACTATAGTTTGGGGGACCTGTGAATAATTGTGTAGGTTCAATTTAATGTGATATCTAAATGTGTCTTAGGCTGCACCTGCCTGCTGAAATAATTCAGTTTGATGCCACTTTAACTGCCATGGCTCAATGCAATGGAATCCTAGGATTCATAGCTTGTTGTGGTACCAGAGCTCTCTGACAGAGAAGGCTAAATATCTAAACTACACATTCCAGAAATTCCATAGCATCTCAGTTAAAGTGGTGTCAAACTGCATTAATTCTGCAGTGTAGATGCAACCTCAATCAAGGAAGCCACAGCCCTGAGTTTACAAGTCCTGAGCGGGGCTATTGATAACAGAGTGACCTGAAGGTCTTTCATCCATAGGGTTGCCATAAGTCACAGTCAACTTGATGGCAATTAACATCAATTCGCAAACTCCAGCCAGTATAGCTAATACTGAAGGATTATGGGAGCTGTGGTCCAAAATATTGAGAGGGCATCAGATCACATACACCTATCCTAAAGTGCATGCAAATTCCCAAGATATCAGATGCAGCTGCAATAATGTAGGAGCCAAGGAAACAGGCATATAATGTACATAACCAAAAGTTAAGTCATGTTGAGATTGAGCAAGCTGGAGGATTCAAAGTGCCCAAAAATGACAGAAGGAAAGGTGTATATTGAATCTCTCTCCTTCTCTCTCTCTCCTTCTCTTCCTCCATCTCTCTCTTTCTCTGTATAGGACTGTTAAGGAAACAGGATTCGTGGTAATTTCCTGCCAGATGCCTGAACTGCTCCAGCTTGCTGAAATTTCACATGTTGAATATCAAAGAGTTCCTAATAACAAATGCATTTCCTGCCTTTACAGTCTGTGTGCCAGTATGAGAGCAGTGAAACCTGAGGGGTAGGGGAGAATGTACATTTGTGCCTGTGTAAACTAATGCAGAGATTTCATGACTCTGTATGAGATAGTCACTGGAGACAGACATCCAGTCACATCCATAGAACTAATACAACAAAATTCAAAATTCCACTAAAGAACAATATTTTTATTGGCCAACCAAAATGCATAAACTACATCATGCAAACTTTCAAAGCTCTACTAGCTTCTTCAGCAGACAAAAGATGTTTAAAAATCAAGAAGAAAAGTGATGTTGGTAGAGTCACAGATCTACATTTTGTATCAAATGTTGTCCCTGTTATAGTTCATTTCTTCTGGGGGGATTTCAATGCAGGCAATGGCCATCCCCCTTCTAGACACCAGGGGCAAAGGACAATAAAAGAAGGGTAATAAAATGTCAACTCCATTAATAACAGAAAAGTAAGACCCAGGTTGCCCCTGTCCTGTGGGAAGCCAACTGCTCCTTTCTAAGGCAAGGAACATTGACTTTCTCAAGAAGTCCCTGTACTGTTACATCTGGGGGGAAAATTGGGGGCTGTAGGTAAAACATGCCAACAGTAGTCCAAATGAAAATTTTACCTTCTCTGGAAGTGAAAACCTCAACAGATTAGGTCCCAATTCACTACCTCCTTCTTGAAGTTTCCTCTGCTGTGGCAAAATTCAGTGTCTTCAAATAAAGGAAACATATCAGACAGCATGGATTAGTGGTTTGAGTGGGGACATAGCTCTGGAGGCCTAGGTTCAAATCCCAGCTCATGCAAACCCACTGGGCAAGGCACATTCTCTCAGCTTCAGGGGAAGGCAATGGCAAGAATCTTCTAAATAAAGCTTGCTAAAAAAAAAACATGATAGGTTCACCTCAGAGTTAACATAAATTGGAAATGACCTGAAGGCACACAACAACAACAATTCAGGGGTAGTCACATTAACCATGCAACAAAATATAACCCTATCCAAAGTGGTAGAATTCAAAGATATAGCCATGCTGGTTGGTAGAATCCATATGTAGAAAGATCTTGTAGCACCTTTGAGACTAACTGAAAGAAAGAAGTGGGCAGCATGAGCTTTCATAGACAAAGTAGACTTTAGTCTCAAAGGTGCTACAAGATCTCTCTACATACTAACACTATCCAAAATTCACAAAAGACCAATCCCTTTATTAGCCAACTGAAATGCACAAAATTCATCTCTGCAAGCTTTTGAAGCTCCACTGGCTTCTTCATCAGGCAAAAGATGTTTAAAATCATATAGGAGGAGAAGAATGTCTTTAGAAAGACATTCTACTAGTCTCTGTGTGTGTCTTTTTTCCCCCTCCTTCCTCTCTCTTACTTTCTGTGTCTCTTAGGGGGTGGAAAAAACTCAAAGGTCATGGGCTCCCCAATTGTTTGCCTGGGAATCTGGGCAATGTTATCCTTCTCCCAGTTTTTTAGGAAGTGGAGCCTGTGCCTCTGCAAAATGCAGCTACACATATTGGTTCTGACAGCTCGAATTAATATGTCAAATTCTATGATCCATTTTGGTGACAGGCCTTTTGACCCTATCAGCACGTTGCTTCCTCAACTCAAAATTGGGAGGCTTCAAATTGATTTGGAGTTTTCAAAACAGCCTGACGTCAAAAATGAGAAGCAGGAGAGAGAGAGAAACATAGAGGGAGTGAGAGTGAGATTCAGCACCAAGGTCTTTCTCAGCACTGCTAAGTACTGTGATGGCTGAATTAAGACAGGAAATTAAAGTTCTTTTCCTCTTTTCCAAATGCTGATGAGGGACAAACTAGATGTGATGATGGCAGATCTGTGTGTCTGCAGATCCATATCTGTAGTGACTGCATAGAGAGTGTGGAAAGGGATGATTTAAGGAGCAAAGGAGGCATGAGAGTTAATGGGAGTTGACTGGGCCCTCTCAGAAGGGTGGAATTCTGACTCAAGAAAAATAGAGGCACCCTCATATGATATAAATGGGACCACCACTATTAGTATCTCATAATTGTCCAGATTGCCGCAATGTGCCACAAGCACAAACTGAGAAGCAGAAATATGCACAGAGCCAATAATGGTTGTACCAACTACACCTCAAACCACAAAACATATAGCATGGACTTATGTTTCTCTCAACCTCTCTCTCTCTCTCTCTCTCTCTCTCTCTGTAATATCTTACAAATGAATTAAGCATTTGTAAACTGCTTAGAAAACAAACTTGAAAAATAATTACCCATTTTACAGAGAAAGGCTGGAATCCAGCTGACACACTATGCTAACATAAAGGTCCAGTGTGCTAGCAGGAAGTGAAGGAAATAACATAAAATTGTCATCCTTGTTGCTGGAAGAAGAAAAGTGATCATTCCCATTAGCCTGTTTGTCCAATGCCTGGCTTCCAGAGTGAGTCGAGCCAAAGTGCTTTGGAAAGCTGGCCTGAACAACTGCCTATTCCAACATGCTAGCCATAGATTTTGAACCTTCCTAAGCACCTTGGATCCAAGGACCCCACCCACCCTGGAAGCCAAGTATAAAACAAAAATGTTTTACAAATAGCAAATAAATGTTACTCCTTGCAGACACATACATGCACATGAATGTTCTGATGTTACCAGTGATTGATAATACATAAATGGACTGTAGAAAGATCTTGTAGCACCTTTGAGACTAACTGAAAGAAAGAAGTTAGCAGCATGAGCTTTCATAGACAAAGTCTATGAAAGCTCATGCTGCCAACTTCTTTCTTTCAGTTAGTCTCAAAGGTGCTACAAGATGTCTCTACATACTGATTCTACAGACTAACACAACTTATATCTTTGAATTCTGCCACATAAATGGACAGTTATCATGGCATCATTACCCACCCACACACACATCCCCAAAGTAGCATACTCTTATGTCTAACATGTTATTTCCAAGATTTCAATATGGATATGAGCATTAATTTTAAACAAACTATGCATTTATCTATACATTGTACTTTAAACTCTGAGGGGTCTTTTTGTGGGGAAAGAAAAGTTAGCATTGCCAAGTCCCCTAGTTGGCACAAAGCCCTACCCCTATTTTAAGTCAACATCTAAACTAAAGATCTTCCATACACATGTCGCTTCCATATGCAACTCTAGCACCTCACTACAGTTCTTTCCCAAGGCATGTAAAATCAGGAAGAAAACCATTCAACGATCTCCTGTAAATCCTCCCTAAGTGATCATTCATCATGCCTGGTTCCTCAAAGCAATCTAACATTTTCTCACTTTGGAACTGAACTTCTTTCCTATTTGTTTCACTTCTTGGCACTAAGAAGCATTTAATCCCTGCCTGTTGAAAAGTTGGCTTGTGCGTGGGAAAGTCATGCAAAAGACCCAAATAATAATAAATCAATATTAACTGTGCATTGCTTGTTTCCCTGCCCCATTTGTGTTATCAATTGGCTTAAGAAGTTAATATTGACTCAGGCAGAGCAAAATGTCAATACCTACAGACCTTGAAGGTCAAAGAAGTGTAATACCAAATAAGAATGTAGGTGATGCCTTTAGAAGGATTAACGGGCTGACAATTTGTATTCCATACAGATAGGACTCTATGCAATCCATATAGAAGTATTGGTATGGTAAGGGAGTCATATTTCAGAAATGCAGATGACACCATACTACTAACAGAAAATACTTGGAATTATTACTGAAGAAATTCAAGGAAGAAAGTGCAAAAGCAGGTTTACAGATGCTGTAAAAATTAAGAAAATGAAAATAGTGGTCACAGATGATTTACATAACTTTCAAGCAGATGATGAAGACATTGAAATAGTTCAAGATTTTCTATACCTTGGCTCAGTCATTAATTAGAGTGGATACTGCAGTCAAGAAATCAAGACTAGGACTTGGAAGGTCAGCTATGAAGGGACTAGACAAGATCCTGAAATGTAAAGATATATCATTGAAAACTAAAATTAAGATTGTCCATGCTATCATATTTCCAATTTCTGTGTATGATTCTGAAATCTGGACAGTGAAAAAAGCTGAAAAATCAACTCATTTGAAATGTGGTGCTGGAGAAAAGTTCTACAAATACTGTTCCCTGCAAAAAAGACAAATAAACAGGTTCTATAGCAAATCAAGCCTGAACTTTGCCTAGAAGCCAAGATAACTAAGCTAAGGAGATTATCACACACCTCTTTTTGCCCGATCTGGGCATGAGCTGGGCATGAGCTTAAACTGTTGAAAATGGATCTTATTGCATGCCTCCATGCCCAATTCAACCACATCACGTACCCAATCTGGACTCCTGGCATACTTTTTGAAGAATGGGAAAGTATCATTCTTTGAAAAGTATGCCAGGAGTCTGGATTGGGTACACGATGCAGCAACAACACAACACTGACACTTTAGTTGACTCTTTGTTATTACTGCACAAAAGGAGGAACTGAATGCCTCTTTCCATGAAAACCCTATTATGAGGCAATCAAAAATAAAACAAGAGCTAACACTAGAAAATTATCACACGAGAGGCAAAGCGCCTAAATCCCATGAATAAAGGGGGATTAAATCTGGGAATATCCTGCAAGAGCTGGGTTGTTTTCAGACAATGTCCCCTGACATTGCCATTACCCCAGAATTAACCCATGAATAAAGCAGCCAAAATGCACCGCTTTTTATTTTCAGGATTTTCTCAAAAATAAAAAGCAGCCAAAAGTGGCCAATTAACGGGTTAATTCCAGGATAATGGCAACCTCAGGGGACGTTGTCTGAAAACAATCTCACTCTTGCGAGATATTCCCAGATTTAATCCCCATTTATCCATGGGCTTTGGGTGCTTCCCTCCCATGTGATAAGGTCCAATGAAACTCCCAAGTCAGAAGGTTGATTGCAAAATCTTTTGCTGTTTGAAGCAAAGAACTAAAAGATAGCACCTCCAATTCAATGTACAAAAGTAATTGCTTCTTTCTTCAATGCTGGTAAAGGAACAACATTCTCCACCACATCCAAAGTTAAGCTTACAGAGCACCGTGCACTCACATTTTATATGTTATATGAGGAGACTGACTCACTCTGCCCAATGGTAGGGCTGACACACTGAGTTTTCTTTTCTCCAGCAAGCTAAAATGTTATTCAAGCAGGCTTTTAATATATAATCAGGTCAGAGTGTCTTTTATATGGGGTGTGTGCTTTAGTTATGGGTTTTTTTAAACTTTTGTATAATTTTATGTAATATTATACTGTTTTATTTAGATGATTTTAATTGTTTTAACATTTTTATTGTAAAAAAAATTAAATATCTGTGAGCCGCTAGGTCCCTTCAGGGAGAAAGATGACATATAAATGAAATAAATAAATAATATGCTTTTAATCTGTGAGTCACCTTGGGTCCCTTTCTGGGAGAAAGGTGGCATGCAAGTGAAATGAAATGAAATGAAATAAATTTGGATCTCTGAGCTGAAGCATATAGTAAAACATTTACTGGATCAAACCATCTCATTCAACAGTCCCTTATGAGCAGTTACATACATCTGAGAAGCTCACAAGTACAGTGCAGATGGCACATAGATCATGTGGCAAGAGACTGCAGATTGCACACTTTGGATGGATGCATGCATAGTTGATACTTCATCCACCCACATCAAAATACCAAGACAAACAAAGTCCAGACAAGGAGGACCTCTGTGACTGTGAGTCACAGGCTGGCAAAACTTTCTGCTAATCTAGACATATTTTTAATGGAGCCATTTTGCCCTCTTTTTAAGTTTCCCTCCTTCTCCCTCCTCCTGGCACCCAACAATGTGCCTTTGTTGAGGGGGAGAACACTGCACCACCAACAACAATTATTGCCCTGCCAGATTTCCGTCAGCTTTGCAACAACGGAATCACAACAAAGAAACGTGACTTCAAAAGCATCCTGGTCTGTTTCCTATTCAGCCCTTCAAGTACAACTCAATAAGGAAAGCTGATAGACTACGCTGTTGAGTGATCACAGCTCCGGCTGTCGCACCTTTTTCTTCAACTGTCAAGCACACCTTTCTCTCTCCTTCCCCTAGATTTGTCTTCTTCTTTAGAAGGGAAAAGGAGCAAGCAGAAACTTGTAGACTCATCTTCAAGTTGCTAATCATATACCCTTGCCAAAATCAGAACAGCAAACTGCTCTTAGCGCAAGGGGTGCAGATGGGGGTGGAGGGATGGGTTAGCACTTCCCACCATATCCTTGGTTCCTTCTTCTGTGTAAACATCATTCTCCTTTGAAGGCTTTGTTGGGTGGCCCCTTCCTTTTAAGGGTTTCCCTAAAGGGACACAAGAGGAATTACAAACTTCCTAAAGATCCTCTGTGTGTTGAAGGTTCAAGGCACAGGACTTCAAACCTAGGACTTTCCCAACCTTGTCAAAATGCTTAAGATAGATCTTTCTGTTTTAATTCCTTATAACTCTTGATTCATTCATTAAAAAACAACGGCATGTCAATGTACTGGCTGAGTGTGAATGTGGCTAGGGCTGCCAATTCAAAATCATCCCAGGACCTGAACTAGCCCTGGTCACAATCACATGCAACTTGCATGTTTTTAAAAACTGGGTGAATCAAGAATAATAAGGAATGAAAATAGAAAGACCTATCTTTAATATTTTGTCTGAGATCTAGGGACCTAGGGATGTCTCCTGATTAACTCATTACATAAGAGTTGTGCATTAAGTACCAACCACAGCTGCTCACAGCTTATCATTCAAACACACAGACTCCTGTTTGAAAATTGAGATAAAATCTTAGCTAAAGGGAATGTTCCCAGATCAAAGTGAAATGAGAGGATTGTTCCTTCCCAGTTACTTAGGGTAGGTAGGTTATGGACCATTTAATATAGCCTACTTGCTGCTGACTGTACAGTGGTTATAGAGCAGAGTAGAGAGTGAGACCTGGGACGTTTTCACACTTGGGGTCTAAAGCCGCATGGAAGCAATGAAAGAATCATACCGGAATGGATCCTGCAGCTTCAGATCGGTGACAGCAGCATCATTCCGGTATGATTCTGGCCGCGGCAGATGCAATTCCTTTTAAAAAGAGGAATTGCAAAGAACGGGGCTGATGGGGCGGGGTGGGGCGGGGCTTGCTGCGACGTCATTTGAACACGCGGAGAAAGGCCCCGGAATGATGCTGGGGATGGCACTGGATTCCGGGGATGGCACTGCGATGTTGTTTGAACACACTGGCAAAGGAGCCGGCATGGGGCCGGAGTGAGGTAGGATTGCTTCTGCCTTAAGCCCGGTGTGAAAACATCCCTGGTGTCACAATGACTGGGAGATAAAGAGAAGGCTAAGCAAATGCATAGACACACACACCCCAAGTCTTTGTGAATTACAGCAACAAATCATGTCTTGCAAATTGTAGCAGGCTTCTGCTCTACTAGATGAGCTGGAGATTAGCACCCTCATTTCTTTCCTGGAGATAACCCTTTAAAACTAAAAACTGAGGGCCAGGTCCTGAAATCAACTTGACTGCTTATTTGCTCCTGTCAAACCAGTAAGGCAGTAAGATACTGGAGATTTCCATTGACTACACTGCCAGTACAGCCCTGTCTAGCCACTAGAAGAGGAGTGGATATTTTGGACTTCAGTTCCCAGAAGCTACAGATATTATGAAGTTCAATTCCCAAAACCCCAGCTAGTATAAGAAATTAGAAAGTGGTATGGGAGATTTCCAAAACATCTGCAGGGGTAAAATTTTCCAAGTCCAGCAGGAAATACAAATACAAACCTAAATCTTGACAAAATCCATATGCCATGCCCTCAGCTGGGCTGAAGATGCATCTTTCCAAGATTAAAGTCAAGTACCCTCACTTTAGACAAAATAAGTTCTCTAGTAGTAGTAATAGTAGTAGTACTTCTTACCCAACTTAAAACACAACATTGGCTAAAACACACACATCAGTTTAAAAGAACAAACAAGACACATACATGTTAAAACAACCCACATTTAAAATTAATAATTTTAAATTTACAATTTAAATAACAGCAATTCCAGATCTAAAAAAGTGTTATTACTAATCCTTACTGTATCATTGCTACTGCAATATTTTTTTCAAAACCTTATTAATGATGTCCTTGTTGCTGCATGCCTTTGAGTTATTTCAGACTTAAGACAACTCTAACACAAACCTATCATGGGGTTTCTTGGCAAGAACCATTGAGGATGAGAGTGTGTGACTTGCCCAAGGCCACCCAATGGGTTTTCATGGTTAATGAAACCCTGGACTCCCAGAGTCCTGGTCCGGCACTCAAAGCACTACTCTACGCTGGCTTTTCTTGCATCCATTGTTGTTGTTGTCGTTTGCCTTGAAATTATTGCAACTTATGGTGAACCTAACACAAACTTATCACTCGGGTTTTCTGGGACTGATGGTCACCCAATTGAACCCTGGTATCCAGTCACAGAACAACGCTCAAACCACTATGCTGGATATACTTCTACCACCTTAATCTATGGGACTATAAGAACCACATTGAATCAAACCCAAGGTCTTCCTAATCCTAGCTCTTTCATCCTACACTGGTCAGCCAGATATTTCCAAGAAGATCACAAGCTTGATACTTCCTCTGGTCTTGCACACACTCACACACCATCTATTACTCACAAGTTACACTGGCTCTGTACCTGAAGGTCCAGAGGGTTATTTCCTTATTCTGGACAAACTGAAAATATAATCTTATAGCCAGTGAAAGACCATGGATGTTTTTAATTTCTCCTCAATGCTATTTCAGCCCCTGTCTCTTTTTACGGTGAATCCCAGTTAACAACTCTTGGAATGAAGACATGCTTTCTTTAATCTGACCTGAATCTATTTCTCTATGACATTCTTATTCTGCTTCTCTGTTCAGAGTAGGGTACAAGTTGTTGTTGTTTTTGTTTGTTTGTTTATATAGAGCCATCCATGTACATGGCTTTACAAACAGTTACCAAAAAACATTTATAACTATTCTAATAATATAAAATAATAAAAAACAATAATAAAATACAATGCAAAACAAAAAACCCACACACACAAAGTTCCTTTGTACATTTTATTCCTACCACAGACTATCACAAGATCATGACTGACCATACAAACATTGACCCAATTTGGGATCTGAAATCAGGTCTCTGTCTTGAGACTCTGGTCATCTCTATTGCCAATCACATAACTGAATATACAAGAGTTCTGGTTTTATCTCAGTCGTTTATTTTTTTTAAAATTCAATTTACAAAAAGAGAGCAAATGGGGAAGAGAGAGAACCATCAGCCCTTTTGAAGCTACAGTATAATTCTTTATGTCTATCTAGCCCTAGTCACATCCATCACTTCTCATTAGATAGTATCTCTGGCATAATGCAGTTTGATGGATTATAATCAGAGATGACATGCCAGCCAAAAAAATTCCAGAAACTTGCAGTGACACTGTTTCCAAGACCACATGCTTTTCAGCTGTTTTCCTGGAACTGGCATTGAAAGGGGGCAGTTCCACTCCATGTGTGCAAAATTGGGGTCAAGTGCTTGCAAATAAGATTACCATTTGAGGGACTGATGTTCTGAAAACTGTACTGGTTTTCCATTAACATCAAAAGCATTGTAAAGATAAGCTTTCTCTGATCTGCCCCATGAAATTATACTTGGTGTCCTAAAATGTCCTTTGTCTTGAGTTGTATATGGGTTCATTACATAGAAACTAGCCCCCGTTGGTGTTCAGGTATGACCACCAGATGTTCACAATGAGCAAGAATTTCTAAGTGCATAATTACAGTGCTTCCTCTCTCATAACATCATTTCACAATGATAACACTATGATTCCACTTTAAGTGCCATGGCTACATCCTATGAAATGCTGGGATTAACATTTTAGGGAGGGCCACTGAGAATTCTCAGCCAGACATGTGCTATGTGCGTGTTCACACAGCAGCTGGCTTCAGAAGATGGTTGGTAGGCATGCTACTCCCTCCTTCCAAAACATGGGGCTGCTGTGTGAATGTGCGCACAGTGCACACACCATGGACCACCAAAGCACTATCATGGGGGAAAGTGTAAGAAGAAATGATGCCAAACTGGTATGCTTCCATTCTTAAACTAGTGTGATTGTAGCGGGACAGTAGGCTGATGTGATAAAGTCCTTCATTTTGGTATTTTGCTGACAAAATTTGATGTCAGACCAGAAAGTCCCATTGAAACAACAATTTCCTACTTTTAAAAAAAATGCAGCTGAAATTTATTGGCAGAAATCACCACCAAACATAGGTGATGCAACCAGCTATATAGGATGTCCTAGGGAGTGAAACTGGGCCACGTGCTGCCAAAGTTCCCCACCTCAAAATATTGACCATTATGACCAATTTTGGCTAATGATGTACCATTTAAACAATGATAGAAAGATATTTCAAATTTTATTGGGCAAAGTAAGAGTCCTAGAATCAGACTCAACATCTTATAAGACTGAAAACCTAAAGGGGGACCTCAGTTGCCTAGATTTGAAACTGTATTTTTCTGCTTTAGTTTGTTTAAAAGGTTGGATAAATTTGGAGAAAAAGAGATTACTACAGTTGGAAAACCCTTTAGATGAGGCAGCTCAAAAACCAACAACTAGAGAGGGGGAGGCCAGACAGAAAACATGTCCAATAAAACAGGCATAGTTAGAAGCAGCACTACACATGTAATTGGAACATGGAATGTGAGAAGCATGAGCCAGAGAAAAATAGACATAGTAAAGAAGGAAATGGAATGCATGAATATAGCAATATTAGGAGTGAGTGAGTTAAAATGGACAGGAATGGGTCACTTTGACTCAGACAACTATACAGTAATCTATTCAGGAAATGAAAAAAACAAGAAGAAATGGGGTAGCTTTCATACTAAGGAGCTAGAACACTCACAAGTCAAAGTCAGATCGTATATTATCAATAAGACTTCAGGGTAAACCTAAAAAATATGACAATAATCCAGGTGTATGCACCAACCAGAGATGCAGATGAACAGGAAACTGAGAGATTCTATGATGTAGTCCAGAAATAAATTGACAACATACCATCACAAGATTTCAAATTAATCATTGGAAACTTGAATGCTAAAGTTGGCAACAAAAAAGAATAAAAAACAGTAGGAATATTTGGATTAAGAACAAGAAATAAAGCAGGAGAGCATCTAATAGAATTCTGTGAGGCAAATAATCTATTCATTGCAAATACCTGCTTCATACAACCAGACAGGAGACTATACACCTGGACATCACCAGATGGTAAACACAAAAACCAGATAGACTATAAAATTGGAATAAAAGATGGAGAAACTCTATCCTTGTGGCCAAAACCAGACCAGGAACTGATTGCGGCACAGACCACAAACTGCTCATAACAAAAATCAAAGTTAAGCTGAAGAAAAAAGCAAAACCCATAATTATACCAAAATATGACCTGAATAACATTTCAGATGAATTCAAGGACAATGTAAGAAACAAATTTGAACTATTGAGTATAATCGACCAGGAACCTGAAAAACAGAAATCAAAGACATAATTAAGTACAAATGCAAGAAAACACTAACAGTGGCCAAAAAGAAAGATTAAAAAAACAATGGATGACAGATTAAACACTTCATGCAATAAAAGAAAGAAGAAAAGCAAAAGCAAAGGGAAATAAGAACAAAACTAGAAGGATGAACACAAGTGCAATGTCTGATGTGCAGGGATAAGGAGAAATACTATAATGACCCATGCAGAGAAATAGAAGACAACAAAAAAAAGTGAAGAACAAGAGACCTCTATCAAAAAATCTGAGAAATTAAAGCTAAATTCAAACCAAGGGCAGGGATGCTCTATGGAGAAAATAAGAACATAATACAGAAAGAAGAAGAAATAAAAAGATGCTGGAGGGAATACACATAAGCATTATACAAAAGAGATGAGGGAATGAATGACATTTGGAATAAGGATCCATATGAAGACGAACCCCAAATTCTAAGAAGTGAAGTGGAATCTGCAATAAAGGAAATACAGGGAAATAAATCACCAGGAACAAATGATATCCTAATTGAACTGCTACAATGCCTACAGACAGATGCAGCATTAGTGCTAACTAAAATATGCCAACAAATATGGAAAATAAAGAGGTGACCAACAGACTGAAAACACTTGATATACATACCAATCCACAAGCAAGGAGATACAAAAGACTGCAGCAACTATAGGACAATAGCACTGATCTCACATGGAAACAAAATAATGCTGAAATGTCTTCAACCATACATGGAGAGAAAAATTCCAGAGGTGCAAGCAAGATTCAGAAAAGGAAGCGGCACTAGGGACCACATTGCAAAGATATGATGGCTAATGGAGCACACCAAAGAATTCCCAAAAAGAATCAGCATGTGTGTCATAGACTACAGCAAAGCATTTGATTGTATAGGTCATGAAAAATTATGGAATGCACTCAAAGACATGGGAGTGCCACTACATCTGATAGTCTTGATGAGAAATCTGTACCAAGGAAAAGAGGCCACTGTCAGAACAGAATTCAGGAAAACAGAGTGGTTCCCAATAGGCAATGGGGTCAGGCAAGGCTGCATCCTATCACCCTACTTATTTAACTTATATGCTGAAAACATCATAAGAAAAGCAGAATTAGAATCAGAAAAAGGAGGAGTTAAGATAGGAGGAAGGAACTTTAACAACCTAAGATATGCAGATGACACCATCATATGAGCAGAAGACATTCAGGAATTGGAACAATTAATAAGAAAAGTCAAAGATGAAAGTGTAAAGGCAGGTCTGATGCTGAACATGAAGAAAACAAAAATAATGACCACAGAAGAAATACACAAATTCAATCTAGACAATGAGGAAATTGAATTAGTTAAAGAATTCTCACATCTAGAATCAAACATTGACCAGAATGGAGACTGCAGTCAAGAAATAAGAAGACTATGAATGGGAAGGGCAGCTATGAGAGAACTGGAAAAGATACTGAAGAGCAAAGACATACAACTGAGCACTAAAGTCAGAATCATTCAGGCCATTGTATTCCCAATTACCATGTATGGATGTGAGAACTGGACAATGAAGGAAGCAGACAGAAAGCAAATCAACTCATTTGAAATATGGTGCTGGAGAAGACTACTTAGGATACCATGGACAGCCAAGAAGACAAACAAATGGGATCAAGGCTCTCCTTGGAAGCAAAGATGATCAAATTGAGACTATTGTACTTTGGCCACATAATGAGAAGGCATGGATCACTAGAAAAAAACAATAATGCTAGGAAAGGTAGAGGGTAGAAAAGAATGAGGAAGATAGATAGGGTCAGTTAGGGGGGTTATGGGCAAGGTCTTGCAGGATCTACAGCCCTCCCCTATTTTACTAGGTGGGACTAAAATCTCCTTCACATTTACCAGTTATAGCATTTTGATACCACTCTAACTGTCATGGTTGCATACTACACAATGCTGGAATATGTAATTTGATGATGTGCTAAAACTCACTGGGAAAGACATCTAAATGCCTCAATAACCTATAGTTCCCAGTGTTCCATGGGACGGAGCCAAGTGGTTCCAAAGTGCTATAACTGTAGTGTGAAAGAGATCCAAGTCTTCCTTAAGCATGGCCATCAGGGTCCTGTCCCATGTGGTGCTGAAAGGTCTTCTGTTCTCACTTCATGTAAGACCAAAAGCATCACTTGGATGCTGAGTGAGTGAGCCCCAGATCTTTCCTCTTTCTGTCAACAGCAATGAATGGGTGTGGTGGAAGCCTGGAGGACAGCATTGTCAGGCTGATGATGGGGAAATACAGCAGCTTGTCAAAGCTGCTTGGCCCACAGCAGAGAGGTGAGATTAGCCGGTATTGTCTCACCTGTCAGCACCCTCTTCAAGACCTGTTCCCTTTGACAGGGTGGAGGTGTGAGAAGGGTTCTCTTTTGATCCCACCCAGAGTTGCAGGAGTGAATTTGATTAGGATTGCTGAGATGATATTGCTTTCTTTGGAATGGAATGTGCTAGGCGTTGTTATGGATAGAGGGATGTGTTACTGCCCTAAACCATATCTGTCAGAAAAAGAATGTGTACATCTTGATTAGAAATTTAGCTCTATTCAGCATTTGTATATGTGCACACAAGTCTGGCTCTAGGTTCTTGGGAAAATCTTGATTTATGGGCTCCTCTTGACTTTGGTAGAGCCTGGTCTGCTGCTTATGTAGTGGTGGCATTGACAATTGCAGTGCATTTATTTATTGCACTTATATCCCACCTTTCTCCCAAAAATGGGACTCAGAGGACCTTACAATAATTTTAAAAAGATCCAACTAAAGCATTAATTTACAACAGTTAAAAAGGAATTAAACATCAACATTATTAAAACTATGATTAAAACAGCTAAAACACACAATATATATATATATATATATAGAGAGAGAGAGAGAGAGAGAGAGAGAGAGTTTCAATAAAAGATTAAAACAGAAAGCTAGAGGGGGGCACCACACTTTGCAATTCTGCCATTAAAGTTCAAAAGCCTGCCAAAATAAAAACTTCTTCACCTGCTGTCAGAAAGACAGGACAAAGGAAGTCAACAAGACCTCCCATGGAAGGGAGTTCCACAGCCTGGGAGTATCCATGGAAATTCTCACCAACTGCACCTGCAAAGGTGATGGAACTGTGAGAAAAGCCTTCCCTGCAGATCTCAGTGAACACCCTGGTTTATATAAGAAGTTAACAGACTTGCAAATAGTCTGGAACCAAGCCATGTAAGGTTTTAAAGGTCAAAACCAGCACTTTGAATTCTACCTGGAAACAGACCAGCAGCCAATGCAGCTGTTTCAATGGGGACAAAGTCATATGATCCCAGCCCTGGTCCACAGCATTTCAGACCCACTGACATTTCTGAACAGTTTCCAAAGGCAATTCCATGTACAGTGTGTTACAGTACTCCAAGTGGGATGTAATCAAGGCATGTGTCACCATAGCCAGATCTGACTTCTCAAGGAACAGGTGCAGCTGGTGAACTAGTTTTAACTGTGCAAATGTGCTCCTGGCCACAGCTGAATTTGGGGCATCCAAGCTCAGATTCAAGTTCAGGAACACAGCCAAGCTGTGAACCTGAGATTTCAGTGGGAGTATACCCCCATCTACCACAAGCTGAATCCCTATTCTCTGATCTGCCTTCTGAATGAACAGGAGTACCTCTATCTTGTCTGGATTGAGTTTTAATTTGTTCACCATCCCTCAGTCTCATAGTGACTGGTATAGACAAGCCCATAGAGTTTAATCTCATCCATGTCTACTCAAGTGTTCTGCAGAGTTTATTATGGCTTCCTCTCATCCTAGATGACTGTAAGTACAGAACCACATCAATAGATTCAAAGGTATCCCATTAGCTTGTTTCAATTGGAGATTCAGCTGGCATGCCTTTCTCTGGTATGATGAAGCTAAAGTAGATTCTGAAGTCAATAATCATTATGTGAGGAGATCATTGTTGCGAACTTGGAACAGGTACAAAACCTGAATTTATTCTAAATTGCCTCTCTGGAGTTTACCACATGAAGCATTGTTTCAGAGAGCTAATTTTTGAATAAAAAATGGGTGACTTATAGGGAGGTGATTATATTGGAGAATGGGCAATATAGAATAAAGTCTAGAGTTGAACTGGAAACAGAAGTATTTACATTTCATTGGTTTTTATACAGACAATTTGTTGAGAGATTTAAGAGGGATAAAACACATTATGAATTTGAATTGGTGGAATCAGAATTTTAAACTGTTCAGATGATGATCCTTTAATTGTGAAAATGCATAAAATGTTAAGAATAGAAATGGAAGATGAACAAGTGAAAGAATGTATGACAAAATGGCCACAAAACATTGGTACTTAAATACATTTATACAGTGGGAAAAGATTTGGACTAAATCATTAAAATTTACTACAAGTTATGATCTGAAAAAAAATGTTGGATTATAAAACACCAGAAACAGTTTTGAAGATGTATAAAAATGTTACTAACAAATGTTGGATGTGTGATCAAAATATTGGAACATTGGATGTGTCATCCAATGAAGCTAAGAAATTTTGGACTCAGATTCATATAATGTTGAAGGACCTTTTAAAAATATAGTTCAGGAAGAGACCTGCATTTTTACTCATTGGGAGTGACAGAAGGACAGATAGAAAGGAAATATGGAAGAATTCATAATACCTGATTACAACAGCAAGAATTGTGTATCCCCAGAGATAGAAAGAAGCTATTATTAGTATGCAAGCAGACTGGTTGCTGAAGATACATGAGCTTGCCAAAATGGACAAACTGATTTATGTTAATCAAAGAAAGGTCTTTAATTAACTTTAAGAAAGATTGGACATGCTTATCAATTTCTTTTTAGATTAGTATGGGAAAATATATCATTTTGTGGTTTTATAAGGTAAAATAAGTATAATCGTAATCTTATAGTAGAAGTGTAACTTGAATATAGCAATAGCAAGTACATTGGTGCATAGGAGGTTTACTCTAGTCTGAGTAAAAGGTTTTCAGTTACTGGAACGTCATATATGTAGTTATTTTATGTGTGTATTTTATTTTATGCTAAGTGGGTATCTGTGTATATATGTGTGTGTTTTATTTTGTGTATTCAAATTTACATGTTTAGTAAAAAAAAAATCCTATTAGCCTGTCTGCAAGCAAAGCACTAGCCTCCATGGATAGGACATGACAATGAAAAGGTTGCCTGGATTGTAATGCATAGCAGCCCCAGCTTTTTAATTGCATAGTGAAATCTCTCATTGCATCCAAGATAGATTTATGATTGGCTGAAATTCCCTTATCAACACACACGTGAATGCCAGGGAGACTGTTGTTTTTTAATTAATATTTGCAATTGTTTTCATTCTGACTGACCTTGGAAGATGCACAGAAGAACAGGCGGTTCTTAACACTGGAGAAGACTTTTTTCCTGGGAAATTTGCCAAATATGCATTCAGGGTTTCTTTAATGCTTTTGGGTGGAAATAATCACTTATTTTAAAGGGACATAAGACTAAAGGTCATAGAACAAGCCTTTTATTGGTTGCCAAAACCATCTTGACATGGTATGAAATATCTGCACATGTGCCTACCATTAAATAATATTTGGTTAGGGTTCTAGAGACTATTGTTCTGGATGAGCTTATCCCAAGAAACAACGGAATAAAAGATATACATTAGTTTCGATATAAAATCAACATCAACATTAAAAAAAATCAGAAGAAAAGAAAAATCAAAGGAAAAGGTATGTATACAGACAAATCCATATATATAAACTAAGGGCCTTTGCAGACTGCCAGAAATAGTGCAAATTGAGTCCACTTTTAGGGTTAGGGTTAGTGCTAGGGAACCATGGGAATTGTTTTTTTCCTGAGACATTGAGCCTTCTCTGTCAGAGAGCTCTGGTGCCACAATAAAATACAGTTCCTATGATTCCCTAACCCTAACCCTGACCCTTAAAGTGGACTCAATTTGCACTATTTCTGGCAGTCTGCAAAGGCCCTAAAACTAAAATAGCACACTAAATTAATACACTAAACTAAAACAATAAGCAAAAAAAAGCTAATAAACTGTAATGAGAGAGAAAAATCCAAAAGTAGAATATTATTCTAACATTACAGAACCAACTGAATAAATTTATTAAGGCTACTAGTAACCACAACCACAAATTATTACATCGTTAGATTTCTTATTACTCAAAGAACACAACATAAATGGTTTCCAATTTTTCAGAAAATCTTCAACTGGATTATCCTTTAAAACCCACATTAGTTTGGCAAATTGGGCTGATTCAGCTGCCTTAACAATCCATTCTTCCATCATCAGAGCTTCAGTCCATTTCCAAGTTTGAGTGAACAGCGTTCTTGCTTCTGTTATCATATATATAAGAGATAGTCCATGTTTACTTTCCAATTCTTTGTCCATAATACCCAACAGATGTTTTTGTAACATTATAAACATTAAAAGAAATTGAATTAATATATACACCAATAACATTTTGCTTTCTTGCAAGTCCACCACATGTGGAGGGAGAGTTTTGTCCTTATCTTGACAACCCCAACATTGATTTGAAACATTCTTAAACATTTTTGAAAATTTATTTGGCATTAGATACCATCTGTACATCACCTTTTACATATTGTCTTTTAAATTACTGCACAAAGTAGATTTTATATGCACTCATTTATATACATCCATTTGACCATTATGGCCAAAATTTTATGTCCCTTGTATCATAAAATAGAGTCATAGAATCATAGAATTGGAAGGGGCCACATGGACCATCAAGTTCAACCCTCTGCTCAATGTAAAATCCCCAGCTAAAGCATCCCCAGCAGGTAGCTCTCCAGCCTCTTTCTGAAGACATTCAGAGAAGGAGATCCCACCACCACTCTAAACAACTGGTCCCACTGCTGAACTGCTGTTCCTTTCAAGATGTTCCTTCTAGTGTTCAATTGAAATCTACTCTCCTGCAACTTCAAACCATCCAAATACCCCTCTAAAGCCCTCCCTTTAAGTCCTTCTTTGTCAGTACAAAGGAAGAAGGGATCTTTCAGTTTAGTGAGTTTACTTGCTGTCAAAAGAAGTGGAACAAAGGTAAGTAAAGCCTCCACACAGCTAGCTAAAGTAAGCCATCTTTAATAACAGGGTAATTATTCAGACTTAAGTGCACAATCACTTTGTATTTGGCTAAACTTTATGACAGGTGATGACAAGTTAATAAATGAGATGTTTCACCAGTACTTAAACAGCTGTTAACCAGCCATCTCCTGGCAATGGATAGCCTGCAGGTAAAAGAAGGAAAAGAAAAATAAAAGGAAAAGGGAGGGGAGACAAAGGTGTGTGAGGGGGGGTAACTACACTCAAACTGATGCTTAGAAATTGGTTATTTGGGTTTGTTGAGTTAGCCTTGGCAATAAATCATCATTAACAATGCTGTCATTTATCAAAGGAAAGCTCTTGCAACAAAAGCCTTTGAAGTCCCAGCACCTATAATTTCCTACCTGTAAAAAGGTACCTTTGTGTCTGTGTCATGCCTGAAACTGATGAGACCCAGAGGGGATTGAGCAGTTCATCACTGAAACACACCCATTGAAAGAAACAATCTCAAATATTGCCAGGTGGGGAGGGGAAGCTTGGAGCCTTTGATTTAACATGCAATGTGGTTAGAAGCATAGAACCTCCAATCCCATGACAAGGGATCACTTGGCCCTGAACATTATTAAGAAATAGATCTTGGACTTCAGTACTATGCCAGTACCAATCCAAGAGGTAATAGTCACTCATTTTGTAATCAGATTGGCTAGTCTCCTCTTCCTCCCATGTGCATCTCATCCTGATCCCTTCTTCACACAGAATGTGAGTGCTGTGTATGGCCACCTCACTATCTTTGGGCCTAAGCAGACTGCCAGAAATAGTGCACATTAAATTGAGGCACTGCCCTGGCTCAGTGCTAGGGAATCATGGGAACTGTAATTTATTGTGGCACCAGAGCTCTCTGACAGAGAAGGCTCAATGTCTCAGAAAAAAATACACTTCCCATGATTCCCTAGCAATGAGCCAGGGCAGTGCCTCAATTTAATGTGCACTATTTCTAACAGTCTGCTTAGGCCCTTTGACTCCATCTGATCTGGCTTCACTTACTCCATTTCCCCCACTTTGGCTTTCTCTATTTAGTCACTTTTAGGGAACCCTTATTTCCAAGCTGAGGAATAAAGGGAGGGAGGGAAGGAACCGATTGGTGTTTGAAAGAGAAGGAAAGCAAGAATGAAAACTCAATGAAACCCTTGAGCAAAAGAAGCCCTACTCTAGACTCTTTGTGTGTGTTTTATGTCTGGTTTCTCTTCTTTTTAATTTATTTTATTTATATAATTTATCACCTTTCTGCTGACACAGGACCCAGCAAAAAAAATCTTCTTTCCAGCAAAACAGTTCCTCTGAATTTTGCTTTGTTGGCTTACTTGTGCAATGTAATCCAATTAGCCTTAACTGTAGAGCCCTTGTTACAATGCTGGACTTGCTTCTGTATGACCTCAAAGATGGCCAACATCTTGAACACACTTGATCCTGTCAGGCCTGGTTAGTACTTGAAAGTCAAAGCTGCTGTCAGTGATATTTGACAGTATTGGGTGAGATATACCAGCAGTCTGATTCAGTAGACGGCAACTTCCTACGCCCAAGATGAACATTGTTCAACTAGGTGTCCTTCAGACATTTTGGACTACAATCCCAGCCAGTCCGACCAATTATGATTAATGATAAAACGCAAAATATGTGGAGAATCCAAGACCTTCATGTAACTGCCTTTAACCTTACATACACAAGATCAACATGCACAAACTCAACCTCATCAATTTGTAGTGTGAGTTGAAGCACAGCAGCCAATCCTTTTGGTATTTATGGCATCAGAGCGACTTCACTTAAATGCCAGCATAAACTCATGATTGGTGGCTCAGGGCATGTAAGAACATTTTAAGGGTGGGGGCAGAAACAATATATGGCTATATACCTAATACACAATTAAAATGACTATTATTCTTTTTTTAAAAAAACGATCCCATTCTTAACAGTGCCTGTTTAATCCAGACCAAACAGGTCTTTAATTTTAGACTTCAAGAGCACCTCCCTTTAAAGGAAAGGGAATTGTTCTATAATTCCCAATCAACCATCAAGGATGTCTCAGTATAATGCCCTAGCAGAAGAATTTAGTAAAATTTCCGTGAAAATTCAACACATTGCACCACAGGGAGGAAGATTCTGATTGCATGGCATGTGTGTTTGCTCAGTCTCCTTGGTAGAAAACAATAAGGAGACAAGCTCCACATGCTCTGAGATGGTCAAATGTTTACTAAGTTCTTTAAAGGGGGGCTTTTTAAAAAGAATCTAATAAACAGTTGACCTTACTGTTTTCTGCTTTTAACATGCTTTTCAGTACTCACTTTTCAGTCTCCTATGTGTCAACTTTTGATAGCGATTTCCAAGGTCTCTTCTCTTCCATATTACACTTCTTTATTTTTAAACAGAATTGAACTTGTTATGAAGAGGTGCAGCCTTTGAATGTCCATATAGCATTTTGGCACTGGTGCTTGGACTGTTTTTTCTGATCATTCCCCTCCAGATAAGAGACTTCATAGCCAGCCACAAAGCCCTACCCAACTTTTGCAACACAGAAGAGAGATGCCCTTGGATGCCAATTTCTTTTTTCTCATGAGTGCACATGTCAAAGTAGAGCATGAGACCAATTTTGCTCAGCTTCACCACAAGTTGTAAATCAAGATGAAAAGAATAATAAATAAGCCACCTTAAGGGAATCAGCCATGAGGATCTTATATCACCCTGACAGCCAGCTGCAAAAAAAGAAAGAAAGCAACACACCCACATCATGGAGAAAGAAGAGAGATATCTTGAACAGTGGACAAATGAGCCACCCGTATCTCTCAAAGTTATCACCCAGGTAAATATTCCTGGGTGTGTGGGATGCAGTGGAAAGTTCAAAAGATATACTGGAAGAGTTGTTTGTGAGGTGCTTCTGGCCTATGTAGGCAAGTTTCAGATAACCAGTGTGAAACATGAAATAACACATTCCAAATTCATCAATGTTGATCCAACCATGGGAGGGTGAGAATCTCATTTGGCTCATTTCTCTATAGGAACTTTTGAAAGCTGACAGATTATTTCATAAATGCAATGTTTGCAATATATAAGAAAGTTCAAATATGGGAGAAAGCAAACTGACAGATTCAGCCATCTTGTTAATATTGTTTTAAGGGGAGGGAGGGGATAGGGTTTGGATATGTTGTATTTTAACACTGTAAGCCGCCCCGATTGGTCTCAGAGGAGCGGGATATAAATAATTTATTATTATTATTATTATTATTATTATCATCATCATCATCATCTTGGGCCATTTGCAGACATTTAGAGCTATTAACTCAGCTCAGCTTCTAAAATCAGCAAATTGATGATCACTGGAGTGAAAGCGATGGGACTTGCAGACAAAGTGCCCACAATGGATGGGGCACACCAGAAGGGCAGATTCAGGCCACCAACTAGAGTTGCCCATTTCTGATTTCCAGTTTATCAGCTACATTCAGCCAGAGTAAGGGAGAGATTCTGGGAGAGGATACTTTCCCAGGCAAAATACATCCATCAGTGAGGTGATTAGTGAATTTAGAAGGCAAGAGATTCCTCCCTTTCCTTCTGTTACCAGCAGCAAATAGTTATTGTTTAATGCCAGTGATATGATCTAGTCTTCCTACACATAAATTGACTTGAGGCATTTGTTATCAGCTTTGGGAACCTTTTCTAAGTCAGAACAGCTGGATATTAATTATGATAAAACAAAAACAAAAACAAAGGCTGTTGTTTTGGATTTAAAAAAAACACATTTCCCCATTTATAGTGCACTGATGGCCATGGAATTATTGAAAAAGCCCAGTTCTGTTGTTATCTATTCTATTGTTCCCAATCTCAGCAAATGAAAGTGGTGGGGAAGGGTTGATATTTGAACTACCAGGTTAAATACTGAGTACTCTGTCTGAAAAGTCCTTGAATTCAGGACATCACAAAAAGGCAGGGCACATGTTCTTTCTTACTTATTTATTTGGTTTATACAGTACTTTCTCCTAGAAACCAGGACTTAAGACAGCTTTATTTTTCATTTCCATATTTATTATTTAATTTATATGTTGTTTTTCTCAAAGGTTGAACAGGAGTTCGCCAGCCCCTCCAGGAAGGAACAAAGCCACCAGGAACACCTCCATCTTGTCTGGATTAAGTTTCTATTTGTTCATCCTCATCCAGTCCATTACTGATGACAGGTACTGGATTAGGACCAAAACAGCTTCCTTGGCTTGTGGTGGGAAAAAGTGATAACATTGGATGCCATACACATACTGATGGCATCTAACCTCAAAACTCTGGACAATCTCTCCCAGGGGTTGCATGTATATGTTAAGTAGCATGGAGGACAGAACTGAACCCTAGGGAACTCCACAGGTCAACAGCCAAGGGGTTGGACAGGAGTCCTCCAGGAAGGAACAAGGGTCTCAAATCCCCCAAACAATGTTTTCAAGTCCCATCCCAGCCAGACAACCCAGAAGGATACCATGGCTGATGCTATCAAAAGCTACCAAAAGCTCCAACGGAACCAAAAGGGACACACTCTCCCTGTCTAGCTTCTGGCACCAAGATTACTAAAGTGCCAGATAGCTCTGTCCCATAACCAGGCCTAAAACTAGACTGAAATGGAGCTAGATAATCTGTTTCATCCAGAACCCCCTGAAGCTTAGAGGCCACCATGCACTCCAGAACCTTACCCAAAAATGGAATGTTAAAGACTGGTTGATAATTATCCAGAATGGTGGGATCCAGAGATGGCTTTTTTAGTAATGGTTTTATAACAGCCTCCTTCAAGCAAGCTAGAACTCTACCTTGTTATAGCAAGGTGTTGGCCATTCCCTGTACCCATTTAGCCAGTCCCCCTGTAGCTATTCTAATAAGCCAAGAAAGGCAAGGATCTAGAACTCATATCTCCAAGAATCCTGTTCACATCCTCAGGTGGATAGTTGAAAACTATCCATTGAAGCTGGACAAGGAGGGACCAGAGTTACATCCATTGGGACTGTTTCCAAATCAGAGTAGATTCGAGTGATTTTATCTGCAAAGTACCAAGCAAGTTATTCACAGTGGGCTGTCAAGTGATCTTGACAAATTATATAATTTAATCTGTTTTAAATATTATGTTTTAATTCTATCAGTTTAATTCTGTTTTAAGGGGTGGGAGGGTCTGTGGACCTGGATTGCATTTTAACATTGTATGGAGTTTTAATGCTGTGAGCAGCCTCGATTGCTTGGCAGAGAGGCGGGATACAAATAAAAAATATTATTATTATTATCATTATTATTATTATTATTATTATTGATTTTCCTTTCTTCAACCTGAGTGTGAAAGATCCTTGACCACTCAAAACACAATAGAGTAGTTTGCATTCAGTTAATTCAGTACATGGGAAACGATAAGAGAGGTAGATTTTGCCCTTCCCTGTAGACTCAGGCAAAAGCATACTGTCAAAGCTTGTTTGTTGTTCTTCATCAATAACTTTAGTCATGTTGATCACATTCTGATGTTGTTTGGCCGCATGTGTCCTAGTTTCCATCTGTGAGATGCTGCAGGGTATACATTACTTTGCACTATCTTAACCACCTGCTTGTTTTTAGGTAACATCATACTGGAGATGTCAAGCATATATGTTCCAGCAGTGAGGATGTGACCCTTCTTCAAACTCATACTAACATTTCAAGTGCCCTTTTAAACATTCTGTTCCAAAGATATCATAATCCTCCTTGACAGCTTCAGTTCACAGGTGGAGTATATATATTTTAAAAGAATAACAGAACCCTCTATAGTTCCTTGACTGCATTGTTACTCACAATGCTATTGCCTCAGCCTTGCCCAGACTGTCAACTCTTTCCAGGCTACTGTGACTATCTCCTAAGAGGGTCAAACAAGTACAGTAATAATGCTGATGTTTGATCTCGGTGGCAGCCATGTAAACATGCTACAATTGTGCATTTCCCTGGCACAGCACAGATGGCAATCCATCTGCAGCATCCTTTGATGCCATCTCCCACACAGCAAGGAGCAGTCTGTCAGAGAAAGGTGCTGCTCATCCACAAAGGTTAACCCAGGCCAGATTCCATCCAGCTCTGAACATCTAAAATACTGAGTTGGATATGGGCAAGCAATATAGGCATAGATCAAAACAATGAGCTCTACTCAGTGGTGCCATGAACACTGGGCTTTGCAGCCTGGGCTCAGGATGGAGAATCACCACCACTTAGGTCTAATCTGCACTGCACAAATAATGTAGTTTGACACTTCCATGGCTCCATCCTATGGAATCCTGGGATTTGTATTTTGTTGTGGCACTGGAGTTCTCTGACAGAGATGGCTAAATGTCTCACAACACTACAAATCCCAGAATTCCATACCATTGATCCATGGCATTTAAAGTGGTGGCAAAGTGCATTATTTATGCAGTAAGGATTAGACCCCTGTGGGCAGCAGATATGGTAGAAGCAAACAGATCCAATACCAGTACTGGGCCAGCATGGACCTTCTTTAGCTAGTTTACCAGAACTCACTAAAAGCAAAGAAAGGTTGCAGCAACTTCCTTTCTTCCTTCTTGTTTTTAAAAACATTCCACTTGGGAGCAGCCATGAAGGTAAATACACAGTCATAGAAGCTCAGTTTATTATGATTATTTATCTCTAAGCAGTTCACAGGAATATTAAAAACAGGTGCAAACAAAGAATAGGCCAAAAATTATAATTGAAAAGGCTTGATTAAACAAGTTATATTATTAACGCACTTCTTCATTAAGTAGCACCATTGTGCCTTTCTCACAAATAAATGTTGCTTATTCCCAAGTAAATGTGTTTTGCATGTGGTCAGCAGCACCAAATACAAAACTACATTTGCACATTGAACCCAATTTGCAGCAACTGATGTAAGATTATGATAAAAGGGGAAAGTGGAGGAAGGAGAAGAAACAGGGACATTTTAAAAGCAGCAGGAAAAGTGGTGTGATGGAGGATTAATAGGGAACTGTCCTGCCATATTGGCACAACTAGAAGATATAAGAGCTGGGACAGCCAGACTACATTATAAGTAATAAAGAAAAGAAGAGCAGAAAAACAAAAGGGAGATAGGAACAAACTAAGAATTATGAATGCAATAGTAAAATGGCTTGTGTGGAAAGATTAAAAAAATTACTACAATGACCAATGCAGAGAAACAGAAGACAACAACAAAAATGGAAGAACAAGAGATACCTGGGATCAAACATTGATAGAAATGGGGGCTACAGTCAGGAAATCAGAAGATTAAGAATGGGAAGATTCTAAAATGCAAAGATACACAACTCAGCACAAAAGTTATAATCATACAAGCCATTGTATTCCCTATTACCACGGATGAATGTGAGAGCTGGACAGTTAAGAAAGGTGATAGGAAGAAAATCAATTCATTTGAGATGTGGTGCTGGAGAAGAGTGTTGAGGATCCCATGGACAGCCAAAAGGACAAACAAATGGGTCCTAGAGCAGATCAAGCCGGAAACCTCCCTGGAAGAAGCCAAGATGACCAAACTGAGGCTATCGTACTTTGGACACATCATGAGAACAGAGGACTCGTTGGAAAAGACAATAATGCTGTGAAAGGTGGAGGGAAGTAGGAAGAGAGGAAGACAACATGTCAGATGGATGGACTCTATTAAAGAGGTCATGGGTATTAAGGGGTTGCAGGAATTAAACAGAGCAGTGGAGGATAGAGAGTCTTGGAGACATCTCACCATACGGTTGGCATGAGTCAAGATTGATTTGAGGGCAGTTAACAACAATAACAGCCTGACAAACAAATTTAGGAGATTATCGCATGAAGCTTTCCTCCCATTGCTGTTGCATCTTTTTAAACACCTGAAACAACAACAATTCTTTTCACATTACCACATAGTTGTGAATCGATAACAGGTTGGCAATGCATCTTATCACACTATTGTTCTGTTTACTGGTGAGCTATCCAAGATTAAATAAGTAAGTAAGTAGTATTGCCTTCATTAGGAATGGGGTCTGTGCAGTGAAGCCGTTTTAAATCCCCTTTCTCCTGCCTCCTTTTGAGTAAGAAGTCTTGCCTTCATTGGGAATTGGGTGAGACCTGTTTAAATTCCCTTCTCTCTAAATTACTCTAGAATGACCTATCACACATATGGGTTAACTGCAGGATTGACAGCTATTCACAGGATTTCCCCATTCATTAAAAGCAATGCAGAAGTTCAGATTAACTACAGGATACCTACTGGTACTGCCTAGCCACAATGTGGTGAGATAAGATGCATTGATTACAGCTTCAATCCCACTTCTATCCCATTATTTAAGAACAGTAGACTAATCTCCTTAGTTTCAGGTTTATCCATTATGGTGAAAGGTATTGTAGTTCTATATAACTGATAGCTTTTTTTTTTAATTTACGTAATTTAAGTTAATAAATGAACATCATATGTGCACATTTCCTCTTTGCTGGTGCATGAGTGGCTGTTTGTGTGTTTGTGCATACTTGGGGTCTCTCTTGACAAGATCCTTCTGTAAAGGAAGTCTTTTCACTTTTGCTTTCTTGCTTTTTTGTCTTCAGTAAGGCAATCTTTCAGTGGTTTTGTCACTTTTTGGCAGCTGAAGATGCTTCTGTTCTCATCTGAGCTGTATGCATCTTGTCTGCTGAACATCTGCCACATGGTGTCATCACCTGTCACCTTTTCCCAACTGATTTTAGAAAAGAGAATATGGTGTGTATAAATAATTTAGGGGCATCTTCATTGGCACAACAGCTGACTTTTGAGATGACTGTACTTAAGCATCGTAAGACTGCAAACAAGCAATAAAGTGCAGGTTTTGTACATAGGTTGGCAAGCAGTCAGCACTGGAGCTTCTGTACTTTTCATCATTCTGTACACCATGGGGTGTTGCTCATCCAGTTTTAGAGTGAATCATGGTTGGGTATGAGGATTGGAGGGGAAGAAGGAAGGAAGGAAGGAAGGAAGGAAGGAAGGAAGGAAGGAAGGAAGGAAGGAAGGAAGGAAGGAAGGAGCCACTTGCAGAATATAATGTTAAGGTAAGCAGGAGGAGGAAGGTAAATGGGATGTTGTAGAATTTCAGTTGGGCTAATGGTAAAAGTTTGGTCAGTTGAAGGTTGGAAGAAGTGAAGAAAGAGGGTGGAGATGTTGAGAATTAGCTGGTGGAGAATAGGTTTCAAAAATCACTAATTTTTCACATACACCCCAGACTTCAATTTACTATGAATATGTCTTCATTCTTTCTCAAATTATTTTGTCAAGCCCTTAAAGGATTTGAACATATGAATGTCTACATCAAGAGAATAAAACATTTAGCCTTCCAAGTGTTGCTGGGGAGCATACATTGCCATCAGCCATAGCAAGCCTGGCCATTGGTGAGGTATAATAGTTCAACAACAACTAGAGGGATACATTCAAAGATATAGGCATGTTAGTCTGGAAAATCAGTATACAAAGGAATCTTGTAGCACCTTTGAGAGTAACTTAAAAAAAGAAGTTGTTAGTTTGAGCTTTCATAGACCTGTGCTTACTTCTTCAGATGCAAACACAATGTCAGGGAAACATGCAACTGAGGAAGTAATCTACGAAAGCTCATGCTACCAATTTCTTTCTTTCAGTTAGTCTCAAAGGTGCTACAAGATCCCTTTGTATAGAAAGATACACGTTCTCCAGTCCTGACTCCAGCAAAGGTGTTAAGGCTATGATAGCTTTTCTTATCCTTGTAGCTCGGGAGAAATGTGATAGGCTGCAACATCTCCTGAGATGTCTTCATTTGTCTGAATGCTCAAGCTACAGGCATCAACTCTGAGCATGGTCGAGGAGTGCCAGGTGAAGAAAAAGCAGTTTAAGCCTGGTCAGTGACCAGGGGATAATAGGGATGCATGGCATTCCATGTGTATGCATATGTACATATCTGTTACAGCCAATAAAGACCAGGCTGTCGCTGACCTCCCAGAGGACCTTCTCTGCAACCGCTCCCAGGCTCTGGAATGGCCTGCCGGACGAGATCCGTCTTATTACTACCCTTGCTGCTTTTAAGAAAGCGGTAAAGACGGATCTCTTTCGGCAGGCCTTCCCGGAATAACTGTCGGCCCATAGAAAGGTTCCATTTGTCTGACTCCTCATGTTAAATTTTATAATTTAGTTTATTAATTTGATTGATATTGTATTTTAATTAGTTCATGGTTTAATTTTATTTTAAGGGGATAGGGCGGGGGGGAGGATGGGATTGTGGGGAGAGGGATTGTTTTTAACTCTGTTCTTTTTTAAATACTGCTGTTCCCCGCCCCGATTGCTTTGCAGAGGGGCGGGCTACAAATAAAAATTTATTATTATTATTATTATTATTATTATTATGTATATTACCTTGGGTTCCATGAAAGAAGATAGATGGGATAATAGGGTACTTAGATTGCAATCCTATGCCTGAGATTAAGCTGTATTAAAGCCTGTGGGTCTTACTTCTGAGTAAACATGAAAAATGTAATAAATGTCTGACCTAGCATATTTGTCCAGATAGGTTTGACCCCTATATTGCAGGCAATAGAAAGCTGGCTAGAGAGGCAAGTTAAACCTCTGCCCACCTTTATTTTGTTTTCTTTTGACTTGAAAATCAAACTGGGGGGGGGGGGGGAATAAAAAATGGAGGAATAAAATTAAAATATTCAATTTCACTTCTTTCAGAAACCTGGCAGTCAAAGTGGTGTCAAACTGTATTATTTCTGCAGTGCAGTTGAGACCTGTGATGCACAATCTCAGCCATAGTCCAGTGCTCTAAGCCTGTGAACCCTGGCTTCGCTACGCCACCAGCATGAAACTACCAAAGTGCCCTGGAATTGCAGGAAGGAAGTGATGCCTCTTCTTTGTCCCTCTCAATTTGCATGCATGATTTGTTGATCAGATCCTGAAGCTATCTCAGTGCATGTAAGAAGTTAACATCAAAGCACAGTAAGGAGGAACAGGGGAAAGGGTGGGGGGAGAAAGTAAAAGGGAAATGTTACATTAGTGTCTGTGCTTTCCTAGGCTTCTGCATTTTCAACCGTCAAGATTTCAGCTTTGCTGCCATGTTGAATGAAACAAAGAAAACATGCCAAGCTCAGGGTACATAAAGGAGTCACCTGCCACATACAAGGCACTTCACAAGTCACCGCAGCTTGCTAAGCATCTCACCCCCTCAGAAGACACACAGTCACATCAGAGGTGTGAAGCTGGCACTTGAGCACTAGTTAGAGAGCAGCCTACTTGTCATGGTTCTGCACAAGAAAGTTTGGGATGTCAATTGATTCTTTTCATTTCCATATCCTATTGCCATACTGATGAACTAGTCTAATTCTGGTTCACTTCACTGTTGTGTGCTTTCACTCACCATAAGCCCTTGTCTCATTTTTGAATTGCTCTGTGATGATTTTTTAAAATCCACACAAAGAGTAGCACTTAAATAATACTCATATACATATTTTAAAATTTTGCCTCAAAATTTTGATATATGTTTTTTTCATTGTTTTTTGAGATGCCAACTCTGTTAGAACATTTTGAAAGCACAAATGATGAAAGATAAGTATGCAATCGGCATATTAGTACACAGTGTGGATATGGTCATTTCATATCAGAATTATTCACCAGGATCAAATTCCTTCAACATCTCTTATTGCCATTGCTCAGAGTGATGGCAATAAGGGATGTTGGAGGAATTTGATCTTGGTGAATAATATTTTGTCACTTCTAATGTAATATGAGGGCCAGTGAGGTATGGTGGTTTGGTTTTAGAGACCAGGGTTCAAATACTCAGCTATGGAAACCCACTGGGTTAACTTGGGCAAGTTACACTTTTGCAGTCTCAGTGGAATGTAATTACAAATCCTTTCTGGCCAAGGACTTGGTAATATGCGAGTTTTACACGGCATTATTATTATTATTATTATTATTTAAAGGTATTACCCATTAACAAGGTTGTCAAGTCATGTCCGACCATAGGGAGCAATACTCATCTCCCTTACTAAGCTGAAGAACCAGCATTGTCAGAGACTACTCTGTGATCATGGAGCCAGCGTGACTGCACCAAACACTGTTACCTTCCCACCAAAGTGGTACCTATTTATCTATTTGCATTTGCATACTTTCGAACTGCTAGGTTGGCAGAAGCTGGGACTAGTGACAGGAGCTCACCCCATCATGCAGCACCCGGTCCTTGAACTGCCAACCTTCCGATCTTGCAATCAACAGAGTCAGTGTCTTAACCATTTGAGCCACTGCATCCCTCTGTTGTTGTTGTTGTTGTTGTTTTATGTAGCACCATAAATTTGCATGGCAATTTACAGGCATCATTAAAACAATATATAACCTGTCAATGGCATACAATCTAAAAGTCATAAAATATAAAACTATACAAAATTAAACAAGTCATGCAAATTTTAGCAAGAAGTTAGCATCTTTGACAATACGTATTGCACAGTGTTGCCTCCAACCCATTGCTGCTGTGCCTCTAAAGCTTTGTTAGAGGGCGTCTTTTTATTGACAGGAAAACCCATCAATAAACATGCTGCCACCCCATTAAGCCACTTGTGTGAAAAATTGTTCCCATGACAGTCCTGATATTGGGCAGTCATGTGGTGTCAGTCTCCTTTTCCCCTCTCCCACTCCCCCTCACTATTTCCAAACAGTCTTTTTTCTTTATTTTTCTCATTTTCTTCATTTTCTTTTCTTCTTCATTCTTTAAACTAAGTCACATCCTTATAATTCTGGAATTGCATTATAAATAAAAAAATGAAAGAATGAAAGGCATGCTGGATAGAGCATAGGGCAGGAAGGCAGGATAAAGGAGGAATGTAGAAGAAAGTATGCGGGACTGTCAACAGCAGTAAAAAGCCCCTTTGGTGCTATTGAAGATATGTGCAATAGGTAGGTTTCCATTCCCATTGCACCAAAACCAATGTGAAACTAAGGTTCATGTAATAAAGTCCTAGATTTTGCCAAGAAAAACCTATGATAAGACTGCCATAGGTCAGACAATAATCGGAAGGCACACGGCAAAATACATAAGGTGGTTGTGTTTTCTGTTTTACAGAGCACAGCCCTCTATTTGAAGGACTCTTCATTTTGAACGGCTGCCAAACCCAAATCTGTTTGAAATAATAATAACCACAAAGAGAGAGAGCAGGAGTCTAGAATTTGCCCATCAGTATTTAGCACCTGGACAACGAACTGAG
The DNA here is from genome assembly GCA_026167975.1 of Phrynosoma blainvillii. NCBI lineage: Eukaryota > Metazoa > Chordata > Lepidosauria > Squamata > Phrynosomatidae > Phrynosoma > Phrynosoma blainvillii. The sequence continues at coordinate 9,450,309 of JANUYF010000006.1, read as the reverse complement.
AAGACAACATAAGTCATTAGTCTTCTCAAAATAAGGGATCATGAACTGCATTTCTATTTAATATAGTAAGTCTTTCTAAGTATGCATCTAGACATATTAACATGCATATGTAAATCTTATGCAAATTTCTGTTTCCCTTTGTCCAATGGGGAGGTGACACAGAAATGGCCAGCCTACTAGCATGACTTCTTTCCTCTTCCCAACTCAGTTTTTGATTTCATCTTTGGATGCCAACTAGCCTTCCAAATTACATGCTGTAGCATATTAATATAAGTAGAACCTGGTACCAAAGGGTTCCTCACCTGAAGAGTTTAGGAGTTAATAATTACAATTAATTAATCACAATTCTTTTTTCCGTGAATTAAGATACTTTATTTATATAGGTTCTAAAGTTTGTTGCTCTTGCTATTATTCAACCCTATGAATAATAGACCTCCAAGTCACTGTGTTATCAACAGTCCTGTTCAGGTCTTGCACACTCAAGGCCATGGAATCTATCCATCTGTAATGCAGTCTTTCTCTTTTCGTACTTCCTTCTACATTAGCAAATATTATTGTCTTTTCGAAGGAGTTGTGTTGTCTTATAACATGTCCAAAGTTGACAGTCTCAGTTTAGTCATCGTGGCTTCTGGAGAAAGTTCAGGCTTGATTTGCTCTAGGATCCATTTATTTGTCTTTTTGGCAGTCCATGGTATCCATAGAATGCTCCTCCTATACATGTAAATGAGTTGGTTCTCTTCGTATTAGCTTTTTTCTAAGTAGCGCACTTGATAACTGGATGACTTGATGGTCCCTCATCCATAGAGTCACCACAAGTCAAAGTCAACTTGATGGCAAACTACAATTAGTAAAAAAGGAAAAGTGCTCAAAATGCATGCAGATATGTTTGTGAAAACTTTTTTTTTAAGTGTCTACAAAAGAGACCCAGTGTGGCATAGTGGTTTGAGTGCTGGACTGTGACTCTAGTGACCAGGGTTTGATTCCCTGCTCAGGCAGTGAAACCTATTTTGTGACCTTTAGCAAGTCACATGCTCTCAACGTTAAGGGAAGGCAATGGCAAACCTCCTCTGAACAAATCTTGCCAAGAAAACCCATGATAGGTTCACCTTAGGGTCGTCATAAGTCGGAAACAGCTTGAAGGCAAACAACACCGATAAAAACTTTCAGGCAAGGCTGAGCTTTAAAGTGGGAAGATGAGAAATTGAAATGGACAGATGCATCCCTGCCTCCTTGACACCCCCTTCCTCTCTGCTTTCCTATCCATGCACTATTTTCTTCTTCCTCCCCATCCTCTGTCACTCACAGGCAGTGTGCCCCTCCTTCCTTTGCTCTGTGGGGGATAACCATTAGCTCCACAGCCTGCTTTCTTGAAGGCTCTGTGTTACATTTGCTGGGAGATTTATGACCTGAGCAGCTTTGAAGTGGGCCTCCGATAACCATCAGGGGTATTTTGGTTTCATGACACAGTCAGTCAGCAAGCTCTGAATGAAAAGGTTTATGGGCAGCTATGTTTCCTGGAGCTATCGAGATGGCCAGCACCACATTCCAAGGAAAGGGTTGCAATTAAAGTACACAGGCATTTTTTTATTTTTTATTTTGAAAAACAGCTTTGTGGTAGCTTTAGCTTTAAGAGTGAGGACAGAGGCAGAAGTTGGGGGGGCAGGATTTCCAGTTAAATCAGAAGCAGCTTTCAAATAAGAGGACAGAAAGGGAGTGCTTTGTAGAATTTGTCCAAGGATTAGTCCAGGGGAAAAAGGGAGTCTGAGACTTTCCCCTTTTCACACTATTAGGCTACTTAGGTTCAGCTCGGGAAAAGGATAATAAAAAGCAGGCGATAAAACATCAACAACTAAAAGAGGCAAGGAAAGGGACAAGTGGTAATGTCGCTTCAGAAAAGATTGTATTTTTATTTGTGATCTATTTATTGAAGATGTTTCTGCATCACTTCCCAGCCCACAAGGCATCCCAAGGCGATGAGCAAATGAAAACAATCAAAACAGTATAATTTTTTAAAAAAAAATTCTTAAAGCATGTTAAAATACTCTTTTAAAACTTTTTAAGCAATCTAAAAGCAATCCTAAAATGCAATTTTAGAAGAGTTAAAATAGAGCAATGTCAAACATTAAAGGCCACATGGATCAGCACTGCTTTGACTGCCTGCTGGAAGCTTAAAAGCAGGGGTAGGCAACCTTTCCCCTTTAAGGGCCAAGGGACTTCAGCTCCGAGAATCCCAGGAACTATTGGCCAACATGGGACTATTGGCCAACATGGCTGAGGCTTCTGGGAGCTGAAGTCCCTCGGCCCTTAAAGGGTAAAGGTTGCCTACCCCTGCTTAAAAGAGACAGGACCAAACTAACTTCTTTGAATAGGGAGTTCCATAGTCAGAGTGCTACTACAGAGAAAGCCCTGTTGCATGTACCCACAAGATTCACTAGTTGCAGGACATGAAACAAGGCCTCCTCTGAAGATCAAATTTGGAGCAGACTCATATGGGAGGAAGCAGTTTTTCAGATATCCTGGTCCCAAGCCATTTAGGGGTTGGTAGAGAGCCAGCTTGGCGTAGTGGTTTGGGTATTGGAATATGACTCTGGATAGCAAAGTTCAGTTCCCAGCTCACCCATGAAGCCACTTGGGCTACTCACACTCTCTCAGCTTCAGAGGAGGGCAATGGCAATAAATCAAAAATGGCATGAAGGCACACAACAGCAACAGATCCAAATTAGCACCTCAAATTGAACTTGGAAGCAAATGGGAAGCCATAGCAGTTCCTGTAAGACTGGTGTTATATGATCTCTAAAATGCACGCCTGTCTGTCTGCTGCATTTTGCACTAACTGGAATCTCCAAACTCTTCTCACCTTTTCTCAGGGAGATACAGGTGATAGGCATGGCTCCCTCCTCCTTTTATCCTTATAACAGACCTACAAGTTAGCTTAGGCAAAGAGAAACAGAGTAACTAGTACTTTCTTTTACAGCCCTGAAAGCCTGAGGACCCAAATACTTCAAGGCACACCTGTTATCTCTTGGCAGATGTCATGTGATAATAAAATGAGGAGAGAGGACCATAAGCACGTTCATTAGAGGAAAGGTGGAATTGAATTATGATTAAAATGACTACTAACTTCAAAATAGACCTGTCTACCATACCTGCATATTGTATAGCATTCATGCATTTCTAAACATGTATGTACTATGAACAGTTCTCAGAACTTTTCACCAACTTGAACCAGACTCAGCTTCACTCAGAAACTGATGAATCGAGAAATGTGACCTTATTTCAAGGAGCTTGTCTTGAATGTCTTTCAAGGATCAAATCACTAATGTTTATGGATTTAGATTGTTCTTTCTTTATCACACTGAATCAATGTGGGTTACAAATTATATGCTTGGATGTTCTTGTGATACTGAAACCACTGGTCAGTCTATGGTAACATGAGATACTGTGACTTGGGCCTGAAAGAATCTGAACATTCATTTGATCCTAGATCTTTCTTGACTTGCCTAGTGACTTTCATCCTTACAGTATTATTGGAGTGCAGTTGCATTGTCACTGATGATTGGAGATTATGGGAGGTCTAGCCCAACAACATCTGCAGAGCCATGGCTTGTAACTACCCAGTCTAGGCACTGCAGCACACTGCCTAAAGCTTGGTGTGCTGATTTCGGGAAGTGGTTACAACACACATCATCCATTCTTAGTACTGGTTCTAGCTGAAAAGGTTTTTTTTTTCCTCATCAGCATTAAAAACTGTTGAAATTCACCTTCTGAAATTCTATTCGTCCAAATTTCTCCGTTTGTTTTGGAGTCAGGAGAGAAAAGGCCACAGGTCAAGAGGTACATAAATAAGTTTGAAGAGATGAGTCCTTGCAAATTTCAGTATGCACTGATCTGATAATATGCAATGTCTGAACTACCATAAATAAATGAATAAATAAATAAATAACCAGGGTAAGCATTCCTAGTTACAACTGGATTTCAAATTTCACCCAGTGTTAGATATCAGTTCAAAAATATGTGTCAAAAGCAGAAATGGGTGAGAATTTCAATTCATTTTGTTGAAGAAGAAGAAGAAGAAGAAGAAGAAGAAGAAGAAGAAGAAACATTTGAATATGGGGAAAAGTGACACTTGGCTCCTTCTGCACTGCAGAAATAATGCAGTTTCACACTGCTTTAACTGCCATGGCTCAATGCTATGGAATTCTGGAGTTTGTAGTTTATTGTGGCACCAGAGTTCTCTGACTATGGTCCAAAACACATTGAAGAAATAATCCAGTTTGAGGCTGTTTTAACTTCCCTAGCTCAGTGCTAGGGAATTCTAGGAACTGTAGTTTTGTGAAGCATTTAGCCTTCTATGTCAGAGAGCTCTGGTGCCATAATAAACTACAATTCCCAGGATTCCCTAGCCCTGAGACAGCGCTGTTACAGCAGTTTCAAACTGGATTATTTCTGCAGTGTGTTTTGGACCTATGTGACCATAAAAGTAACTAAAGATTACACTTAAACCACTAAAGGAGTTACCCTGTCCCTGGTTATGTGACTATCATAATATGGGTTGCTTAGAACCTTGACATGAGTAAAAGAACTAAACAAGCTATATTATAATTTTTGTTTGGCTTTCTGGCTGTAGATACGACCAGCCACTTTATAATACCTTTTAATCCTGCTATTTTATTATTAATGTATATTCATTTTTACTGTTGTAATCCCGCCTCGATCTGCAGGGAGAGGCGGGAAATATAAATAAAAATTATTATTATTATTATTATTATTATTATTATTATTATTATTATTATTATTAGCAAGTGATGTTGTTTATGACACGTTACTTCTAAGCACTGAATTTTCATATGATTATTATATGGCTCCAGTCAAGCCTCTTCAAGTATGGTCTTTTATCGGTGTGTGGGTGCATAATAATACATAATGCAATCATACCTCTAGTGAAGATTGCTCTTTTGCATAGTTACACATGGATAATGGGACTGGGGCTGTACCAGTAAACATATTCATTGTTTGAACTAAGTCACATTTATAGCCAGTAAAATGGCAGCCTTAGTGCTTGTGTATATCCACTTGTCTCCTTGGGTGCATCTGCATTGCAAAATTAATGCAGTTTGATATCACTTTAATTGCCATACCTTGACAGGAAAGGCACATTCACGTAGTCATAAGCCAACATTTCTCAGAAGGCATATTTCCCTCCCTCCTCCCACGTTCCTAAAAAAGAAGGTCACTTTGCTGAATTTTCTCTAAGTATGTTGTGCCATTTTTATGGTGGCTACCATTTTCCCTTCACTAACTTGGGTACAGAAAGTCCATGCCAATGAGAAAAGACATCAAAGTGCTGTAACTCCGGTAAAAGAAGGACATTCAAATTAGAAGCCAGAAGGGCCAGTGAACAATTTGTTTTCTTTAGACCCTTGACATTCATTCTGTTTAGTTAATCAATTCCTTATAGAGATTGAAAGTTCTCTCTGCTTCCTTTGGATCAACATATCTTTACAACTGAGCTCCAAAAAAGTGAATCACTTCTGATGACTTTCAGCTTCCCAATAGTTGGGAGATATATAGAAATGATCTCTCTGAACTTTATTTAAATATCACGGGATGGAGGAACCAGCATGAATATTAACCAACTGTCTGCAGAAGGGTACAAGGAGAGATACCCTTGTATAGATACCATAGAAGATCAGGCATATTTAGAAAACAACCTGGAGATCTGAATAGAATGTACACCTATGAGGGCTGATTAAATTTATGGTCTATGTGCAAAAAACATGAGGATGAGATTTATAAACCCTGAATAAATAATAGCAGAAAACAAAAATTATGACCACAGATGATCTACATAATTTTAAAATAGACTATGAAGAGATCAAAATAGTTCAGGTTTTTCCATACTTGGGCTCAATCATCAATCAGAGTGGAGACTATGATGCTTATTGCATTTTTTAAATAATACAACTTACCTCTTCCATTTTAAAGTCAAATGCAGGATGCAGCTGGATATTATCACACATAAAATACCACCAAAGCTGCTGCCCAGCTGCATTCCACCTAAAACCTGACTAGAAGCCATGCTCAGATGGCCGATTTGCAAAGTCAGCAACTTTGCAAAACGGCCATCTGAGTGTGGCTTCTAGCCAGGTTTTAGGCAGGATGCAGCCAGGTGGCAGCATTGGTGGTATTTTTTGTGTGGTAATACCCAGCTGCATCCCTCATTCAACTTTAAAACAGAAGAGGTAAAATGGATTATTTAAAAATGTGATAAGCTCCTATGTTCAAGAATTCAGAAGAAAACTGGGCAGCTATGAAGAAGGCTAGGGCAGCTATGAAGCAACTAGACAAGGCCCTGAAGTGTAAAGGAGTATCATTAAATACTAAAGTTAGGATTGTCCATGCCATCATAGTTCCCTTTTCTATGCATGGTTGTGAAAGCTGGACAGTGAAGAAAGCTGATAGGGGAAAAAATCAACTCATTTGAGATGTGGTGCTGCAAAAGATTTCTGAAAAATATTGTGGACAGCTAAAAAGACCAATGGATGGATCCTAGAGCATTTCTGATCTGAACTCTCCTTAGAAGCAATGATGACTAAACTGAGGTCATTGTATTTTGGCCATATCATGAGAAAAAAACAACTCACTGGGAAAGACTATAATGCTTGATGGTGATAGAAAATGAGAAAGACCACATTCCAGATGGATAGATTCAATCATTATTCAACCATGACTCTGTAAGAACTGAACAGGGCAGTTGTGGACTGGGTTACTTGGACATCTCTCATTCACAGAGTCACCATAGGCCAAAGCCAACTTGAAGGCAGTTAACAACAAAAAATACAACCCTGGAGTCAACACCACACAATAGCTGCATTCTTGTTGGTGTTTTATGCTTGTGAAGAGGGTGGACATCTGCATTCATTTCAAGGTCATGGAAGCAGAGTTGCACATGTAGTGTTGTTGCATATGCAGATACACCTTCTCAGCCAATGTATATTTGTCCACCTGTGCTGAAATTGGTAGTAGTACCCTTTGTCGTGTTTACAGCTGTGCCACTTCCCATTTCAATCCAAAGGCTTGTATAGTACAATCTATGCATAACTGCATTTGAGAGGCAATATGATAGCCATCTTCCAATATTTAAAGAGTTGTTATGTGGAAGATGGAATGAGCTTGTTTTCTGCTGCTCCAGAGGGTAGGATGGTTAATGATTCTATATGGAGATTTGAAGCATGCAATTTTGTTGCAGGTTCATAGAATCCAAGAGTTGATGGGGACTGCAAAGGCAATCTTATCCAACTGTCTGCCACACAAGAATGCACAGCTAAAGCACTTCTGAAAGAAGGTCATCCAACCTCTGTTTAAAGGACTCCAAAGGAGAGTCCACCAGCCTCCAAGGCATCTTTTTAAATGAAAATGACAATAATCAAAGCTCAGAACTCTGCATGCAAAACATGCATGTTCCAAGACTAAGCTGTGGTCTTCTCCCCAGTTATGGAAAGGTGGGGAAAATATTGTTAGGTGTATTCCAGGGTGTGTGTTTTGTTTTTTTTCAACTGATGGCAACCCCATGGTGAACATAACTGGGGGTTTCTTGGCAGAATTTGCTCAAAGGGGGATTGCCATAGACTTCCTCTGAGAAAGAGTGATTTGCCCCAAATCTGTATCATTTTTAGTGTCATTGTTATTATGTGCCCCCAAGTAATTTCCAATGTATGGTAACCCTAAGGCAAACCTATTGCTAGATTTTCTGAGGCTGAGAGTATGCGACTAATCTAAGGCCACCCAGTGGGTTTCCACGGCCAAGCAGGGATTCAGATCCTTTTCTCCAGGAGTTCTAGTCCAACACTGAACCCACTACACTATACTGGTTTTCTTGGGAAAATGATTGTCTGATACTTCTTTGATTCAAAATATTCCCTCTGTCATTTCTCTTTTGGCTATTTGAAGGATTTCTTATGAAACATTTTGTCAAAATATGTTGCCTGAGTTATTATTCTTTGAAGTTCAGACCACTTTCCCCTAGGGTTTCTAGAAATGAAATGACCTAAGTGGAGAACGAAATAAATCTCATCTCTAGCGTGCAGAGCAATGGCCTTAGCTCAGTGGTGTGAAGTATATGTCTTGCATGAGAATGTCCTAGGTTCATTCCATAGTGTCTCCAAACAATGATGGGAAAGATTCAAAAGAAAGACATTGCCAATCAGTAGAGTTCAATAGACTAGTGGTCCACCTCTGTATAACACAGCTTTCTATATTCCCTATATGCATGAATAGTATGTGAATGAAGCCTGTGATTTTCAGATGTGCAGCTCATGAACTATATTTTGAGCTGGTAGCATGAGATTTTCAAGAGCAATCTTGAAGTCAAAATACCAACACTCTCTTTGATTTAAAATCCATACATCAGAGATTAGAAGAAAGTCAAAGAATAAAAAACTTTAAAACTGTGCAATAGCACCCCATGGACTTGAATCCAGCAGTGGATAGAACAGAGTTTCTTCCTCATCCTCTCCATGTGCAGAACAAAACCTAGCTGTTGGAATGCAGCTGGAAAGTGCACCATCCCCATTCAGTTTGGGTGAGCAAAGGTAGCAAAGGCAAGCAGCCACATTGCCTAGCACTGCAATCTACCTAGGACAGATGAGGTGTCTGAAATTACACGACTCAGCATAAGGAAATGAAACTTTTTTAATTGGATTCTGCTTGCCCAGAAATCACGCCAGAGGCTGTATTATATGGGCTGTGTACATGTAAAACAAAATTTATAGCACATGTTGACTCTAGCAGACACATCTGTGCTTCCAGCTCCTGCCTGTTCCTCTTATCCTGGGGTTCTGCAGTACATGGCAAAAGGAATGTGCTGGCTTTGAAGCGGGGGGGAGGGTCTCCTACAAAATGAAATAAAGAGAGATTAATTCTCAAATCTTAGAGGCTAAGCTGCTGCTGGAGTTCAGCTTGACAAAAAAGGGGGAAGGTTTCCAGGAGGGTATTTACACTGCCAAGGATATTGTAAGGAAAGATAATTCTTTCCAAGATGTTAAAGTGTACTTAAGCCTACACACACACACACACCAGGATCACAATGGTTAAGGTTTCCAAGTGTCTGATTTGACTTTCAGCTTCAGTTCCCCCACACAGACAGACACACACCAGTCCATCCCCTAGAACTGCCCTTCTCAACATCTCACAGGGAAGACATTAAATGTCCAGGTGAGGAACTGCAAAAGGCCAATCCATTTTCTTTTCCCACTTTAGTCAGTGTTAGCTGAACTTCAGAGATGCTAAAGGATCAGTTCAAATTGAGGAATAGCAGGGGTGGAGGATAGGAAGAAATTGCCTCCCATTATCTGTTTTTTGGGAAGGTGGGACAGGGAAAAACCAAATGTGCTGGTGTTTCTGCTGCCTTTGCTTACTGCCAGCCACCGTTTCCCCAAAAATTTCCTGGAATGAGGCAGTACTGCCATGCTTCTGTATCTACCACCATTTGGGGAAATGTAAATGGAGATCTGCCATAGTGGGGGAGCTACAGAAGAACTCATAAATGTCTCTTCTCCATTCCATGAAGCTTGACACTTGACAGGGAGGGGAGTTTCTGCATATTTCATTCTTGCAATGAAAAATTTCCAAAAAAAAATCTGCCCACTAGTCTTGAAGGGACATAACAACAATAATAATGACAAGATAAAATATAATCTGAAAAATGTAAGCAGAGCATTAAGTTTAAGCATTCGAGGAATATTGTAGTTGTTTGATCCACAGGATCGCCATGAGTCAAAGTTGACTCGAGGGCAGTTAACATCAACAGACAACAAGGCTTTCAAGAATTTTTATCACATGAGGGCTGAAAAGTGGAATTAGAGCAGTATAGCAGCATCTGTGGCTGTACTTTATCACATGACACTGTGTTTGTCCAGTAGCTGGTCTATAATCCATCCAAAAGATGAGCTCTTTCTCAAAACCCGCCAATGCCTCTCAATCCCACTACTTTCCCACTTCAATGTATGTGTGATAAATTCCTCCCCCATCAGGTCCAATATGCAGGCATCCACATGGTGCAAGCAGGCATGATCATGTTCTTCTCCCTCTCCTCCTCACTATTTTCAAGCTAGCTGATTTTCTTTTTTTAAAAACACACAACTTTATTTATTTTTACTTAAGGAATTGACATGATTGCAAAATTATGCTAAAAGTAAAAAGAAACAAAAATAAGTACAGCCTGAAAGGCACACCGGGAAGGGGTTAGGGCAAGGAAGCAGGGCTATGGAGGCATGCAGAAGACAGAGGTTGGAACAGAAACAGCAGCACTACACTTCTGAAAAGCTGTGCAATAATTACTGTCCCCAACCTGGTATGTTTGTGTTTCCTACACAAACGCTATTGGGTCCCTTTATGAGCCTGGTGTGAAAAAGTGCTTAGAGGTTGTGTGACATCAGAACAGCTAAGCCAGTGAAAATTAGAATTTGCACATATGTACATTAAGGTGCACTGTAGGATCAGAGTCAGTCGGCTGTTCACTTTCAAATGACACTGAGGCCAGAAGCTGTAATTAAGTTTAGAGCTAATCTTTTGCAAGTGCTGCTCTACAAAGTTATCTATTCTCACAATAAACCTTTGAGGAAAGCAAGAATGAAATGCTACAAAAGCTTGTTTCAGGCTACAACAGTCACCCACCTAAAATATAGACATGTTTAATTACAACTAAGTGCTGGTTTTAAAGAGCATAAAAAAAGATCTTTTTTCCCTTTAATGTTCCTTTCTCCCTGACATCAAGCAGTTGCCCATAAATTCAGATGAACGCTGGAAAAGATGAGGATGAATAATAAACTTTCTCTTCTCTTAAGTGCATCTCACCACAGACTTTTCCATTTCCTTTTGTCCCATTTCACTTCATAAACATGCTCAGATGAGCATAAGAAGAGCCCAGCTGGATCAGACCAAAAGTCATGCTAGACAAGTTTCCCACAGCAGTCTATGAGATGCTCAAAAACCAGAATTAGATCAGAGCAAGAGGTTTGTCCTCCTGTGGGTTCCCCAGAATGTGGTCGCTAGTTGTCTTTTCAATCCACTCATCTTCACAGAATCAAATGACTGTACAGTTTACTCTGCATCATGCCAGAGTAGGGATGTAATATCTCATGAATTTTCTTCTTGAAGGAAGCAAAGAGTAGTTTAACAATTTTCTTCTGGCAGACAGAAAGTCTTCAGAAATGACACGGTTTTTGAAGCCCATTTGCAATTTGAGACTTAGGGGGGTTGCAGACTGCCAGAAATAGTGTGAATTCAGTCCACTTTTAGGGTTAGGGTTAGAGTTAGGGAACCATGGGAACTGTATTTTATTGTGGCATCAGAGTTGTCTGACAGAGAAGGCTCAATGTCTCAGAAAAATAACAGTTCCCATGATTCCCTAGCACTAACCCTAACCCTAAAAGTGGACTGAAATCACACTATTTCTGGCAGTCTGCAACCCCCCTTAGTCTGCACAAAATTTGCACATAGTTGTTGTCTGTAGTGGACAGCATTTTCTGTACAGGGAAAAGCATTTTGTGTACAAAATAATATTTTGGTGCAGGAATATTATGTTCTTAATGGGGAAAGCTGTTTCCTGTGCAGCAAATGCTGTTTTCTGTACAAAACAGCTACATGCAGATTTGACGCAGGATAAGTCTCAACCTGTGAGGATTCTAATTCAGCTAGGATTCTTCTTTGCTTTCCATGCCTATGCCAGAGACAATCATGCCTCCAAGTCATCTTTTGTATCTTTTCTACCCAACGTATAAGTTCTTCATTTTAGAACTGGCATGAAAGAAGAGAAAGGAAATGGCACTGCATGCACATCTCCCATTTCTGTGGTCTGAAACTGAATGTAGCCATTGCACATTGGACCACTTGCATAGGGGCACACTCCATTTTGAACTGCAAACCCTGATTGTTGCCTAAGGCTGATAGAAGCGATACCATAACAAATTGAGGAATACCAGACTGGAGAAGTCTACTATTGTTAAACATTCTGAACTACAATATTCAAGAAATATTTGGAAATATTTGGAAATATTCAAACACTGGTTGAAAAACATATTTTTCATACATCAAGAAATCCTGATGAGAAGACTCCTAAAAAGACATGAATCTTCACAGTCTGGGACTTGGTCTGTGTTGTATTTGCATGTGGTTGTACTCCTCATAAAACAACATTTCCTGTGCATGAAAGGGCATTTCCTACATACACAAAAACTAGGCAGAAGTACTACTGTCTGCACAGAAAAGGTGGTCTCCCGCACAGAAAAACCTATTTTCTGTGCAAATAGAACAAGTACAAATTTTGCACAGAATAAGTCCATATTGTGAATGAGCTTCAAGGGTGTGTGGGTTTTGAAGACTTTATCACAGTAGGAAGAAAATGGCTAAAATTACTCATTACTTTTTTCAAGAAGAAAATTGGTGAAGAATTACATCCCTAGTGTCAAGCTTGGGAAGTTACTTTCCAGACTGTAATAATTTATATGCCAGCTTGAACACTGGCTATGCTGTCAAGAGGGTTTTGAGAGTTGCAGCCCAAGGAGAAACTTTTCAAAACTCCACTCTGTGTCTTGAGCTGCTGCCACAGTGAAGAATTAAATCAGTCTGACACCGTTTTATCTGCCATGACTGTATCCTACAGAATCCTGGGATTTGTAGTTCTGTGAGACACCAGGGGTTTCTGACAGACCAGGCTGAATACCTCATCAAACTACAAACCAGGATCAGTAGGATCAAGCCATGGCAGTTAAAGTGGTGTCAGGCTTTAATTCTGCAGTGTGGATACATCCTATAATTTAACTGTAATGACAACTACTTTCTGGGCATTGAAAATGCAAACAGAAAAGCATACAATTTTTTGTCCACACATTTTTTTAAAAAATCACAACTGTTATGGAAATGGGAAGGAATGTACTTAACACTGGAAATATGAGAAAGTGAGAAAAACCATTGCTGACAGATTATTCTGTTTCTAAACCTCAAGTAGTTTGGAGCCTGTTGTTTCAGTTGTCCATCAGCTTAAATATAATTTGAACTGTTGACAAACTACTATAGGACAAGTGTGCTTTTTTTTTGGGGGGGGGGGTATCCTACCAGAGCTTGGGAAAGGATGTAAGGACTTTAATAGACCATCAGTAAAGTAAAATAATAAAAATAATGACCACAGAGAACTACATAAAGTCCCCATACCTTGGATCAAAGACTGATCAGAACAGAGACTGCAACCAAGAAATCAGAAGAAGACTGGGGAAGAAGGAAGGGAAAGAAGGAATGGGGAAAGTAGATATGAAAGAACTAGAAAAGATCCTAAAATGTAAAGATATACAACTAAGCAGTAAAGTTAGATTCAGATAAGCCATTGTATTCCTCATAACCATGTAGGAATGTAAGAGCTGAACACTGAAGAAAGAGGATAAGAAGAAAATCATCGCATTTGAGATGTGATGCTGGAGAAGAGTGATGAGGATACCATGGACAGCCAAAAAGTCAATCAAAAGGGTCATTGAATAGATCAAGTCTGAACTCTCCTTGGAAGTTGATGAAACTGAGGCTGTCATACTTTGGCAACATCCTAAGAAGACATGGCTCATTAGAAAAGACAATAATCCTGGAAAAAGTAAAGGGTAGGAGAAAGAAAGGAAGGTCACACACCAAATGGATGGACTTAATCAGGAAGGTCATGGGCATGAATCTACAAGTCCTAAGCAGAGCAGTGGAGGATAGGGAGTCTTGGAGATGTCTCATCCCCTCGGTCACCATGAGTCGAGGTGGACTTGAAGGCAGCTAACAACAACAACACAATCTCTCTCTCTCTCTCTCTCTTCACATTCGTTACTTTGCATTTGAAATGAGACTTTGGGGCTGTACAGACTGGCCAAAAGGGCCAGCGTTGGGGTGGAGTGGGGGCATGGCGGCTGCACACCATCACAGCACACACCCAACCAGATGGTGGGCAATGTTGCGGTGCTCTGGTGGCATTATAACTACATGCCTCAGACCAATAGGAGCATTCAAAAGTGCTGCCATGGTGACAAGGGTTGCTTTTTGCCACTCTAAAAAGGAGTGGCATTTTGCCAGCTCTTTTTAGAGTGGCAAAGCACCGGATCGGGGCTGCAACATGTGGTTGCCGCAGCCTCAATCTGGCAAGCAAAGAGGCGGCTTGCCATCACCCTTTTTGAGCAGTCTGTACAGCCCCTTAGTCACACCTATTACCAAAAAAGTAACTCATTACAAGTAACTAAATTCCTTGTAACATGTTGCTTCCAAACTCAGGGGGGTTGCAGACTGCCAGATATAGTGCAAATTGAGTCCACTTTTAGGGTTAGGGTTAGGGTTAGGGAATCATGGGGACTGTAGTTTATTGTGGCACCAGAGCTCTCTGACAGAGAAGGCTCAATGTCCTAGAAAAAAAAAACAATTCCCATGATTCCTTGGCATTAACTCTAACCCTAAAAGTGGACTCAATTTGCACTATTTCTGGCAGTCTGCAACCCCCCTCAGTCTCTATTAGGCAATGGCTTCCTATCAGGGAAAACTAAACAGGATGCTTGGTTATGGTTTGTTTGTTTTTTTCTTCTCTGAATGGTTTTTAAATGGTCAAGGGTAGACTTGCCCTAGTGATGGTGGGGAATAGTGTTGAGGTGTTGTAGTACTCTAAGGGGATGCCTTAACTCTAAGCTCCCCTTCTGTGGTTTCAGAGAAAATCCTATTCTTGCTGACTCCAAGCTGTTTATTAAGTCCTGGAAGCAAACACTTTTGAATAAGTAGTGACATAAGTGAGAACATAGTTTGAGGGAGTAAATATTGCTCCTAGTTTCATCTATGGCATTTAGGCCCTAGTTTGGAGTGTAATTATTAGCTTATTACTTCAGCAAACAGAAGGGAGATATCTTATGCCTCCTTTAATTGTATTAAAAGGCATCAGCTGACATTGCTAACTTTAATAGTCATAGCTATTGCCAAGAATTCATAGTCTGTCCTTTGAAGTTAGTGGTTAGGAGCCTGATCTTATGATGTGCTGTAGTGAAACACAGCATCCAGTGCTAAATTCCCATCGTTTGCACAATAAAAACACATCCTTTTCTATATTTTGGAGATAAAAATAGAGGCGCATAGCTTTATTCATTGGATTTATATGCTGCCTTTCTTCTGAGAATGGGACTTAAGATGGCTTGCTAGAAGATCAAACAAACAAAAATCAGTACATAGAGACACACATACACACACAAAACAGTAGTAAGGTTCTGCTTAAAATTCTGCTCTGTCTGCTGTACTCTTCAACTCTACTCAAGGCTTTCTTGCCCCCCACTGATTTAAAAAGAAAACAGGGTGACTATTTTCTGAGTCACAGTAGATCGTGGACATTTAGGCCAAGATCCTGCATTAGACACATAGCCACAATATGATTCTACAATCCATCTCCCAATCTGACAAGCAAAATCCAGATAGATGCACTGAGGGATGGAGTTCTCTAGCACTAGTGAATGTAATGCTGAAGGATGGGACATCCAACCTCCTCCTACCAGTGAGCAGCTATGTACCAAGCAGAAGCAGAGACCCTTGCACAGTTCTTTCACAACTTCTTGTTATGCTGTTGTTACACTACAGGAAGGGACTGGATGCACCATTTTTCTGCACTGCACTAAACTCTGTCCCTTGATACAGCTTTCTGGATCTTACGGTGGGTTTGGGGGACATTTATGACTGTGGCAATGGTACCATTAGCCTAAATATAAACAGTTGTGATGTTGTACGTCTAATTTACAACATCATAATTGACTAACAAGATGTCAGCCTTACCTTTTAAAAGTATTATTATTTGCATTATTTGCAATAGTGTTTGAAAAGTAATTAATGGTTGTTACTAATCACTGTATTGTTGACTAATTGTTGTTGACAGATAGACTAATCTGTGTATTGCTCAAAACCCTTAGGATTGCTAAGAAAATGTCATTAAAAAGTCATTTTAGAATGCCTCTGTGATGCCTTAAAAATGCTCTTTCAAAGTAACTATAAATATGTCAATATCTATGAATGTCTATGCAGCCATCTTGTTGTTCTTGTTGTGTGACTTCAAGTCATTTCTGACTTATGGTGACCCCAAGGCATACCTAGCACAGGGTTTTCCTGGCAAGATTTGTTCAGGGGAGGGCTGCCTTTGTACTCCTCTGAGGCTGAGAGAGCATAAGCGGGTTTCCATGGCTAAGCAGGGATTCAAACCCTGGTCTCCAGAATCCTAATCCAGTGCTCAAATCACTACAACACATTGCTTTAGTCATAAATTTAGTTTGTCACATGCTGTGGTCACATGCAAGAGAGGAGAGGGAAAGAGATGCAAAGAGAAGAGGCCCAACAACAAAGAAGTATCAAGCCTCCTAGGTTACAACAGAAGACATCTGCCATGGGCTTTAAGTGTTAATGACAGACCCCAATGAGTGGCACAGAGGTTAACCCCAGCATTAGCAGTTCCCCCTCTTTGAAGGTCAATGATGCCAATTCAAATGGTGCTAGTGAGAGAGAAAAACTTCAATCAAAGGCTGCCGACTCTATTACTTGTGTTCAAACTCTTTCCAGTCACCCATGTAATTGAAATAACTAAGGGGATTTTCTCAGAGTTAGCTAGTGTAAGGAGAAAGGTGAAGCCGGCCAGAGGCCCTGCTTGGAAAAGGAACTCCTAACTGAGCCACCTTTTCCCTTGAGACTGATGCTTTTAGTATTTTGCTTATTTCCCTGTCAGCGAAAGGTTAAATTCAGAATACCCTTTTCCTTTTGGTAAGAGAAAGCAGGAAGGAAAGGCTATCTCTAGAGTCCACACTTTATGAATCTAGTTCTCATTGGCATTCATCTAAAAGGTTTCTAGCAGACTGTGTCGTTTTGAGGTTGGGGGATTGAAGAAGGGACGTATTTAACAGATGTTGCTGAAGTTGCTGTGTGCCTTCAAATCATTTCTGACTTATGGAGACCGTAAGGTGAACCAATCATGGGGTTTTCTTGACAAGTTTCTTCAGAGGGGGTTTGCCATTGCCATCCTCTGCATCTGAGAGAGTGTAACTTGCCCAAGGACACCCAGTGGGTTTTACAACTGAGCAGTGAGTTTATGAAGGTAGTAGATGCTACATAGCATTTTGCTTTGCTTAACATCCATAGCTCTTCTTTTGAGGTGAGTACAGTGCTCCTTCTTTCTATTTTTGCCTCTTGATGGCTAGGAATGCAATAGGAATCATGAAGTTCAATAGGATGGTCTCTGTCTACACTTCCTTAGTTGTCTATGGAGTAGAAGTACAGTTGCCTTTCCTTATCCACGGATTCTTTATCCATGGATTTATCCATCCACAACTTGAAAGTATTTTAAAAAAATAAATTCCAAAAGGCAAACCCTGATTTTGCCATTTTATAGAAAGGACACCATTTTACTATGTCATTGTATTTAATGGAACTTGAGCATCTACAGATTTTGGTATCCATAGGGAGGGGAGGTCTTGGAACCAAACCCCAGCCGATACTAAGGGTCCACTGTATTTAGCATTGTAGAATCTTCATGTTGATGTATGTCTGTTCACTCATCAAGAAAAGTATGCACATCTGAAGAATTTGCATTAGAATATGCATGTATCCACAATCTCCAACACAATCTCCAGTCTTCACAGATGAAAACTGGGACATATGTGGCCAACCAAAATCAGACTGTGGTCAGGATGGCAAAAGTTATTCATGAGGAAGGACAGACAAGCTAGGAGAGGCTACAGCAGTTTGCCTTTGACTGGGTCTACAGGAGAGGCCAAAATTCTTCCCCTTCCTGTCCTCTCCCCAATACTGAATTAACTTAGTAAAAACAACTTTTGTGATTTGAACTCAGTTTGCAGCAATGGAAGTAAACCAAGGACAAAGGGGAAAGTGGAAGCAGAAAAAGAAACTGGAACATTTTTAAAATGTTTGGGGGAAAAAATGGAACAGAGGATTAGTACTGTCCCTGCCACATCAGGACAATTGGAGAGGATGGGTTTCAAACACACATTAAACACTGCCTAAAGAATATTTAATCAACAGGAGAGGATTCCTTCAAACAATGTACAGTTTTACACGCATACTCCCCAAAAAGCAAATAGAAGGGCAGATTCAGCTTTTTAAAAAATGGAACTCATAAGATGTGGACTTTATAGATGAGCACATCCACATGGATGCCAACTCTGATCTAAAGAAGCTCAGTAGTGGATAAATGGCAATGCCCTTAAACTAGAGAATATTATCTTTACTCCTGTCCCACTTCATAGTTCTGTGCCTTGGCTTGCAGGATTTCAGTATACCTGCCCTATTTTTGTCTTGGGTAACTGACTGAGCATGTGATCCCAATGCACTAGGATTAAACTGCATTAATCTGTTCTCTAGTATTTTCACAATTGCAGAGAAGCCAACAAAGACAAAAGGGAAGGAGTTATCTAACCAACTGCAGCTTAAGACATGCCTGTACACTGCGGCACCAGTCCATCATGCTGACTGTCATAGCAAAATCAATTCCTTGTGTACTTTGGGGAATTACAGCTCTCATTTGGGTGTGATTTATTTGCTCTATAACACGAACAGGGCCATTTGTTTCGTCGTTTCAAAAGTTCAGCTAAAATTGCTTCAAGTTCCTGGTTTTTCAAGAATGGCATAATGTCTGTCAGCTTGTCTCCAATGATGTATGAATTATTGGGTGGAAAGGAAAGTCTTCCTTCCATGGTCTTTGGTTTGCATTGCACAGAGTTCCCCAGCACCTTTTCCGCAGAGGATAAAGAGAGTGTAATATTTATAAAATGCACAATTCTATGTCACGATACCCAGCATGTGACATGTTGAACTTTGATTCCCATCAGGCCTAGGCAACATAACCAATGGTGTTGAATTCTGGGAGCTGCAGTGCAACAATATTTGCAGGGCCACCAGTTCTCTACCCTCAAAATGCTTATTTTTGCTTTTTGCATTGTGCCATATGTGGGGAGGCAACTGAGCCTGGAGAACAGAATTAGGATTAGGAAGATAGGAAGTGCCCTTATGCTGTGTCAGAACATTGGTGATCTAGTCGAGTACTGTCACATACCCTCCATCATTTGACAGATGAAAACTGGGGCACATGTGACCAAGGAACATCAGAGTGTGGTTGAGATGGCAAAAGGCAGGAGAGGCTGCAGCAATTTCCTTTTGTCTAGATTTACTGGGAAGGGCATGATTCCATTCCTTCCTCTCCTCTGGTAATTAAATTCAAACTACTTTTGCACTTTGAAATCAGTTTATAACAGAGAGCTGATAGCTAAGAGGGAATGTGGAGGAAAGAGAGAGAAACTGGAACATTTTTAAAACAGCTGAAAAAAAATGGGCAACAGGATTATTAGGGATGGTCCCTTACAAATTAAGACAATTGGAATGTAAATTGTCAGATGGCATCAGTAGGCAAGATTCTTTCCTAGCCTTACCTGGAAATGACAGGAATTGCACCTAGGACCTTTTGCACACACAACATCCAATCTGTTACTTAGCAATGGTTCCTTCTCTGGTTCACATGATCACCAAAGCCATTATTTAGGATTAGGCTGCAGAGGGGACTACTAGGATATCTAGCTCTTTATCATGACCAGAACTACCCAACCACTGCCACTGGGATCTGAATGTAGGCTAACTTTGCTTCTAGTTCCTTCTGCCACAGCCCACACGGCCACCTTTCAGCCAACCTGGAAGTGACATGATGATGCCTCTTCAGTTTCAGATGAAAAGGGACTGAATGCAATTTTGAGAGGTTGTGTAATTAAGAGGAGGCAAATTGACCCAAACCATTGTGGTTTTGTGGAGCTGTGAGCAATTTCACCTTAGGAGTACAGGATTTAGGGGGGGTCTCTTGAGGGTTTGGGGGCTTCAAAATAAAGGTTGCACCTCACAAAATAGAGGATCATACCTTTCCCAGCAACTGTCCTAGATGCCCATAAATATATTTTATAAAAAGAGATACTAACAGCAGTGCTTTGTTCTTAATAATCTGAAGAAGCAAAAGCAGTAAGCTGTTGCCAGGGATCTTCATTCCCAAGATGTTCCCAGAGTGTCTCAGAACGATTAATTGCATTTGGAAGTGAAAGCTGGGAATTCTTGGAGAGGTCCCCAAAGGACATTGAGTCACTGTAATAGGGAAGTTTGCCATAGGTTTCAAGCTGACTCCACATGACTGATTTGGACCTGGAAAATGGTGCATAAAACAGATTGATGTGAGCTAACTAAAGCAGACATAATCTGAAGGAGTTGTTGCTTCCAAGCGATCCTTGTGTTTGTCTCTTATTCTTTCATCTTTCCTTGTTGTCACCAATGTTCAGAAGCTGCAGATACCCCATCCTAGAACCAAGTGTGTTGGGTAGCAAAGAAAAGGGGGGGTAATGTCTTGGAGTTACATCCACTTTGTGATTTCAAAGGAAAAGTGAGGGAAACAGATCTTCTGGCATTGGGCCTTGCCTCCTACACACACACAAACACCCACACACACACCAACTGCCTTCAAAGTACAAGAAAAGTAACTTGAGCTTTGAAAGAGAAGTGATGGGAAGTGTAAAGTTTTCAACAGGGGAACCAAGCATTTTTCTTTAAAAGTTGTTCTTTAAAGCTCAGACCCTTTTTTCCCCCACCCTAAAGAAGTGTCAGCCATGACTGCTTGATAAAACTGCCTAGATTAGAGTAACATTGTTTTCAATTTGTGATCAGGTTTTCCAAATATACCCCTTTGTCAAAGCCGCAGCAGTTTCTCATTCTCCCCTTTTATTTGTCTCACTGCTGTGGCAGTGAAAATGTATTGGCTTTCCAGTTAGTGATTACACATCATCACATACCTAATTTATAACACCATACCCCAAAGAACAGATGTAATAAAGTGAGGCCAGGAAACAGTGCTGTTATAAAACAGAGCAGTCAGCTCAAAGGGCTCGGCATGTGTTGCAGGAAAGAAACCCTTGGGCACCCAAGCCTGGGGGCTTTGAGCTCATATAACCAAGCTTGTAAACTCATGCCTCTGTGCATGAGGGTGGATGTGGGCATGCAGAATTGCCTGGGAACCATGTATCTCACTGCCAGGAGTAATGGCTGAATTAAAGCATGAATTGTGAGGCACTTGAGATTTTACAGGTATGACAACCAGACTGTACAGTAAAGCGGGGCCATAGATGTGTATGGTCTATACCTGTGTACAGCCAGCCAATGTGGTGGCATGTTTAGAGGTAGTCTCACAAGGAGGAGAGAAAGAGAGCTGCATTCAAATTACTGCATATCCATGATGCTTATGGGAATAGGAGCATTAGGCCAGTCACTATCACTCAGATTAACCCAGGGGTAGGCAACCTTTCCCCTTTAAGGGCCGAGGGACTTCAGCTCCCAGAATCCCAGGAGCTATTGGCCAACATGGGGCTATTGGCCAACATGGCTGAGGCTTCTGGGAGCTGAAGTCCCTCGGCCCTTAAAGGGGAAAGGTTGCCTACCCCTGGGTTAACCTATCTCACAGGGTTATTTATTATAACCCTAAAAGCAGGTAGAACTCTCCACCTCTCCTGAATTTCTGGAGATTATTGCACAAGCATAAAACCCCTCCTTACCTCTCCTGAATTCGTCTAATTCGGGCTGGAGCTGGGTCCCATCACTTGTTTCCCAAAAAACCACCATCCTAGTACAGCCAGGATCCAACGGAGCTCACTTAACTTGCTCTGTCAGCCATTTTTCAAAGTTGGAAGCTTCCGATTTTTGAAAAATGGCCATGAAGCAAGTTAAGTGAGCCACATTGGAACCTGGCTGTACTCGGATGGCAGTTTGGGGGACAGGAGCCATGGAATAGGACCTGGCTCCAGCCCAAATTAGACTTTAATTCGGGAGAGGTAAACCAGGATTTTATGCTTGTGTAATGATCTCTTCCTTGAGGTAGAAGGATATTAAAAATATAATCAAAATAATAATATTTGTGCAGAATATCTGCCCTATCATTGGACACATATGTGATGATCTGACCATCCATAGCCCCAGTGTTCAAGCCTTGAAAATGCAGCTTTTCTAAAAAATGAACACTCTGAAGACTATAAAGAGCTGTTTTTTTAAGTTGTATCTCCTAAAACTGAAAACCTCTCTCTTTCGCAAGCTCCTCCTCATGAACTCCCCAGCTTCAGTAGAGATGAGCTGAGAATTATTTTTGATGAGGAGCTACCTGAAACTGTAATTTATCTTCTAGTGCTTTTCTTCCGTGGAGACACAATCTCTCCTAACTGGATTGTAGAATAATCATCCAAGATAGACATAATACCCTTGGCTCTGATAAACCACATGGAGACAAAAGTTTAAGAAAGAATGCAGGGTACATACACTGATAAAAGTCAACTTAGCATACAGCATGCCTCCATTATGATGACTCTTGAGTTTTTAAGTGGAATGTAAAATCCTTAATGTTTCTTTATCAGTACGTCTTTTGTTATTGTTGTTTAATAATCCTGGGTAATAAAAAAAGACCCACTCTCAAGGGCTCAGCTTAGATAAAGAAATAAGAATGAGTGGTAAAAAGTTCTGCATTTAGCTACCACAAAGAACTTCTAAATTCCTATTGTTATTTTTTGTATCCACAAGAGGGGTTACAGCTATCTTTTCCTTTCTGCTTGTGTCCTTCCTTGTCTTTCTTCCCCTATCAGCAGGTTTCTGCTAAAATAGACAGGAAAGCTACATTCACCTTAAGGAATCAACAGAATGCTAAGGGCAGTTCTTCGCTAAATACAAAGAGTAAGATACTACACCTGTCCTGCTATGATTCTACAGACAGTTGGACAAAGAGGTTGCCACTCACAAACACAAACACACAAAGAGAGGAGGGTGGCTCTGCACATTTCTTTGAATTGAAATCCAGGAGTTGATCAGAGCTTCCACTCCTAGGCACAAGAATATGCTATTTAGATAGAACAAAATGTTCTACCAATGGCCAGCAAGTTGAGAAAGGTGCGTCAAAAGAGTGCTGTTAGATCACATCAGGGCTACACAATTTATATCCCTCCAAATGTTGTGGCACTGCAAATGACAACAGCAGCTACTGTGTTAGGTGGTTGTTGTTGTTGTTGTTGTTGTTGTTGTGTGCCTTCAAGTCATTTCTGATATATGGAGACCGTAAGATGAACCTGTCCTGGGGTTTTCTTGGTAAGTTTCTCCAGAAGTGGTTTGCCATTGCCATTCTCTGAGGCTGAGGGATTGTGGCTTGCCCAAGGACACCCAGTGGGTTTACCTGGCTGAGCCAGGATTTGAACTGTGGTCCCCAGAGTCATAGTCCAACACTTTAAACACTACACCAAGTTGGCTCTCTATGTCAGTATACGCTCCAGTATTTCACAGATGAAAACCAGGACCCATGTAGCCAAGCAACGTCAGAGTGAGATCAATATAACAAAGATTATTGATGAGAAAGAACACACAAGATGAGAGAAGCTGCAGCAGTTTGCTTTTCCTGAGCCTACTGAGAAACCCAAGATTCTGCTGCCTGCTCTCCTCTCCCCCACACTGAAATAATTCAGTGCAAAGTATCTTTGCACTTTGAACTCAGTTTGCAGCAACTGAAGTATGCTATGGACATGGGAAGAGTGGGAGGACAGAGAGATAAACCAGGACAAAGCTGGAAATGTGAGAAGGCAGAGGATTAATCAGGATTGTGCCTAACAAATTGAGACAATTGGAGGGTATGTGTTAGCAACCTGTGCACCAGACCAAACATATTTGTGTGCTGTTTGGAGAAAAATGGCAGCTAACTTTTGCAAAGCACCCTCCTTTTTCTAGGAGAGTTAAGGGGAAAAATCAGAAAACTTCTTAGTTCTTAAAAACATGCACACACCTCTCTCTCTGTCCATTATCTTTTAACCATGCCTCATTTCTGTCCCTGGCTTTCCACCCAACCATATACATCTGAGAAAGTAGACTTAAGTTTATGAAAGATTAGGCTGCCAACTTCTTCTTTCAGTTAGGGCCAACACAGATGGCCCCTAAGGAGCAGCTCTGTGCCGCCCCTGGGAGTGCAGGATCGGGGCCATGGCAACCACATGCCACAGTCCCAATCCACTCCAGAAAGAGCTGACAAATGCTGCTCCTTTTGGGGGCAGCAAAAAGCCACCCTTAGAGCGCCCACCACGGCTGTTTTGCACCCCTTTGGTGCAGCATGCGTGCACACTGTGCCAATGAGGTGCCCTGACACTGCGCACCATGTGGTTGGGTGTGCAGCATGATGGCAGCGATGGCGGCAATGGCAGCAACGTCCCTTAGATCTCTACATCCTCATCTTAGGTTGTTCATCTGTAGAAACAAACTTCTATTCATAAACCATTGCAACTATAGAGAGACAGTGACAGACCTCTCTACCTAGATTCATGCCTGGAAATGGTGGGCAGATGAGTGGGTGGATGTATGTACATACTAATGTGGCCACTTTGTGCCTTCTGTCAACAATACCCTTCTGCATTCTACACAGGATAAGCAACCTATCTATCTAAATGCAAATAAAAAAGGGACAGAAATCTAACATCAGATATGACAATAGTGAAATACCAATGGGAAAAGATTTATCAGGTCTGTAATGACAGAATTTATCATTTATTGGCATGCCTATAAGTGGCTGTTAATTTGAAGATTTGCCCCAAATTCAAATAATTGTTATTGGAGGGCTAAGCATTGCAGGACAGGAAGGTCTTGAAGACTCCCTAGAATTAAGTGTTTGTTTGTTTTAAGTTACTCTTCATTCCTTGGACCTGTTTGCAGATGATAAAACATTACACAGTCTTCTAAGACATTTTGCCATGGCCATTTCAGCCACGGTGGAGCAAATAAACTTCTTAGAGTGAGAGACAGTGCTGAGTTCAATTCATTGTTCCAGTCTATCTCCTGGAGTTTCAATAACAATTTCTTAACATGTTGTATGTTCTAATAATAGGCTTACCTACTGACAACAGTTCTATGAGACATATTCATTAGTTTACTGTCCAAAATTTCTGCCATTATTTTCCCTCTGACCGCAATATCTACACTCTCAGTCCCAAAGCCATGTGAGATTATATATATATATATATATATATATATATACACACACACATATACATATATGATGTATATGTGTGTGTGATATGTGACATGTGATATATGATATATGTGAGATGTGAGATAGATAGATAGATAGATAGAGATAGAGAAATTGGAAAATCAGGATAGCACATCATGCACTCATGGAGTGAGCTAGAATCTGAAAATGGGCATGTCCCAAAGACATGTGAGAGATATCTATCTATCTATTGATTGATTGATCGATCGATCTATCATTAGTTTTTAAAGTGACATAGGACTGTTTGTTGCTTTTTGCTAACACTGAACTCTTTTGAAATTCCAAAATAAATAAAATTAATCATCAAAAAGGGACAAATGCATTGTTGTTGTTGTTAACTGCCATCAAGTCAACATCAGCTTTTGGTGACCCTATGAATGAGAGACATCAAAGTTACCCTGTCATTAACAGCCCTGCTCGGCCATGGCTTCTTTTAGACATGTATCCAAAGTATAACAGTATAACAGTCTCAGCTTATTAGTCACTTTGACTTTTAAGTTTAGGCTTGGTTTGCTCTAGAACCCATCTAATTGACTTTTTAGCAGTCCATGGTATCTGTAGAATTCTTCTCCATCACCACATTTCAAATTAGTTTCTTCCTATCAGCTTTCCTCACTAATCAGCTTTCACAGCCACACATAGAAATTAGAAATACTATGGCATGGGTAGTCCTAACTTTAGTATTCAGTGATATATCTTTACACTAGTTCTTTCGTAGCTGCCCTTCCAAGTTGTAGTCTTCTGATTTTTTAACTGCAGTCAATGACTGAGCCAAAGTAAGGAAAATATTGAACTATTTCTGAGCCAAGGTATGGAAAATATTGAATCTGTTTTTGTTTCCTTAATGGTCAAATGTAAACATGCCTTTGTACTTTCTTCCTTGACTTTCATCAGTAACCATTCCAAGTTTTTGCTATTTACTGCTACTAGTATGGTGTCATCTCACATATCTTAAATTGTTGATGTTCCTTCCTCCAATTTTCACACCTCCTCTCTGAGAGTCTACTCCTGCTTTGGGTATGATACATTCAGAATACAAGTTAAACAGATATGGTCATACAATTCAGCCTGTCCTGACCCCCTCGAATATGAATTTCTGCATATTCACTCCTTATGGTAGCTTCTTGTTCTAAGCACAGATTACACATCAGGACAATCAAATGTCACTTTCATTTCTTATAAACAATCCACAGTTTTTCAATAACCTACACATTCAAAGGTTTTGAGATAGTTTATAAAACACACAGGCTGATTTTCTTCTGGAATTCTTTGGTGGACTCCATTATCCAACAAATGTTTGCAATGTGATCCCTAGTGCCTCTTCCTTTCCTGAACCCAGCTTGCACATCCAGCATTTCTCACTCCACATATGGTAAAATTCTTTGATGTAGAATTTTGAGTATCAAAATCTGGGTATTCAAAATATTCATAGATTTGTATAAAAGCATATGTAGTATTTATGATTTATATATACATGAATACTTAGTTATAATTAATGGAAATAAATTGTAATACATGTCTCTATGGTGCCAAAAACTTGCTAGTGACCTCTATGCCTGATCAGTCTTCTGCCTATGTGCTATTGATGGGAAAATTCAGGGCCCAATTCTTATTCCTCCTGACTCTTTACCTTTACAATGGAGTTGGACTGGACAGCTCTTCAAAGAGAGGAGTTTTTCAAGGAGAGGGCTGTCCTGTTACAGCCTTTGATGGACAGCCCTGTGTAAAGTAGTAGACATGGTCACCCTCTGTGTAATCCTTGAGTCACTTTTAAAATCTTCTAAAGTTTCACACTTCTTTCCTTATAGTGATCCACCTTGTGAGAAGCAACTTACATCATGCCCTTTAACATTTCACAGATGAAAACCAGGATGCACGTTGTCAAGCAACATCAGAGTATGTTTAGGGTGGTAAAAGTTATTAATGAGGGGAAATGCTCTAACTAGGAGAGGCTGCAGCAGATTTTGTTGTTGATGTTGTTGTTGTTTTGTTTTTGTTTTTGTTTTTGTTTTTGTTGTTTTGTTTTGTTTTGCCTGAGTCAACATGTTGGGGATTCTGCAACTTAAGCATGCTGAATCCTTCTAGGAAGACAAATGCATGTCTGTGATAATTTATTGTTTTATGACTCCTTCATTTCTTCCTCCTCTAAGAGAGCACACTTCTTTGTCTCTGGAGAAATCACCATTACTTTCTCCTTCTCCTTTTGTCCTCTGACCAGAGTAGCATGTCTTCCTAGCACGCTGATAAGAAACTTTCTCTGCAAGCATGTAGACTATTTTCTATCTCATTTTCTTTGCAACATGAAGCTTTACCTGTGTATGAATATGCACATGATTTTGTAAGTAAATTTACCTTTTTATTTTCTATCTCATTTTCTTTGCAACATGAAGTTTTACCTGTGTATGAATATGCACATGATTTTGTAAGTAAATTTACCTTTTTATATTATTCTAAGAACTTTGTCTTGGTTCTTTATTGGAAGGCACATGGGGGCTGGAGAATAAACGTTTGCTTTTTCCTGCTCATGCACTTTCTGCTGTGTTCACTTTGCTGGTGTGATTAAGGGGGGAAGCAGACGAGAGCTTCCCAGACGCCACCAGACGGAGCGCCGCTGGACCGCAGCCTCCGCACCGCGGCGCTCCTGCGGCGTCCCTAAAAGGAGCTCCAAATTGGCGCTCCTTTTAGAAGTCAGGGAAAGTGCGCCCTAAACGTGTAGGGCGCACTTTCCCTGACTTTTCCACCGCAGTGCATGCGGTCGCTGCGGCGGGAGGTTGTCCCTGGAGCGCCGGCCGTGCAGAGGGCCAGCGGCTCCGAGGATGACCTCGGGAAGAGGAAGGGGCACCGCGCGTGCGGCTGCCCCTCCTCTTCCCTGCCTCGGAGATGGCTCAATAAGCCGTCTGCCGAGGCCCTTTATCAATCTGTCCTACTTTCCTGAGCTTTCTAATGAATCTCAAGAAAAATTCTATCACAGAAGGGCAAGATTCCACCCTCTCTTGCCCTCTCCACCCAGCTGAGTTACATCAATACAAACTACTTTTGCACTTGCAGCAATCGAAGTAAGCTGAGGGTATGGGGGGAGAGTGGGAGGAGGAGAGAGAAGCCAGGGCATTTTAAAAACTTCTGAAAAAGTGAGACAACAGAGGATTAAATGGCTCTATCCCTACCAAATCAGGACAGTTGGAAGGTATTTTATAACTCATTTCTAAGCCTACTGACACAGAAGGAGTTCCACTACTTTCAGTGGGATGTTGTGTGTGTGTGTGTGTGTGTGTTTGTGTCTTCAAGTTATTTCCAACTTATGGTGACCCTACTATGGGGTTTTCTTATCAAGATTTGTTCAGAGGAGGTTTGCCATTGCCTTCCCCTGAGGCTGAGAGTGTGTGACTTGCCCATGATCACGCAGTAGGGGTGTTACTCCCAAGTAAATATGCACAGGGTTGATATCTTCAAACCTACCAAGACTACACATGCAGCCCTCACCAGTTCCCTTTCTGATTTTACCAAGCTCCTCCTTATGTGAAGGATCAAGTCAACACAAGGATTGGGGCCTCCCTGAGTTTATAAGGCATAGTATCTCAAACAAACCTGCCACTGGTTTGTGTATACAGTTTAGAAAGTGGCTCCCTACAAATGAGTTAACTTAAAAACTAATCACTTCTAAAGGTCAAAGCTCCCATTCGTAATCGGGTGGAACAAAAAGCTAATTAGAGGCCTTTTGTCTGAGTAAATGAGGATGGAGCATGCTAGGTACACTCACGAACTGCTGATGTTCAGAAGGGCTCTTGGTGGGGTTATTTTTATCATGAGGCATTTATGAAGAAAACACTTCTGCCCCTGTGAATAGGATTAATGCTGTAGAAATGGCCATGGCTTTTAAACTCATAATAATGTATCATTAACCTACTGTTAGAAATGAAAGTGTAAATTAGAAGAAAGACAAGAGATAAATGTGTGCCTAGATGCTCTCCAAATGTGGTTTACCAGCCTTTTCGATGGTGTTTTGAAAGAAAATATATGGGGGTCATAAGGAACAAATAAGACCTATTGCAGTCACAGGGAACTTCTTTCTGTCAAGGGCCACATTTGTTTGAGAATTGTCTGTTGACACGAGCCAGAATGGTGTAGGCATTTGAGTGTTGAACTGGGGTACAATCTGCATTGCTGAATTAATGCAGTTTAACACTGCTTTAACTGCTGTTAAATGGCTTGATGCTAGGGAATTCTGGAAGTTGTGGTTATTTCCTGTGAGATATTTAGCCTTCTCTTTCAGAGAGCTCTGGTGCCAAGACAAACTAAGATTGTCCCAGGCAGGATAGTTAAGTAACAAATTGTCACACCAGACTACAGAGTGGGTGATCTGTTAACGTTGTTGTTGCTGTTGTTGTTGTGTGCCTTCAAATCATTTCTGACTTACGGTGACCCTAACACTTCAGTATTACATAGCCCTCTCTTGCATAGTCACTGTTTGTGTGCTGTTTATATTATCTCTCTGACCATTGGCCATTCTGGCTGGAGAACTCATAGGAGCTGGAATCCACACATTGCTCTTCTTTCTTCTATCTATTGAAAAGAAGAATAATGTATGGATTCCAACTCCCATGAGTTCTTCAGCTGGATCTGAACCTGGAACTTTTTACATGCACCCTCCCATGTCCCATCAGTGATAACAATATGAAGTAGGAGGACATGGGAGAGGGCCACTCCGACTGTGGACTGCACTCCCCTTGGAGATCCAACTGGCACCAACATTGGTTTCTTTCCAGTACTGAGACAAAACATGGCTTTTTATTACAGCCTTTGGAGACTCATTTATTTCAAAGTATACGTGTACATAAGAGAGCCAACATTGTGTAGTTGTTTGCTTGTTGGACTAGGACTCTGAAGGCCCTGCTCAGTCATGGAAACCCACTGAGTGATCTTAGAGAAGTCACATTTGCTCAGCCTCAGAAAAAAGGAATTGCAAACCCCTCCCCCAAAAAAATATTGCCAAGAATGATAGGTTCATCTTAGGTTCACCACAAAACAGAAGGGTTTAAATTATTTATGGTTTTAATCTGGATGTGTTTTCAATTGTTAATATTTTATGCCACTTGGTGACTCTTCTCTGCCTCCCCCAATGCTCACCCCTTGCACCCATCACTCCCTTCCCTTCTTTTCCCTGTTTCTACCATTTTTGTTCTAGCCCTCTCCCCACCTTTCCAACTGGTGACCTTGGGTAAGACACACTCTCTCAGCCTCTAAGGAAGGCAAAGACAAAGCCCTTCTGAACAAATTCTGCCAAGAAGACCCCATGATAGGTTCACCCTAGGGTCCCCATAAATCAGAAATGACTCAAAGGCACACAACAACAACATCATTTGATTTGATGTTGTTGTTGTTGTAGTGTGTCTTCAAGTCACTTCTAACTTATGGCAACCCTAAGGCCAACCTATCATGAGGTTTACTGGAGCTGAGTGTGTGTGACTCACTCAAGGTCACCTAATGGGTTTCCGTGGCCAAGTAGGGACTTGAACACTGGTCTCCAGAGTCATAGTCCAACACTCAAACCACTACACCATGATGACTTTTTTGATTAATTGCCAACACTCTTTTTGCAATGTAACAGTTGAGCAGTGAGTGAGAGAAATCAGTGTGGCATAGTGTGGAATTGGGATTAAGAAGATCCAAGTTCTTTTCATGAAATTCATTACATGATCTGAGGCCAGCCACCTATCAACCTAAACTGCCTCACAAGGTTGTTGTGAGGATAAAGTAGAGAGGAAGAGAGTCAAGCATGCTGCTTTTCTTCATTGGAGGAAAGGTGAGATAGGGGGGTTGCAGACAGCCAGAAATAGTGCAAATTGAGTCCACTTTTAGGGTTAGGGTTAGGGTTAGGGAATCATAGGAACTGTATTTTATTGTGGCACCAGAGCTCTCTGACAGAGAAGGCTCAATGTCTCAGGAAAAAAAAATTCCCATGATTTCCTAGCACTAACCCTAACCCTAAAAGTGGACTCAATTTGCACTATTTCTGGCAGTCTGTAACCCCCCATAGGACCTTATCACATGGGGTCTAGAGCAGAGCTAATCCAAAGGGTACCTGCAGCTAATACATATTATTTCCCCGTGTTTACACACGACGCTGCCCTAGAACACGGAGCTAATCTGTATTGTTTCCCCGCATGTACACACGACGCTGCCCCGAAACTCCACAGAACCCGAAGCTAATCCGTAGCGAGTAGGGAGATTTTGACATTCGGTTTGTTGGGGAAGTACAAGCGGAGCCTTCGTATTCATTGCGCAATGGTGGGCGGGGCGGGGAAGCAGGGAGAGCTCTCCCAAGCAGAAAATCCCGGCGAGGGGAAGGGATTGGCGAAAGGCAAACCGGATTGAGAAAGAGGAGGAGAAGGAGAGGAGGAGGGAAGAGGGAGGCGATCTCTCTCTCTCCATCTCTCTCGCATTTTTCCCCAACAACACCCCTTCCCTCCTCCAGTCCTCCAGCCCTCCTCCTCCTCCTCGGTCCCCTTGGCTGCCTTTCCTCCCGACTCCTTCATCCCATCCTTGCCATCCACAGAAGCGCCTTCTGCGACGCTGGCTTTTTGGGTGGCGGGAAGGGAGAGAGAGAGAGAGAGAGAGAGAAGAAAATGTGTGTGTGTGTGTTTTCCTTCTTCCCACGTGAACCGCATCCCGCGGCGCCTGATCGCTAAATCCCCTTTGGAGCCTTCGTATTCATTGCGCTATGGCCGCCAGGGCGAAATTCAGTTCGTTTCGGTATAGAACTGAATTTATTCTCACTTCGGTTACTTTTCTGTTACTTTTTGCTTCATGGCCAGCCTTTGATAAGGTCCCTAGTCAGTGTTGAGCTTGATTTGAGATTGTAAGCCATTTCAATGGCTGAAATGGGGGAAATGCAAAAACAAAAGAAATTTAGAGGAAGACGCACTCAAAGGAGGAGGAGAAGGAAGGAAGGAAGGAGGGAGAAATGGGCTTGTGTTGTCACCAGACATGATGCAGGCCCACAATTTAACCTTCTGGGGATACTTCAAATGCCTCTTTTTTTCTTTGCCTTTATGTTCATGGGTATCCCAGTTTTTCAGCTTGGCCCAGCTGTCCTGCAAAATTGTCACTCCAGCTGTTATGAAGCAATGGGTTCCTGTTGCCAAGATATGGATTTGGTTTTAATAACAGTTAGTGCAAACATTGTAAATTTACTGCTGCAAAAGAGTGTTTTTGAAAACGTCCAAGGCTGGCTATAATTTTTCAACCGCACCAGCTGTTTGCGCTCTGCTCATACCTGACATGGCACTTTGAAATAGCAATCACTGTATTTATAAGAAGGGAAGGACTCATAAATATGTCAGGAACGGAATATACAATGCCATATTTCACCATTTTCTATTTTAAAATGGTGAGTTACGGCTACAGAAATGTGGGCCCATTAAAGGTGATATGATGTATTTTGTGTCTTGTTCAGGAGCCCATCCATCATGAAGACAATAAAGAAAACCGCACTTACTTTTTTTCCCTTCCCTGTCATCTGTAATTTATGATGCCCCAAAAGCTGTAACCTTTTGGCAGGCTTTGCAGAAACTGCTGCACTGTTAGCAACTAAATAACCTTTTATAAGGTTTTAAATGTGTTGCTACAGTCTCAATGCACTTGCCATATCGACCCAAAAGATCTTGCATTGGGGGGAGTGGGAGGGAGGGGAGAAAAGAACATGATCTATAGCCAGATCAATAAGGAGATATGGATTGTTGAAAGATGCTCCTAATGATTTTTGCCAGCTGTCATCTTTCAGCATTCGTCTCCCAAACCTTTAAGGCTGTAGTCTCCACTCAGATTAATTAACCTTGCCAAGGCTCTCAGATCACTATGCCAAAGAAGAAAGGGTCTGCTGTGGTTTTCTACAGACCATAGCCCATTCTGACTAGTTAAATCTCACAAGTGAAGTGACCCTCTTTCTAAATGATGGGATTGTTTGTCTTAACAATCGTGCAATTTCCTTCTTTATAGGAACCAAATGTAATAAAAATAGCACAGGTTGGGGTCTTATGGAGTTATTGTGTGCCTTCAAGTCAATTCTGATTTATGGTTGACCCTAAGGTGATCCTATCTTGAGGGGTTTTTTGGCATGATTTGTTCAGAGGAGGTTTGCCATTGCCTTCCCCTGTGGCTGAGACCATGTGACTTGCCTAAAGTCACCCATTAGGTTTCATGGCCAAGCTGGGAATTGAACCTTGGTATCCAGAGTCATAATCCAATGCTCAGATCACTATGCCATGTTGAATCTCTTAGGTTTAGCCAAAATTAGAGCAGCATACCCAGTTGAAATCAATGGAAGCTACATTTATAATGACTATCTTAAATTCCATTGGCCTCACTACTCAAAATATGAGTGAAACTGAGGAGATATATCGCATTGCCAAAAAAGCATCTTACCTTTTCCCACCTAAGTGCCCATCTTCATTTTACTGAGGATAAATAGACCAGTTGTCTATGCAAAATGATAAATGGAGACAAACCCTTACATCTGAAATAACAGTCTTCCAAAAGCAGTGGGAGGACAAGCCAATCAGGCAAACTCTGTAACTGATCTTAAAGTAGTTATTCTTGAATAAAGGAACTTCAAAGGGAAACTGGCTCAATTGCATTCTTTAATGAGGCTCAGTTTTATCTCTTGTAGCTTACCAGTGGGATAAAGTTTTCTGTTTTATTGTACTACATGTGCTAATTGGCTTACAATGCCAGGATGTCTGCCTTATCACAGCCAACTGTTGTTGTTTTTTTGAATAGGCACTATTAATCGTATAATTATCCCTGCCTGTACTTTCTGCATTTAACTTCCTCTTGGACCACATAGTCACCCAATCATGTGTATATGTGTATTTATCTGTAACTTAGAATAATACTTTGTACAGCTGATGAAATGGATGGGGATCACTGAAATCTCATGACATAACTGTAGGACACTCTGTTATTGTTAACTGCCTTTGTATTGGTCTAGACCCATGGTGACCCTATGGATGAGACATCTCCAGCACACCCTGTCCTCTACTGCTCTGCCCAGCTCCTGCAAACTCTTATTTATGGTCTCTTTAATAAAGTCCATCCATCTAGCATGTGACCTTCCTCTCTTTCTACTTCCCTCCCTTTTCCTAACATTATTGTCATTTCCAATGATTCATTCCTTCTCATGATGTCTCCAACGTACGACAATCTAAGCCTTGTCATCTTGGCTTCTAGGGATATCTCTGGCTTGATCTGCTCTAGGACCCATTTGCTCGTCCTTTTGGCTGTCCATGGGATCCTCAGCACTCTTCTCCAGCCTCACATGATCTCAAATGCATTGATTTTCCTCCTATCTTCTTTCTTGACTGTCCAGCTCTCACATCTATACATGGTAATAGGGAATATGATGGCTTGTATGATTCTAATTTTTGTGCTGAGTTATATGTCTTTGCATTTTAGGATCTTTTCTAGTTCTTTCATGGCCACCCTCCCCATTCTTAATCTTCTTCTGATTTCCTGGCTGCAGTCCCCGTTCTGATCAATGTTTGATCCCAGATATGAGAACTAATTTATTATTTCTATTTCCTCATTGTCTAGTCTGAATGTGTGTAAGTTCTCTGTGGTCATTATTTTTGTTTTCTTTATGTTCAACAGTAAGCCTGCCTTTGCACTTTCTTCTTTGATCTTCCTTGGTAGGTGTTCCAGGTCTGTGAGGTTTTCTGCTAGTACTCTGTACATATACAAAATTGTACAACCTCCTTAAAATGTAGCACATGCAAAAAAAAATCAAAAAATTGCATCAGAAGTGGATAAAATACCACCCTTCACTGTTGTTGTTGGCTGATGATCCAACAACAAGATACTGCATCAGGAGACTTGTGTATATCATATAACTATGTCTCCATAGCAATGTCTCCTGAAGCTAACCACCCAAAACCCACCTTGTAAGTAGTGCAGCACCTCCCATATGCCAATTACATGTTGTCAGATAGCAAGGGAATAAATAGGGATATGTCTATGTATTTTCCAGTAGCTGGACATGCTGTGACAGGCATATGCAGAGACCTCTGGGTGTCCTTGAAGGTTCTTGTAGATACATCCTTGCATTGTGACCAACTACAGGAAAATATCTGGAAATATTCCTGATAATCTCTCTGACAACATGGAATTGGCTGTGGGCAACACTACTTACAATATGAACTGTGAGGAATTTGTCATAGCATGGTCAGGACAGAATTCTGACCTCCATAATGATAAAAAAGTGAATTGTGATGGCATAAGTCCAGTATGTGTGTACACACACACACACACATATCTACACCTTGAAGTTGCCTGTCAACTTATGATGATCCCATTAATTTCATAGGGTTTTCTTAGGCAAAGAATACTCAGACGTGATTTTACCAATTCTTTTCTCTGAAATATAGCATACAGCACCTGGTATTTATTACCAGTCTCCCATCCAAGTACTAACTAGGGTTAACCCCACTTGACTTCCAAGATCAGACAGGCTCTGATGCTTTAGGGTACAACATCATAATTCACCCACAGGATGCCAGCCTATATCTTGAGGGTTGTACCTCTACATTAACAAAAGAACAAAAAAAGAGTTGCAATGGCTTAAGTCCAACTTGCTCCATCGTTATTCATCAACAAGATGCTTGTCTATATCTGAAGTGTTGCACTCTGCTAATCTGTAACTTAGAAGATATATTTTGGTTGTCCACTCCTGTATTAAGGGATGTTTGCTCAAACTCCCAAATGCCAAGCAATTCCAGCTGTTAGGACCAAAACCCATAATAGATATGCTTGACAGGCAATAAGAATAAGAACACCTACTAAGGAAGATCAAAGAAGAAAGTGCAAAGGCAGGATGGCATGGTATATATGCTATGGTTAGTTCCTGTTTACCACAACCTTAGAGCTGGACAGCTGCCCATTTATCTGGAAAACTGCCTTAGCATGAATTTGCCTGGACTGGGACAAAAACAAAGTTGGGAAGCTGTTTTATGCTATTCAGTTGACAAACATGTTGTAAAGGAATGAAGGTGGAATCACTATTCGTTTTGTATTAATAT
Source organism: Phrynosoma blainvillii (assembly GCA_026167975.1). Lineage (NCBI taxonomy): Eukaryota > Metazoa > Chordata > Lepidosauria > Squamata > Phrynosomatidae > Phrynosoma > Phrynosoma blainvillii. The sequence continues at coordinate 9,414,114 of JANUYF010000006.1, read as the reverse complement.
TATGCATTTCACTGCTGTTACTGCTGCCCTAGATAGTTTAAGCTTAATTGTAATTTATGTCTTGTCTGGTTTGTATGTTAATATTTGATGATCTTGGTGATAGCTTGCTACTCGGTGAAATGTTTATGAATTGCAGAATTGTGGATATCCTGTCAAGTGAATTGTTGCTTGTAATTGAATTAACCCATGTTCAGCTAGTGAGTCTCTTTGCTTAGATACAGTGTGACCCCTCAAAAGGAATCAGCAGACTTGCAGAATGTGTGGTTTCGTAATGTACAAATGTTTGGAGGAAAAAACATTAAGAAGGGAAATGGACTACTACTACATGAGATCAGTGATCATGGAATGGTGACTACCCATTGGGATGGGGAAAGAAATAAATATTGGGAAAAGGATAGGGTAGCTTGAACCCTACTTCCATTCTCCCTCATTTTACTGCTGATAGGAACTACAACTCATTGCTGACTGGAGCAGAGGGATTTGAGCAAAATCTTGTGACAAAGGCAAATAGGACTTTTTCTGTAAACTTCATCAGATCTAGAAATTTTGATCTAAAAAATAAATTTGCAATGGTCACATATTTAACCACCATGACCAGAAGAGAAGTCTCATCTCTCATTCCTTCTCCAATAACTATTTGATGGGGAATTTTAAAAACAAGATTGGCTGTTAGAGCCTCTATTACATGCTCTACAACAAGAGTAGCTATACTTCAACCCATAGGCTGCACTCTAGAAAGAGATGTTGGTCATTTAATCCATTTCATCATATCTTAAATGGGGGCAATAATTATCTCCAAGAATTGTCATTGCCAGTTGCCATTGCCTTCCTCTAAGGTTGAGAAAGTGTGACTTGCATGAGGTCACCCAATGTGTTTCCACGATTAGGAAGGGATTGAAATCCTGTTGTCCCAAAGTCCTGGGCCAGCACTCAAACCATTAGACCACACTGGCTCTTGTCCGCATTAAGTACTTAAGTATTAAAAACTGGTTGCCCATTAAGCTGCTGTATGAAGCAGCTGCCTCACACTGTCTCTTAGGTAGGGCTGCTCCCAGGACTTGATGAAATTCTGTGACATAATTCTCATTGAGTGATCCTCAAGCAGAACTTCTTGTTGTTTGTTGTTGTGTGCCTTCAAGCCATTTCTGACTTATGGTGACCCTACATGGGGTTTTCTAGGCAAATTTCTTCAAAGGGGGTTTGCCATGGCCATCTTCTGAGACAGAGAGAGTAAGACTTGACCAAAGTCACTCAGTGGGTTTACATGGCCAAGCTGGCAATGGAACCCTGATCTCCAGAGTCGTAATCCAACGTTCAAACCACTATGCCAGTCTACAGCATCTTATTTCACCAATGTTGCTGCTTGGACTGAAGGCAACACTTTTTCTTTTAACCTTTTACTCAGTGTTCCCCAACTGAGCACCATTGGGGTTTCCGACTACAGTTCCCATCAAGCTCATTCACCATAACCAATGGTCAAAAGGATACCAAGAAGACACTGAATTGAGTTGTTAGCTCTCTGTTGCAGCCTTGTCAGGTAAATCCGCACATTTTAAACATTTCCTCAAAAAAGTTTTTTTTAAAAAAACAACTCTTCTCGCTTTCACAGGAGACAAATGGCCAGAAAATAAGAGGGGATTTTCAGCCTAGCCATTGTTTCATTAACATTATAAATAAAATGAGAGAGCATGTTATTAAATGTAAAATACGCCAATTTTTCTCATGACTTGCAAAGCAGTTCATAAATATGATGGCTTAATTTTATCTGTAATCCAAATGGCTGATGAAGCATTACACAGCTCTCTGTTAATTGAAGTTGTTAACAAAGCGGGGGGGGGGGGGGGGGGAGATGGATTATTATGTATAGATTTTTATTCTTCAGGGGTATCATCATAACTAATCATAAATGGAAAGAGATTTGTCACCTCTACATGCCACTGTGGTCTTCCCAAACACAGCTGAAACTGAGCTACATAGACAGTTAATCCCACTGGGATGGAAGAATGAAAAGAGTAATACTCATATATTGAGACTTTTTCATACAAGGGGTAATTAATTTATGGAATTCATAGCAGAAATTACAGTGGGGAGCACTAGCTTAGATGGCTTTGAAGAGGGTTAAAATAAAATAAATCAAAGGAGGACGGATTTATTAATCACGGAAGAATATCCTCTAACCAGTCCCATCCTCATGCATTATAAAGCAGCCCTACCATCCCCCCCAACATAGCAGTGCTAGTTGGGGATGATGGGAACTGCAGCCCAACACATCTGGAGGGCATCCCAGTTAGTGGAGACTGCCATAGCAGACAGAATTATTAGCTACACACATGATAGCGAAATCAAAGCATGAAAAATATGTTAAACATATTGGCCTAAATCCTACTGTTAGTCCTGACTGGAATAGACCCATTGAATGAATGGAATTTACCAACATGTTGACTCACCTCTCACCAAATGAATGAGTCTTTTCTAATTGGGACTAGCCAACAGAATGCCAGCCAGTGACTGAGGGATTTGGGGAAGGTCCCAAAAAGTATATTTTACAAATTCTATGCTAAATAGAATCCTTAAATGCAGAGGCAATATATTTTGAATACCAGCTGCAATGGGAAAGGAAAGGCAACAGTTGGGGCAGACCACCCCATAGCTTATGGCCTTTCTGAAGTCGTTGGATAACTATTGGGAGAATACAACATTCCTCTGTGCCAAGTGTGAATGGCAAGAATACTTGAAAATATTCAAAGGCTGGTTTGATAACATGTTTTTCATATATCAAGAATTCCTGATCAGAAGACTTCTAGACAAGGGTTTTGCAAGTTGTAGCCCAAGAAGAAACTTTTCCAAACTCCACTCTATATCTTGGGCTGCAGTTACACTGCAGAATTAATGCAATTTGGCACTCCTTTAACTGTCATGGCTTTATCCTATGGAACACTGGGATTTGCAGTTCATTGTGGCACCAGAGCTCTCTGATAGAGAAGGATAAATATCTCACAAAGCCACAAATCCCAGAATTCCATAGCATTGAGCCATGACAATTGAAGATTAATTGTAGCAGATGCAATTTGTGTTGTAAATAAAATGTGGGGGGGAGAGAGAGAGAGAGAAAAGAAAGTGTTGATGGGAGAATCTGAAAATTTTACACAATTCAGTCATACAAGAAAACAAACATACACACACATAGGAAAGGCCTATATGACTAGCCTTAATACTGTTGTATGGCTATTTACACAGATCACATCATAAAGAAATATTTCCTCAGTTACTGAGGATATATGTGATATGAATTTCTCTCTCTAATTTGCTTCTTAAATAGTTTAAAGAACTAGCTTATAAGAACTTAAGAAGAGCCATGGTAGAACCATCAAAGGCCTATGTTCTCAAATGTTCTGTCAAACTGCATTAATTCTGCAGTGTGGATTGGCCATGAAACCCACTGAGTGATCTTGAGCATGTCACACTCTCTCAGCCTTGGGGAAGGCAATGGCAAACCTCTGAATAAATCTGGCAAAGAAACCCCCATAATAGAGTCAACTTTAGGGTCGCCATGTTGGAAACGACTTAAAGGCACACAGCAATGATGACAAAGATGCAGCCTTAGTCCACAATTACATTTCAGCTGTTGGTTGAATAACTCTTATCTCATTACCAAAACTGTTATCTGAACAATGGGCAAATTTTCACTGATTCCTTTTCATTTACACCACACTTGTTGACTTGTCTTTAGTATTATAATTTTCATTGAAGTATTGGGTATCGTTGGTGTTAAGAAGTCACTCTGGGTCATTCTCAATATTTATAATGGGGCATATGCAATTTGTGGCTCCCGTAATTTCAAATTTAAGATATGTCCTTCAAGATGTGTTAGACTCCAGTTCCCCATAGTCATAACCAGTATGTCCAAATGGTTAGACAATCCAACCTACTGACTCTACGCCCATCTCTTCCCTTTGACTGAGAGAAATATTGCCACTGGCCTGTATTAAGTCTCTTGCCAGAGAGCTATATACACACCGTTTAAGAAATGTTTCACATTACCTACAATAACACCAAATAAATGAGTAGTTACTGTCTGAATAAGTAGTAGCCTCTAACAGACTGTCAGTCTCTGAATTAGTACCAACCATCTAACAAACTATCAGATGGATACTATGTATAGCTGGACATCAAACATATATTTTATACTGAAAGCGGGTGAAGGAGGATTTTTTTTAAAAAGTGGTCACTATAGACTTGGGAGCATGTGGATAATTATGAAAGTAATTGGAAGGAGACTTGCCCTTGCCTTGGAACCTTTATTACCTTCCACCTTGGCCTGCAGGGCAGATTTTGCTATATTCTGTTATGCATACAAAACAGCTGCATATTGATCAGAGTCATAAACAAAGAGTCATTATTCCACCATCTTAAGTATCTATATTTTGAGCAAGCTGTTTAAAGTAATAATTATTTGACTTCTCCAATAACTGCTTGTTAGCAATGGGCTATTTGTTTTATAGAGAAAGGGCCGCCTACTGTGAGTGGGTATTAAATGTTTTATTGATGCAACTGTACCAGGAGCTTTAGAATGCAAGCTCTTTAAACACTGGCTCCTATAAGACCCCAATATATCATATACCCAGAAATTAAGTACAGGTGTTACATGAAATAATTCAAATCCTGTTAAAGGACATGGTGCATTAACAAAATAATAGAGTAGCCAAAAAACAAAGATGTTTGTAAAGTATTCATATGTTATGTTATTTATGGATCATTTGAAATGTGATGTTGAAGAAGAGTTCTATAAATATCATAGACTACTAAGAAGATGGATGGGGCTTACAGCAAAAATCTGACCATTCTCTGGAAAGAAAGCTCTCTGGATGGAGATAACCATACAAAACAATGTGATGCAATGGAAAAGATGATAAAGCATGGTAAAGTGGAAGGTAGTAGGAAAAGATGGAGAGCACACTACAGGTGGATTGATTCAGTCAAGGAAGCTACAGCCCTGAGTTTGTGAGACCTGAGTAGAGATTCTTGGAGGTATTTCATTCATGGAATCGCCATATGTTGAAGTGAACTTGACAGACAATAATAATGAATTGTGTATGGAAACAGATTTGGGAATGACCTCTAGATTTGAAATAGAAATACATTTCACCGTAGTGGGGGAGGAGATCTGAGCAACTACTTGAGGCAATAATTAAAAATTTGCACATATTCAGATGATCACTTCAGTTATCACATGTGAAATATATGGGTGAAATCACCCCACATCTTATGTTTCCAGTTGTAATTTCCTTCTGTGTCACTTGATGATTCTTCCAGGTTCCCCAGGAGGCCAAGAGGAAGCCTGTTTCTCCATGCCTCCATCTGCAAGAACACAGATGGATGCTGCTTTGCTCTTCCCCACCCTCTAAATGGCCATAGGGAGCTCTTACCCAGTGAGTTGGTGGGCCAGGAGGCCATTACAGACAGAGGAGCTGAATACCTCCATCTAAAGTAACCAAAACAGGATATGCACAGCGACACATCACTAACAGATTCCTGCCTTGTCTTTGTAAACACATAGGCAATACATTGTTCTGGTTACAAGGAGGATATAAGGACAAGGAGGGGATAAGGAGCCAGAATTTGTGACATTTGCGCTTAAGAATTTTACTGGTCAAGATCTGTATTAATCATAGGAAAGGGGTTCTAAAAACAGTTCTATTTTGGCATGTTCATGGCAACTGGTCAATGATGTACCCTGAGGCCCTAGTTTGACTCCACCATTCCATTTGGGCCATTGAAGATTGATGGATAAGGAAGGTTTCTTGATCCAGTTACATCTTGTTCAATGAAAACTGTTGCATAACAAGTTAAATCAGCTTACCTGAGCCAGCTTAAAATTTAAAACAGGCAGCATCCTGATTTTATCACAAGGATTTAGCCACTGAAATCACCACCCAGGTGCAGCCCAGGTCCATTGCCGCTCCCAGGGCCACTCTGGTGGCCATTTCCTTAAGCCAGAAAACTCCCAGCTTCAAAAAAAAAGCTGTGCTGCATGCCCCTGGGAGCAAAAATGGACCCAGGGTGCACCCGGGTGGCAGTTTCGGCAGCTAAATCCTTGTGATAAAATCAGGATGCTGTCCATTTAAAATTTTAAGCTGGCTCAGGTAAGCCAGTCCAACTTGTTATGTGATAAGCTTCAATAACAAAGTCTTCCTGAGCTCTAGAGTGTTGCTCCCCATTGGCCCTGAGTTCTAGCTCGCTCCTTAATCTTGATTCCTGTCAGTCCTTCATTAATGACTTTTGACTTGCCCTATAGTTCCTGGCTCATCTCAGACTACTCTGTCATACATAGATGCCTACTCATTCTTCAGTGAATACATGCAAAAATCTTATATACCCAATAACTGGGATGACCAGTAAATCCTGCCAAATGCCAGTCATTGTATTTGAATTCCAGACTGGAAATAAACCTGGGTGATGCACATGGTGGTAACCTGCACACTCTATACATTGAGCTATCTCTATACCAAGTTCAGAAACTTCAATTAGTTCAAAATTCGGCAGCCAGATTGGTTACTGGTACATCTAGAAGTGATCATATCACACCAATATTTAAATTACTCCATTGGCTGCCAATTAGTTTCCCAGCAATTTACAAAATGTTGTTGTTCCCCACCTCAGTCTAGAGGGAAGAGAAGGAGGAGGAGGAGGAGGAGGAGGAGGAGAAGAAGAAGAAGAAAACAGGCCCATCAAGAATTATGTGAGTTGTTCATTCCAGCTGGAGCTTTTGAAGTGTGCATGTGTGTGTGAGAGAGAGAGATCCATTCTGCTGGATCTGGAAACATATATTTCTCTTTCCTGGATCCTTCCTCTGTGTTTTTCCCCCTTCCCATCCAAGAAATTTGCAAATATACACTTTCAAGAGAGACTGGTGACGATCTGGAATGTGTTTCTTGAAATACAGTAAATGCAAATGCATATTGGTCTTCAGATTTTGCTGTAGTAACCAAACTAAAGGAACATTGACATCAGCCTGAATGTTGAATTAACTTCTGCATAATGTGGTGTGAGAATGAAGTGTTGAAACCTGCATGTGAGACTTTCCAAACTGCAGTAGAGAACTGTTCTGGCAGCCTAGCAGAAACTGTAGACAGTTTCCAAAAGTCTGCATGATGAGCTGTATTTTTCGGTCAATGTTAACAGTTCTCGGGTTGCTCCTGCTCAGCTTCTCAAAGCCAGCCATCTTGTCTCATTTGTTCAATTGTTTTATTTCAAGCTTGTGCATTCTTAAGAGCCAGAATTACAGCCTTGTGGGCTCTGTGAGAAAGGAGCATCCAGTTCCAGAAACATTGGCGGCCTGTTCTAATTCAGCTTACAAGGTTGCTTTTAGAACAACCACAGGAATGCTTTGAGCTGGGTTTGGGATGGCCTGAAAGGAGCCGTTTCATGTTCCTCCAAGTGATGCCTTGCAGAGTTCTTCCACCCAAAATGTCTGCGATTTTAAAAACATGAATTCCCAATTTCACAAAGGAAATAGTCATACTGTTACATAGGCTCAAGCATTTCACAGATGAAATAAGTACACATTGGAATGCTTTTTCTCATCCCAAGATCAGTGTTTGCCTTCAGGCATTGCAGAAGTGTCTCTTTTTGAGACAAGCAGCTTTGAGAAAGAGTGAAACTATTATTCATTTCCAGGAGCAACACTGAAACTCATCAAATTGTGGAATACCATTGTTACTGAGACCCATTCACATTACATAATTATATCACTATTATTTCACTTTAACTGTCATGGTTTCATCCTATGGAATTCTGGGATGTGTAATTTGGTGAGATACCTGAGTGCTCTGGCTGAAAATTTGAGATATCTCCCTAAACTGCAGTTCCCAGGATTCCATTGGATGAATGGCAGTTAACGTGAAATTATAGTTCTATAATTCTATAGTGTGAATGGGCTCCAGATCTCAGCCCAATGAGGAGCACTTTATATCCATCTTTATTTAGGACAATCCAATAACTAGCCACAAATCCAGAGCCTGGGAATATTCCACTGCTCCATAAAGAGCTCCACAATATGTCAGAATTTCCACATACAGCAGCCTCCTCTTTTCAATAGCATGCCAATAGTTGTAGCACTCTTCCTGCATCTTCAGCCAAGGAATTGAGTTAATGATGGTCAAGAGATACAACATATCCAACTCCAAGTTTTAGTGAGAGAATCCAGCAAACTGTGTCAGCTGCAGGCTTACCTGGCAGCAGTAATAATGGACAGCCATTGCAATTTTTCATTGTATCCCAAAACAATGATGTATCACAGTGCTGGAGCACTGTAAGAAATTTAAAAGGCTGTGCACCATAGCTACCACCAACTAGTCCCCTAGCAGGGATGGAAATAATATTTTAAAATATTCACAAAATGGTAAAAAAAAAATTAAAAAAACCATGATTTTTGAGTGTTAAGAAACCCCAATGAGAAGAGTCCTGAATGGCTGAGAATCTTCACAGTTTGGGGCTTATTCTGTACAAAATTTGCTCATGGCTGTTTTGGGCAGAACATAATATTTTGTGTGAAACATTCTTTTCTCAGATCACAGAATCCCCCAGCCAACATGGAGCAGGAAATCTAATAGACCTATTCTCCATGAATTTTGTCCAACCCATCCTTCCCCAACCCAGCACCTTTAAGATGTGTTGAACCACAATTGCCATTGTTGTGCTGGCTGGGCATAATGGAAGTCTTAGTCCAATATATCTTGGAGGTCTAACTGACGAAGGGTGGATTAATTGTTTTCCAAAGCCACTCAAGTTAATGGCTACATCTTGTGACCATGAACTGTATCAATTAATAATGGCCAAGATCCTTTGTCAGAGCGTACAATGCATGACCTTATAATGACAGAGCCATGTTGCTGACACAGTAGGACAACCATGCAAGAGAACTGCAATGATGCACAACAAAGTGTTGCACAAGATATCCTGTTATATAATAGGAGTTCCCATTGTGCAAGGAGTCACATTGTACAATGGGGCACATTGTGCATCAGCAATGGCCACACTGCTTGGAAAATGGTCCCAATGGTTTAGATATGTCTCTGCTCCCCTCCTGAGAATACAAACATTGCATTACACTATGGTGCAATTCAATTTTACATGATCATAACTCCGTTTGCAATGATGTAACTTCCTAACAGGATGCTAACTGATGTGTTTTCTGAACCAAGTACTTTAATTTGTCCTAAACCTATTTTGCCACAGTATACCAAGTTCTAGCATCACAGGACCACCTTTAAAGGTATTTACCCTTAAGCAGAGGTAAGTCATTTCGATGGAGCTTGGGGGCCAGTTTCACTTCTTGGAAACTAACATGGGCTGCACCCCCATTGCCCCACTGAAATTAAGCAGAATTGGGGGAAGGTGGGTGATTAAAACAAGAAAATGTGCTTGTTTTGAAGGGATTTCATCAGCAAACCCCTTTAAAATAAAGTAAGAAAAGTTCTAAATGACTTTGAGTACTTTGCCACAAACATTCTTCAGCATGTTTCCCATAGCATTTTGATGGCATTGTGGCAAGGTAGACACAAAAACAGAGTTAGGGGCCACACACCCCAGGAATTCCTTCTAGTCCTCCCTGCTGTAAGGCATAACAACAAGAAGCACCTTATTCCTTGTCTTTTTAGCATCTATGGGAAAATCTTAGGAATAACAATTCAAAATATATATATTCTAGTCTTCTAGCTGGGGATTTGGAGTAAAAATAAAAATGTTTGAAATATCAATGGCTGGGACTGGTGAGGGGGGAGGACAGAGATGTTAATAAAAAATGCAATCCTTATTAGCCCCCCACCCCCAGAATCCATGTAATCTGGATTTGATCCAGCAATGGGCTAAGACCAGATAGGAAATGGCTGTTGGCCAAACTAGAGTCTTTGCATGCTTTGTCTGCTTGTTCCATGTGATCTTAGAACAGTGCTTTTTTGTGATTAGAGGACCCAGTTTACATACAAAGATAATGTCACAAGTCCCCCTATACATAGCCTCTAGGCCAACTTGTACAAGTTCAAAAAAATAAGATAAATCAAGCCTACACTTGAATGGAGAGGTTTTGTTCTTTAAGACTCCTATATGTCCTTCACTTTGTATATGTTCATGTACTTTAACTATATCTTTTACACACCCATACTAGATATTCATGCATAGCCCTTAACCATTATAATTTTATTCTGTTTTGTTTGGATTTTTGTTTTCTGTCTTTCCTCTAATGAGCTCAAGGTGATTGTCTTTTTCATTTTGTACCTGATAATAACCCTGTGTGGTAGGTGAGGCCAAGAGAGAGTGGCTGGCCAAATCTCACTGCACACATTTCATGGCCAAATAGGAATCTGAGCCCAGGATTTCCAAATTCTAGGGGTGAAACAGAAGGACTTCCGAAGATGGATTGTGGCTGCACCAAACACACAACATGGCCCCAATCCTCTTTCAATCCAGCTGAAAAGGGAGTGGATAAGATCCTCTCCTTTTTTGACCAAGGAAAAGCCTGCTTTGCTGGCCCTGCCGCACCACCATGGTGGCTTCATGCCGCTTTGGAAGCATCCAGCATGTAAACGCTGTGCTACTGAAGCATCATGAAGCTACCCACATCTGTGCAGCCAGATAGCTTCAAGATGTCTCAAGGCTATGTGGTGTCTAAATGCCACACCTTCAAGCCACCAGGAAGCTGGCTTTTGGAACCGGTCTGTTCTGGCTGCTAGTCCACCATTTCAGCTAGTAATAATCAAACAAATATTATGGCCAAGTTCCTTCAACATGTTACACAACCATGCTAGTAAATTTTGGCAAGGCACAACAGGGCACTGTGTAAGGTGTCCCATTGTGAAATGGTGGCTTCCATTGCACAAAGAACACATTGTGCATTGTGGCAAGCCTTATTTATTTATTTTATATGCCACCTTCCTCTCAGCATGGGACCCAAGGCATCTCACAGAAGGAAATCAATTAAAATCTACCCATGGAATTTTTTTTTAATGTACATTAGGATATATTGTGCATTGGGCCTGTTGCCCAATGGCCATGTTGTTGGCTCCACTTGTATGGTGTTGCTTTGTTTGTGTTCCCCTCTTGAAAATGAAAGCATTACACCATGGTGCAATTCAACATTATGCAATCCTAAATTGGTATCATTTTCAGCGGATCCAGAACACAGGAACCAAGACAACATGATAGTGGAAATTACTACAGCTTTATTTTCAATTTCCTGGACAGAAGTTCACCACAGACTTAGTAGTGTCAAATCTGATTTTCCCCTAACCCAACCCTTCCTTCAAGAGTACCCTTCCAGCTCCTCCCCACGCCAACCTTTTTTACATACTTTTAAGTACATCAAAGAGTTCTTTAAACTTGCCGTTTTTCCTGCAGCTTCCCCAGCCGTCGTATCAGCCCATCTATTTCAGGAAGGAAGGTGTTGTCCTGTTTGTCATCAAAGTCTTTTCTCAGGATGTAAACAATGCCATAAACTGCCCCTTCTCAGGCCAATGCCCATCTGTTCCCTGCTTGCCTCCCGTTTGGATTACTGCCCCCCTCCCTTTTCAATTCCTCTTTATTTCTCTATAGCACCATTTCACCTTATCATTTCCCCCCATTCTCACATATCCCTTATCATGGCAGATCCATACACTTCTGGATATGACAATTGGTTTACAATAATGTTACTACTTAACAGGATGCCTCCCAGTATTTCTGTCACATGTTAGCAAAGTTTTTTCATTGCAATCATAGCTTTTGATACTTTTATTCTGATATAAATAAAAATTATTATTATTATTATTATTATTATTATTATTATATTAAAATAAGACCATATTTCACGTATTAAGGTGCTAGAGGAGACCTTGTTCATCCTTGTTCTCTGAGCAGTGAGGACTCCAAGGTAGAAGTGTTACCTCAGGATCTTGAAATTAGGTCAATGGAGTCTTCTGACATTTTTGTGGTATGTGGTTCGTTACTAACATGCATACATAGATCACACATAAATGAGAATTCACAGGATTAACATTCCTACAGACACGCCTCTGCAGAACTTGGAACATTATTTTTTTCAACTGCAACAACCACTGGATGCATTTGCTAGAAGAGTCTGGGAACTAGTTCACAAAAGGCACTTTCCCAAGGTCTGCTACCCTCCCATTGAAGAAGTCTTCTATGGGACCATTGTTGAAACAGTTCCACTGGCTACCTATCTGTTTCTGGGAAGAATTTGAAGTGCTAGTTATGGCTTTTAAAGTGCAAAACAGTTTGGCTCCAAAATATCTGAAAAATTATGTATGTGTTAACTGCCCTCAAGCTGACCATGATTTATGACAACTCATAATGAGATAGCTCTATCCTCAACAGCCCTGTTCTGGTCTTGCAGACTCAGGGCCATGACTTTCTTGATTGAGTTTAACCATCTGAAATGTGGTCTTCCTCTTTTTCTACTACCTTTCTGCCTTACCAAGCATTACAGTCTTTCTAAGGAGGCATGTCTTCTCATTATATGTCCAAAGTACGACAGCCTCAATTTAGTCATTTTGGCTTCTAAGGGGAACTCAGGCTTGGTTGTTCTAGGAACCATTTGTTTGTCTTTTTAGCAGTCCATAGAATTCTCCTCCAGTACCACATCTCAAATGAGTTGATTTTCTTCCTATCAGTTTTCTTCCCTATCCAGCTCTCACAACCATACATGGTGATGAAAAATACAGTGGCATGGACTATCCTGACTTTAGTATTCAATGATATATCTTTGCACTTCATGACCTTGTCTAGTTCTTTCATAGCTGCCCTTCCTAGTCCTAGGGGCTGAACAGATGGCCCCTAAGGGACAGCGTCCCGCCACCCCTTTCCTTGCTGGATCAGGGCCATAGCAACCACACGCTGCAGCCCAGATCCAGTGGTTTGCCACTCTAAAAAGAGCAGCAAAAGGCTGTCCTTGCCACCACCACCGCAGTTGTTCGGTGCTCCTTTGGTGCCGTCATCTGGTTGGGTGGGCGGTGTGATAGCAGCATCAGGGCAGAGTTGAGGTGGCCAGCGTGTGGTCACCACACCCCCACTCCACCCCCAGGCCAGCCCTTTCGGATGGTCTGTACAGCCCCCTAATCTTCTTATGATTTCTTGAATGCAGTCTCCATTCTATTCGATGACTGAGCCAAGATATGGGACATCTTGAATTATTTCAATGTCTTCATCATATGCTTGAAAGTTATATAAATCATCTGTGATCATTATTTTCTTAATGTTCAGGTGATAACCTGCTTTTGCACTTCTTTCTGTGAGTTTTTGCAGTAATTGTTCCAGGTCTTTGGTGGTAGTGTTTTTTTCGAATGTCTCTAGCTTCGGTCCATAATTCATTTCGTTCCTGATCAATTAAGCTTAATAGTGCAAATCTGAAAGGTCATGGACACATCTACACTGGCAGGAAAATCCAACTTATCTTTGAGTTACCCTAATCCACAGCAACAGTGAGGTTATCTACTTACACTGAAGTGAGTTTGGGAGGACTGTCCACACAGTTCTCCCTTTCAAACACATCCTGGTCCAATAAATTGCAGTATATACAGCCACAAAGGCTGCTCCAGGGGGCTTTTTCTCCACCTTCACTGGGAGATATTTTGTTCCTCCTTTATTATGTTGTAAAGGTGTTTTTAAACTTGTGTTTTAAATAGGACTGTGATTTAATTGTGTTTTAACTTTTGTACTGATAGTTTCTTAATTGTACAGTGTTTTTAACTGGATGTAAGCCAGTTTGAATCCTGTGCTGGAAGAGAAGCAGGCTATAAATTCAATCAATCAATAAATCTTTTGCAACCAGAGATGTTTTCAGAGTTTTCAGTTAAGCTCTTTGACACACAGGCTGAATCTCTTGCCTGAGTTTTTCCCACCCCCAAATATCAGAAGAGACTCCCTTTGTTCATGATGTACCCTAGGCAGAAAATAAATGTTTGTTAAGGAAGTTAAAATATAAGCAAAAGGCTTTCTTCTTCTGGAGTATTGCTACCAGAGAGAATAGGGAAAAGTTGACTCCATAGCAAGGGAAGGCTCCCTGTTCATCTGGTCAGACCCATCAAAGCAACTTCTGATAATTCTTGTAGATTCATCATTAACCACCTCTTTCACCAATTTCAGGATTTCAGGGTTGAGAGGGACTGCCCAGAGATCATCCAGGCTGACCTCAAGCCTCACTTGTGTAACTTACCAAGGTCACATTCATGTAAAGGAAAAGGATTCAAGCATCCCTACTTCCATCTGACTCCTTAGTGACTAGTCTCTCTTCAGACTGTGAGTCTGAAGATAGGGAAATCTTACTGTGACACTTACTACATATCTTTTAAGCCACCATTCAAACTTTGTTGCCTGTTGATGTTGTTGTTGTTGGTTGCCTTCAATTTATTTCCAACTTATGGTGACCCCAAGGGGAGGCTATAATGGGGTTTTCTTCACAAGATTTGTTTGGGGGGAGGGATGCCATTGCTTTTCTCTGACACTGAGGGAGTGTGGCTGGCCCAAGGTCATCCAATGGTTTTACAAGGCTTAGAGGTATTCGAACTCTGGTCTTCCAGAATCTTAATCTGGCACTTAAACCACTACACTATACTGACTCCCATTGGTGGAACAGAAAGAAAGAAATGTCCTTGTATCTAAATGCCTAACACATGGTTGTCAGCATTGGTGGGATGCATCCATAATATCAGAAAAGCTGGAATTTAGTACATAAGTAATCCAAACATTCCTTGATAATTAGGGAAAATGTGAAATGGTACCTTTTTTAAAAATTATATCTTATGTGAAAATCAGAATATACAGTCAGAATATGGTAGTGCTCAGCAGAAAAACAAGCCAAGCTTGGAATGGAATGGAGACTGTTCTACATACCTGAAGCAATCTTGGATTGCAGAAATGACACTTGTCAATGGCAGCCAAGAACATGTCAAAAGACAAGACAAGTTACCCATACTGTTTATTTTAAAATCCTTGCATTGTGGGGGAAGGTTTCTTGTGGCACCATATAATATAATTAGCTTTATGCAAATAAATGTGGCATTAACTCAAATGAGAGGTGATGTCAGGATCATGATCCCTGACATCCAGACACAGTCCTGCCATGCTTAATAATGCAGGATGATGGGGTATGCTATCCTATTAGTGATGTTGGGGAAAGTCAATATTGTGTATCATTCGCTGCCTGGGATAATGAGCTGATGTGTGGAGAGGAAGTATGAGCTGCAAAGTACCAAGGTCCTTCTTGTGGGAAGATGTAGTTTGGGGGGCAGCAGTAAGACCTGGGAAGATAGTTTGTTTTGACTTGCTGACAAATGGGATGAAGGATTTTGTAACAAAGGGATTGTTTGGACTCTAAGTATGCTCTGTGATGGCGGGGGGGTGATCTCAGTCCTGACAACAGTATACATGAATACATGTCATTCTTTCCTTTAAAGGAAATAATAGTAAATAAGAATAGGACTATACCATGGTTTCAAGGACCATGTAATAGGCCAGAATACCATGGATCCATACAAGATAAATGGTTGTTCTTAATGTTATGCATCCCACATGTAGTGTCCCTCAAACGGGAAGTCGAAATAGTTCTGGTAGAAACTGCAGAAGCAGTTCTTGTGCATACCTTCCAGCATTTCACAAATGAAAACAAGGATGTGTGTGGCCAAGCAACAACAAAGTGTGGTCAAGAAGGCAAAAATTATTAATGATGAAGAACACACAAACTAAAAGAGGCTGCAGCAGTTTGCTTTTGCCTGAATTTACAGGGAAGGACAAAATTCCATTCCTTCCTCTCATATTCCACTGCTGAGTTAATTGAGTGCAAACTACCTTTGCACTTTGAACTCAGTTTGTGGCAACTGAAGTAAGCTGGGAATAAAGGGAGAAATTGGCTTTTTTTTTTTTTAATGCAGCTGCAAAAGTGAGATGGATAGTAATAAATGGGACTATCCCTGCCAAATCAGGATAGTTGGAGGGTATGCTTATGTTCGTACCACTAAAAGATTATATAAATGGGATGCTCTATCTTGCTGTCTCTCCATACATATTAAATGTGACAAGATTTTGGTTGTTTTAATCTATCACAGATATCAATTGGAATATTATTTAATCATCCTGTATTCATATGTGATTGTGTAGTCTCCAAGTCCAGGCTTGAGCCCCGGCTACCATTCTATCACTGCTCATTTACGAATGGCTTCAATTTGTCACTATATTCATTCCTCTTAAAACTAACTTTCAAAGCTCAAGCTAAGTCCAAGGTTTGAAGACTGTTTCAGACCAGAACACGCTGACTGTTTCAGAGTTGCACAAAAGAAGAACATAAAAGCCACTATACTGTTAGAGAATTACGATAGTCTAAGTTGGACTTATATCATTGCAACTCTTTTTTTTTTCTTGCCAGAGCAAAGTTCAGAATTATTTTCCAACCACACAGTGACCAAAATTGCCCCCAACCCAACTTGTAAGCAGTGCAGCCTAACCCCAACACAGCCATTGCTGTGAGTCGGGGGATCAATATGGATGCACCCATCTATTTTCTGGTAGCTGGACATGCCACAAGAGCATTATCAGCATGGACCTCCCAAGAACCTCTGGAGATCTCTCTGCATGCCAGTCACAACACATCCAGAAACAGGAAAATAATGAGACATATCCCCCTGTATTCCCTGTTTTTCAACAGCCTGGGCATAGCCATGTTGGAGGAGGGGGGTTATATATTACAAGGAAGTTTTGAGGGGATAGCATCAGAAGATCTAGCTTTGGAGAAGTAGCTACATGATACAGTACATCTCCTGATACGGTATCTCAGCCAACATTTCTACATATCAGCAAAACGGACTTTTCCTGGCAGTGTTACAATGCTGCCATAAGCTTGAACTGGTGAATGTTTGCCTTCTGCATACCTCTGACAGCCTTAGAACCAAAAAAAATGAATATTCAAAGATTTTGGTGGTTTTGCAGTGAGGCATAAGATTCACAGCTTCTATGATGGCTGAGCATGCCAATAATGAATCATAATCATAATTTTTATCCCGTCCCTCTGCGGACACAACCAGGGCAGCTTACAACATTAAAAGTACAATACAAATGCAATACAAATCCCACAAACCCACCCACCCCTTAAAATATCATAGTGATACCTATTGAATCAGAATTAATCAGATCTATCACCAACACTAATGCATCAATCACAGTAGCAATTAGTAATTCACCAGATCCAATCTTCTCTGTTGCTTCTTTCTTTTCTACCCAGGCAGCATTTTCTTTAGCTGTCCAGCTGCCTGGGAAATATGCAATGTGTTTCTTCTCTCTCCCTGGGCTCTGACTGTGGCAGTGGAAAATAATTGGGTGCAGCAGTGCATGTTGGCTGGTGGCTTTAATCCTGATCCAGGTGGCTGGAATCCAGTGCAGAATTTACCATGCCCTGACCCTGAGCTGTCAAAAAGGAGCAGCTAGATAAATAGGGTGGGCGGGTTAGTGTAATAATCGTTTGTTTGATGTGACAGGTCTGATTTACTTACAGACTGATAGGCTTTTAATTGAGCACCTCCATCCTTGTCACATCAAAGGCAGGAAGGCTGACAAGGGGACCCTTTTACTGAAAACTCTCAATGACTGACAGATCCTGTATGCCACTTTTTTTTCCCCAGAAAGGTAGGCAATGTTTTTTCTCTCCATTGGGCAGGCCTAAAAGGGACCCTTTTTTAAGGCCAAATGTCCTATTCGTTTTACCAGTGACTCTAGTCAGTAAAACATTCCCTGTGTGACACAGCCATAACCTGTTAGAAGTACTTTTGGCAGCATGATTTGTTATTGTTAACTGCCCTTGGGTCAACCTCCACTCATGGTGACCCTGTGGATGAGACTTCTCCAAGATCCCTGTCCTCCACTGCTCTGCCCAGGTCCTGCCCATGGCCTCTCTGATGGAGCTCAACCATCTGGCATATGATCTCCCAATTCTTCTGCTGTCCTCTACCTTTCCTAGCATTATTGTGTTTTCCAGTGAGTCATGTCTTCTCATGATGTGGCCAAAGTATGACAGCCTCAATTTAGTCATCCTGTCTTCCAAGGAGAGTTCAGGCTAGAACCCATTTGTTTGACTTCTTAGCTGTCCACAGTATCCTCAGTCCCTTTCTTCAGTACCACATCTCAAATGTTGATTTTCTTTCAGTGAGTTTTCCACACTGTCCAGTTCTCACATCCATACTTGGAGATGGGGAATATGATGGCTTGGATGATCCTCATTTTAGTGTTCAGAGTTATACGTTTACATTTTAGGACCTTGTCCAGTTCTTTCATAGAGGACCTTCCCAATCCTAGACTTCTAATTTCTTGACTGCAGTCTCCGTTTTGATCAATGTTTGGTCCAAGGTATGGGAACACTGACTTCTTTGATTTTCTCATTATCTAGGATGAATTATTGTACATTTGTAGAAGCCCAGGTTGCAAATGGGCTGCATAGTCCCTGGCGTCAGGAAAATGCAGTGAGCCACCTTCTTAAAGTTACATCCCGGAGCAAAGCCAATCTTTAGATGCTGTATAGGTGAAATGTGTCAACTGTAGTCCAAATGAAAGAGTTTTACCTTTTCAGGATTTTGTGTTCTTCACTCTTTTTAAAGCTGGTACTCCATTCCTCTGGATTGTTGGTGCCAAATTAGGGCTGCTACCATTTTTGCTCCTATCTTTAATAAGTAGGGCCCTACCACACTTACACTGCTATAGCACTATTATGCCACTTTAATCACAATGATGACATTTTGGGAGATTCTGTGGTTTGTAGTTTGGTGAAGCTAAGAGCTCTCGGGCTAAGAATTCTAAATGCCCCCTTAAACTGCAAATCCCATAATTCCATGATGTTGCCAGGGCAGTTAAAGTGGAATAAAAGTACTAGAACAGTATAGTGTGATATGGCCTTCAGTATTCCAAGCAGGCACAATATGGTCCTTTTCATGTATCTATACCTAAATGTCAATGAGAGCCAGACTCTTGAAAGGGCTTTGAAATAGCCTGTTTAAATATGTCCTTAGCTATACTTTTGCAAAGCCTCAATAACTACACACACCCTCCCCAGCTTTTCCAATTCCTGCCAAACCATTGGCCTTTTCTCATCACGGAAAACATTTGACGCCAGTTCTAAGCTTCTGGCACCATCTGCACCAGGATAATAAACAAAAGATGGCTTGAAAGATGTGACATTTTTAAAAGGGGGGATGGGGACAGGCTGTGCAATTGTTGTGTGGTTTTGTAGCATTCAAACCATTAATAATGGGTTGACTTGCTTCTTTGGGGCTTGAACTGGAGGCAGGTTGCCTCCATCCTTGGGTGAGGATGAGAAGGGTCTGGAAGAAAGGGTTGCGCCCACATGGTGTAGTGGTTAGAGCAGGACTGGGAAAATTATCTCCTGATATGTGTTCTTTCTCAGTATTAACTTACCATAAGTCAGAAATGACTTGAAAGCACACAACAATAAAATCAAGTCTTTAAGGAGCCACAAGACTCCCTGATATAAAAAGACTGAGCATTTCTGAGCAGGAAACATTTCTTCCTGAGCTCCTAATAGTTATTGCCATTCAGAATAAGAGTGGTGGTAGGGAACTGGGCTTAAAGGGGAAAATAAGAGCCAGGGGGGTGGAAAAGATACTTTTTTGGACTACAACTTTCAAAATCTTCAGTGACTATTCAAGCTGAAAAATGCCCATTCAACCTCTGTTTAAAGACCTCCAGAGACGGAAATATTTGGAGATCTTTTTTTTAATTTTTATTTTTATTTTTATAAATTTTATTGACAAAAATGAAAATAACATCTCTACACATAACAAATGACCAAAAAAAGAATAAACACACAAAAACAGGACATAGTAAAATATAGCGCCATCCAATACAAACAAAACCAACAATAACCTTAGTAGAATAGCATAGATAGTAAAATAAAATAACTAAGAATTACTAATATATTTTCTTTCTACATTCTTTCTTACCTACTAATATCAATCTTCTTAACAAAACTCCCTCCCTTACCTTAATTTCTTTAATCCCCTATCTCTTTCTTTCTTACAATCAGTCCATTCTTTCCTTTTCCTATCATTATAACTTATCTTTCTTTCCTCTCTCATACCCTCCATCACATCTCCACTCATCACTTCCTCCTACCTTCTTCTACTTACTTAACTCTCAACACCCCTTCCTACAATTCGAAACAATTAACTAAAAAGAAAGAAAGAGAGAAAGTACATATATAAAAATGACTAGAGTTACTACTAACACGCACATACAAACACAAAGGGAAAAAAACTTCCTAGCTACCACTTCTGTTTTTACAATATTCAATGACTTCTTATAAATTCCTTACATAATCCTTAATTTCCTCAGCTTAATATATTAATTCTTATCATTCCTAACTAGCCTTAGCTTGACTTTACTTTCTCCCCACTAATATAGTTGATTTATTAACCTCCATTTAGATTTCCTAGTCTTTAGTCATACTCCCTGTACAAAATCGACTTGGCTTAGATTTACCGTACTAGTTTACACATGCTACTATAAATTAGTTAAGACTAATTTTCATTGACCATCGCAATCCTTCCCCATTGCTCTCTTATAAATTTGACAACTCTCTCCCTAGCCTTAATATATTTCTCTGGGGAATAGCCCTTTAACAACAATGTCAATTTGTCCATTTCTAAAATGTCATATAGCTTCAAAAGCCAATCTTCTTTATTTGGCATTTCCTTCAATTTCCATCTACTTGCAAAAAGGGTTCTGGCGATTTTGGTCATATAAAACAATAGTTTCCCATGTTTCTTTTCCAGTTGATCATCCAAAATTCCTAAAAGACAAATTTCTGGTTTTAATTCTATATTGGTACCTAATATCTCATTCATCTTCAAAAGAGGTTGGATGGGCATCCCATCACCTTCCAAGGCAATCTATTCTACTGTTGAACCTTTCTTTCAGTAAAAAAAAAAAAAAAGTTCTTCCAAATAGGTAGAATCTCTTTTTTTTTTCTTTTTTTTTTTCTTTTTTTTTGTAATTTGAACCCATCAGTTCTAGACTCTGGAGCAGCAGCAAATAAACAGTTTCCATCTTCTGCATGAAATCCCTTCAGATTTTAAATATAGCTATCATGTCAACACTCAGTCTTCTATTTTCCAAGCTAAACATACCCACCTCCCTAAGTTATTCCTTATACAGCATACTGATAACACCCAGCACCATAACTCAATATTATCTCACCCAGCAGATTCATATAGATGTTAAATAACATCGGGGACAGAATAGCCCCGTGAGGGACCCCACAAGTGAGATCCCTCTTGCAGGAGCTACAGTCCCTGAGCAGCACCCTCTGGGACCTACCCAAGAAGAAGGACCAGAACCACTGGAGAGCAGTGCCCCCTTTACCTAACCCCTTCAGGTGGTCCAAGAGGATGCCGTGATCTATTATATCGAAAGCTGCTGAGAGGTCTAAGAGCACCAACATGGTCACACTACCCCTGTCGATGTCCAGACGCAGATCATCAGTCAAGGCAACCATGGCAGTCTCAACCCCAAAACCTGTCCTGAAGCCGGTTTGAAATGGGTCTAGATAATCGGTTTCATCCAAGACAGCTTGCAGTTGAAGAGCAACCACCCTCTCGATCACCTTGCTTAGAAATGGCAGCAATGACACAGGCCTATAGTTTTTGGCCCAGTTCTTCAATCTTTCATGGTCATTTGGAATTCTGTTCCTCTCCTCTGGGGTAATAATTTCTCCCCTCAATTTGCTATCATCTGCAAATTTGATAAGGGTATCTTCTATTCCATCATGTAAGTTATTTATAAAAATGTTAAAACAAAACTGGTCCCAGGAGAGAACCCGGAGGCACCCCACTATTCACTTCTCTCCAGGAAGAAAAGCAACCAATGGTGAGCACTCTCTTGGTTTTGTGTGTGTGTGTGATCCAGTTACATATCCAGTTAACTGTAACACTGTCTAGCCCACAGTTCACAAATGTGTCTTCAAGAACATCATGAGGGACCTTGTCAAAAACCTTACTGGAAGCAAGATATACTACATCCACTTCATTCCTCTGATCTACAAAGCTTGTAGCTCTATCAAAAAAAAGAGAGAGAGAGAGAGAAGATTAATAACAGTAGCTAAGGGGGCTGATATCAAAAGTAATGTGGTTAGAGACCCAACCTGTAATCTGCCCAGACCCTCATCTAGATCCTGCAGCCATCTTCTGCCAAAAGTATAGAAGCTCCAGTTTTTTCACTGTATGAGCAGAAGAAGCTGGCCAGGAATATGCAAGACTAATCACAGCCATTGGGCATGCTCTTCATACCCCAAGGAGGGTGAGATACAAGTTTTTGTTTTCCCTCATATAACACGTGGCCCTCCATGTGCTATCAGACTGCAGTTCCCATCATTCTTGATCACAGCTACACTGGCTAGGGCTGATGAGAACCCAACAGCATGTAAATGGCCAAGGTTCCCCATCCCTGCCTTACAGGGATCTATTTAAAATCAGAGACAAACACCTCTACTTCAACATGTTATGCAGTTTAAAACTGGATTATCTACACTCTGTTTTAAAAATCTCACATGTTTTCCATGATTTTAAATATAAATTATTTTGACTGTCTCAGTGATTAAATATTTTCTTTGAAATTAGGTGGTCCCAAAATAATGTTTCTGAAAAGATGTTCAAAAATGCAAACAAAAAGAAGGGAGAGGAACAACAAACCAAATCTACTCCTCCCACCTTTTTTTGTCATTTGCAACCCATAAAAATGCCTATTGTCATGAAGGGCTCATAAATAATCTGATTTTGGCATGCTTTCATATGAAACAGAAAATGAATAAATTAAATCTGATTTACATCCTTTTTCTTCTTTGTCATCTTTTTCTTCTTTTTTATTTTTATGAGAACCGTTCCAAACACTTTATGTAACGTACGTGCCAGAGAACGGGTGCCAAATGGTTTAAGGCTGAGGTATTGATATTATATAAATTAAGACGTTTTAATTTGCATAGTTTAATTAACTAATACTGCCAAAGAGAAAAGAAAAACAGAGGTAGTAAATGAATGACTGCCTCTAACAAATACAGGGCCTTCTTGAATATGATCCTCTATCCCATCGCTACAGAGCAATTTGGCTACATTCGCTATCAAGACGCTGGCTGCTGATTTTCATCCCTGAGCTGCCAGGTTTGCTTTTGCAGTTTCATTTGTAATCTGGTGGCTCTTATTGTTTCTTCCAAGTCTCTGAACTTAAAATGATGGTCACATCTCAGCTTCACTGTAATTTTGGCTCCTTAATCACAAAAATCACAACATTGGAAAGCTCTGAAAAGTCAGCCTGTAGAGCAAGCACATACCCGTCCAACTGTCCCAATTTGGAAGGGACAGTCTGGATTACTCCTTTGTTATCCCACTTTTTCAGCAGCTTTCCAAATGTCTCAGCCTCCCACTTCCCCCCTTTGTCCTCACCTTATTTCAATAACTGAAAACTGAGTTCAAAGTGCACAAGTGGTTTGCTCTCACTTAACTCAGCAGGGTAGAGAGGAGATAAGGGGGAGTGCAGTCTTGCACTTCCTAGTAAATTCAGGCAAAAGGAAAGTGTTTTGCTCATATGTTCTTACTCATTAATAACTTTTGCCATCTTGACCCCACTCTGAAGTTGCATGGCCACATATGTCCTAATTTTTATCTGAGAAATGTTGGGTATTAGGAAGCTGACTCTAGAACTAAGCAGAGTACCCAAGTTCAATTCCCCACTGGGTGAACTTGGATGAGTCTCATACTCTCAACCTTAGGGAAGGGCAATTACAAACCTCCTCCGAATAAATCTGGTCAAGAAACCCCTGTGATAGGGTCACCTTAGGCTCACCATGAATCAGAAATGACTTGAAGACAAACAACAACAACAACAACAACAACAACAACAACAGCAACAACTCCTCTAAAGTGGAGGCAGCCTTTAATATGTCATATCCTCCAACTGTCTTATTTTCGTAGGGACAGTCCCAATTAATCCTCTGTTGTCTCACTTTTTCAGCTGCTCTTAAAATGTCCCAGTTTCTCTCTCCTCCTCCCACTTCCCCCCTTTGTCTTTGGCTTACTTCCATTGGTGCAACTTGAGTTCAAAATACAAAAGTAGTTTCCCC
Source organism: Phrynosoma blainvillii (assembly GCA_026167975.1). NCBI lineage: Eukaryota > Metazoa > Chordata > Lepidosauria > Squamata > Phrynosomatidae > Phrynosoma > Phrynosoma blainvillii. The sequence continues at coordinate 9,389,957 of JANUYF010000006.1, read as the reverse complement.
TCAATTTAAAAGAAGAAAGAGAGAAGAGGCAGCAGAATCGTATCCTTCCCAGGAGGCTCAAGCAAAGGAAAACTGCTATAGTCTCTCCTAGTTTGTGTGTTCTTTCTCATTTCTCATTAATAACCACACTCAGATGATGATCAGCCACACATTTCTAGTTATTCATCTGAGAAATGTTGAAGGGTATACAAGCATAAGATCATATGCTAGATTAGACACACACAAAAACCTATCCTACATTATGTACACCCATCAGCAGCACACAAGAGAAAGAGCTGTCTCCCATTGCTGCTCTTGACTGTTATTCAGAGACATGTTGTCCCTGGCCATGGAGTTGATATTACGTATAGCCCTCATGACTGATAGTGTCATTGACAGGATTAACTTCCATGAAATTAATTCTTCCATATGTTTCTTCCTGTCTGCATGCTTTGTCTTAAGGGCTGGCTCTGGATTTTTTATCTTTCTGAGACCCAGTGGATCCCACCAAAATGCAAGACCTTTTTGACAATGGCACCCACCCTATGTAATGCCATCCTAGTTGAGTCACCAGACCCCAACACTTGGGGATTCTAGGTTTTTTGCCCAAACCTGTTGTTTTTATTAAACAGGACACAGAGAAACAGAATGGTTCCCAATTGGCAAAGGGGTCAGACAAGGCTGTATCCTTTCACGCTATCTGTTCAACTTGCATGCAGAACATATTATAAGAAAAGCAGGCTTGGACACAGGAGGAGGAGGAGTGAAAATAGGAGGAAGGAATATCAACAATTTAAGATATGCAGATGACACCATAATACTAGCAGAAAACCTCCCAGACCTGGAACACCTACTAAGGAAGATCAAAGAAGAAAGTGCAAAGGCAAGCTTAATGTTGAATATAAAGAAAACAAATAATGACCACCGAGGAGCTTCACAATTTCAAACTAGGCAATGAAGAAATAGAAATAGTAAAAGAATTCCCATACCTGGGACCAAACATTGATTGAAATGGGGACTGCAGTCAGAAAATCAGAAGAAGACTAAGAATGGGGAGGGGGGGCTCTCTGAAAGAACTAGAAAAGATTCTAAAATGCAAAGATATACAACTCAGAACAAAAGTTAGAATCATACAAGCTATCATATTCCCTGTTACCATGTATGGATGTGAGAGCTGGATAGTTAAGAAAAATGATAGGAAGAAAATCAATGCATTTTAGAGAATGTGGTTCTGGAGAAGAGTGCTGAGGATCCCATGGTCAGCCAAAAGGACAAAGAAATGGGTCCTAGAGCAGATCAAGCCAGAAACCTCCCTGGAAGCCAAGATGATCAAACTGAGACTGTCATACTTCGGACATAACATGAGAAGAGAGGACTCTTTGGAAAAGACAATAATGCTGAGGAAGGTGGAGGGAAGTAGGATCTGGGCAAAGAGAGTCTTAAATGTTTTCTTACACTCTTTCTAACAAGCCAGGTATCAGCTCAGCTGGGCAATGGTCATTTTACCAATTGGGGCTGCAGTCTAAATCAATGGTCATCAGTACATGTGGTCAAAAATTCTATAATTTCCCTATGGACTGTCAGAATGAAATAAGAGTAATCTCCCAGCAGTTCTTCATAGATCTACAAGAACGTTAAGGCCACTGCCTCTAGGCTTATCCTTGGGACTCAGGTTGTGCAGTTGATCCTCAGAACCTGAGACCTCAGGACTCAGGCCTATCAGTTGGATCAGCAGACATTGGTGGATGAAAGCTGCAATCCTACTTACCTGGCAGTAAGTTCCACTGAAGTCAGGTGGGCTTACTTCAACATAGAAATGCAGAGGATGGCAATGTCAGAGATAAATCATCTGATTAAATTGTTAGAATTAATGCAAGCATTGAACTGGGCCCATGTGCTGAAAGGAGAAACACTGATGTTGGTTGGCAGGCACAAAGGCAGTGGCCCCACAATTTTGGAATTATATTCTGTGCAGGACATATTTTGTTCATTATAGATCATTATACTGGCTTTATAGCTCATACTATTTTAGGCTGCTTTTTCTAGAAATGATGTTGTGGTGCTGAAGGCAAGAACTGAGGCTGAAATGGTATGAAATGTTTTCTCTGCCTTTAATGATATTGTGAGGGCTTGTTTTTGCTTCACTTATTTGATGATTTGTTTATTGATCCAAGCAATAACTGAGGTTCTCTGGGCATGTACAATCTTTGGTGGGCATCCTGTAAGTGACATATGTGGCTATAAGTCCAGCTTGCACCTACTTATCTCTTTTCATGGTCTTGGTGGAAAGAAGTATTTACTGTCTCTTCCATGCCATAACTGCCTTTCTTCTGTGGGCTCCTCACAACATACTCATTTAGTGGCCTAGGAAAGGCATCAAAAATTGGCTGTGTTCCTACAGCTGGATGCACAATGATGATATCAGCCTTCAGGACTTTCAGAGGATCTTTGGGAGGTCCTGAAAGCTTCCTTCATATTCTTTCATCCAGCAATAGAAACACAATTGAATGTTCATTCGCCCCCCTTGCCCTTGTCCTGGCCACTCACCAGCCATGTTGACAGGTCCCCCAAGGAGACAGGTGAGTCTTCCAAATGGAAAGAGAGGGACTGGGCTGGAGATGTGAAGACCTGGACAAGGGGGGACAGAAAAAATGGGGGGACAGCATTCTTCATATTTTCCAAAGCCTTATTTGGGGGTGGGGGGATTATAGTATGTCTTCTTTTGAGGTCTTTCTAAATACCCCCCAAAGGCACCAGATCTTGTTTGATCTTGGAAGCTAAGCAAGGTCATCCCTGATTAGTACTTTAATGAGAGACACCCAACAAAATAATAAATAATAATAATAATAATAATAATAAATTATTTTTATCCTGCCCCTCTGAATATGCAAATACTAGGTGCATTAGGCTATTTTTCAGAGAAAGGAACTGGCAAACCACCTCTGAGGATTCCTTGCCTAAGGGAAGCCTATGAGGATCATGGGTTGCCATAAATTGACAGTTAAACTGTATAAACTTTGTATGTGCTTCATAAACCTTATTATATCATGGAAATCCTTCCTTTTTGAAACCTTAGCAAGCAACTTCTCTAGGTGTGAGGGCAAACACACATCATCTGCCAGGTATGGGATGAAAGGTGTCTTCCCTGTGCCCCTATCTCCCCACACACAGGCTGGAAAAGCCAAAAAAAGAACAAAATTGTCCTCCACAGCACCTAGAGGACATTAGGGTTTTTTTCCAGTTTAAAAGAAAGGTGGAGGTTAGGACATAGATCCCAAAATTGTTTTTACATTCAACTTTGGCAAGCAGGTTGTTATTAGTTTTGCCTGTTTACAGGTACTTGAAGGGGAGGGCAACTTATGATTCCCATTCATTACCACTACGACATACTTAAATATGAAGTCTCTTACAAGCACAATGTGTACTTAGGAATGCCTCCCATGTCTTCAGAGACACTTGCTCTCTGAAGTGCACATAAGATTAATGTTGTTGTTGTTGTTGTTGTTGTTGTTGTTGTTGTTGTTGCAGTTTATTTATATAGTGCTGTAGATTTACACTGTGCTGTACATACAGTCAATAAAATAGATAAAAATAGATAAAAAAAAGCCGGCCAATGGCATACATTCTACAAAATAATAAAATAATACATATTAATACAAAGAAGGCAACAAATTAAAAACATCAAATAATCATCATGCAATGCCTGCAAACGCTTCCCTGAACAGTATAGTCTTTAACTCACCTTTGAAGCTGGTTAAAGAAGTGATACCCCATGCTTGTGGGGGAAGGAGGTTCTAGGAATGAGGGGCAGCAAGTGAAAAGGGATGGATCCAGGAAGAAGCAGTAGAAATCCTAGGCTGAGACAGCAGACCTTGACTACCAGAGCGAGTGTTATCGATCCTGGGAGAGCTCAACAACAAAAACTCTGTCTTGATATTTCTGCTTGATCATTTATCACTCGATAATGCTTGAGAGGGCTCAGCTACATAGAAGTCTCCATGGTCCAATTTTCCAGCATGGTCTTGGGGGGATAACTGCCCCTCACCCCCTATTCTGGAGTCCAGTCAATAAAATAGATAAAATACAGTCATGGGTAAGGATTGGGCATATACTGAGGTTCAGGGAGCTTCATTTTGCCCTCCTCAGCTTTAGCACATTATCCAAGAGCCAGTCTATTAGGCTATGGGACTTCATAACCTCCAAAACATGTGCATTAATTTTCTTGTTCTCTCTTCTGCTCATCTTTTTCTTTGATGTCATGACTTTTTATACTATGAGTTTAAGGGTAGTTACTCTTGTTTGTTCTCTTTTTCTTCCAAATGGAAGCTACCCTGAGAACCTTCTCAATTGTATTGTAGCATATTGGAGCATCCCATGTCCCCCAACTGTGAAAAGATGGCCATGACAGTCCTGATTAATCCTCTGTCATCACACTTATGGGCTGTTTTTAAAATGTCCTAGTTTCTTGTTCCTTCTTTCACTTTCTGCTTTGTCCCTTGCTTACTTCCATTGCTGCAAACTAAGTTTAAAGGGTAAAAGAAAGAGGAAAGGAGAGGAGGAGGCAGAACCTGCCCTTCCCAGTAGGCAAATGCAAATTGTTGCAGCTTCTCCTAGTGTGTGTATTCTACCATATTAAAAACGTTTGCCATCTTGATCTCACTGTGATGTTGGTTGGTCACACTTGTCCCAGTTTCATCTGCAAAATGTTGGTGGACATGACATCTACTGTAGTAGTGGTCCAGTTGGCATGGTGCCCTGCTCTTGTAAAATGATACAAATACATTTTGCCCTCTGTATCTATCGATTCTGCATCCGTGGATTCCACCTTCCATGGATTGAAAATATTTTTTTAAAAAATCCAAAAAGCAAACCTATATTTGGCCATTTTACATAAGGGACACCATTTTACTACCTCATCCACAGATTTTTATACCCAAAGAGTGGGGGAGTGGTCTTGGAACCAAACTCTAGCAGATACCAAAAGCCTACTGTAATCCTGACAAATTGCATTTTCTACAAACAAGATCATTTTGCCCATAAAAGATCCTTTGTTAAAAAAAAATACAAGCACACAAACATAGTAATAACTCATGTCACTGTGACCTGATGTCAGCCACTATATGTGCATTTGGATCCGTTGCCTGTCCCTGCAGGATAGAAAAGTATTTTTCTCTCCCCACCCCCCACCCCACCCCAAAGCACTGTGTTGAAATTCCCGTCCCTTTGTGCTATCCATCCTGCAGAATTTCACACCAGGAAGCCTCTCCATTACATCAACAACAGGAAGATCCCACTGGTTTGCCACAAAGAAAAACAGCTGTTAGTCACACATCAAGGGAATGAAAGAGTGTGGGGGGAGAGAGAATAAATCACATACACCCCATGTTTGCACAGTTCTTTAATGTTAATCACTGGGCTGCAAAGAGAACAACCAAGGAAGTGAAACTATTCCAACTCGTGATTCGGGATATATCATTCAATATTAGAAATGGGTGACTTCTCACACAGATGCACACAAAGCATTAAAACATTGGGAAATTGCTGAAGTCATTCCAGAATCAAGCTATCACCTTATGCTCTCTCAAACCATCTCCCTTCCTAGATCCCATCCATATTCCCTGCTATTCAGGCTCACCCTCCCCTCAACACTCTTCCTCCACTTCCCCCAAAATTGCATTCACTGCCTTTGATGGCAGCAGCAATGGCTGGACTCCAGCTGCACTGAAAAAGAAAAAGGGAGGCAGTCAGTCTCCTCCGCCCTTCCTTTCTTTCTCCAAATGATACTTGGAAGGAGTTGGACACATAGTATAGCCCTAACAGCTTTGGAGAAACCACACTTCCCAAGGTCCAGTGTAGCAATGCTGGGCACTAGCAAAAGACAAATAAAGGACATCATCATTGCTGCCAACCTGCAATTATTGACCCCACTCCATTGGGGATATTATTCGGAAACATCCCAAAATGTTTTGCTACCTGAAGCAAGGGAGTCAGCATGGTGTAGTGGTTTGAGTGTTGTACTCTGGACACCAGGATTCGAATCCCCACTTGGCCATGGAAACCCACTGGGTGACCATGGGCAAGTTACACTCTCTCAGCTTCTGAGGAAGACAAGGGCAACCCCTCTCTGAAGAAACCTGCCAAGAAAACCCTGTGATAGAGTCGCCATGAGTCAAAAATGACATGGAGGCACACAACAAACAAATCTGAAGCAAAGGGTGGGGTGGAGCTCCCCTGACCTCAAATCCCCTCCTTCTTCCTCTCCCCAATGCAATTCCAAAGCACCCTGATGCCCTTTATTTATTTATTTATTTATTTTCTCACTTTCTTCTCTTTTTTCCCACTTTTAAGACTTCAATCATAGCAGCAGAGTTCTGGAATTGTGCTGAAAAAATGGAAAAAAAAAACAAACAAACAACCCCAAAGGCATGTTGGGTAGGGCATAATGCAGGGAAGCGAGATCAAGAAGCCCTGGTTGTGCAATTGAAGGACATGGGGTGATGGCTGCCTTGAAAGCGGTATGTTCCCATTTGATTTGTACTATAATAATAATAATAATAATAATAATAATAATAATAAAATTTATTTATACCCCGCCCAATGGTAATCCAATCAGGGCGGCTTACAAACATAAAATATACATCGTAAAACATACAATCCCCAATAAAACATCTAAATACAACATACCCCCCTCCCCCCTTAAAATAATATTAAATCAATAATAGTTTAAAACAGAGTTCAATTTAAAACCCCAATACAAGAATAAATCCAAAAAAGCCTGACTCCACAATCCTCACCATCTATCGATGGGGCCACGAGAGGATCGTCAATAGTGCGTCTGTTTATATCCAAGGCGGGGATAGCTAGTCTGGAAAGGGCTGCAGGAAGAGATCCATCTTGACAGCCTTTTTAAAGCTGTCTAAAGATGTTAAAAGATGGATCTCGTCGTTCCAGAACCTAGGGGCGACGACTGAAAAAGCCCTCCGGGAGGTAGCCGCAAGCCTCGATTTCTGAGGCTGTAGCAAATTCCTCCCGGAGGACCGAAGAGCGCAAGGAGGATTGTACGGGAGAAGGCGGTCCCTGAGATAGCTTGGACCCAAGCCATTTAGAGCTTTAAAGGTGATAACCAACACCTTGTACTGGGTCCGGAAACTAATAGGCAGCCAGTGCAGGGACCGCAGAACCGGAGTAATGTGGTCCCTCCGAGATGTTCCCGACACAAGCCTGGCCGCCATATTCTGTACCAGTTGTAGTTTCCGAACCAAGCACAAGGGTAGCCCCATGTAGAGTGCATTGCAAAAGTCAAGGCGTGAGGTTACCAACGCGTGCACAACAGTCTTGAGATCCCTTACTTCCAGAAAAGGGCGCAGCTGGCGTATCAGCCGAAGCTGATAACAGGCGCTCCTGACTGTTGCATTTACCTGATTTGTCATCAGGAGCGACGAATCAAGAAGCACCCCCAGACTGCGAACACAGTCACTGGAGGAGAGTGTGACCCCATCCAGGACTGGAGGTTGCAACCCAATTCTTGGTTTTGGGGCCGCTACCGTGAGCACCTCCGTCTTGTCTGGATTCAGTTTCATGACTCCTGAAAGTACAGGGCTTGTGAAGAAGAGTCCACAGTCTGCTGTAAAGGGCAGCAAGTAGTTTAGAGTGTGCAGGACAATCTGTAGGACACAGACACATACCCCTCTGAAATTCAGCAAAGGGACTCAGGAGGGGTGACCTATACCCTCCAACATATCACAGATGAAAAGTGGGACACATGGGGCCAAGCCACATCAGAGTGTAGTCAAAAGGGTGTCGAGGCTGGACAACAAGAAAAAATTGATGAGGAAGAACACACAAAATTACTATTTTAAGCAGAGAAAGCCCAGACTTCATGGACTGAGTTTAGAAAGACAAGACTCTGTCCATTCCTCTTCTCTCACTCCTGCTGAGTTGAGTCAGTGCAAACTACTTCTGCACTTGGAATTCACTTTACAGAAATTGAAGTAAGAGGAAGAAGGAGGAGGAGGAAGAAAGAGAAACTGGGACACTTTAAAATCAGCTACAAAGTGAAACCGGAGAGGATTAATTGGGACTAGATTAATCAAGATGGCAACAGTTATGAATGAGGAAGAATAGAGAAGTTAGGAGTGGGTACAGAAGATTGCTTTTGCCTAAAACTACTGGGAAAGACATGATTCTGCCATTTCTCTCCCTTCCCCACTGCTGAGTTAATTGAGTCCACACTACTTTTGCACTTTGAACTCAGCAATTCAAGTAAACTGAGGACAAAGGGGAAAAGTGGTGGGAGGAGGAGAAATAAACTGGGACGTCTTTCAAGCCAATGAGATGTATAGGATAGTAGAGGATTAACCAGGGCTGTCTCTGCCAGATCAGAACAGTGTGGTGACCAGGAATCTGCCACAAGTGGAGATTTACTCACTTTCCCTTAAAGATGGGCTGCCGTAGTGTGGATTAAAATGAAAGATGTGGGATGGGGAGGATCAACACCTCTCATTTTCAGATGAGCACAGAAGAATTAGGCAGCTCAGGATGCTTGCCTTTTCCTTAAGGTGAGTAATGCAAGCCCCACAAGTTTCTTCCCAGGCTCGAGCCCTGTGAGTTTTTGCTGGCATCTTTGCTAATTGCAACTTTAAAATAAGCACTCTATTTTTACTCGTGCCAAAAATCTATGCAGTTTGGGGAGGGGTTTTTTTGTTTTTGTTTTTTGAAGGGTGAAAAGAAAAAGAAAAACCTCTTTTGCTTGTCATTTTACATCTTGCAATTTTGTCAGTTGTTTTAAAACATGTCTCTTGCAATAAATAAGATCATCTTTCTGCACTTGTTAGGCAGGAAGAAACAAGACCTTTCCACAGTGCAAGGTAGAACTTGCAGCAAGGGTTGGGGAGGGGGAGAGAGGGAACTGCTGACACACATTTTCTTTCACAAAGTCAGCTGAAAGGGACTGTTATGATTTGAGTAAAGGCTCCCATCCTCTTGTTTAAAGGAAAGCTAATAGATTATGATTTACCTATAAAATGAAAAAAGGCGTATAGCAAACATCCAAGAGCAAATTAAACCACTCCTTCTAAAAAGCCTTTGAGTCATCTTCCTTCCATTAAGGAAAGGAGCTGATATATGATATGTTCTCGCCTGGGGTCCAGCAGTCCAAGTTAAGTGGAAGATGGCCCTGACTCAGGACTTAATTTGAGCTGGCTGGGCCAGCATTACCATGAATCAACATGAAGTTGTTGCTTCAGACAGCAAATTCCAAAGTGGCACCATTTTTATGCCCTCCTCCCATCTATATCAGATGGGAATCACACAGTCCTCTAAATAAATTGCTAGCAGTCCTGGCCAACACAACCAATGGCGAGGAATGTTGGGAGTTGCAGTCCAACAAGGGCCGCATGATTCCTGCTCCTCTTCTATATATCTGCAGATTTAGATTTAGATTAGATTACATCGATGATAGATTTTATGCAATTGAAGGACTGAAGAATGAACCATAAATCATTTCAGCTTCTGTCTTTTTCAGTTGCTAATAGAGAAGCCACTTTAATACCAAACAAGGACAAATAGAAAGCTTATGATGTTCAGAACTGAAGAAATCTAAGAATCATAACCAGGAAGCTAGAGCAACCCATAACCAGGCATTTCAACTTTGAACATAACAGCCTCTCTGATTTGTCCTTATTTGGTACCGAGATACCTTCTTCTTCATATATTTTGGACAAAAAAAGGAGAAATTTTGGTATAGATTTCTCTTACAACACCTGGCCTTAACTTAGAGGGTATCCATGAAAGCATTAGATGATATCCATCATCCATTAAAGAATGTTAGTGGAATTGCCAGATCTCAGGGCCAGACCTGAGTCTTCAGTTTCCATGGGTCATCTCCAGTTGGGAAACTTCAGTTTTGGTGGGATCAGCTTTGGGTAAGAGAAAGGGGCTGTGTGCAATTCTCTAGCTCACCTAGGAGAGCAACAGCTTGCTACAATTTCCAAGGATTTAATTCAGTTCTTGCTCCAACTTGAAGACTCTCCTGGGGTCAATGTTTGCTTATGACTTTATCACATGGGAGACAAGTATCCTCCTCCCATGAATAAAATGGCATTTAATCCCATTAATATCCGGCAAGCGTGGGATGATTTTCAGATGACGTCCCCTGATGTCATCATTATCAGGACATTATCCCATGAATAAAGTGGCAAAATCGCACTGCTTTTTATTCACGGGATTATTTGGGATTCTCCTTTCCTTCCAGTCATTGTATTACAATTGTTCATCTTCTGCGCTGCTTTGCATCCACCTTCTAACTAGAAGGAAGGAGACTAAATTAAGTGGTCCTTATCTCTAAGAAGATGTGAAGGAATAATCCCCATATTTCACCTTGATCTGGAAACAGCCTCTTTATCCAGATTTCTCAATTTTCAAACAGGAATTAATGGTGTGTGTGTATATGTTTGAATGAGAAACAGTCAGTGAGCAAATAATAAAGTATGTAAATGTATGTATGTGCATGCACACATGCGCCTTCAATAAATCTGTTGATTTATAGTGACTTCTGATACTTAATGCATAATGCTTAACAACATTACCTAGGGGGGCATATGTAGTCTTCTGGTTTTGAACCAGAAATCTCAGGGCTTCAGGTGATCTTGAACTGGCAACACTATTTGTTAGACTTGTCCTTCTTCAAGGTTCAACTCTTTTCTCAGAATCTCCAGAATGTGGCCTTCAGATGTTGTAGAGAATACATCTCATGTTATCTCTCGGACACATGCAAGTAAATTCCTGTGAATGAATGGCAAGCCAGAGATTAGTGCAGATGGAGGTCTAGTGAGAGATCTCTAGACAACTGGAAGGTTACTGGTTCTTAGGATTACTGGCTCTACCTTACCCCTATTGGCCAATGTCAAACAGAGTAGAATCATTTTTGAATGGTAAATCAACATTAGGCAAATCCCACTGATTCAGTGGGTTTACTCTAGATAGGCTCAATAATAGGATTTAGGGATGTGTTGCTACTCATTAGTTACATGGCTACTACTGATAGATGATTACAACTACTCAATATGTGACATCTCCTTCACTGAAAATGGGCTGCTAGCTTAAAACACAGCAGACAGAGTGTGTGGAAGATAGTTCTTCAACACTTTTCTATCAGTTCTCAGTATCTGCTGTCTAAAGTAATTGATTTCTTCTGTCTATATGTAAGGACATTATCACATGGGGGGAATCTGTAGGTTATCCCACACAAATCCCCCCCCCAAAAAAAAAAACCCCACACTTGTGCCTGACAATTTCACACGGCGTCGCACAGAAACTGGTCAGAAAGTGGACAGAAAGTGGTATTATCCGAGATCTTTTTAATTTCGGGAGTTTAGAGGAAATGCATTTGCGAAATTACAGTAATTGCGCATTTACTTTAATCTGAAAAGCAAATACGCACGGACAATTCTCTTTTAAAACCTGGAGGAGGGCCAAGAGGAGGAGGAGGAGGGGCCTCCAAGGAGGGAGAGTCCTGGGCTCCTCCTCAGTGCCAGGGAAGGATAGGGAAGGGAAGGGAAGGCAGCCCAGGAGAGGGAAGTTTGGGACGGAGGAGAAGTTTGGCATTTGGGATGGAGGGAAAAGGAGGGGAAAGAAGGCTTCCCTCACAGCAGCTGTGGGGGGATGTGGGTGCAAGTGTGGAGTGTGCTTGTGGAGCAACTTGGAGATCCATCTCACCATGAAGTTCTGCCCTGCAGGTCCTACAAAGGGGAAAGGCTTATGGGGGGGCATGGGAGCTACCTCCAGTTTCCCCCTCTCCTGGGCATAATCCAAGGCTCTGGCTCTCCCCAGGGAATACCCAGCCCTTCCTTCCTTCCTTCCTTCCTTCCTTCCTTCCTTCCTTCCTTCCCTTTCCTCCTCCTCCTCCTCCTTCACTGCCAGCTCTGCCTGTAATCCTGCCCTCCTTGCCCATCTCCCCAGCAGCTGACAGCCTCCAATGCCAGGAAAGGAGAAAGAGAAAAGGGAGGCTGAGTCATCACAATCCCTCCCTTGCCTCGGCTTGCCTTGCCTTTCCAGCCTCATCATCATCATCATCATCATCATCATCCTCTCTCTTGAGAGGTCCTAACCCCAATGGAAGTTCTTTTCATTTGTGTATGAAAGTTAAAAACATCTTTTTTTCGCTTTTAACTTAATTCCGTTATTACTGTAATTACATGTGAAAAGCTTTTGCGCAATTAAGCTCTATTTTTGCTTGCTTTTTTTTTTTTTTGGATGCTTTATTTCTACTTTATTATCTCTTTAACAACGAAACTGGCCCACGTGTGATAACATCCTAAGACTGGCCCTGATCTCATTTGCACCAGCTGCCAGTTCATGGAACCCAGAGTTCTAGTTAAAAGGAAAAAGGAGGATAAAGCAGATCCTTCAAGCTTGCCCTCCGCTGAATGAAACCACCATGCACTGGGCATCATCCTTTTTCAAACCAAGAGGTTGTTGAGGTATATTTGGAATTGTCAATATCCAGCCAGACAAGTATAATTCTAACAGCAAATGTAAGTCTGTTTGGGTGATTTTTCCCCTCTTTCTTCCAAGAGTACAGGCAAATGCAGTGAAATTTCACCTTGAATGAGAAAGAATGGAACAGAGGGGAAAGAATCAGTCTTCAAAGGTTATGGGAGGGGAAAAACAAGGAATCTCTTGCAGGAAGCCTTCAAGAGCAGGCCTTCCAGTTTCTGTAGTGTGTAGGGTGGGAGGAAGGGGAAATATTGTAGCAAACATCACAAGACATGTGGAAAATAATGAATGAACCAGGTTATATCAGGAATATCAAGACTCAGGGTGGGAAGCAGTTGATCAAAGGACCAGAAATCTCTTGCAGGAAGTCTGTAAACAGCAGTTCCTTCCTTCCTCAGTACATTGCAATCAGACTTGTAAAAGAAAGGATCTGGCCTGACAAAATAATGTATCTTTCTTCACAGAGTGTTTCTTTAAAAGCACAGGTGTGATCTTAACAACAGGATGCTGAAATACAAGCACGTCCCCCCCCCACTACCACCCCCCACCACCTTGAGTTTCACAGACATGGAATTTAGCTCAAGAGCTGAACCTCTGGAAGACCAGAATATCTGTAATAGTAGCCTTCATCAGATTAGGACTGTACTTTTTAGGACTGTGTCCACCATTTGGAAAATGAAGCAGCTGCCTCAGGTGGGAGATACAGGGGGCAGCAGTAGCAGTTGCACAACTATTCTTGTTAAGCACTCTGGCCATTTCTCTGCTGCGGGACAGAGCTTTATGTGTCACTCAGCCTATTCTGAACCTTAGACTATGGGCCTTTGCAGACTGCCAGAAATAGTGAAAATTGAGTCCACTTTAAGGGTTAGGGTTAGTGCTAGGGAATCATGGAAATTGTGTTTTTTTCTGAGACATTGAGCCTTCTCTGTCAGAGAGCTCTGGTACCACAATAAAATACAGTTCCCATGATTCCCTAACCATAACCATAACCCTTAAAGTGGACTCAATTTGCACTATTTCTGGCAGTCTGCAAAGGCCCTATATCTCCTCCTACATTTCACGAGTATGTAGACTTGGGTTGATTGATTGGGACTCAAGTTGGACTCACGTTGTTTCAATGACTTGAGTTGGACTCATATGTGCAATAAATGATGCACAGACTTCACTTTACTCGAGACTTGCATATTTTTACCAACTGACTGCTGGTCTAACTTCATCCAGAAACAGCAAACACATTAGGTAATAGGCACATTGGAAGAGCCTTCTAAATGTTTTGAAAAGCTTTAGAAGGATCCGTCTGCCTCAAGCCCATTGCCTAATACATTTGCTGTTAATTCTGATATTTTTTTTATCTAACTTTGTGCACATCTTTTTTTATTTTCTAGTTATTGTAATCAACCCACACACATACACCACCACCACCTCTTTCCCCCCCCCCCCGTTAACGTTGGCTCCCAGACTTGAGACTCAACTTGAGATTTGATTAGAAGGTATCTTGCAAGAACTTGAGACTTGAAAGTAGAGACTTGAGACTTGACTTGAGCCTAGGGAGATAATCGCACATGCAAAAAGACCCAGCTTACCTCTTCTGAACTGGAATCCAATTTGGGCTGGAACTGGGTCTTATCACACAGCTTTTCCAACTTTTTATAGTTTCCGACTTTAAAAAATGGACACTGGAATGTGTTTTTGGATCCACATTGGAGTGGGGATGTACTCAGAAGCCAAATTAAGCCGGAAAAGCCCAGCTTCAGCCCAAATTGGACTCCGTTTCAGAAGAGGTAAACTGGGTCTTTTTGGATATACAGTAATCTGTATATACAGTAATGGGAGTGAAAGACTTGAATACATCACTGCATTTCATAGATGAAAACTGGGAAATGTGTGGCCAGGAAACATCAAAGCATGGTCAAGATAGCAAAAGTTATTCATAAAGAAGAACACACAAGCTAGGACTTGCTGCAGCAGTTTGCCTTTGTCTGAGTCTACAGGGAAGGGCAAGTTTTTTCCCCCTCTTATCCTCTTTCCCCACTGAATTAATTGCATGCAAATTGCACTTTAAACTCAGTGTGCAGTGACTGAAGCAAGCTGAAGACAAAAGGAGAAAGTGGGAGAAGGAGAGAAACTGGGACATTTTGAAAGCAGCTGAAAAAGTGGGAGGACAGAGGATTATTTTGGCTTGTCCTTGCCAAACCAGGACAGTTGGAGGGTATGAACGTAGTCTGCTGGCCCCAACTCTGATGGAGGTCCCTATGTCACTGATGATATTAAAATAAGATTTGACTGCCTACTGGCTTCTGTACATGAAATAGAGGTGGACACCATCATGACTTTTGCCTCAGCAGCATGATCTCTTTGACTGCCCTTGGCATCAGTCATTTTGTACAATCTCTCTGGCCTTGTTCCACCATTCTAGAAACATTCCATATACACAAAAGGCATTTCAAAGAGCTGAAATATTTTGAAAACCACTGTTTTAGGATACGTGTAATGAGAAAACGTAGGTTTGCCGCAGATGATGATAGCTTCCTTCAAAAGCTAGGGCAACAGCCACCACAGAAATCACTTTGGGAAGCCAGTATTACTCCTTTATCCATCATTACTGACATGTTTCCTGTGTTAGTGACTCTGTAGACAGGTCTGTTATTGATGGACTTTTTCCAGTGGTCTCTTGCCATCACTTACTTACAGCATGCTTTTCCTTTTCTTTCGCTCTTTTTTTTTTTAAGAAAAAAATATGGCAAACACAGGCTATCACTTGGGGTTGGAAGAAAGATGTTTACCTTATGAAAAATCTTATGAAATCTCATAAAACTGCTGGAATCAGGCTAGAAATATGTACAAGGCTTGACAGACACCCTAATCTTTATGTTCAACAAGGCAATCCTTCCAACATCTTAATTTCAAGTTGCTGAAAGATCTTAAAATGGAGGAGGAAAAAAACAAAATTCCTCATGGGATGGAATTGGGATTCAGGGAACAAAATCCAAACTGCTACAAGAAATGTGTGCACTCGAGTGCCAATGAAGTTTCTTGACAGAAGCAAACTATAGTGTTCACCTGCGTCCGTTTAAAATGCTGAAAAGAGGGTGTCAGGGGGACAAAGCTAAGTGGGAGAAGAAAAGAGAGGCCCCAGGATTATTATTATTATTATTTAAAAATTAATTATCTGGATAGTAAAGAATGGCTGAATAAACTAACAGACTATATTGAATTAGATAAACTCACCTACTTGATGAGAGTAGAATCCTGGGACCGACAGGAAACCGCTGCTGGAATATCTGCAAAAAGGAGAGAAATTGGGTTATATGAAATTAGTACGAACTAGATCAAGGTATGGGAAATATGAAATATGGAATTGTAAATATTTCATAAAACGGTCTAAGATGCTAAAGAGAGAAAGCAAGTAAGGACTCACTCAAATAAATTGGAATGGCCAGGGAGGGAAATTCTCAATAAAAGCCTCAATCAGTTTGTTAAAGAAGATGATATAGAGTTTGCCGGTATGTAGGTAGGTAGGTATGCTTTTTGAAGGATGGTGGAGGAAGTATGTTTATATGTTAATCTATTTAGAATTTTGTGTGCAGATATCCTTTGTGTGTAGATATTGTTGTATGAGTGATTAGGAAGAAAGCTTATGTTTACGTTATGGATTATCTGTGTTGATGTATTTGTGTTTATATTAATAAAGTTTATTAAAAAATAAAATATATATATTTTTAAAAAAATTAAAGGTACAATTTTGTATTCTTTTTTCAATTTTCTTTAAAAACATTGCATCTTACCAAATCTTCACTTTAACCACATGAAACTATGCACATGTAAACACATATGATATTGTAGTGTAAAGGTGGCATAATTTTAATTTTGCTAGTTGTGTACATCACAACTTTTGCCACTACATTCAGTGATGTATGGGAATTACGATTCTTGAGTAACATTTACACAAAAAAACATTACAAAGGATTCTGTATGGTGCTGTATGGGAGGAGGCCAATGTGGAGGTCTGACACCATGAGTAACACCAACCCATCACAACAATGTCAGCTCTCATCCCTAGTTGCTAAAAAATAATAATTCTGCAGGCTACCCCAAACTGTGGTACAAAGACAAGATGTACTTTATTGCCTTCCCAACATCATCTTTAGTAAAATGAGGCTTCAGTGCAATCGCCCTGCTTCTTTCCAAGCAAAGAAACAGAATGAAAATTATTGAACACAGGGATTATTGAACAGGGATTATTGAACACAGGAATTATTGAACACAGGGATTCTTAGCGCCATCCAGCCTAATGTTGAAAAACTACTATCCCTGCACCAAGGACATCCATCCCATTAAAGCTATGAAGACAATGTTTTACAGATGAGAAGTAAATTTATTTTGTCAAATTGTTAAAATAAATAAATAAATTGTTTTTACAAAGTTCACTTTTATTTTGCAAATACATATGCTTCTTTAATGTTATACTGCTAGGACCTTATCACACGGGGTCTAAAGCAGACCTAATCCAAAGGGTATCCATAGCTAATACATATTATTTCCCCGTGTTTACACACGACGTTGCACCGAAACTCGGCAGAACCCGGAGCTAATCCGTAACGAATTGAGATCTTTTGACATTCGGTTTTTCAGGGAAGTACAACCGAGCTTTCGGAATCATTGCGCAATGGCCGCACAGGCGAAATACATATGATCGCGCAATACGTATTGTGAAGCATTTCCCCGCCCTGACCCATGGTTCCCCGCGCTACTTCCCATGGATCTGTGAGGAAGCATCTTATGACGTGTCCTTCCTGTTTGGATTGGGCAACAAATGGGACGGGTAAACATGGTCCTCTCTTTGTAATTTATGGGATTTTCTAACTTGTGTGTGCACAGAGAATACGTTTCCAGGATGCGTGTCCCAGGAAGCGCGATAAATGCGCTATGGCGGTAATTGCGTGTGGTAGGCATTTACATATTGCGGGAGCTCTTTCAGTTCATTTCGGTATAGAACTGAATTTATTCTAATTTCAGTTACTTTTCGCTTCGTGGCCAGCGTGTGATAAGGTCCCTAGATTGGTTGTTTTGAATTTGCAGTAGAACAGTTGACATAGTATCAAGAAATTAGTTGGTAGGGGGGCGGGTGCTAGGATTGTCACCCAAAAGGAAAGGGAGTGACAGTCCAAAAATGTTTTGGGACCATTGCTTTAGATGTAAAACTCTCCATAGGTGGAAAAATATATTTTATCAAAAAAGAATAGCTTCTCGTTCTCCGTTTCTGCTGAAAAAGCATACTGTCCTAATTGGGCAGGGACGATCCTGATTTATCTTGTCCCACTTTTCGGATGCTTTTTAAAAGTCCCAGTTTTGCTATCCTTCTCTTCCCACTTCCCCCTTTGTCCTCAGCTTACCCCAATTGCTGCACACTGAGTTCAAAGTGCAAAAGTAGTTTGCACTGAATTAATTCAGCAGGCAAGAGAGGAGAGGAGAAGGAGGAATCATGTCCTTCTCGGTAATCTCAGGCCTTGCCTGCACTAGTCAAGATGCTGCATCGGCTCCAACCCACTTCCATTACTTCAGCCTCCATTTCAGCACTGTGGCAGCTATCTACACAGGCATCCCACTGAGATGCCCAGCATCTCTGTCGCTTCTCCAGGTTTTGAGGTCAGAGCAAGGCACCCAGCAACAAGCACATGGCTTGGGCACCTCATTCTGACCTCATACTGAATCATACAGATTCAAGCATCCATGGCTTGAAAATATTTTTAAATATGTAAATGCCAAATAGCAAAGCTTGATTTTGGCATTTTATCTAAGGGACACTATTTTACAATGCCATTATGTTTAATGGGACTTGAGCATCCATGGATTTTGGTATTCATGGGGAATCTTGGAACCAAACCCCAGCGGATACCAAGGGCCCACTGTGTTTGTGTGTGTGTGTGTACACACACACACATGCCCGTACACACACACAGACACACACACACATATACAGAAGGTGAGTTCTTCATTGATGAAGCCAACCAGATCCAATAATGGGATTAACTGGGACTGGTTACATGGATCATGTTTCTCCCCTGTTGAAACAATTTCTCTGGCTACCTGTCCATTTCCAGGCAGAATTCAAAGTGCTGGTTTTCACCTTCAAAGTGCTATGTGGCTTGAGTCTAGACGATCTGAAAAACCGTAACTCCTTATACAAGCCAGCTTAAGTTTTAAGATCTGCAGGGAGGGCTTTCTTTCATTTCCACCACCTTTGGAGGCATATTTGACAAGGAGTCAAAAGAAAGCCTTCTCCTTAGCCATTCCCAGGCTGTTGAACTCCCTTCCAGAGGAGGTCCAGGTGGCCCTCTATCTCTTCTCTTTCTACCAGAAGAGGAAGATGGTTTTATTCAGACAGGGCTTTGAATTTTGATTATGGAGCAATAGTGTGTGTATGCAAAGTGGTGTGCTGTATTTTTTATCTTGTATGGAAACTATGTTGTAAATGCTTTTAATCATTTTTACATTGTTATATAATTCTTTTTTTTTTTAATTTTTGTATACAAATAATAAAGCTTAATCTTTTAAAGTGATTGTAAGTTGCCTTGAATCCTATCTCGAGAGAAAGGCAGGATACAAATTCAACCAATAATAAATTACAGCCTTGGATGCAGGATCTCAGCCCCTGTTTTCAAAACCAAGCAGGGACTGATCTCTTCTACAATGCAAAGAGAGGTTATGAAAACATGGGGTTCTCTTGTATATACACACCACCCTTTGTCTTTGGTCCTTGTCCAGCATGCCTGAGATGGAGGCAACAGAATATTCAACACTGAACCCCATCCAGCACTTTCTAGTTCTATTAAGATGTAGAAATAGTAAACAAATCACTCTCTCTCCTTTTATGTGCTTTCATTTGTCTCTTTGACTTTGGGACATCCATCACAGGTGAAACCTACCCGTTTGTGGTATGTGCATATTTGTCAGTAGTTGCCTGCCAGCTTGAATTTCTCTTAAGCAATAGCTATGTTCTATTTTGCTGGTCCCTTGCCCCTGCGTGCCTTTTCCTCAGTTCTGCTTCCTTTTCAAAACCTAGAAAAAAAAAATACTTTGAGGACCTATAATTCTGAGAATCCCATTCCCAGAATTTGCCAGTGTAGCCACTGGAGAACTGTAGCTTCCCTCCAGAGTAACTTTTCCCAACTCTGTTCCCTTGTGTTCTTGAACAGCTTCTCCTAAGAAAGAAAGAAAGAAAGAAAGAAAGAAAGAAAGAAAGAAAGTGGTGAGGGAAGAATGCAAAGGCCTCCCTTTTCCGTCTTTGCTTTTCGGATCAAATCAAGCTTGCGGTCAATTTTGGAGTCAAGTCTCACAATGAGGTAGAACTGACAGATCCGACAAGTGGCGTGATGGATAGCGGTTGAGAAAGTGGTACTTGAAGCATGGCATGTGACAGTCCTTTCTCCACTGGGGGAAAGACTGCCAAATCCTTCTTCCCAGAACTTCGGAGCATGTGGACCCTGGCTATAATGGGTGGCTGCATGCGCTTAATAATAGCAACCTTGTTGCAAACCAAAGTATATGCCAGGATCTAATATGATTAATTATACAGTTCGCTTGCTCTCTCTCTCTCTCTCTCTTTTTTTCCTGCTCAAGGTAGCTATGTAACCTAAAACCTGCCTGCTCCAATGAAAGAGAGGGAGGGAGGAAGAAGAGGACTCCAGTTTCCCAGGAGTGGAAGCTTAGAGGCCTGCTAAGTGTCTACTCACAGTTACGACAACTCTCTCCCGGAAGTCTGTTCCTCTCCAGGCTGCCCAGCCATGCAGCCAACAATTGCCGTGTGGTGTTCCCTTGGCAAATTCTATTCCGTCACTTTGAAAGGCAGGAAAGGAAATGGGAAGCTGTCAAACAATCTGAGTTATAAATCTGTTAGTGGTATGCCATGCCAATCAGAAAGGCGGGTTTACTGGGGGTTTTGGATGGGTAATGTGTTCCAGATAAGCCTTGATCTTGATTTTATTGTGTTTTTCAGAGAGGATTGTGGCAATGACATCACCCTGAATGTACTGTACGTTTGCCCTTTCGCTTTTCTTGGTCTACGGGGCTGACAGATTGGTTCAATCTGTGCTGCCTGATATAATGCTTCCTTTATAAATAGGAATCCGTGTGACCAAAGCCATGATGACTGTCAAAACGAGAGCTAGGAAGTAACCAGTTTTTAAAAAGGGGCTTGCTTGTAATTAATGTATTTTTCCAGTAACATTAGGTGATGATTGTAGCTTAAAGCTTCACGTCTTTGGTAGTGCAAATGCAAGGTTTAAAGGTACTTTTAATACCAGTAGTCTTGCGCATGGGGTCTCCCTAAATGGCGGAGAAGGAATTCCAAATGGTTCCAGGGGTGGTTTCTGCTGGGGGCTCAACCTTGCTAGGAATCTTTTGTGCCTCATGTATGTTGTGCATGACAAGACAGTCTGTTTTGTATCACAGGGATAGTCATTTCTTTTTGAAGTACAATCAGCCCTCCATTTTCCCGGGGGAATCTGTTCTGGACCACCACCACCACCCACAAAAATGGAGACTCGCCAATATTCAAGCTCCATAAGCTTGAATGGGGTGCCCCCCTGCAGGTGCACATGGACACATGCCCACAGTGGCATTCACCATTGATTTTAACAGAGGTCGCCCCTCCATGAATATGCAAAACCGCGGACCTCAAGTCTGCGAGAAAGGAATAAAAGCAATCCCCCAAACCATATGTTTAGGTCACAATGAGAGCTGCAAAGGGGAGTGAGTAGTCTGATTGTCAAGAGCAGCCTCCACCAGCAGAAATAAAATATTAGATCCTGTGCATAGAAACACTGAAAGTATACTGGACTGCACTCACTCCAAACACAGTATTTTAAGGACTATTTTGAGATGGTGATCACTGCACTGGAGTCAACCCCTGCTGATTTTCCTTAACAAAGGGCCTTTGCAGACTGCCAGAAATAGTGCAAATTGAGTCCACTTTAAGGGTTAGGGTTAGTGCTAGGGAATCATGGGAATTGTTTTGTTTTTTTCCTGAGACATTGAGCCTTCTCTGTCAGAGAGCTCTGCCACAATAAAATACAGTTCCCATGATTCCCTAACCCTAACCCTTAAAGTGGACTCAATTTGCACTATTTCTAGCAGTCTGCAAAGGCCCAAAGTCTGGCTTTCTACACTCATTTTTGACCTGTCAACCTTTTCACTCCACGCAGAGTTCAAGTTTTGAAGGGGTTGTTTGTTTGGGTGTGCACACACACATCTCTGCGTGTCTCAGAAACATTGACAAAATCTACCCAGTTCCCAGTGGCTTCATATCAGCCACCACTTCAAAAGCATTGTCTATGAATCCATCCTTGGAGAGGTCCTAACAGGAAAGATTTATGGCAGTATTCTTTGCTGCTCCTATAGCCAATCTTTTTCAATGCCAGTCATGCCCGCTTTCCACTTGTCTGCAATACTCATCAATCTACCTGACCACTGCTTGATTCTATCTCTACACTGAATTATTCTCAGGCAACCCATGATTACTTTTTTTCCTCCAGCCCTAAAGAATATCATTCTAGCCTACAAGAAGTTTGCAATATTTAGGGCCAACTAACATGTGTTTTCATTTCCTTCGTCTTCGGAAATCCTATGGGCCCATCAGCTTCTAAATTCTAAGCTCGCTTTCCATGGGAGCTGCCTCATATACTAAGAGTGTGTGGTGTTGTAGTCTGAGACTAGGACTCTAGGACACCAGTGTTTGAATCCCTGTTCAGCCATGAAAATCTACCAGGTATATTTGGGCGTGTCACACTCTCTCAACCTCAGAGGAAGGCAATGGCGAACCTCCTCTGAAGAAATCTTGCCAAGAAAACCCCAGGATAGCTTCGCCTTAGGGTTGCCACAAGTCGGAAATGACTTGAAGGCACACAACAGCAACAATCCCTAGATCTAGATCAGTGGTTCCCTAACTTTGGCTCTTCAGGACCTTATCAAACGCTGGCCATGAAGCAAAGAAAAAGCGAAGAAAAACAGAAGTAGAAATAAATTCGGTTCCGTAGCGAAATCGCCCTTTTGGCCATTTCGCAATTAATACCAAGGCTCCCTTCTCTCCCGTCACAAAAAGCCGGGAGGAAAGGCAGCCATGGGAACCGGGGAGGAGGAGGGCTGGAGGACTGGAGAAGGGAAGGCAGCCCATGGAGAGAGAGAGATCGCCTCCCTCTTCCCTCTTCCCTCTTCCTCTCCTCCTCTTCTTTCCAATCCGGTTTGCCTTTTGCCAAGGCAATCGCTTCCCCTCGCTGGGATTTTCGCCCTGCCCACCAATTCGCCTTGCCCACCAATTCGCAATGAATGCGAAGGCTCCCTAGGTACATCCTCTACAAACCGAATGTCAAAATCTCCCTGCTCCTGACGGATTAGCTCCGTATTCTGCCGAGTTCTGGGGCAGCGTCGTGTGTAGACACGGGGAACAATACGGATTAGCTCCGTGTTCTGGGGCAGCGTCGTGTGTAGACACGGGGGAACAATACGGATTAGCTCCGTGTTCTGGGGCAGCGTCATGTGTAAACACGGGGGAATAATATGTATTAGCTGTGGATGCCCTTTGGATTAGCTTTGCTTCAGACCCCATGTGATAAGGTCCTGAGAAGTCTCAGCCACCTTAACCAATTGGTCAGGGATTCTGGGAGTTGAAGTCCAAAACATCTGGAGGAACAGAGTTTAGGAACCACTGGTAAAGATCATGGTGGGTTACTTGTGGCCTTAGGGTTGCTCACGGACCTCAACCTAAGTGAAAAAGTCCCCAACCTAAGTGCAAGTGATCAGTTCTAACTTCTGGCAAGAGGGATCTGTCTCTCCGCTAGAAGTTCACTGGGAGGAGAAAGAAAAGTGAGAATGTCTTCACTAGAGAAAGAATGATTCTGTGCTGATCTAACAACAATATGTTCTCATTCGCTCTGCCTGTCAAAATATTTGGAGGCAAACCATTCGGGAATGGCAATTGAGACCCATGAGCTTTGCAAAAGAGCTGATCTTGGTGGGGATGTAAGCTGCTAGAACTGGTTCGTGAATATGGAGCAGCCTGGTAGCTTGTGTTTTTGATCATTCCTCAGAGGCAAAGCTGTGGGGAATGCCACATGGAGCACCTGCCCTTTATAAGACCCTTGGCAGCTGGTATTTAAGCAAGAACAGAGAGACAGTGTGGCAGAGTGGTTTGAGCAATGGACTTTGACTGGGAGGTTTTCTGCTAGTATTATGGTGTCATCTGCATATCTTGGATCGTTGATATTTCTTCCTGCTATTTTCACTCCACCCTCTTCCATGTCCAAGCCTGCTTTCCTTACAATATATTCTGAATATAAGTTGAATAGGTAGGGTGATAGGATGCAGCCTTGTCTGACTCCTTTGCCAATTGGGAACCATTCTGTTTCTCCATCTTCAGTCCTGACAGTAGCCTCTTGTTCTGAGTTCAGATTCCTCCTCAGGACTCTCAGATGTGTTGGCACTCCCATGTCTTTAAGGGCATTCTGTGCAAAGGCTTTGCTATAGTCTATAAAGCACATGCTGATTTTCTTTTGGAATTTCCTGGTGCACTCCATTAGCCATCGTATGTTTGCAATGTGGTCCCTGTTGAACTCTGCTTGCCAGACTCAGGGAAGACATTTAGGAATTCTTCCTGGACAGAAGCTGGAATTGGAGGACATGGGAGGGAAATGGGGGACATGTCCAAATCAAAGCTTAAAATGGAGGACATTTGGGATTCCTCCTGGACAGAAGGAGGAAAAGGAGGACAGTGAAGGAAAATGGAGGACATGCCCAACGTTGGGAGTTGGGAACGGAATTAAGCCTAGTGGGAAGAGGGAGATGTTGTGGCTCTGCTCTGATGCCGCAACAAACTCCCATTCCCAGAATCCCATAGCCTTGAAACAGGGCAGTGAAAAAAGCGGTGTCAAATCGGATCAATTTCTGCAATGCGAATCCATATAAAACAACAGTGCAGACACGATCCAGTTGGAGACAGCTTTCCCTGCTCTGGGCTCAATGCTAGGGGGATTCTGGGAACTGTGGTTTTGTGAGACATTTCGCCTTCTCTGCCAGAGAGCTCTGGTGCCACAATAAGACTATAATTGCCAGGGTTCCGTATTAGCACTGAGCCAGGGCAAGGAAAGCGGTCTCAAACCGGAACAGTTCTGCAATGTGGACAAACTCCCGTTCCCAGAATCCCCCCATAGCCTCTTCCTTTTATACTGTGGGCCATTCTGTGGGTCCTATTTCTGGGAAAAGGCCGGGATACAGATGATGAGGGTGATGAGGATGATGAGCCAGGGCCTTTACAGCGGTCTCAAACCGGATCAGTTCTGCAATGCGGAAGGCATAGATATATATATATACATATATAGCCTGCTTTCCTAAGCTGAAGAGGAAGAGGTCTTGGCGTTGGCTCCAGCAGCGACCCAGCGCTCATTTGAGGGAGACAGGAAGGGGATCGAGGGGGAATATATATATATATATATGCCTTCCGCATTGCAGAACTGATCCAGTGTGACACCGCTGTAACTGCCCAGGCTCCTTATCTTCCTTATCCTCATCCTCCTCATCATTTGTATCCCAATGTGTGTGTGTGTGTGTGTGTGTGTGTGTGTATATATATATACACACACACACACACACACACACACACACATTGGGATACAAATGATGAGGAGGATGAGGATAAGATATATATAAAGATAGATAGATAGATAGATAGATAGACAGACAGACACATATATATATATATATGCTCCTTCCGCACTGCAGGAACGATCCGGTTTGACACCGCTGTAACTGCCCTGGCTCCTCATCCTCATCCTCATCCTCATCTCTATCTCTATCTCTATCTCTATCTATATCGTGGAGATGCCCAGACATTCCCGGCGCAAAGCAAGGGAAAAGAGGGAGCGCAGGCGAGCCCTGGAAGCCTTCCTCCTCCTCCTCCTCCTCCTCCTCCTCCCACTCCTAGGCCAGACTGCCCTCCCCTCCCCTCCCCTCCCTCTCGGCTCTCCCCGCCCCGCTTTGCCTGGCCCTTCCCCGATCGGATCGGTGGGCCGGGCCAGGAGTGCCTCGGAGGGGAACTGCGGAGGCTCCCAGCTCTTTGGCGGACGGACGGACGAAGAAGGCGGAGGCAGAGGCAGAGGCAGAGGCTGCTTCTTCTGGGCGCTGCGGGATCGGGATCGGGGCCGGGGCCGGGTCTGGGTTCGAGTCTGGCGTCTCCCTCTCCCCTTCCTCCTCCTCCTTCCCCCCCAGTCCCGATCCCCCCTCGATCCCCTTCTTGGCTCCCCCAAATGAGCGCTGGGTCGCCGGCTGGAGCCAACGCCAAGACCTCCTCCTCCTCCTCCTCTTCCTCCTCTTCCTCTTCTTCCTCCTCTTCTTCGCCTGGACTCAGCAGCAGAGGATCGGCCAGCCCCGACGCCACTCTCTCGGCCTCTCCTCCTCCTCCTCCTCCTCCTGCTCGCCTTCTCCCTCCGGCGGACCCTCAGCGCCAAGCGAACCGGCTTCCCATCAGGGTCCTGAAGATGCTCAGCGCCCACGGAGGACACCTCCTCCACCCGGAATACCTCCAGCCCCTCTCCTCCACCCCGGTCAGCCCCATCGAGGTAAGGGAGACCGGTCCCGCTTCCGATCCCACCCCACCCCCCAAAAAAAAAGAGAGAAGAACCCTCCGATCGCCTTCGTTTTCTCTCCCCACCTAAAAAAAGACCTCCCTTCCCAAGGGAAACCCGAACCCCCGACGGTTCTTGGGGGGTGATTAGGGGTTTTTAATAGGAAACTAAGCCAGGGATTTCCCCCCCCCCCCCATTACACACCTTGTCCTCCTTTTTTCCTCCCCTTTTCCTCCCCTTTTCCTCAGCCTAGACGGGGGGGGGGGGGGCTTTGGAGATGTTTCTTTTTTTTCCATCTCCGAAATGGTCCGGGGTTTATGAACCCAGATGGCGGCGACTGGGAAATGGAAGGTCTGTGGGGGAAGAAATTACGGTAGGGGGGGAGCCGTCCCAAGTTTCTTAGACGCCCGAGGCAAGGAGGGAGGAGGAGGAGGAAGAAAGTGCGGCTTTTTTTGGAGCCTCGACGGATTTCGCGGGGAAAAGAAAGAAGGAGGGCGCCCGGAGTGGGAAGGCAGGAGAGCCTTCAGTCCGGTTATGTCCGGGAGGGAGCGGGGTGTTAAGGCTCGGCTATGGACACACACACACAGGGCGGGTCACACTGTCTCGGCCTCAAGAGAGTGGCAAAGCTGGGCCCTGGGGCCCCGCGGGGCGAGCTTGGGCGCGTCTCGGCCTCAAAGGATGTTAAGGCTCGGCGGTGGAACTCCAAGCACCGGTCACACTGTCTCCGCCTCAAAGGACGGTGGGGCTCGGTGGTGGAACTCCACGAGCGAGTCACACTGTCTCAGCCTCCGAGGAGGGCGCGGGCAACCCTTCCACCCTCTTGGGACCCAGATTCATCCAGTCCTTTCCGACGCCGGGCCACCTTTTCCCGGGTTTTCTTGGCGAGGGGGGGGCTTTCCTTACATCGGAAAAGACTTTGGAAAAGAAGAGGGAATGGAGGGAAGGAGGGCGGGAAAAGCCTGAGGTGGAGGAGGACAAGGGCAAGGGCAAGGGCAAGGGCAAGGACCCCCCCCCCCCACTTTTGGGGATGGGGCTGAGAGGGCCTTTTTCTGACGGCTTCTCTTTCTTTCTTTCTTTCTTTCTTTCTTTCTTTCTTTCTTTCTTTCTTCTCCCTTGACCGGCTTCTCTTTTTCCAGCTGGACGCCAAAAAGAGCCCCTTGGCCCTCTTGGCCCAAACCTGCTCCCAGATTGGGAAACCGGACCCCCCTCCGCCGTCCAAACTCAACGCGGGGGCTTCGTCGGAGAAGGAGCCCAGCAGCCGCCCAGCAGCCGCCCTCAAGCAACTGGGCGACCCTCCCATCGTGGAGGACAAGTCCAGCTTCAAGCCTTATGCCAAAGGCAGCGGAGGAGGAGGAGGAGGAGGGGAGCCCAGGAAGGATGGAGGAGCCGTCGTTGGGGCCCCCGGCCAAGGCCCCGAAAAGGCCGGCTTCCGAGTACCCGGTGCCAACTGCTCGCCTTTCCCTCCTCCGCCTCATTCCACCGTCGTGGGGGTTTCTTCTTCTTCTTCTTCCTCGGCTTCCTCCTCACCTGGCGGCTCTTCCCGGGGCACTTCTCCCCAACAGGCGGATTGCAAAGGCCCCGAGGAGAAGAAGGAGCCCGAAATGGTGGGCAAAGCCACCCCAGAGGGCAACAGCAACGAGTCTGGAGGAACTCACGTCGAGGCTGGCACCGGACGCAAATCGGAGCCCCCTCCGGCCTTGGCGGCCCCGGGCCATGTGGCCCCGGTCTCCCCTTACAAGCCGGGCCACTCGGTCTTCCCTTTGCCCCCCTCCGGCATCGGCTACCACGGCTCCATCGTCGGGGCCTACGCGGGCTACCCGTCCCAGTTCGTGCCCGCTTTGGATCCTACCAAGCCCAGCCTGGTGAGCAGCCAGTTGCCGGGGGCCTTGGGCCTGCCAGGCAAACCGCCCAGCTCCAGCCCTTTGACGGGGGCCTCCCCGCCTTCCTTCATGCAAGGATTATGCCGAGACCCCTATTGCCTCAGCTACCACAGCGCCTCCCACCTGGGCACCGGCAACTGCTCCAGTTGTGTCCACGACCCGGCCGGAAGCCTGAAAAGTGGGTACCCGCTGGTCTACCCCACTCACCCACTCCACACCACCCTCTCTTCCAGTGCCACCTCGAGCCTGCCAAGCCACCCGCTCTACACCTACGGCTTCATGATCCAAAACGATGCCCTCAGCCACATATGCAACTGGGTGTCGGCCAGTGGACCCTGCGACAAGAGATTTGCCACCTCGGAGGAACTCTTGGCCCACTTACGGACCCACACCACTCTGCCCGGGGCGGAGAAACTCTTAGCTGGGTACCCTACCTCCGGGCTGGGCACGGCAGCCTCGTGCCACCTTCATCTGCCACCCACTGCCCCGGGCAGCCCCAGCTCTTTACCCGGCTCCCTTTCCTTGAGAAGCCCGCACACTTTGGGACTAAGTCGGTACCATCCTTATGGCAAGAGCCATTTGCCTGCAGCTGGGGCACTGCCGGTGCCCTCTTTGCCCACCGCTGGACCCTACTACTCTCCCTATGCCCTTTATGGCCAAAGACTAACCTCAGCCTCCGCGCTTGGATACCAGTAACTCCAGCCTGCCACCCCCTGCGTCTCATCGCCTCGCCCTCCTTTATGCCCTTGCCCTGGATTTTGTATTTATTTACTGTATGTTAGCTTAAAAAGCTGGGAATCGAAGTGCATTAATACACCAATGAATCAATGGTATGCAAAAAAAAGTGGGTCTGAACCAACAAAAATGCCCAACCTAATTTTTCATTTTGCAGGTGTGGGGGGGGGGGGACTCTTGATGGTGCTTTCTCTTCTTTTTTCCCTCCCCCTTTTATGTTTTAAAAACAATATCTCCCAGTCCTCATGAACTGTTTTGCATGAATCTAAACAAAATGCATTTCTCCCTCCGCTCCTTTATTTCTTTTTTAAACCTTTTTTTTAAACAACAAAAAAATCAATTTCTCTTCCTTTTGTATAGTTACCAGAAATGTAATGCCTTTTCCTTTATTTCTTTTTTGTTCCCTTTGTATCGTGTTCAAAGGAAAAAAGGGTGGCGGGTGGTCAAGTCAAAAACTGGGAGACGCCCACAAGCTTTGTTCTAACAGCAGGATCGGAAGAGCGCCACCGTGGCATGTGCCACCGCTTTGATGCTGGGGTGCTGTGAGAAAATGCCCTGGATCGGTTGTGTGACTCCTGCTCCTCTAAAGTCAATGTCTTTTCTCTCCCATAAAGTCCAAGCTTGCCACACTTTCAGAGTTAGTGGATGCCCAAGGAAGAGCGAGAGAAAGCCAGCTGGGATGCCAATCTGCCTGCTTACCTGGATTTTGCCTGGCATCCGGAAAGAAGGGCATTCCACCAGGGAGGGCACACCTCTCCCCCTTTTTTTGGTTCCTTTTTTCTTTCTTTAAAAAGATCTGGATTTTAATTTTTTTGAAAGAGAAAATAATTGGCAAACATCCTTGAGGGACAGGAACAGAAGAACTTTCTTTACGTGCGCCAAATGAAGAACTTTTGCTTAGCTTAGCTCAAGCTGGGATTCTTTGCAAGGAGTCTCGCTCGCCCATGGGGTGGCCGATGCCCCTCGACTGTAGACTCAAATCTACATACCAAAAAAACAAAATGACAATACCCAAACAAAAACAAAATGACCACCCAAACCTCCCTAATGCCCTCCATTGCCCCATTTCTCTTGACCTATGGGAATGGGACAGCCATTAGGGTTTGGAGAGCCTACCCAGTCCCCAGTCTATCGCAGCATGGAAGGCTGCGGATCAGTTTTGGGTGAATGAGCTCCATTCTGGTAAGTCTTATTTTGTTAATAAATGAATACTTGGCTATATCTACCCTGTAGTGTGTGCTCTCTTGCATTCGTCAGTTGGCTGCCTGTATTGTACACGATATACAAACCAGAGCAGGACCTAAAGTGTGGCATGATCAACTCTTGTGACACAATGAATGCAAATATATATATATATTAGTGGCCTTAACAGTTGGGTATGGAATTGGCACTGTGCTCTTATAGACTTGCTTTTTGAGTGAAAATAATTCTGGTTATGAGCAGCCAGGCAGCACACCGTGAGAAAGGGACATCTCACACTTCAGTCCCTGATTTGCCTGTTCTCTACTTGTCTCTTCTTGGAGAGGAGCGATGAAGAAACTGGCACCCTCCCACTCTGTAGTTAGTTACTACCCGATTACCAACTCCACCTTCTGCTACTATGTATTATTGCTTCATGTGTAGATTTTCTCCTAAGCATGTCTCTGGAGATGACTTGGTTGAGTAGATTGGGAAGTTCTTCTGAGAAATAGAAAGAGATTGAAAGGCAGAGAGACTTCTTAACTAAAGGAAAGTGTGTTTGGGTTGGTGGGAGGAAGAGAATAGCACAATTTTGATAGCCTTCCCAGAAAGCATGTATGAAAAGACTGCAGCACCATCTAGCGTTAAACAAAAGCTGGAGAGAGTGAGAAAGTATGCGTACATGCAAGCCTCTGGCCCTGCCAATGACTTCTTTCTTTGTAATGCTATTGCACACCTTCTGAGACAAAACATGGCAACTGGATACATCTCTCCTGTTCTATATTATTTAGATTTCTACAATCACACCAACCCCTTGTGGTACCAGCCCAAATCTAAGTTGACTTTGCAACTTTAGAGCATGTTCTTCCCCACCTTGCACCTTGCTTTTTGCAGAACAGGGCTGCATGCCCCTTGCAACCCACTTGCTCCAGATAGCAAACCCCAAAAGAGGGGGAACATGTTCATATATCTCCATTTGTGTTGTTGTTTCTTGATTTTTAATGGCAAACTTCTCTCTAGAGCTGGGAAGTAGTAAGAGTTGAATTTTCCAACTGAGGTGGGGAAAGTACAAGGCCAGCCTCTTGGTGATGCTTATTGCTTGGCTTTGTTGCCAAACTATATTTCTCCCTAATAGCTGGAGACTCATGGGAGTATCAAATGACAGTTCATTGGGGTGCTGGTTAGGCTTATAAAGTTTATTTGGGTTTGCTATTTTAGGTGCATCTATGTGTATCATGCATGCCAT
This sequence comes from Phrynosoma blainvillii, assembly GCA_026167975.1. NCBI lineage: Eukaryota > Metazoa > Chordata > Lepidosauria > Squamata > Phrynosomatidae > Phrynosoma > Phrynosoma blainvillii. Next base: position 9,358,830 of record JANUYF010000006.1, on the reverse strand, counting down.
TACTCTAGAGCAGGGGTAGGCAACCTTTCCCCTTTAAGGGCCGAGGGACTTCAGCTCCCAGAATCCCAGGAGCTATTGGCCAACATGGGACTATTGGCCAACATGGGACTATTGGCCAACATGGCTGAGGCTTCTGGGAGCTGAAGTCCCTCGGCCCTTAAAGGGGAAAGGTTACCTACCCCTGCTCTAGAGACTAGAAGAGGGATGGGAAAACCTGTGGCTTGCCAGATGTTACTAGACAACAGCTCCCATCATCACTGATCATTGAACATGCTAGCTCTGCCTGGTGGGAACTGTAGTCCAGCAACATCTGGAGGACCCTAGGCTTCCCAACCATGATATATCCAGAATACTTTAAATCTTGATCAAAGTGTGAATAGAGTGATACCCCAGAGGGAATTATTGAGCCCCATTTCTCCTTGCAGTGGAAAGGTGCTATACTAACCACCAGGCACAAAAGAACTTTTATTTGTATCCCATCCCATCATCCAGCTTCATTCTCCTTGGCCAAACCGAGGGGAATCCATGTCTCCTTCATTGCCGGGTGTGCTTGGCTGGCTCAGTCTCTCTTGCCCTCTCTCACTGTGTGTGTTTGTGTGTCAGTCAAGGAATGGAATGGAAGAACAAGACTCTGTTATGTGAAATCTTCCTGTGAAATAGACTAATTTTTTGGACTGAGCTGTTGATATTACTGTGTGTAGAATGGGTTGGCTTTGACCAGTTGCTGTTGGCTAGCAAGCACTTTTACTCCCTTCGGGAATAAGATGGCAGTAGGAGAACTATTTCAGTTCTGAGTCTGGGCATCACACCTGGGATAGTATCTGTCATCAGGTCATCCTTTTTAGCTAGTTGGTATATCAGACACTCATACTGACTTAGCAATAGACGGGTATGCTTTGGAAGGAGACACAGGTAGATAACAATCCATCAGACCACAGGCTACTTTCTATCGAGTCAGATAACTGGTCTATTTCCCTCAAGTATTATCTTGGTTCATATTGAGTGGCATTCCAAGGTTACTAATGAGGGTTTAACATTCCTGGAGATGCCACAGATCAAATGTGGGATTTTCCACATCCAAAGCATATGCTCTGTCACTGAACTACAATCCTTTCTGGCTATCCCATTTTAAAGATGTTCCCGTAGATCTCCCGCATGTTACAAATTGGAATGAAGGAAGGAGCCCTGTTTAAAAGTCCAAAGAAAAAAATCATGATATTAAAGGCAGATGTAATGCTCCTTTTTTGGGGGGGCAGGCAATTTTTTTTTTAACGTACGGGACTGGGCTAATGTAAGACACTACATTAGTTGAGCAGGGAGCCGTGGCCTTAATTCAAGTTTGTGGCTATTTAGAATTGTAGCCTTAAACTCAGGGGTCGTCTTGTCTAGCATTTTTAATTTGTTGTCTTGGTTTACAATAACCCTATAAGATAGGTCATGTTTGCATCTCCACCAGAAAGCACCTTAGGTCATGCAACCTTGCTAAGAACCAAAAGAATTTACTTATTGGCCCATCCACACTATACATTGATTGTGCTATTATTCCACTTTGTCTGTCTATATAGTGTGAATGAGCCCTGTGTCTTGTAACAGTGGTGACATCTTTGCCAATGAGAAAGCTAACTGCATTTGTCCACACAGAAGGCCATCTGCATAGTTTGGACCAATTTCAGCTGTGTTAGTGATATTCCACTTCTTTGGCCTAAACCACATGCAACCAACCAGTTATTCCTTATCTAAAGAATGGCAACAATGCTATTCATCTTTGCAACTGTGTAGCCAATATAATTTGAGAAGCGAACCAGTTCAGGACACAAAGAGAGTCCTGCAGGATCAAACCGAAGCCTGATGTAGTACAGCATTCTCCTTTTTACAGTAAGCAACCAGAAACCTCCAGGAACCCTAAAAGCAGGGAGAGATGTACAATTTCTGTACATTCTGAAGCCATTGGAAGGGATGAATAATTTCCCTTTTTGCAAAGGAGGGGATAACCATTCAAGGGACAGGTAAAATATATGCAATATTTATTTTCATATCAAGCCCAGACTTTTTTTTACTGCTTTAGCAACAGAAAATGCTTCATTCATAATTTAGTTAGCATAAACAAGCATGCTATTTGGTTCATTTGTGAAATTTTAAAATGTAAAATCCTTCCATTTATAAAAGCCAAAATGTGAATGTACTTTATGAAAACTGCCCCACCCCTGTGCTATGAACCACATATATTCTACTCTTTGCCATCTAAGAAGCAGTGAAAAATGAAAACAGAAACCACCAATTTTGGCTTTTTTTTTTCTTCTTAATAAAGTGTAAGATGTGGACAGAAGCAATCACAATCGGAAGGATTAGCCTAGCAGATAGGAGACTGCCGATAAATACCAGGTATTGTAGGCTATATTTCAGAGGAAGGAACTGGCAAAACCACCTCTGAGGATTCCTTGCCTAAGAAAACCCTATGAAATTCATGCGGTCGCCATAAGTTGCAAGGCGACTTGAAGGCGCACACGCACACACGTTAATTTGGATATAAAGATTAATTCAATGTTGAAAATATTGAATTCTTTAATAGTGTATTACCACAAGAAATGAAGCCCCCTCCATCTCCCATATGCTACTCTCATGGAGTTGGCAGTATCCGCTAGGTGCCGAAATTGATCTTTATTAGGAGCGTTGTATACGTCTACAAGTACATACAGGAATTATTGTTCTGCAATACAGTAAACTGTCTCACATAGACATTTTCATACAACAGTTCCTGACATTTTAAGGAGCAAAATCTTGTAACTGAAGACATTTCACTAATAGCACAGAGAGAGAGAGAGATTCTCCAATGATTCCAATGGAAAAATTGAAAATTTGTCCTGGGAGAGAGAGAAAAAAATGTAATTTTTCTATACATACATATTTTATTGGCCTTCTCGTATCCATAAGCAGGGCATAAGTGCAGTAGCAGCCTTCTGTTTGTGTATTCCAGCAACTAATATTATGAGGCATGATTCTTCTGTTCTTGTAGCCTGCAGGACTAGTAGCCACTGAAACTAAACCAAGGGCAGAGAAGGAACCAAGCTAAGCTCTGCAAATGCCTGGACATTTCAAGGCTGAATCCTTGATTTCCCCCTGGCCTAGAGCCTGGGTTTAAGCTGAAGTCAAATATTCTTTTTCTTCTTCCGAAAGAGTCATAAGGTCTTTCCATTGTAATAGTTTCTTTGAATGGCAACTCAAGGGGAATTGGCTTGGAAGCATGCTTTTATTTCTGTGTAAGATCAATTGTTTTTGAGTCACAGAACAAACATTAAATGCTATTTAGTTGCTTCATTTTTCATCATACCTTTATGGTTTACGTGTTCCCAGGAAATGGAAAGGGACAAGTCGACAAAAACCAACTCTTGTGTGTGTATGTGTGTGTGTGTGTGTGTGTGTGTGTGTGTGTGTAGTTAAACAGAAAAACTTGCGTGAGTGCTCTAATCTTTTCATGTGGACCCATGAAAAACAGGAATAATTAGAAAAAGAAAGGAGGCAAGAATACCATTTACCTTTCCTTAAACTTCACTGCAAAAATTCTTCCATTTCCAGATCATGCCTCTGGTGTGGCAATGCAGGTAGAATTTTGGCTCCGTTCAGAAATGCAGGTCATGAGGAAGAGTTAACAGGACCGAGATGCCAAGAGAGTCTCTTGTCCCTTTTCCTGCTAGGTTGTCTTTCTCCTTGGGGGTTTTCTTTATCTTTCTTTTGGGGAACCTGGACTTTGACTGCTATAAATGATTTCTGCAATTGTACTACTTCGGTTCCATCATCATCATCATCATCATCATCATCATCTCTCTAACATGCTGTGAAGCTGTTAAAATAAGAGATCTATAGATGACAAAAAAGTTTTTAAAAATAATGCCTTATTGTATTTGCTTTGTACAAAAGATACTGGAATGTCTTGGGAATCTGACATTCTTGTCCTTAATGTAACATCCAGGAGAGGCAGGTGCTTTCATGAGCTGTGCTTGAATACGATGCTCAAGCAAGTAAATTTCCCACTTTAGATAAGATTCTGGAAAGTCAAATGGTGGCATCTCTCACCTGCTGTTGCCACTTTTTTCCCCCACTTCAAAAGCCAGATCTATGTGTTGTGGACATTTTTCTCCATGGATGTCATCTCTGTAGGTATAGAAGCAAATGCTTTATTAAAGGGATTGGGGACCTTTGACTCTCCAGGCATTTTGGATGATAATCCTTGCAACAGCTTACCTTTGATCATGCTTGCTGAGGTTTCTGAGTTGATGTTGAGTGCAGGGAGAGCGGCTGTAAAACTGTGAGTGGATTCACCATTCCCATAACAGTAAACCCACCAGCCACCCCAGGTTCATGTGTTGTGAAGCTAAATCAAATTCACTGATTGACTTTCTAAGAGATTTTATGGTAAATAGTTATTGGTATGTTCTCTACGTAAGAACCATACTGTGACCCAGCCTTCAGAGAAGGTGATGTCTATGATATTTCTTCGTCTTCGAGTTCCAAGACTAGAACCCTTTGTGTTTTCTTGTCTCTTCTCTTTGCCCTGAGTACTGTTGCTAAAGCTTCTTGTTCTTTGGAGCTGCAGCTGATCTGTCATTTCAAAATACTTTTATGGTAGCTGGGTAGCGATGAACCCCTTTCCATTGTCATTTTTGAAGGGGAAGATGTCAGAATTTAGAAAATTACTTTTTGAAAGTCATTGGCTGTGATTATAATTCTGGGATCCAAAAAGCAGTTAGTTATGTTTCCAACTCTTTGCTTAAATGTTTCTTGAAAATACCAGTTGCCTTTTAGTTACTTTTTTAAATGTACAAATGCTATAAGCTGCTGGGCTTTGGAGGTTGTTCTCTCACTAAAATAGTGTTGTTTTCAAAAATGCTATGCAAGCGGGATTTCTCTCTTCCCTATTGCACCTTCAGAACATTTCCAGCATTATAGCCTTTTCTCATGCTAACAGCTTAGCACACACAGCATTTGGGACTGCTCATCCTCCTCCAAGATACTATCCCTTCCCCTTTTCATAGTTTGGTACACACAAACACAGAGATGCCCCCATAATAAACCAGCCTTACATTTTAGCAGCTTCCTCATTCTGGATAAAGTTGGTTAATCTCTGGCAGATAAAAGCCATCAGCTAAAATAGCAATTAATCTGCCAGTGATTATTCAAATCTGAAGCTTAACAACAACAGCAGAATGGGAGTAATGAAATATATGGGTTTGGTTTTTTTAAACTATGAGACTTTTTTCCACTTACATTTCCAGATATGTGTGTGAAAAAGAGAGACTCCAGAACTGGGCTACTTGGCTGCAAAAGGAGGTGGAAAGGGAGCAGTGGGCCAAGTTTTCCCTTCTCACCCTTTCTGACAAGACCCAGTTGGGGAGGTCTCATTTGCCAATGGAGATTTTTTTAAAAAAATGTAAAAGTTTCTCAGCTACTTTGCCAATTAAAAAGAAATCAGATGGAAATGCCTACCCCTCCTCCATCTCTCCTGCTCACTAGTAAGCAAAAGACACCTATGCCACCCCTAAAGCCTTGCCTGCTGACCACCCAACATCATCATTAAAGCGGAATTAAATTATTGCACTGCAAATGGTAGCACAACAGTAGTGGAAAAGGAAGTCATTCAAGGAGTATTTGCATTAATAAAAAGAAACACTTTCCAAATGGTATCCCACCAGGAGAACAACAGAAGAAAGCTGCTATCATATGATAAGCCCCAGCCAAAGATATAATTATTTTGCTCTAATTGTGATTTACTGCCTCATGTGATAAAATCCTATGTTTTATATATGGGGGTTGACATCCTGTGAGTGGCATACACAGATCTGAGTATCCCAGTATCCAGATCTGAGATGACCTCAGTGCTGAGATGCTCCAGGGTCCTCCAAAGTTCCTCCCATGCTGCTATAATCATTTTTCATCTGAAGGTGATACATGCCTCATCCTAGCATATGTCTGTATGTAGAACTAGTATGCTGCACTGACCCATGCAGGATCGCAGCCATGAGATGAAATACACAATCTTCCCACCTATTTCACTGTTGCCTCACCATGCACAACACAACATGAGGCTCAACTCAAGCCAGCGCTTCAGCCATGTGATACTCCTCCCCAACCATTTAGTGAGGCTATACTCCTGTAATTATAAAAGTAAACAAAGGTTATTTCTCATTATATTATAGTTGTAATGTAGTTATATATTGTTATTGGGAAAGGCAATTAATTTCAAGGAGTGAATTATTTGCAGCTAGTTTTTCCAAGCTCTGAGATGTACAAGTATACTTCAGTTAACAAAGTGGATGTGTTAGCCCTCGACGGATTCTGCATAAACAGATTCAACTATCCATGGCTTAAAAATATATTTTTTTAAAAAAAATCCAAAAAGCAAACTTTGATTTTATCATTTTATATAAAGGGACATCGACTTTAGCATCCAAGGATTTTTGTATTGAAGGGGAGGGATCCTGGAACCAAACCTCAGCGGATACCAAGGACCCACTGTACTTCTTTAATAGAAACCTTGGTCCCAGAGGCTGAAATAACAGAAAGAACTGGAGTAAGCTTCTTCACCAGAAAAGAGAAGAGCAGTTCATCTTGTTTCAGTGAACTTTTCTTTGAAAATAACAATATGCACATGTTAAATGAAACAACCAAGTCAGGTAAGCCTTGCATTAGTAGACAAAACTTGCAGAATCTTCTAAAGACTTCTTGGAAGTTTCTTCCAAAATGCATCCTGAATTGACTTTTTATTTCACCAGCCTTCATTTTTCTTATTATTTCCCTTTTGGTAGCCAAACTTGCAGATCTATGCTTTGGAGTAGTTGGTGAGGCAGTCTTATCTGCTCTCCCCTTTGCTCCCTGTGTTGCTGTTCATTCATATTCACTAAAGGGGTTGTGGAGGCTTAAAAAGAATGGTAAATGGGAGATGGGTGGTTCAGCTATCTTCCTCAGAGAGAAGCCTGTTGAGCCCTGAGATTTATGCTTATCATCTTTGACCATTCTTACTGTTGCTGCATTAATAATCTTTTACAGAACATTTTTTGCTCCGAGGTCTGCAGAGCAATAGATCCTGTGAGTTATCAGAAGCAGGGCTTATGCATATATCGTATAACTTTGACTGGAAATGAAACTAAGCTACGGGGGGGGGGGGGCACTTTCTCGTGTTGAGCAAGTGATGCATGAAGAAAAAGCAAATTTGGGTCACTGTACTCATTATACAGAGTCAACCTGGGTCTGATGCCAGGTTGTGCATACTGAATATAGCTGCAGCCTATCATAACTCTGATGAATATACAATGCACACACTATATGCACTCATCCCTCCACATTTGCTGGTGTTAGGGGCACAGGACCAACATGAATGTGGAAAATCCTCAAATTGTTACCTGAGAGAACACCTCTCTAGGAACCTCTAGATCAGGGGTAGGCAACCTTTCCCCTTTAAGGGCCGAGGGACTTCATCTCCCAGAAGCCTCAGCCATGTTGGCCAATAGTCCCATGTTGGCCAATAGCTCCTGGGATTCTGGGAGCTGAAGTCCCTCGGCCCTTAAAGGGGAAAGGTTGCCTACCCCTGCTCTAGATCTTCCAGGGCAACCCTGTGGTCAACATCTGCCAGACATTGACCATAGAATTGCACTGGAAGAGCTACAAATGCCTAGAAAAGTGTTCTCTCTAGGAATCTCTAGGTCCTTCAGTGTGATGTTTAGTTAATCACAGAGTTTCTCTGGAGGACCTAAATATTCCTAGAGAGAACATATTAATAAAATCTGTGAATAATCAAATCCGCAAAAGTCAAAGCCGCAAATGTGGAGGGATGCATGTGTATGTGTGTGTGTGTGTATTATACAACAATGGATTGTTGTTTGGTACCCCCATGGATACCAAAATGCATGCTAAAAGTCCCAACAACAACAACAATAATGTGGAGATAGAGATAGAGATGAGATAGAGATAGAGAGAGAGAGAGACAGAGATAGAGATAGAGATAGAGATATACACACGTTATTGTTGTTGTTGTATATCCCACTTTTCCCCCAGTTCAGGGCTCAAGGCCATTTACAACAGATTATAAAACATAATTAAAAATTCCCATTTTTTTAAAAAAAAATACAACCAGTTAAAAACATAAACCATACAAAACACAATAGCAAAACAAAAATAAATAGAATATCCAGCACATTGTATAAAGACCAGTCTGGCTAAGCAATCGGTTCTCAAAGGTCTGTTGAATCAGAAAGGTTTTCATCGGGGAAGAGACTAGGGAGGGTGGAGATGCTGAGAAGTCTCTTCCCACCAAATGTACCTGTGAAGAGGGATGAACTGTAGGGTTTTCTCAGAAGGTCCCAAACATGGGCAGGTTTAGTCCTTCAAATAATGTACACCTGAGAAAGAGGGAGGGAGAGAGAGAGTTAGATTCATAACTTACCTTTTCAAAGTGTACATTTAATCTCTACTGATTGTGGCTTTTTTACACTTACAAATATAAGGAGCCAGTGTGGCATGTTGTCATGGGGAGAATGATGACTTGGCTAAAAGAAGACCTGTGTTCAAATACTTGCCTTGCTGAAAAATCCATTGAGCAACCTTGAGCAAATCACTTTTTTCTTGCCTATCCTACCTCACAGGGTTGTTGTGAGGATTTTTTAAAAGTATATACGCTCATCCCTCCACATTCACGGGGGTTAGGGGCGCAGGGCCCCCGTGAATGTGAAAAACCGCAAATAACAAAACCACTATGTTTTTACCTGAGAGAATATATCTCTAGGAATCTAGTCTAAGTCTTCCAGTGCAACTCTGTGGTCAACATCTGCCAGACGTTGAGCATTGAATTGAACTGGAGGAGCTACAAATGCCTAGCGGAGTGCTCTCTAGGAATCTCTAGATCCTTCAGTGTGAGTTTTGTTTAAAGTTGACCACAGAGTTGCACTGGAGGATCTAGATATTCCTAGAAAGAACATATTAATAAAATCCATGAATAATCAAATCCACAAAATTCAAAGCCACAAATGTGGAGGGACAAGTGCAATTGTATTACTTAAAGAAATAATGACTGGAATCCAGCATCAGGAGGTGTATGTGTGGCACATAGGTTTATCTTCTTCATAACTACATCTCCCAGTACTATCCTCCCAGAACCCATCACACTCATGTTCTTGTTGTTGAAGAGCGGGGGAGTCAGTGGGAAAATACCTAGTTATTTTCCTGCAGCTTTGTGTGGAAGTTATAGGAAATCTATAAATGATGTTCTTCCTGCACAGGTGACTCTGTGACCACCACCACTCCACTCTCCAGTGACTCAGGCCAAATAATGCGTTGCAAGGGCTGTATCACTTAAATGGTAGGTTCTGGGCTGGATTTTGGTCACTGAGCAGTCAGCAAAGAATTCTGACATCCGCAACAAGCAAATAAATAAATATGAATCGCAATGGCATAGGCCAGGCTAATGCCATTATAATTCATGAAGACAATCCCAAATGGTGCCTTGCTGTATTACTAAAAAAAAAAAACTGCCTATAAATGTAATTAGCAGGTAATATCTTCTAGTTATTCAGGCCCTGCATAGATTTGGATATCGCCTTCAAGATTCAAAATCATGTAACAACATTGTTGAAGGTTGTAGGTCATGGAGCAATCTCGCGTAGGTCTCGGTTTGCTCTAAACGTGGGTGGGCAAGAGCCCAAAAACCAATGGTTACAAACTAAGCAAACTATCAGTATTAAGTAAAATCAAGTAGAAGGTTGATGTGGATCCTCTTGATTTCTGAATGACTGCGGTGAAGGGGTTTTGGCTATCTATTCTTTAAACAACAGGAACAACAAAAAGCCACACACACACCCCAAAGAACAAGCCCTAGGCTATTGTGATGAGGGGAAGGAAGCAACTTTGGAGGCACAACCAAGAATGGAGTTTGCTGTGGCTGTAAGTTCTATTTCTGGTAATGAAAACATGCTTCTGAGCTGAGCAAGTGCTCTTGTCCTTAAATCTGAGTCTATCTTCCTCCCGTGCCACTACTTTGCATCTGACTCCTGTTGGTGGACCCTTGGATCCCAGCAAAAGCACATCTGGGAAATGTTACTTTTTTGACCTGGAACTCCTCAGAAACCCTACCAACATAACCAGTAGCCATGTAGTTGGGTGTTTGTGTGTACTTAGGATTATAGCATAATGTCAAAAAATCAATTGTTCTCCACTCTAAGCAAAAAAACAAATCAGATACCAGAGGTCTGAAGACTGCTCACCTCTCATGTAACGTGCACACCTTTGCTTTGAGGTCAGGTTGACCTTCATACTGGAATGCCCAGAGCAGCTGCCACACAAATCATGTTAGAAGGATCTTGGCAGTCATCTAGTTCAACCTCTTTGCACAGCAAGATGTACAAAGACACAGCATCGCTAGCAGGTGAGTGTCCTGGCATGCAGATTTATCTCCACGCCATACCAACCATTTGTATGGTATTGCTGCTTCACAGTATTACAGGTCGACTCTCCCTTATCTGAAATGCTAGGGACCAGAACTTAGCATTCTTTAAGCAGTAAATACCACCAGTTAAATACAACCAATTAAATATCTAATGAGATATCTTGGAGATGGGACCCAAGTCTAAACATGAAATTCATTTATGTTTCATATACACATGTACACATAGCCCGAAGGCAATTTTATACGCAATCTTTTCAAATAATTTTGTGCATGAATCAAAGTTTGTGTACACTGAACTATCTGAAAGCAAAGGTATCACTATCTCAACCATCCATGCAGACCATTTTGGAATATTTCAGATTTCAGAATTCCAGATAAGGAAGACTCAACCTCTTCTCCATACCATTTCCAACACTGTCAACAAAATACCTTCAGTCCTATGAGACAATTAAGCTAAATGGAGGCAGCTAACACACTCAACTATTTAATGCATTTGTTACAGGACAGCCATTATGTCTGGCAGGATCTCTGTTAGAGGAAACTACAGCAGTGGGAGTGTTTCTGGGTTAAGCAGATGTAACATTATTATTCTTGATGATCTCTCAAGTCCTACCTACGGTGGACATATAACACAAGGTAATCACGGTGAGGTGCTTCTGTTTCTCAAGCCCACTATTTCCAGTTCACTACCCCTAGACAATGGCGATCCCCAAAAACCTTGGTTTATTCAGAAAATTCCTTATTGTCATCTCCCTCTCTCCATTGCAAGCAGGGAAACATGGGGGGGGGGGGGGAATGCTGCCAAGCATCATTTGCAGCCTGCCAATGCTCTGCAATTTTATCTGCTACAAAGTGATTGTGCCGCCAATGTATTAAAGAACTCTCTGTCGGATGTACACCCTGGTTACTGCTGAATTCATCTTCTAATAAGGGCTTGGGAAGGCACTTTATAAATCATTCTGTCTTAACAGCCTCCACTTGAGAGTTTTCGGTACAATTTGATTTCCTCCTGTCATTTCATTGGGGAGGGGGGATATGTGTGTGTGTGTGTGTGTGTGTGTGTGTGTGGTTGGACACATTTGGCTTAACGTAAGCATTCTCTGCCATTGGATTTCCATTTTCACTTATGTGGCGCGCATTAATTTGCTGGCAGCACTAAAGCGAGGAGAAACCTGTGGGCCTTGCAAACAAAAGCCCAACTATAAAGGCAAAGGAGATTCATCCAAGTCAGCTGTGGCTGCCAGGGGTCTTTCTTTACCCTGCGGGGGCAGTTGTTTGGATAACATAGAAAGGACGCAGCAGAAGTCTGTGTTCCAATGCTTATTGGCAGTGAGCTGCTGTTCCCTTTACTGCATAACAACCACTTTCCTAGTTCTAGCCCAGGACTGTGAAAGACCTTCAGCAGTTGACTCCCGGTTGACCCTGATCCCCATGCTCTCCCATGAATGACTGCAATAACACCAGCTGTCCGTAACTCAAACTCTAACTGAGAAGGAAAAAGCACTGATTATCCAAATACAGTCATTAAAGGGGAAATGTGTTTTTAGGGCTGTCAGAGTGATTAATGAGGGTTAGCAAGCTTTGCAAATGCACTTGTTTAGTCTAACTGGCAGCCTCTATTTCCCTATTGATTTATTGCAGCCTTTGCTCAGGACCCTCTGTGTGTGCGGAGTGTATGTATGTACTTGCTTGTGTGGAAACATGCATGCATGTGTGCTCCTCTGTACTAAGAGCAGGCAGAGAGAAGAATTAAGGCACTTCAGCATTTTTATTTTTATTCTTATTTTTTAACCTCTTTCCATTTTAAACAGAGAATGTGCAAAGACTTTTTGTCTGAGAGGATCACACACAAAAGGCCAAAGGCTTTTTTGGCTCAACCTCAGCCCTGGAGCCCAGCCTTAACAAAGGCAACATTATACATCCGAATGTGGAAAATGAATTATTTGGGCCCTGGAACATGCAAGCTGATCTCTCAAGGTGCGAAATCCTCGCTCAGTCTCTCTGGTAATCCATCACGAAAGAAAGCTGGCTGCAGAGGCCAGTGTCTATTTAAGAATCTCCTGCATGAGAGAAGAACATCCAAGCACATCCATAAGGGATAAATACCACTTTGCTCTTTTTAAGGAAGATTTTAACCCTCGCGGACTAGGATAAAACAGCTTTCAATGTGTGAGTTTGGAGGTATTGTCTGACTCCAGTGAGAATGCCAGTGCGTTGCAGAATATAAAATGTTCTCTATTCAATGTGTGCAGAATCTGATATGTTACATATGGAGGCAGGGGAAAAAAAGACTTAAATAAAGTAAAATAAAATCAGACAAAAGAAAACATGAAAACAAAACATACATTTCTACTATGTGTCATTTTCTGTATCATTTTCTATAAATTAAATTTATATTTCTATAAATTTATAAATTTCTATAAATAAAATTGCATAATTTTCTATGTGTAATTTGACAAGACTTAGATTGTCATACTTTGGACACATCATGAGAAGGCATGAATTGTTGGAAAAGACAATGTTAGGAAAGGTGGAGGGAAGTGGAAAGAGAGGAAGGCCACATGCTAGATGGATGGAGTTTATTAAAGACACCATGAATATGAGTTTTCATAAGCTGGCAAAGCAGTAGAGGACAGGAGGGCCTGGAGATGTTTCATCCATAGGGTCGCCATGAGTTGAGATCAACACAAAGGCAGTTAACAACAAATAATTTTCTGACACCCATGAAATTGAATTTCAATTTCTCTACAATATGGCCAACCTACATTTAACCAAGGATGTCACTACTTCTTACAGCAGGGGTAGGCAACCTTTCCCCTTTAAGGGCCGAGGGACTTCAGCTCCCAGAATCCCAGGAGCTATTGGCCAACATGGGACTATTGGCCAACATGGCTGAGGCTTCTGGGAGCTGAAGTCCCTCAGCCCTTAAAGAGGAAAGGTTGCCTACCCCTGTCTTACAGCATCACTGGATCATGTTTTGCCAAATAATTGAAGTCAATTAAATTAAATTAAATTAAATTTAAATAGCCAAAAACCCCAAACAAAACAGAATGGAATAGTTATTGTTTAGGTATGTTAGATCAGTTGGGCCAAAAACTACCCGAGTGGCAAACTTCAGGAGATTTGGTGGAACATTTTTCTGTCCTGGCTGGTTTTGTTTTGTTTTGTTTGAAGGGAAGAAAATGTACATGACACGTGGCTAAAATTTCACGACACTGCATGCAACTGTGTAGATGGCAATGGAGAAAGTTTACATTTTAAGTTCACCAGTGTGTGGAGATCTGTGACAAAACATGGCTTTGGGGCAATAGCTGATCTAGGAAGTGTCTGATTCTAGTGCATGAGGGTTACGGAACATTTTCGCCTGTGCAAAAGTGGAACAATATGGCAAAGAATAAGAAACTCCATAGCAAGTAGTGGACAATATCTACCATGCAGAAACTTCTCTTTCATCAAATACAGCACCTGGAAACCTCTGAAATTGTTCTGGTGCCACCAAGGCTGTAACCTACCCTCCAACATTCCACAGTTACAAACTGGGACACACATGGTCAAGCTACAATAGAGTGTGTGGTCAAGATGGCAAAAGTCATTCATGAGGAAGAACACACAAGTTAGAAAAAGCTGCAGCAGCTTGCTTTTGCTTCAGTCTACTGGGAAAGGCAAGATTCTGTCCTTCATTGCCTCTATTCCGCTCCTCCACTAAACTGAGTGCAAATTGCTTTGGCATTTTTAACTTAGAAGCTTATCACATGCTTAAATAATACAGCTTACCTGATCTGGTTTAAAATTTAAAATCAGGCGGCCTCCTGATATTATCACAAGGATTTAGCCATCGAAATCACCACTTGGGTCCATCCCCGCTCCCAGGGGTGCTCAGCGCACATCTTTTCAAAGCTGGGAGTTTTCTGGCTTAAGAAAATGGCCACTGGAGTGGCCCCTGGGAGCAGAGATGGACCCAGGTGGCGGATTTGGCAGCTAAATCCTTCTCATAATATCAGGATGTCGCCCGATTCAAACTTTAAACCAGATCGGGTAAGCCATATTATTTAAGAATGCGATAAGCTTCCCAGTTTGCAGCAATTGAATTAAGCTGGTGACAAAGAGGGAGAGTGGGAAGTGGAGAGAAAAGTGGGACATTTTAAAAGTATCTGAAAGGTGGGATGACAGAGGATTAAATCAGGAAATTGGGACAGTTGGAGGGTATGCTGTTCAATTGCTCAGGTGCAGGAGTTCGGAACACACGCACCCGGAGGTGGAAATATTTCCATTTCTTCCAACGTCCTTCCCCACCCCTTGTTTCCAACCTTCACTACTCCAGCCTTTTTAATATATATTTATTCTCACAACAACCAACCTATGGGGTAAGTTATAGTGTGAAATAATGACTAAGAAGGTCAACCAATGAGCCACAATCACTATCTTGCCGCCTAACCTACCTCACAAGGTAGTCAAGATTGAGGAAGAAGAAGACTGAAGAGCCATGTCAACTGAAGAGGAATAAAAAAAAAATGTACTAAGCAATTTTTTTGTTCCAAGTTCCCTATTTCTTCTCTACATCTACAAAGCAAATAGATCAGAGAAAGCTTGAGAGAGACATGGATCATTCATGCATCCATTTAGCACTGTTTGTTGATGGGAAGGGGCACCACAAGTTTTCATATAGATCTTTCCCCCAGAAAACCAGAAGATCTGGTTTTCATAAAGATCTTTTCCCCGGGGATTGAACCTAGGACTTTCTATGCACCACATATGTGCTCTAATGCTGAAATGTGGCCTCTAATGCCCAAAGCCTTGAAGATAGTCTGCCTCTTTTATGTCATAGTTTGTGGTCCTCCTCCCATGTATATTAATCCATATTCTGGGGTGAAAGAAAGCTCTTCTCCCCCCCCAAAAAATATTCATCTCTAACAATAGCCAGGATAGCACCACACTACAAATGATTTTCTGCAGGGCTCTGCTGACGTTAGCTTTTCAGACAGATCTATTGTTTAGTACCAGACGTTGTTTGATGATGATGATGTATGGGTAGCAGTTAGCGCTCTGTTTAATATCATGACAAATAATAGGCGAGGCATAATTCTCTTCTAGCTAAAGAATGTCTCATGGAAACATTTAGCAGACCACTTCATTTGGAAAGGATATTTTTTAAACTTGATTCACAATAACAGCCTTCCATAACTTCCAATATTTTTTTTTTCTGGAGTAGGTCACTCACAAAACAAGGAAAAGGAAGTATACTGGGATTCCTCTCACACAGGGTGCATACCATGGATGTAATTCTTCAGCAAACTTCTCAAATGAAGCAACAAGAAATTTTAACCGTTCTCTTCCCATTGCAAGAGTGTCTTCGAAAACCACAGTTTCCAAAACCTATTCACAATTCTGGATTTATTCTACATGAAATTCACATGCGACAAAACAGCATTTTCTGCATTTTCTGTGCTGAAAATATTTCTACACAGATATTATTTACTGAACACAAAAAAAAAAACCTACTTCCTGTGCAAAACAAAACACTGTTTGCTAGAGGTAATATAGACCTGTCATGGCTAGTAGCCATGGATGACCTTATTTTCATTTTCAACTGCTATATGTAGCTGTCATTTACTTAGTAAAAGCCTGTCCTACAGTGGTTTCTGAAGCATGGTGCTTCAGTAAGTGTTTCCTCTTTTCAAAAAATTTAGTACAAAATTGGCAATTATCAGAAGAGTTCTGGATGGTCCAGCATCCATTAGCTGCCATCCTGTTTGTGTTTTATGCACACATAAGATCCTTTACACTTGAGGTTATACATTTTTGGCTGTGGTGTAATGTCTGCATTCAGTTCACAATTATATAAGCAAAGTAGTACAGTTGTTGCTGTTGCAAAAGCACTTACACATTCTTGGTTTGTGAGTAGTTACTCATCAATGCCTTCGCTGTACCGCTTGAGGAATGAGGAGGTAGAAAACACATTTGCAGATATTCCCATTGGTTGCAAAGTGTTGATATTCAGCAGATGCATGGTATAGCAGAACCATCACTTAACTATCAATTTGCACTGCCCACATATACTATTGGATCTCAGCTTTTGTTTCTCGAAAAGGCCAAGATGATATTCCCAGGAAGCCCAGAAGTAGGATGTAAAACCAGTAGTCTCATGATTTTAGATCTCTACAAACTGAACTTGGAAATCTGCTGCCCCCAAACTGGCCATGTGGAAGATACTATAAAGAAAGTTCCTCCAGTATTGTAATTATTCAGTTCATGCATCTCAGACTATGCTTAAAGTGAAATGACTCAACAGTGAGTTTTCATGTGGACTTTTAACAAAGGCTTGTAGTGTGTAGTGATGGTGTAGTGGCTTGAGTATTGGATGATGATCCTAGAGATCAGGGTTTGATCCACCACTCAGCCACGGAAACCCACTGGGAGACCTTAGGAGAGACACAACACACTCTCGGCTGTAGAAAACCTTAAAGGTACACGGCAACAACATAACAGCAGCAACAACTTCAACTTCTGTTTGCCCACAGACCAAAATAGTGCCAACATATAATACACCCTGAACTTGGTGGATTGCTTTATTCTGTTTGCATGCTTTCTGACAAAAATGTCTATCCTGCACTCATTCAAAGAATTTACTGAGCATCCAGACAATGACTGTGTTTTCCTCTTGTAATACCCCCATATTTTCCTACTATATCTGCTTTTTGTTTGTTTGTTTGTTTGTTTAACCACAAAACACAAAAAAAGCTGTTTGGAGGAAAGGACAGAGTAGCTGTATAATGACTTGTGTCTGGAAGCTCAAGGAGCTGTCCATTTGGAAGCTCCCTAATTTCAGGAGAGCCCCCCCCAAAAATGGTGACAAAGGAAAAAGACGAGATGGTGCTCTCCCACTCCTTCCCTGGAGAGAACCAAATTGGATTGGTATTTCAATTTTATCTCAACACTGATGGTGCATCAATGTTCTCCCTTCCAGCTGAGGGCATCAGGCGATTTTTGGAGGTCAAGAGAGGTAGGTCCCATAGCACACATAAGAGGGGAACAGTTTGGTGGCTCAGGAGTACAATCTGCTGCCTGAGCATTACCTTATTCTACTTAATGGTAGGACAGGCCCTGCATAAACTGTCCTCCCCAAACCCCCCAGCATTGTTGTTAATGCTTTAGCTTTGTTTCTGGTTTATTTCAGCTACAAAGACATTTTCAGCTTGGAAAAATCTCTCGTCCCACCCCACAAATGGAAAGAAAATGAGAAAGGGATGAGAGCGGGGAGAAAGAAAAAGAGAGAATGTCTTCAGCATAAGTAAGATCCACATTTGCTAGCCACATGCTGATTTGTCGCAGGCACAAGCTGAACTAGTGGTTTAAGCATCACTGGCAGAGCAGAAAGGAACCGCAAAAGCATTCTTCTCCTGGAATGGCTGAGCCCAGAGGGGAAGCAAAGGGAAGTATTTATCACTGCAGCACTTTGAAAAGTGAGTTGGGAAAAGTACCAGTCTCTGTAGGGTTTAAATCTTCTCCTAGGAACTGACTAGGCTACAGATTAGAACTGGGTTGTTTTGGAAGTGAATGCTCAGCAGGAGTTTTTTCATCTAAGAAAACACATTGTAGTTTTTTATGCCATGCCATTAACGGTCTCAACAGAAGCAGTCTCTTCTTCAAATTGACCCTTTATTGAATGGCGAGAGAGTCTGAGAGGTCCTGCTGTAAGTTACAGATAATGGCTCTCCTTTTCTTTGCAGGATAATTAGCACACCCCAGCTGTTCATGGATTAGTCTACTTTCAGGGAAATTGTAAAGCTGGAAGAAACCAAAATCCAGAATGGAGCGTCTTACCCAAATGGAAGGAGATGCATTCACCAACTTCTTTCACACATCAAACTAAGCAATCAAAAGCATGGTACTGTCAGTGCTACAGAAGGGGGTCTTTCAGAGCAAATATAATCTGAAAAACCCAACAGCTCAGCCAAAGAATACTTGACTAGGGCAAGGTTTTAAGAAACGTATTGACAGTACATTACACTCTCTGTCTGGAGTGGGCAGAAAGCAGATCTAACTAGACCTAATGGTAAATTTCTGGGTGATCTGCTGCTGATTGGCAAGGATTTCTGATTCCTGGGGGTCATTTGGCAATTTTTGTTTCTTGTTATTGCTGTCAAGTCAATTTTGACATAGGATGACCCTATGAATGAGAGATCTCCAAGAGCCCCAGGCATCAACTGCCCTGCCCAGGTCTTGCAAACTGAGGGCCACGGCCTCCTTGACTTAATCCATCCACCTATAATTTGTTGTTGTTAACTGCCATCAAGTTCATTTTGACTTATGAGACCCTTTGACCCTTTAGGTCACCCTGTCACCAACAGCTCTCCTCAAGCCTTGAAGACTCAGGACTCTGGCTTCCTTGACTGCCTGAAATATAGTCTTCCTCTATTCCTATTGCCTTCTACCTTACCAAGTATTATTGTCTTTTCTGGTGAGTTCATGCCATCTCATGACGTGTCCAAAGTATGACAGACTCATTTTAGTCATCTTGGCTTCTAGACAGAATTCAGGCTTTCTCTTTTATAAATATTTCAGCACATATTTCAGTTTACCATACCTCAGTTCGTCCATCCCCTTTTTCTTTTGCCTCCCCTTTGCCAGTTTTTAGATTGCAAGGCTCCTTAGGGCTCTCAGTTTTTGAAGGAGCATGCTTACTAATGCTTTCCCAAAAGTAGCTCTAAATTGCATTAAAGGATCAGGAACAGAAAATAAAGGTGGACAGGGGAGGACATCAATGCCTAGAAATAACTAGTTATGCTTGGGACATATGTATACACGTCTACTCAGAATTCTGTCCCATTGAGTTCAGTGCGACTGTATAACCTCAAACATTTCACGAAAGAAAATTGGGATATATGTGGCCAAACAACATTCCAATATGGTCAAGAAGACAAAGGTTATTAATGAGGAAGAACAAACTGCAGCAGTTGGCTTTTGCCTGAACCTACAGAGAAGGGTACAATCCTGTCTTTTCCCCTTGCTGAGTTAACTGAGCGCTAACTATTTTTGTATTTTGAACTCACTTTGCAGCAGATGAAGGAAGCTGAGAAGGAAGGGGGAAAGTGGGAGGACAGAAATACTAGGACATTTTGAAATCAGGTGAAAAGGGTAAGATGAGAGAGCACTAACCAGGGTTGTCCCTGACAAATTGGGACAGTTGGAGAGTATGTGACTTATTTTCAGGTACACATGGACAGTAGGGTGAAAAAACCTTTTATATGACAAGAGCTGCATTCTCTAAGAGTAATCTATCAGGACCAATAGAGCCTGGAAAAGGAAGCCCACATCTTTTCTCTCTCCTTTTCTCCCACCTCTTCCTATCTCTCCCTGTTCATCCCAGTCTAGTGGGCTATTGTGCAAAAAGAGAGATTATTCTTACAAAGGTCTGAAAAGATCATTTGCAGAGAGTCAGGAAATTGGTCCACGATATTAGACAAGGGCCCACCTCAGTATGTGCTGTTGTTGTTGTTGTTGTTGTTGTTGTGTGCATTCAAGTCATTTCTGACTTATAGTGTCCCTAAGGTGAACCTATCATGGGGTTTTCTTGGCAAGTTTCTTCAGAGGGGGTTTGCCATTGCCAACCTCTGAGGCTGAGAGAGTGTGACTAGCCCAAGGTCACCCAGTGGGTTTATATGTCGGAGCCAGGGTTCGAACCCTGATCTGCAAAGTTGTAGTCCAATGCGCAAACAACTATACCAAGCTGGACTGAAAAAGTACTTATTGGAAATGGGAGGTGGATTGCTGGATTAAGGATTTGCTTAGTGCTTCTAGTCTCTGCTTCGATTCTCAGGTTGCCCACCTTGCCAGCAGGCAGGCAAATACCATGTTCACTGACTAGTTGTTTGAAATATACGCAAAAGTACATTGCATCTGACTTTGAAAGTAACCCAGAGGGTGTGCTGCTTTATCTTCTTCTTTTTTTAAAGAACATTACAGCTTCAAAGAATACAGTGCGTGTCCCTTATTCAGAATGCTTTCAGTGCCAGAAGAACACTGAAGGGGACAGAACAGCTGCAGCAATTTATCTTATCTTATATTTAGTTAAAAGAACAGTCACCCTGTTCTCTCGCCACCAAAGGAAGCCAGCGATCCAAAGCCTTGTAAGTGATAACTCTTATTCCCCTTCCCTGCTGAATAATCTGCATGACCTGCCTTTGTCAGACACTACAGGCTACAGCTCCAAGGAACTTTTTTCCCCAGGTGAACAGACAGTATCTCATGGGCATTCCGGGTTCTAGTCCAAAGTTTTCTGGCATTTGACTTAGGGTTGGACAGACATATCAAATTATTTTCACAGGCTTCCTCCTCTTCCATTTTAAGACTTATTCTCTCTGGTTCAGTGTGGTGTTACAATTTTTACACAAAAATAATAACCTGTGCACATATTTCAAAGGAAAGTGCTAATAGATGCTTTCGATGGGTGTGTAGCTCCATTGGCTAAAATCTGGTGTTTGCATTTTACAAATCTTTTTTTTTTTAATTTTCCAGGTTATCAAGTCATTACTATAATTATTTTGGAGGACATACAACAAGCCCAGAAATGCACTAGTTTCCAACAGAAAAGTGTGTCCATGTCTGCATGTAGTCGAGAAATTACATATTTGGCACGCCTGAAAAAGAAAAGGGGTAGAAAGACAGGGCAGTTTCTCATATATCCCTAATCTGAATCAAACTTTCTTTTCTGGGGAATAGATAAAGTTCTTCATACAGAAGCAGATCTACACTGGAGGAATTTGTGGTGCTCCAGACGTTTAAATGTTGGACTCCATTAGACTCAGCATATAGCCAGTCCTCAGGAATGAAGCGTACTATAGCCTAACATCATTCAGAGAGCTATAGGTTCCTGATCCACAAAATGGATAGATAACTTTGGAGGATTTGGAAGCCAACACAAGCCAGACCACCCCTGCCTGGTGAAAACAGCAGCAGCTAGAGGCCCAGGGCCTTTCTTAGCCCTCCCTTTCTTTACTTAAAAGGTGAGTGGGACATTGCATACAATGTAGTCTTACAATATATCACAATTCCTGGAATTTTCCAAGAATGTCATTCTCATTTTTTTTAATATGAAAACTTTTGGGGGTCTTGGAGGAAAAACCTCCAAGTGGCATAAACAATGGGTGGTGGATGTGCATGTAGCCCACAGATTGTATGTTGTCTATTCCTGAGCTACACAAAGACAGATATCTTTATGATACAGAAGTGCAAGACTGTGGTTCTATGAGCACTTACAGTAAATTTCACAGAACACAGCAGTAGAAGTACACATAATCTTATAGTACTTACACCCTGATTTACATGTGGAAAAGCTCTTAGAGAGGCTGATATGGCAATTAAAAATATTAAGCTTACTATCCAAAAGGGGTACAACACAAAAAGAAAAGGGGAGGAGGAGAGAAAGGAAAAGATGGGAAGAGGCAAATCCAGTAGAACTGGCTTCTCAGGAGGGATGAAGGTGGGTCTCCTTTCTCCCTCTCTCTCTTTCTCAGTCATGTTTGTCATTTGCATGAAAGTTTTAAATATGTCCAAGTGCTTCATGTGTTTTATTTCACTGTATTCCTTGCGTGTATATGTGCCTTCAAGTTGCCCATCAACTTATGCTGCCCCATTAATTTTGTAGGGTTTTCTTAGGCAAGGAATAAGGACCTTATCACATGGGGTCCCAAGCAGAAAGTATCCAAAGGCAATCCAAAGCTAATACGTTTTTTTTCCCGTGTGTTTACACATATCCAAAGGCAATTCAAAGCTAATACATTTTCCCCCATGTGTTTACACATATCCAAAGGCAATCCAAAGCTAATACGTTTTTCCCCCCGTGATCTGAAGTGAAAGGGGATCTTTTGACATTCGGTTTTTAGGGGAAGTAAAAGGGAGCTTTCGGAAACATTGAGCAATGGCCTCCTCCTCCGCCAGCCTTCCCTGGCCAGCTCCGCAACTCAGGGAGCGCCAGCACCCTCACCCTCCTCCTCCTCTTCCTCCTCCTCTTCCTCCTCCTCAGGTGAGAGCTGGCTCTCCCGAGCGAGAGGCGCCTCCTGGGTGTCTGGCTTTCTCTCCTCTGGAGGTCACTGATCCTCCTTCCCAGCCTTCCCTGCCAGAGCGGATCCGGGTGGGAAAGAGGCTCCTCCTCCGCTCACTCCGGCTTCTCCTCTGCCAATGAAGGACGGTGAGTGAGGCGCTGGGAGGGCAGAGATCCCACGGTTGCAGGGCTGGCTGGCCAGGCGTCCTCCTTTTCCAGGACGAGTCCAGAGACTACCCCGAGCATCTTGTAGCGCCTTTGCCGAGGCAGAGGCAGAGGCAGAGGAATGCAGTTTCGGTATAGAACTGCATTTATTCTTACTTCGGTTAGTTTTCGCTTACTTTTCGCTTCGTGGCCAGCGTTTGATAAGGTCCTAAGAGATGGTTTTGCCAGTACCAAACAACTTTATAAGTAAACCAACAATATCATCCCCTGAATCACAGGTGTGGAGCATAAAGCTTGAGACTATGGCTTGCCTAAGGCCATGTGTTATTTCTTGGCAATGATCTGAAATGGAGTTTTTCTTATTTGTAGTTCAAAGTCTTAGCCAGGATGACACACAGCTTTGGATCTGGGCTGCTCAAGAACTGAGCTGCAAGCCAAAGAGTACCTGATTTTGACAACATTCAAAAGCTCAGTTTCTATCACAAACTCAATTATGTGCCCATCAACAAGCCAGCAAAAAACTGTGACATTACATAACTTGATCCTTGAGGGACAGAAGTATGTGGGATGAATTTGGTGATTGGTGGAGAAGCAAGATAGTTGGAATGAGGAGGATGAGAGTCAGGAAAGATTATGGCTTGGATTGAGAGAGTTACAATGAGGACAAGTGTGGGTCCTGAAGAGTGAGATTATGTGAAGGTGGACTCTGCAATGCATTAAGATTTATTTGTTTTATGGTTGTTAAATAAAATGAAACCCACTGGGTGACCCTGGGCAAGTCACATACTCTTAGTCTCAGAGGAAGGCACTGGCAAACCTCCTCTGAATACCATATTTTCCAGCGTTAGAAGAGGGGTTTTCCTATACGGCGAGTATATCCCAAACTCTATATTTTAACTGGAAAAGTTGGGGGTCGTCTTATATGCCCAGTCGTCTTATACGCCAGAAAATATGGTAAATCTTGCCAAGAAAATCCCATGATATGGCAGCCTTAGGGTCACCATATGTCAGAAATGATTTGAAGGCACACAACAACAACAAGAACAAAAACAAAATAGATAAAGTGAAGAAATGGCCTCAAGTGATATTTGCTGTGGGGTAGCAGCGGCAACTGCACAACTGTTCTTTCTGAGTCCTGTCGTCATTCCTTTTTGTTGAAAACTAAGATTATCACACTACCTTTAAAAAGCATCAAAAAGAGACTTTACTTCTCCCGAAATGAATTAAAATTCAGGCTGCATTTGGATACTATCACATGGATTATCCCAAAAAAAAAAAAAAACCCATCCAGATGCAGCCCGAATTCAGCCAGGCTGACTTAACTCACTCTGGCGGCCATTTTTCAAAGTCAGAATGTTTTAAATACATTTTCAAGGTAGTGTGATAATCTCCTGTGTGAAAATCTCCTAAGGTGCATGTTTCACAACCTGTCCTGAACCCTGTAAAGTAGCCTCGTTGTTGAATAATTTTTACTTCAACACTGATAATGGGGCTAGTTTAATCTGCTAACCTAGACAGGTTCTGCACATGTAGTGGAAAGATGCCATCTTGGGCTTTGCCTTATTTTGGAATTGCACTCAGGGGCATCACTAAGGGGATGCGAGCTGCACCAGCTGACACCCTAAAGGGGGCTCTCCAAACATCTGCCTTTGGGCAGAAATGGGTTGTAGCATTCACCTGCATCCCTGTAAAACACTGGAGTTCAACGGAAGAGATGGGCCGAGTGGGGTGAAGCTCAGCGGGAGGAGAAAGGAAAGGCCTTGGAGGGTTTTTAAAATTATTTTTTATTTTTTAAATTCTTTGAAAAATTTCTTTAAAAACATCACGTCCTAACCAAATTTTCATCTTATCCACATGAAGCCATGTACATGTAAATACACTGAGGTGGCACGTGTGATTTTGTAATGTAACGGCATAATTTCAGTTTTGCTAGTTGTTTATGTTGCAACTAGCAACTGTGCTAAATGTTTATGTCACTATTTTGCTAATTATTTATGTCACAGCTAGCAAATTAGCACAACTAGCCTTTACATTCAGTGCCATACACGAATTACCCTTTATGAGCAACATTAGTACAAAAAACATTACGAAGGACTCTGTATGGTGTGGTATGGGAAGAAGTCAATGGGGCATGGGGGGACACCATGAATTACCGCACCAGGTGATGCCAACCCTAGTGATGCCACTGCCTGCACTGACTGTATGGACTGAATCTGTACCGCTAAGTAACAGAGCTTGGTCGTGTTGGTTTTGGACTACAATTCCCAGAATCCTCAGCTACCATCCATTTCAGCTGGAGGTTCTGGGAGCTGTAGTCAAAATGGAGCCAAAGAACATGGCATGAATACTGCAGAGACATATAGCCGTTGGAGGACCAGTCCGGTACCCTTTTGCTGTGCCTTGCACTCCGTTTGAGTCTTTGCCCTGCTTTTTCCTGCAGAAAAGATCCTTGCTTCACCCTGCTCTCTGTCCCTCCTCCTCCCCCTTCCATTTGTTTCAATGAACAGCCCTTTTATCTAGTCTGTAGGTACAAATGAAGCTGTCCAGTTTGATCAGGCCCTTGATATGACAGGTTGAGGGAGTCGGAGGCCCCTCGAACAGAGCAGCCTTGTCTGTCAGGGCCAGCCTGACACTCCCCATAATAACCAGATTGATGAGGTTCTGAAAGTCAGGCCCGGCGCATTTTCAAGCTCTATTTTGGGTGAAAACACTTCTTGAAAGATCTTGAAAGGAGTTGGCAGTTTAGTAGTTCGAATGATTAATGAGTGCTGGCTCCGCTGGGTAGATTTTGTCGGCCGTGCCAGCAGTGGCAATGGGCCTGTTCCAGCAAGCCAGAACATGTTGCTCCCTCTCTACCCACCCACCCCTAAAAATCCCAAATAACTCTCTCTGCTCTTATCCCCCCCAACCCCATTCCACCCCACCCCTGTGTTTTCCCGGAAATGACACTAAGGCGACAGGCTCCACATATGGAACAAGTTAAATATAAATTACTGCTGAAAGAGGCCTTGCCATGCTGAGCTGAAAGTTAGTTAAAAAGATGTTTATGGATTCGGGAGAACATGGGCCTGCATATGTAGAATGTATTTAAAGATGATAAATATGATTCGGTAAAGTCAAGTTTTTTCTCCCCCCAGGCACCAAGAGAAACCTACACAGGCCTTGCTTAGATCTCTGAAACTGCAGCACCATAAATTTGGGGAGACAAGCTGGACGGAACTTGGCTCTTCTGTGTCTACCGCTTAGCAAGCTTAACTTTATTTATGGACTTCGGAGAAGGCAAACAAAACGGATTCACCGGCAGATCTATCCCAGTGCCATCAATCCCAAGGTCTGTTCAGTTCAGCAACTACCCATCAGCGCCTGTTCTTGGGTTGTTGTTTTTTTACGTTTCCATTGGGCTACTGTGTCTCATATACTCAGGCTGCACTCCTTCCAAATCTCCTGATTTGGATGGGACAATCTCAATTCATCCTCTCTCGTCCCATTTTCTCATCTGAAGGCAGAAGGCCATCACGAGGCTCCCCATGTGGCCTACCTCTCTCTTCACACATTTTGCTGCCACTGCCTAACATGTGTCACCTTGGACAACTACTTCTATAGCCTCCAACTGTCCTGATCTGGTAGAAACAGTCCCTATTAATCCTCTGTCTTCCCACTTTTTCAGCTGCTTTTAAAATGTCCCAGTTTCTTCTCTCTTCCTCCTACTTTCACCTTCTGTGCTCAATTTACTTCAATTGCTGCAAACTGAGTTCAAAGCGCAAATGTAGTTTATCACATGTCATTTAATGCGACTTATCGCAGTCACATTAAATTCTGAAACCAGATCTTATCACACGCACAGGAGCCAGGCAAGTGCAACCCAGCTGCATCCCAGACCCCAGCCGCAGTTAGCTGGCATCTTTTGAAAATTGAGAGTTTTCCATTTTTGAAAAAATGCTGGCTAAGCATGCCTGGGGTCTGGGACACAACCAGGTTGCACTCACCTGGCTCCTGGTGCATGTGATAAGATCTGGTTTCAGAATTTAATGTAACTGTAGTAAGTCATGTTAAATGAAATGAAATAAATGCCATAGTTTGGCTCTTCTGTGTCTACCGCTAAGCAGTCGACTCAGCAGTGGGGAAAGGAAAGAAGGGAGTGGAATCTTACCCTTCCCAGTGGGCTCAGGCAAAAGCAAACTGTTCCATCCTCTCCTGCTTGGGTGTTCTTCTTCTCATTAATAAATTTTGCCATCTTGGTCATGCTCTGATGTTGCTTGTTCACATATGTCCCAGTTTTTAACTGTTGAATGTTGGACCTTATAATTAAGCAGAGTGGAGCAACCACTTTTCTTATGGAAATGATAGATGAACATTTGGAAAACAAGAAGTGGAAGATTGCTAACTTATATGACCACTGCAGCAAGACTCCTCTATGCTTAAAGATGGATGGATGCAATGATACCAACAATTGAAAATTGTTAGAGGCATTTATGAAAGACTTGAAGGATTTTGAAAGCCCTTAATTGTTTTCTTGCAGAAAAGAAGGAAATGATATGATAATAGTAGATTTTGATCATTAGTAGGTTTGGATTAGTAGAAGTGTATGAAATATAATTTAACTGAAGAAGTTAGACTTTATATATTCAGATTTATAGCCAACAGAGAAGAAAGCTCAAAGTCATAATTTCATTTTTCCTGTATTGTTTCTTGCTGTTTTATGTTCTCTTTCTCATTTTTCTTTTTCTTTTTATGTTTTGTGTATATGTCTATGCCATTGTAGCTTTTCGTGTATCTGCATTTTTTTAATAAATATATATATATTTAAATGCATTATTGTCTCTTCTAATGAGTCATCGCTTCTCATGACATATCAGTTTTATCATCTTGGATTCTAGGGAGAGTTCAGGCTTGATTTGCTCTTGGATCCATTTATTTGTAAATGGACGAACATATGGCTTGTGCCAGACATGCAGAGGGTAGTACAATGATTTGTAGTATACTGCAAGGATTTCTGACTCTTTATTTTTTAAATACAGCAACAAGAAAATAACTCTCATTCTTGCCCTAAATTATATTGTTGAAATGAAGAGAGTTTCTATCCAAGAAAATGGTGGGGTGAATGTAAGATTCTTCCATTCTGGTAATAAATAAATATATAAATAAATTTCTGAGTTCCGAGTTTTTTATTCTAAGGGCCTTTGCAGACTGCCAGAAAAAGTGCAAATTGAGTCCACTTTAAGGGTTAGAGTTAGGGCTAGGGAATCATGAGAACTGTAGTTTATTGTGGCACCAGAGCTCTCTGACAGAGAAGGCTCAATGTCTCAGGAAAAAAAACAGTTCCCATGATTCCCTAACGCTAAGCCTAAAAGTGGACTCAATATGCACTATTTCTGGCAGTTTGCAACTCCCCTAAATGTCTTTTCTGCAAATGTCTTTTGTGCTAGTCTCTGGCTGGTGGATCTGGGGTCCGAAGGTAAATTGCCAAGAAGATAATTCAAACCTGATATCTATCCACTCCCGATCTGTACTTGATTGACAATGGCTCTCCAGTGTTTCAGATAGAAATCTTTCCAGCCTTATCTGGATATTCAAATCCAGTCCTGGACTGACTCTGGGACCTTCTGGTGGCAAAAGTATGCTCTGCCCCAGAGCTACAGCTCTTGCCTGCTGAATGCTTGCGTGAGAGCTTGCTTTTACTGCCTCATGCACGCATGTGCTGAAAGGCCACAGTGAGTCCCTCGAACATGAATCCAGGTCAAATCTTGTTCTTTCCATGTCAGCAAATATTTCTGTCCTTCCCTTTTCTTTAGATAGATTTTTATTTTATTTTATTTT
Source organism: Phrynosoma blainvillii (assembly GCA_026167975.1). Classification (NCBI taxonomy): domain Eukaryota; kingdom Metazoa; phylum Chordata; class Lepidosauria; order Squamata; family Phrynosomatidae; genus Phrynosoma; species Phrynosoma blainvillii. The sequence goes on along the minus strand of JANUYF010000006.1, from coordinate 9,330,379 downwards.
ATTTTTTATTTTTTGCACTCTTTGACGGAGTCAGAGAGTGGCTCCTCTTTTCTTCAAATGGCCGGTGCAAGTTTTGGGGCCTGCCATCTTCATCTCCTAACACCTGGGCTCTCACACGACCTGACCGCAGATCTGTCATTGGAGAGAGATTCTTTCCACTGACCTGCTGAAAGGGAAACATCCAAAGAAATGCTTTCTCTATGCAAGCACGTGCAGGCATGTAGAGATCAAGCAAAGTCTGCCTTGCCTTTGATCTGCATCCAGGCCCCATTAGTCATCTTCATCAGGACCTTTCTCCAGCCTAGTGCTTCAGAGCTGCAGGGAGTGCCCAAAGAAGAAAGGCTGTTTCCCCCACTGCCTCCATGCCAAGCAGCTTATATTCTTTCATTCATTCATTCACTCATGTCTGGATTTCTACTTGAATCTGCTCAGCCATTACCAGCCTGATCTATGGCTCACAGGGAGGGATATTGTTCATTGTCTCCAGAGGGGATTGCCGATTGGGGCAGGATTTAAAAGAACTGAGAAAAATCTGCTAGAACAGGTCAGGTATGTGAGATGAGGTATGCTTTTCTGATCTTTAATTAAAGCAATTTGTTCTGCCTTGGCAAGTGGAACAATGAAGCATCCCTAGCTATATTTCACATTCATGGCAGACTGGTGAAGTGGCCACTTTTACATCACCAAGAAAGAAGAACTGCATTGCCCCTACCACGTCTCACACACACACACACAAATTAAACAAATATATGTACAAGCCTGAAGCCTTAATCAGGACTTACAGCATGCTCAAACTTGTTGCATATCCCAGTAGACCAATCTGCTCTAGCCAGCATTAAGACCACATTTGGAATAATCTGTAGCTGGCACCATAGTTCAGGAAGGGTGTTGACATGTTGGAAGGGATCAGAGCAAAGCTACAAGGATGATAACAGACTAGAAGCAAATCCTATGATGAAAGGTGAAAGGAAATTGATATATACAGTCTGGGGGAGGGAGATCAAGAGAAGGTATGCTGACAGTCTTCCAATTTTCCAAAGAAGGCTCAAAGAAAGATAGAAGGCACAGCTGTCCATCACCCTTCCCACCAAAGATATGTCACAAGTACAGTTTGGATAGAACTAGTTGCAAACAACTACTTACTGATAATTAATTCCTTTGTATTGATTAATACACAATTAGAGTGCATTGCAGCTTAATGAGGGATAGCGCCTTTATTTTTATTTTTCGTAATACCGTCCTCATAAGATTTCCAACATGCAAGAACTACTGCACCACAACAAGGATTCTAGTTACCTCAAAACATTAAGATAATACATTTGCTTCCATTAACTTGTGCCAACTTTGCTGACATAGAAACTGCCCAATTTGTCCATGCTTCTTTTTTATTGTTGTTATTTGCCATCAAGTCAACTCTGACATATGGCGACCCTATAAATGGGAGACCTCCAAGATCCCCAGTCATCAATTGCCCTGCTGAGGTCTTGCAAACTCAGGAGGGCCATAACATCCTTGTTTGAATCAATTCATCTGTAGTGCAGTCTTCCTCTTATCCTATTGCCCTCCACTTTACCAAGTATTGTCTTTTCCAATGGGTCACATCATCACAAGATACATCCTAAATAGGACAGCCTCAGTTAGGATACATCCTAAATAGGACAGCCTCTGCAGTGTTTGAGTTTTCAGAAAAGCAATGAGCAATTCTCTCCTCTCAGTGGAATGTAGAGAGACCATTAACAGTAAATCCCAGCAAGATGAAAACTAGTACAGTCAGCACTCCATATCCACAGATTCAGCCATTCATGGCTTGAAAATATATTTTTAAAAAATATATAAATTCTAAAAAGTAAACCTTGATTATATGCGCACAATTTTACTATTACATTGTATATAATGGGACTTCAGCATCCATGGATTTTGGTATCCACTGTGGGTCCTGGAACCAAACCCCAGCGGATACCAAGGACCTACTGTATTTGGACACCTCTCATCTTCAATGAACCTGTCGTATCCACTTTCCAACAGCAGAACACACACACGTGCACGCGCACGCACACACATAAAACTACACTATATTTTTAGACTTGTTTCTTCCCCTTTCCCATAATTTGGGTACCATCCTATGTGATGAAGAGTTCTGAAGAGCTCAGAAGTTTGTGCACTAGGTTTGTAGCATATCAGTGGTCATAACTACTCAACTTTAGATTTTTGATTTTGCTTATGGACCACACAGCTGTTTTTCAAAAATAAATACTTTTGTTGCATAACCAAAACGTTTTAGTTATCTTTATAAGGAAGAGATGCAGCCTAGCCCATGGTGGAGAAGGAATCTCACATAGTTCACTTGTGCTATTGGCGCATGCTGTGTTTCAAGCTTGTTTTCTGCTGCTCCAGAGACTAAGGACGTTTTCACACTGGGCAAAAGGAGGACGCTAGCCGGCCTCCCGCCGGCCTCGCTCCGGCGCCATTTCCCGTGTGTTCACACACACGCGGCGGCAAACCCCGCCCCTTCCGGTGTCATCCCTGCGTCCGGCCGGCTTTTGGCTCCGTGTGTTCAAACACACGGAGCCCTAAGTCCGGCGTCACTCCGGACGAACCAAAGATAACTCCGGCTGAAGCGGCATAAAGGTAATTCCGGCTGTCCAACCGGAATTAGCCTTTCGGCGGCGGAGCCATTCCGGAATCGGCGGCACGACCCGTTCCGGAATGGCTCCAGCCGGCTTTAGGAGGACAATGTGAAAACGTCCTAGGACTCAAATTACAAGAAAAGAGATTCTACCTAAATATAAGTAAGGGAAAACTTGTTACTCTAAGAGCTGTTCGGCAGTGAAATGGACTACCTCAAAGGGTGGTGGACTCTCCATCTTTGGAGATCTTTAAACAGAGGTTGGATTGGCATCTTTCAGGAGTGCTTTAATTGTTGTGTACATGGCAGGGGGGTTGGAAAAAGAGTTTGTCTTATATTACAAGGCAGCAGTTTGTACAATTCAAATGTTTAGTAACTGAAAAAGAACTTGTTGGTTACTTTGGAGAAAAACAGAGGAAGTAAATTGTTACTGTTAAAATAAACATAATTGTAACTAATGCCTTTTGGCCTTGAAACTGTGACTGTGATGGGTTACTTTTAAAAGTAACATTCTGAGCTTTGAGCTTGTAAGCATTCAGATTACTTTTTTCTTTTTTAAAAAAACTAACTGAACTGTCCATGTGTTGTCATATTCACACATTGGGAGCTGTGTGGAGTAACACCATGAGGAACTGGCTTCTATGAAGCCGGGTGTGTGCCATAATAGGTGGACATAAAGTAGAAAACAAAGTCACCCATGCTAGTGTGCTCAAGAAAGCAGTACTAGAGCCATCCCATGAGAAAGCAGGTTTTTAGTTTGATGAGAACCTGGGCTGCTTTGGCCGAGAATACGAAATGCCAATCTAGCCTATACTGTCAATACCAGGATTCCATAGGACAGAACCAGGACAATTAAAGTGGATTTTTTGTTGTTAAACTGCCTTTGAGTTGTCCTTGGCTGCTAATCCTGTGAATGAGACATCTCCAAGATCCTCTATCCTCAACCGCTCTTCTCAAGTCCTGCAGATTCAGGCCCATGGCCTCCCTGGTCAAGTCTAACCATCTGGCATGTGGTCTTCCTCTCTTTCTACTGCCTTCCACCTTTCCTAGCATTATTGTCTTTTCTAATGAGTTATTCCTTTTCATGATGTGGCCAAAGTGAGGCAGCCTCAATTTAATCATCTTGCCTTCCAGGGAGAGTTCAGGCTTGATCTATCCTAGGACCCATTTATTTGTCTTTCTGGCCATTCATGGTACCCTTAACATTCTTCTCCAACACATCTCAAATGAGTTGATTTTCTTTCTATCTGCTTTCTTCACTGTCCAGTATTCACATCTGTGCATGGGGATAAAGAATACAATGGACTGGATGATTTTAAGTTTTGTGTTCAGTTGTATATTTTTGTACTTTATGATCTTGTCTAGTTCTTTCTTGATCTCCATTCTGATCTACAATTGATCCAACATCTGAGAAATCTTTAACTATTTTGATTTCCTCATTATCTGAATGTGGCCCATATCAAGTGACATAAGGAACATGCTCACCTACATATCACAGGTGAAAACTGAGATATATGTGACCAAGCAACATAAGAGTGTGGCCAAATGGGAAAGGTTATTAGTATGGTACAACGCACAAGCGAGGATAGGCTGCAACAGTTTGATTTTTCCAGATCCTACTGGGAAAGGCAAGATTTATTATTTATTTCATTTCTGTTCCCTCCTCTCCTCCATGTTTATTAATTGAATACATACTACTGCACATGGAACACAATTTGCAGCAACTGAAATAAGTTGGGGAGGAAGAGAGAAAGTGGGAGGAGGAGAAAGAAAATGGGACATTTTTAAAGCAGCTGAGAAAGTGGGATAAATGAGAATTCATTAGGACTGTCCCTGCCAAATTGGGACAGTTGGAAAGTATAAAAGAACCAACAGAAAGCCCTGTTAACCCTGTGGCCAGTGTTCCCAGCATAATCATTCAGCCTGACCAATTTGTCCATGGAGAAAACTGAAGAATAGTGCCTGTCCGCCTTGGCACTATTCATGACTATGGGCCTTTGCAGACTGCCAGAAATAGTGCAAATTGAGTCCACTTTAACTGCCCTGACTCAGTGCTAGGGAATCATGGGAACTGTAGTTTATTGTGGCACCAGAGCTCTCTGACAGAGAAGGCTCAATGTTCCAGAAAAAACTACAATTCCCATGATTCCCTAGCGCTGAGCCAGGGCAGCTCAAGTGGACTCAATTTGCACTATTTCTAGCAGTCTGCAAAGGCCTTTAGTCTCCTGTCTTTGACCTTTCTGGATCATGATAATAGGAGCTGGCAGGGGATGAATAAAATATCTTTGCCACTTGACTCCATTCTCTAGTCTGTTTTATTTGAATGGTTGTGTGTGTGTGTGTGTGTTCTCCAGTAGACCATCTCCTTTGAATATTGCTAAATAAAGCAAATATTACAAAGGTACCTTAAGTGGCCTGTACTATCTTGTGTGTGCACATGTATGTGCCTTCAAGTCGCCTGCCAACCTCTGGTGACCTTATGAATTTCTAAGGGTTTTCTTAGGCAAGAAATGTACAGAAGGCTTCCCTTCTGTTAAAAACAATCCAATTTTTGATCCATATTATTTTCCATGCACTCCCTCAGTTCGCTATCCCTGTAGCCTTTACTCCTAAATGCTACATATATTTCTAGTAACAGAGAAATACACTGTTGGGGGGGGGGGGGAATAAATGCAGCGTATTTAGAAAATGAAAATGTAAGCAGAATTAAGTAAATAATGGGGAAATTTTGAACTTTGAACACTGTCCTCCAAATTTCATTTGCATTCTAATTCATGCTTCATGTTTTCTACTTTGTATTTCTTTTTTCATACATGCATAAGTTTAGAGTTCCTATGAGCAGCAGCCCACATACCAATCCCACACATTAACTGCAATTTCCCATTGTCATCGTCATCGTCATCGTCATCCTATAAAGTGTCTACAGTTTCCTGAAAGCAAAATCTCTCCAACATATCATAGATGAAAATTGGCCCATTCCACTGCTGCCTTTCCTTTCCTCCCTTCTGAGTTAACTGAGTATAAATTACTTCTTCACTTTAAACCCAGTTTACAGCAATTGAGGTCAGCTGAGGACAAAGAGAGCCAGAATGGTGTAGTGGTTTGAACACCAGACTGTGACTCTGGAGACCAGGGTTTGAATCCCAGCTTGGCCATAGAAGCCCATTGGGTGATTTGGGCAAGTTACACTCTCTCGTCCTCAGAGGAAAGCAAAGGGAAAACCCCTCTGAACAAATCTTGCCAAGAAAACCCCATAAGTTGGAAAGGACTTGTAGACACACAACAGCAACAGCAACCATCCATATTGCACCACATTCTACCCACTTATCCTTGGCATGCTGGGAAACCCAGTACATATTTCCTGCAGAGTCTGGTCTGATCCCTTTTGTCATTGCGGATAGAAAGCATTTGAAGGAGGTGAGGGCCTTGTCCCTGGGCTCTTTCCTTGCTTTTCCCCAGACAGCTGAACCTCTTTGGAGTGACTGGCCCTGTCAGGATTGTCAGCGTGTGATTAATGACCAACAACCTTGAAATTGCCCTCATTGCCACTTTGGGTATTGTTTGGCCTGATGCTTAATGAGTCTGGACATACTTTTGCAAAGCTCTTTACTGAGACAGCTGTTTAGTCTCATGGCTTTATCTGCTGATAGACTGGGGTTGGGGGACAAGCCTATCAGCGCATGAAAATGAGTCCCTGCCTGGAGGAACATGCAATCTTATATTCAGACAAGGAAGACAGCAAAAGGAGATGAACATGTGAGTAGCAATGGGTGGAACAGGTATTTCTTTCCACGTAATGCAATTCTTTTTTTCACTTAAAAAAAAAAAAAAAAGCAAAGGAGAGTCCACAGATCTGAGGTCTGCCCATTCCAGAGTTAAAATGTCATAGAAGCGAAATTGGGCATGACACGGTTGCATGTGTAATTAGGAAAGGAACTTTTCTTAAAACAATTGCAAAAAGGAGTTAGTTGCCATCGTAGTTACAGTTTTTAAAAAGGCGTTGATTTCCCATTTCTCAAAGGGAACACACATAGGAGTTTAATAATAATAATAATAATAATAATAATAATAATAATAATAATAAATTTATTTATATACCTCCCAATGGTAACCCAATCCGGGCGGTTTACAGCATAAACACAAATTACAATAAACAAGATATCTCTCCCCCCCCCTTAAAACATTATTAAACAATAGCATAATTAAAATCCCATTAACAAATTAACAAGAAAATCATAAGAATTAAAATAACTAAAACCATACCACATTACTCCCTAGTTAGATTACAAGGGGAACCAGGGTTCAAATAGTGTTGCAGAGGGAAGAGGGGACAGCCCGGGGCCGGGGAATTTTTATCACATGGGGCCCACATTCGTCACCATCCCATCATTAAAGCATGATTAAAGCATCCCATGATTAAACCGCTAATGTCGTGTAATAACGCAAATGATTTCCCCACTCATTGAGAATTAACACATAATAATGCAATAATAATAAGATAATAACGAGAGCAAGCTGGAGACATCCCATTAATAATATGAAATGTTATTCTTGTGCATAGGGATGCGGTGGCTCAAGTGGTTAAGACGCTGGCTCTGTTAACTACAAGATCAGCAGGTCAGCAGTTCATGGTCCAAGTGCTGCATAATGGGGTGAGCGCCTGTCATTAGTCCCAACTTCTGCCAACCTAGCAGTTTGAAAGCATGCCAATCCAAATAAATAAATAGGTACCACTTCAGGGGGAAGGTAAACAGCATTCTGTGCAGTCATGGTGGCCACATGATCACAGTAGTCTCTGACAATGCTGCCTCTTTGGCTGAGAAACAGAGATGAGCATCACCCCCTACAGTCGGATACGGCTTGACAACCTTGTCAATAGGGAATACCTTTACCTTTATTCTCGCTCATGCGCAGAGGTAGACATGACAGTTGCATCACAGGAAGGGCACTGAAGAGCCATGGCACCGGCTCTTAGGGCGGCCTTTTGCTGCCCCTAAAAGGAGAGACATTTTGCTGCTCTTTTCGGGGCAGCAAAAGGGAGGATTGGGGCCGCGGCATGGGGTTGCCATGGCCCCCGTCCGCCGCTTTCCAGGGCAGCTCTGTGCCGCCCCAAACGTCCGGTCTGCATCAGCCCTTACTCTTTTAACTCATCCTAAGGGGGTTTTGTTGGTTAAATTTTCTTTTGTTGCATTGTTTTTTCATTGGTTGTACATTGTTTTTTTATGTTACATTGGCAGCATCTCACTGAGAAATGAACAATGTTGTAAAGAACCTTTCCCTATCTTCTTTACAAAAATACTACCTTTTTTCCTAATTCTCCAGAAGTATCCTCCTGCCACATGAGGAACACCAGAAAACATTACCAGAAAGATATAATCCACAGTATGGAAAAGAAAGGGCAGTGACCTTCTTGCCAGCCAGCAATGTCTGTCGCAACAGCACAGGAAGTAAACTCACCCCACTGAACCATGGGAAAACCAGCAACGCGATTAAAAAGAATGATTATCACGCAAATATATCAAATTTGGTTTTTACACCATGGCACGAATAAAGTGATATCGTGAATGCATTAATGCTAAAATCCCAAAAGTAAAAAGATGAGGGATAATGCCTCTTTCTCACCACTTTAATAGCGCATTTTATGCAACATCGTGTGAAATCGTTGTGCGTAATTGCGTGATTTTAGCGGGATTATCCCGGGATAATCCCTTTTAACCCCTCCCGATCTCCCCCAGTGTGATAAACCCCATAGATACTTTTATTTACTTTTAAAAAAATTCTGAATGCTAAAATCTATTACCTTGCAGTACGAATCACACTTTCCTTCAGTGCACTTTGTCTTTGCCTCGGTTCATGCAACAGAGGATAAGGCAGCACAGCAAGCAATTGAGCTATTTCATATTCTCCACCGCTTACTGAGGTCAAAAACCCAATAACTATAAAAATAAGTAAAAGTTACAGTTAAAGCAGAAAATGAGTGGAATCATCTGTCATTGGGTTACAATAACATAATTATACCTTTGGCTATGTCTATACTGGCTGGAAAACTCAGTGGCTTCTGGATTCTCAAGCGGTCAGACAATTGGCACCCAAAATCATTCTCCCCCGCCCCACAATGTAGCTTCGGTCCCGTTAAAACAAGCCAAACAAGCTAGAGACTGCTTGAAGATCCAGAGATTATTTTATTTTATTTTCACCAGCCTCTGCTTCTTTTAGGTTTTCCATTTTGATGGCCAGGCTTAGGGCTTACTAAGGGGGGGTTGCAGACTGCCAGAAATAGTGCAAATTGAGTCCACTTTTAGGGTTAGGGTTAGGGTTAGGGAATCATGGGAACTGTATTTTATTGCGGCACCAGAGCTCTCTGACAGAGAAGGCTCAATGTATCAGGAAAAAAAACAATTCCCATGATTCCCTAGCACTAATCCTAACCCTAAAAGTGGACTCAATTTGCACTATTTCTGGCAGTCTGCAACCCCCCTTAGATGGTGAAAATAATCCAAGTAAAATCTGGGTTGAACCTTTGTTGTCCACACACATTTCAAATGCATCCGGTAAATTTGGAAGTGCAAAATAACCCACTTAACCCAGGATAATCGATGTTGGGGGGGTTATCTGAGTTTTTCTAAAAGATTCGCATTCTCAGCTGTGTGAATAACTGATGTAAATACACCTCCGATAAACCAGGATAAAACTCTGCATGCCTTGAACGTGCTTTGAATACATTCACATCATAGACCCCATCATTATTCGAGTGCTGGCACGTGTGAACAACTGAACTCACAGAGATGTGCACAGATGTGGTTACATAGTGTGAACAACAAACCTGGAATGTGTGAGTGAGATTATTTGCATAGTTGTGCCAAAAAACAAACAAACATCTGAATGACCCCTTGGAAATCTATGTTTTTTAAACATGCTAAGGGTGGCTGATGAGGCAGGCATATCTGCTCTCCTTTTTCTCTCTTTTGCTGATCACATAGCTTGGTAAGGGATTCAGAAAGCAGGTGCTGAAGGCTGTTTTTGTAAGCAGGAAAGATAAACGGTAAAGGTATTTCCCGTTGACAAGGTTGTCAAGTCGTGTCCAACCATAGGGAGCGGTGCTCATCTCCATTACTAAGCCGAAGAGCCAGCTTTGTCAGAGACTACTCTGTGATCATATGGCCAGCATGACTGCACAGAACGCTGTTTACCTTCCCACCAAAGTGGTACCTATTTATCTACTTGCATTTGCATGCTTTCAAATTGCTAGGCTGGCAGAAGCTGGGACTAGTGATAGGAGCTCACCCTATCATGCAGCACCTGGGCCTCGAACTGTCAACCTGCCAGTTTTGCAATCAACAGAGTCAGCATCTTAACCACTTGAGCAGGAAAACACAGCTAAAAATACAGTTGAATTCCACTTTTCCCCAACTTAAGTTATGTTTATTTCATTGCTTACTGCAAACACAATGCTGTAATACAGCAGTGAAAGTCTTTGGGGCTGTACATACCGGCCACAAGGGCCAGCCTGGGGGTGGAGTCGGGGGGTGGCGACCGCATGCCGGCCACCCTTACTCTTCCCTGATGTCGTCCTCACACCATCCAGACAAACAGATGACGGGCAGCATCAGGGTGCTGCCCTTGGCATAATGTTCATACATGCTGTGCCAAAGGAATACTGAAAAGCTGCTGCTGCCATGGCAAGGGAAGCTTTTTGCCACTATAAAAAGGAGTGGCATTTGCCAGCTCTTTTTAGAGTGGCAAAGTACCGGATCAGGGCTGCAGTGTGCAGTTGCTGCATCCCCAATCCGCCAAGGAAAGGAGCAATGGGATGCCACCCCTTATGGGCCATCTGTTGAGCCCCTAAATTTCTCTTTCCCTCCTTCTCCATCCTCCCAGTGTCTATGCTGCTAAAAATGTCCAGCTAGACAGGAAAAGAAAAAAAAATGGAGGGCTGGGTAGGCCTAAAAAGACTTTGTAAAAAGGAGCTTCTTTATCAGAGGCTTTGCTAACTGAGGTTTGCCTGTATAGAGAAACAGACAAAATAAGACGGCTGATTGTGTGTTCATTCTGTGAACAGAACTGTGGAATAGGCCTTTGGTCTGATCCAGCAAATCTCTTCTTATGTTCTCATAAGACCAGCTGCTCAATCCATGGGGTTGGACTGGTTAGCACCAAATATTTGCTTCCAGCTGCATTCCTTTACCCCCAAGTCGCATTTTCCAGCAGCATGTTGAATGCAGCCATCTAATAAGGGCAGAGTTTATTACTGTATGATTTCCCTGTTAAAACAATATGATGAAACAAATGCAGTTGGAAATCTGGGGTGTATTTGTACTTTGGAGATTTATTGCTCTGGTGGCTTCCCGAGGGACATAGCCTTTCATTCTCTTCCTTATTAGAACATATCAGTTTGCAGAGTTGAAAGGGTTCTGGAGCTCTGATTTATTTGAAGAGAGAAGCTGGGGAAATGTAGCTTTCTCTTTTCCTGGCCTGGACCTTCTAGAATGTCCCAGCCAGGAAATGTTGTAATGCCTCTTCTATATTTGTTAATTCACTGAATTATTATTACATCTATTAAGGCTCTACCAAACTGACAAGGACCATTTCTCAGACATTTCACCCATCTGAAAATCAGCTGTTTTCTTTCGGTTATGTTTCAGAGCTGAGGTGCACAATCTTTTTGTGAAGAAGGACAATAGAAACAGTTGTCAATTTCCCTCCCCTGCCCACAAAAGTAAACCATGTTCTGAGAGCTTTTCTAAATTTGGAGAATAAGACCATCAGAGCAAATTCAGAGAAGTATGCCTTCATATACATTTGAATAATCTAAACCAGGGCTGAGGAATCTGTGGCCCTCAAATGTTGTTGAGCTCCATTTTTAGCAACCCTGGTAAGCTTGCACAAAGATGAGGCATGGCAGGCATTAAGCAGCATCTGGAGGGTGAAATGTTCGCCATCCAGGTCCAAGCTGAGACATTCACAACATTGCTTACAAAAGAATGCTGAAAAGTTCTTGGCCTGATCAAGAAAGGAATGATCTAGAGCCATGAAAGTTATCTTCTATTACATATATTCACCCTGACGTTCAATGCACTTGGTACATCATTTCTCAAGCTTCTTTAACCCTTCCCAAAAAAAGCTCTGTCGTCTCCTCAGTGAAATACTGCTCTGCTGCTGCTATCATCTCTGAATCATTCAAAAATTTCCTTCCTTTCAAACTCTTTTTAAGATATGGAAACAGGGAATAGTTAGATGGAGCAAGATCTGGTGAGTAGGATGGATTGTCTATGCACTCAAACCCCAAATTCTTCAAAATCTTCTTCTTGCCAGCCCTGTGACCAGGTGCATTGTCCTGCGAAAAGAGAACACCATCCTGCAACTTCCCCTGCCCTTTTTCTTTCAATGCCTCCTTTAATGGGTACAGCATGTTAGAGCAGTATTCTGCATTAACTGTTTGGCCCTTCTGAAGATATTCAGGTATCAAAATACCACCCTTTTCCCAATAAACTGTGGTCATGACCTTTCCTGATGGCTAAGTCTTGATTTTCTTTGGCCATGAAGAACTGAAATGCCACCACTGCAAAGAGTGTTGTTTGGTCTCCAGATCATAGTGATATAAACATGCTTCATCAACAGTGACAGGTCGATCCAAAAAATTATCACTAGATCTCTCTTATTGCTGCAAACTCAGAGGTATCCACTTGATTTGTTCCTGGTAAGTATTCGAACATTTTGGCAGCTACTTAGCTGACAGCTTGTCCTTACTGCTCCTGAATTGTAAACCCAATGATTCCAAGGATATCTATAGAAGTTTATCGCACCCCCCAAAAAAACAACTTACCCCTGCCAGGATAGAGTCGCTTACAGGATGCAACCGGGAATTATTGCATTAAAAATGCCTCTGATGCCACCAGGTGCCTGCATCCCAGATAAATCCTGGCTTCTAGCCACACTCGGCTGGCTGATTTGCAAACTCGGGAGCTTCCCGTGTTTGCAAATCGGCCAGCTGAGCGTGGCTGGGAGCCAGAATTTAGCTGGATTGCAGTCACCCAGCAGCATTGGTGGTATTTTTAATGCAATAATTCCCGATTGCATCCCTTTAGCAACACTATCCCGGAAGGGGTAAGTCACTGGGAGGGGGGGGGATAAATTCCATAATGTCTCAACAACTGTTTAAGATGAGATTTGCCAATCTCCCAAAACTGTGGCAGCATCTCTCAGCTTGTGTGTTCTTCCTCTTTTGTAACTTTTGCCATCTTAACCACACTCGATGTTGCTTGGCCACATGTGCCCTGGTTTCATCTGTGAATAGTTGGAGGGTATGTGATGCTTTTCCTCTTTTTATTGGAATGTAGAAATGGCAACCTTACCCAGAGACTGGATCAGTTACTTTAAGAAACTAGAAGTTCCAGAATCCACTTGGGATTCTGTAGTCCAGAATGTAGTTCAGAACATGATTTTTCCAAGCATTGATCCTACCTTGACATCTTAATGGAAATTTGGCATGTTTATCATTTTGCAGGCATGCCTTGCTGGCTGCAGCTTTCTTCTTTGTCTCAGTCCTGACTCATTTCTCATGTTGTGTGTGTGTTTTGTCTTGAGCCACACTGTAACTTTCAGTGGCCTGTGATTTAAGAACAGAGCCCTTTTTAACACACACACACATTTTCTAAGGCTGTGATAAATCCACACCACTAGGCTTCCCTGAGTCCAGAAATTACATGAGGGCTTTAGATGCCAAAGTAGAGCAAACACAGCTGCTTGGAATAAAGTCAGGAATCATGCTGGAAAACTCTTTTTATGCAATTCCAAACTAATCATTCCCGCTTTCTCTCAGTTTCCCACTCAACAGTCTGACAAGGAGAATTATACAGCTCTGAAAAGAGAACAAGAGCAGAACTGATGTTGGTGGTGCAGGTGGTGGCCATCTTTTCTAGTATCTGAGATTCATTTTCATGTTGTCTCCTGTGTGTAATGGGTTGGAATACAGTTAGCATGACAGATCTTGTTCAGAAAAAAAAAAATCTCCCTTTAATCTTTGGGAGTCAGCTAGCACAGCCCATGCTGTTAAGTGCAGATTGTAGCACCATACTGGATGGAAAGATTCATGTCTAAGGAGATAGGAATTATTATTATTATTATTATTATTATTATTATTATTATTTCTTACCCACCTCTCCCCATGGATTGAGGAACAAATCAACAATGCACATCAATTAAAACACATTAATTAAAACTTGCAGCAATTTAAATTGTAAAAGGACAAAGAAGCCATGCACATTTTAAAACAATCCATGTTTAAAATTCATCATCCAAATTCACAGTTTAAAAATCATCTGGATAAGCCTGCCAGAAGAGAGTAGTCTTCAGTGCTTTCTAAAAAATTGCATGGTGTGTTCAGCTGTCAAATTTCCTCCAGCAGGTCATTCCACAGTCTAGGGACAGCGAAAGAAAAAGTCCTCTGGCAGACATTTGCCCATCTAGTTGTGGCTGACTGGAGTAAATGTCCACCAGAGAACCTGAATGCCCTGAACGGATTGTACAGGAGGAGGCAAGCCTGTAGGTAACCTGAACCCAACGCCCATGTAGGGCTCTAAAGGTAATAACCAACATCCCTTGCAGCACGGTGGTTAAATGCCAGTACTGCAGCCACAAGGTTGTGAGTTCGATCCCAGGCAGGGCTCCAAGGTCCGCTCAGCCTTCCATCCTTTCGTAGATCGGTAAAATGAGTACCCATCTTGTTGGAAGCAATTGGCTTACAGATTGTAAACTGCTTAAAGAGTACTAGTTCACTGACAAGCAGTATTGCTATTACTATTGCTATTTCTACCTTGCTCAGGAACTAATTGGCAGCCAGTAGAGTGATTTTAGTATTGGAATAATATGATCACTCCTGGATGTCCCAGCAATCAATCTGGCTGCCATGCTTTGAACTAACTGAAGTTTTCGAACTCGGGACAGTGCATTGCAGAAAATGTTTCTCTTCCTCCCAGAATCTGGGAAGTCTATGTTAAAAGGAATTAGTTAATGTCATATTTCCAAGAACAAAAGTAGTTAGTTGCTTGTGTGGTTACAATTTTAATGTTTTTTGTTTGTTTGTTTGTTTGTTTGCTTACACACTTCTCCAAAGTAACTAAAATAGTTACCTGTAGAAATATCTAGTTACAAATAACTGCTTTGTGGTATAAAACACTTGTGGTACAAATACAAACCTGTCCGTCTCATTTTCATTTCAGTACCCAAAACAGAAGGACCTGAAAACCCTAAAAACTCCCGATCCTGTCTGATCCTGGAGATTAAACATGATCAGTCCTGAATGATACTTGGATGGGAGACATCCAATGAATACCCAGGGCTGTACGCTGTATTTCAGAGAAAGGAACTGGTAAAACCATCTGTGAGTATTCCTTGCCTATGAAAACCCTATGAAGTTCATGGGGTCACAATAAGTCGAAAGGCAACTTGAATGCTCACACACATACACCCAAACAGAGGCTTACATAACTTAGAGGCACCAGATCCCATCTATCCTTCAAAGCTAAGTAGAGTCAGGCCTGGATAATGCTTAGAAGGGGGACCAGCAAGGAATACCAGATAAAGCATGGGATATTTCAGAGGAAGGCAATGATAAACTGTAATGGTAGCAAACTACTTTTTTTCAAAATAATGTTCTTGATCATGCTTAACTGAGTGCAAACTATTTTTGCACTTTGAAATCAGGTTTCAGCAGCTGGAGTAAGCTGAGGACAAAGGCAGAAAGGAGGAGTGGGAGGAAGGGAAAATGAGGACAGTTTAAAAGCAGCTGGAAAAGTGGATCAGAGAGGATTAATTGAAACTGTCACTGCCAAACTGGGACAATGCAGGTTCCCCTCTAGAATCTGGCATATTCAGAGGCTATTCTGGGCTTTTCCTGTCCCCATTGGAAACATCAGGGATGTTTCACTCTGTCTTCTTACTGGGTTTACGTCTGCACAAATGATACTTCTCATATGAGAGATCCTTCTAAAGATGCTGGTCTATGGATGGACCAGCTGGTGGAATATTTCCAGCTCTTTTTCAAAGAGCTTAGGCTTCAGTGTCACTGTGGGATTTGTCGTGCTTGGGTCCTAGCGGAAGCCATCCTAGATGAGCCTTCTGTTTGGAGAGAGAAAGTGGGGTGAGTGGAGGGGGTAGGCCAATAGGTTTGCTGTGCGGGAATTTGCCCAGAGGCTTTTCCTTCACTTAATCTTCCAGACGCCAGCCCAGTGGACAGCTGCCAGGATGCCAGGTCATCTTGTCAGTAAATAAAAGGAGCAATGTTTCCAGTTCCAGATCCCATTTGTAAAGGGAAAATGATTAATGACATTAAGAAACCACACATTCATCCAGGGACAGAAAGTAGACTTGTCTCCAAAAAAACAAAAACAGCCTCCAAAAAACCCACCTTCAGGATGCATGAGAATTAGTGCTCAGGTCAGCTCCTGGGGGCCGGCTAAGGAAAGCTAATGGCAAACAGAATCCATCTATTATCTATTATTTATGATAGCCATTGGTTTAGAACAACACCAGCTTCTTTGGACTGTGGTAAAAAGGAGCAATGAAGTTGGGTGTTATCTCTGTATCGAGACCACCAGATACCCAAACTCAATCAAACGCTTCTAGCAGGTTCACTGGTATATGGTAAGTAGCATGGAGGACACACCTATGCCCTGAGGGAGCCCCCTGGCCAAAGGGTTAAAGAGGAGTCCCCCAGCAATACCTTCTGAGCTTGCCCCTCCAAAAAGAAATGAAGCCACTGTAAAATATGTGCCCAAATCCCACCCCAGCAAGACATCTTAAAAGGTAGCATGGTCAATTGTATCAAAAGCTGCTGAGAAGTCCAGAAAAAAACAGGAAAACACTCCCCTATCCATTTATCAGTATAGGACATCCACCGTGGCCCTGGGAGCAGGAATAGAGCTGGACTGCATTCAGGTGGCAAATTTGGCAGCTAAATCCTTACGATAATATCAGGATGCCACCTGATTTAAATTTTAAGCCAGAACAGGTAAATCGCTCTATTTAATGATGTGATAAGCTTCATACACACACTGTGTGGAAATGCATGTCCGATTTTGAATGGGATTCAAGAGGCTATTCCTATAATTCTATATAATTCCTATAAGTAATCCTATTTCTATAATTCCTTAACACATACATATCCCCTATAGAACTGCTGCTGTTGAGAAGGAAGGGAGGGGACCATAAGGACTACCTTTCACTTGCTGCAAACATTGTCTTTCCTCTGCCTCTCTTTCTCAGAGACAAGAGGCAGTCCATCCTGGATGATCATCTCCCCACACATACACTGTTAAATAGCCATAGCAGTGCCTCCGAAGGGCTTGGCAGCTGCCAAGGAAGAATCCAGAGCTACACGTACAGATTGTTTTTCACTTTGTGCATGCCATCTAGGATCTAAGCCCATGTATTTTACTGCAGAGAGCCATCTTGAGTGCCATTTGATTGAACTGACTTTTTAAAACAAAGGAAACAACCATTCAAAATGGTATCTTGTTGTTGTGTGCCTTCAAGTCATTTCCAACTTAAGGCAAACCTACCATAATGTTTTCTTGGCAAGATTTGTTCAGGGCCTTTGCCTTCCTCTGAGGCTGAAAAAAATCTGACTTGCCCAAGGTCACACAGTGGGTTTCTATGACCAAGCAGGGATTCAAACCTGGTCTCCAGAGTCATAGTCCATCACTCCTCATTACCACACATATGCTCAAACATGCTAAAACATGATGGGACCATATGACAGGACCATATCTGGGCCATGATCCTGACAAACACTCAAAGCACTACAACATGCTTGCCTAGATTTATTTATTTTTGCCTATTTCAACAAATCTGATAACCATGTAATCTGGGCAGACAGCAGGGTGGCCATGTGTCCTACTATATAGAAGACAGTCCTCTACTTGAAGAAACTGTCTAAGTCTGTTTTAAATTTTAAGAATGCTAAGAAGTGAGAGCACAGGCTTTGACATAATCTGTCAACAATTACTGAGCAGACGATAGATGGAGCAGCCACACAGATCATCTGGGGCTATTCATATTACACCATCACAGCATTATATTTCACTTTAACTGCCATAGCAATATCCCATGAAATCCTGGGATTGGCAGACTAGGGAGGCACATTTATAATTCTCAATCAAAGCATTCCAGTTTCTCACCAAACTACAAACCCCAGAATTCCCTAGGATGGAACAGCAGTGCTATAATTGTGTAGTATGAATGGGCCCCTGGGCATAGTCTTCCACAGTGTGATGAGATTATTGTATTTTTGTTTGAAATACAATAATTATGTCTGACCATGCATCTGTAGATATTCAGTAGCATATACATATTTTATGCATATTGGCATCCTTTAAGGAGATTACAGCACACAGCTTTTAAACAGCAATTACAGCCAGAAAAAAAGTTCCTTTGGGAATACGTATTGCACAACGATACCCCCAACCTGTAGCTGCTGTCTTCCTGAAGTGTGATTAGGCTGCCTCTTTTCATTGACAGGGGAAACCCATCAATGACCTCCTAGGCATGCTAGTCCTCAAGTGCCACTGCTAGGATAGTTATGACATTGGAAGTCAAATGGTGTCAGTGTCTCCTCCTCTCCCCCTGTACCCTCTTCCCCTCACTACTCCCAAGTAGGCTGGTTCCCTTGGTTATTCCCCCCCCCCTCCCGATTTCTTTTCTTTTGAACTTAAATCCCTGTAGCAGAGCTCCAGAAATGCTGAAAAAGTTAAAATTAAATATTTAAAAGTAAAAAAAAACTAAAAGTCATAATGGGTAGGGCAGGAAGATGTGGTTGAAGAGGAGTGAGAAAGAGAGTACAGAGGTGACGTCATGCAATTGTGAAGACAAGCGATAGTGGCTGTTCTGAAATTGGTATGTCTCCATTATTTTTTTTTAATAGACATGATTGCTATGAAAATGAGGCTCATGTAATAATATCCTTAGTCCTCCTTTTTGTGTGATATGGTTCATTTCCTCTTTTTTGGCAATACATAAGAGCAGTGCTGTCTCCAACCCCAGTGTCAGCTGGTGCGGGGCTGCGGCTTCCAGGGGCAGCAGCAAAAAGGTTGCATTGTCCCTTGTCCACTGCTGCTGCTGCAGGCCACTCTACTCATGGCAAGCCCTCTCCTTCATTGCTGTGGCATCCTTCGCCTCATGAGTAGAGCAGTGCCCTAGCAGCAACATCAGGAGAGATGTGTTCCCCCCTTTCCTTTGCTGCCGTGACATTGTTCTCCTCATGAGTAGAGCAGTGCCACAGCATCGAGGTCAAGAGGGCTGCACTCAGCTGCAACATTGTTCTCCTCGCAAGTAGAGCAGCACCATGGTAGTGAGGTCAGGAAGGCCACATTCAGCCCTCTCCTTCATTGCCACAGCATCGTTCTCCTCATGAGTAGAGCACCACCATGGCAGCAAGGACAGAAGTGCTTAGCCCTCTCCTTCGCTGCCACAGAATCATTCTCATCATGAGGAAAGCAGTGCCACAGCAGCGAGGTTGGGAGGGGTGCAGAGGAGGCCACCATGCCAAAGTGAAACCATGAGGGACGCACTTGCTAATCCTAACCCCACAGTGGAGGGAGGGCCCAACCAGGTATCACCCCTCTTCTGGGGTGTCACCCGGTGTGGGTCATATCCCCGTACCTGCATAATGACGCCACTGCATAAGAGGACAGCCTCATATAACAGAATACTCTCCTCTGCCATCAGAAAGGACTTTCCTATCTGACCTTTCATCAATGGTACATTCTGGAGATGCAGGTTTACCATCACAGCACACAAATATGCCCAACCGACAAAATCCTTTTACATGTGCCATAAAACTATTTACAGCTGTAAACAAGCGCTGCATTTATACATACCTTATATACCCCTGGAAAACTACCATGGGCTTCCCATAAATATGAATTAAATGAAATAAGGGCCCTTTTCTCCTTATCGCTGTGTTGAGCTACCAGTAGGCAGCAAGTCAAAGCAAATGGTTCGTGAGTAAATGGCCGAGAGTAAATAGGTAGACAGAACACATGTGAGCAGTTTCCTAGTTTCCACTTCAGGCCTGTCAGAGGGTGATTAATGACTAACAGCCAGAGCTCTGCCTTGATTGCCAAGTGCTGTATTGTTAAGGCTGACATTTAATGAGCCTGGACATACTTGAACACAATTTGGCACCATCATCTGCAAATAATGTTTGATAGACTTAATTTGTTAAGTATTTTTTTCCCCTCCTTTTCCCTCTCTCCTTTTCAAAATGGTGTCATTAAAGCTCACTATCTTGTCAGGTGGAATGATAGTGCCTCTGTAATGGAGTTTGGCTGTTTGATAAATGGAACTGGGCCAAAGGAGTATGGCAGGAGTTCCAGTTTTGTAGCCGCCTTTTGCTATGCGTCAGAGAAACATCTAAAAGTCAAAAGCAAACACGTTTCGTTTAGGAACTGCAATGCCAAAGGCTCCTTTTGCATTTGCTTTGGTGTAAATCCTGAGAAAAATGGTAAAATCTGATGGGAAGGTATACTTTGGATTAGGGTTTCCAGTTCAGGATCATGCTATATGGAGATTACCAGATGGGGGAAAAACCGGGGAAGAAAAAGGCATACTCCCAGAAAAATTGCACAATTGTGCTGAAGATTTTCAGGTGATGTCATGCTTATCCATGACTTAACCCATGAAGATCCAGGAATGCTCCAGCAGTAAACCATTCCCAGGACTTCCCTATGAATGGTTTGTTGCTGGAGCATTCCTGGATCTTCATGGGTTAAGTAATGGATATGCGCAACGGGTCTGAAAATCTTCAGCGCGACTGTGTGACTTTGCCAGGAGTATGCCTTTTACTCCCAGCTTTTTCCCCCTGTCTGATAATCTCCTATGACTCAGGTCCCGGCTATTTGGTAGACTTATGGGCCTAAGCAGACTGCCAGAAATAGTGCACATTAAATTGAGGCACTGCCCTGGCTCAGTGCTAGGGAATCATGGGAAATGTAATTTATTGTGGCACCAGAGCTCTCTGACAGAGAAGGCTCAATGTCTCAGAAAAAAAATACAATTCTCATGATTCCCTAGCACTGAGCCAGGGCAGTGCCTCAATTTAATGTGCACTATTTCTGGCAGTCTGCTTAGGCCTTTATATCTCCCTGTATGAGCCAGCCTAGGCTCTGAGATCATCAGGAGAGACCCTTCTTTCAGTCCCATCACCATCGCAAGGATGGTGAGGACACAGGACAAAGCCTTCTCAGTGGCTGCCCCTGGACTCTGGAACTCTCTTCCCAAGGAGGCCAGGGCACTTTGAGTCCCAATTTTGGGGGAAAGTGGGATATAAATAAATATCATCATCATAATCCTAGGCCCTGAGTTTTCTCAACAACAACAACAACAACAAAAATCATGAGAGCTGTGGAATGGCCCTTGGTAATGTCATTAAGCATTATGACAGCATGCCATAAGTAACAGCCACAGTTGCTCACAACTTGTCACTCAAATGCATACAGATACCAACACTATTCCCCTGTTTGGAAATTAAGACTTGGCTAAAAGGGCTGCATCCAGATCAAGGTGAAAAGAGACAATTACTCCTCACTTGCTTAGGGAGATGGGATAAGGAACATTTAACCTAACTTATTGGCTTCTAGTCAGAAGTGATATCCCTGATGACATGACAACTGGGAGGGAAAGAGAAAGCTAGAAAAATGCATACACTCCCAGAGAGTCCTTGCAAGGTGCAGCAAAAAATCAATTTAGTCTTGCTTAAGTCTTGCAAATTATAGCAGACAAGAAAAGCAGACTAGCTAGGATATATTGCAGCAGTTTGCTTTTACCCCTGTCTACTGGAAAGAGCAAGATCACCATCCTTTTCCTCCACTCACCCCCCCCCCAGTTTATTGAGTGCAAACTATTTTTACACTTTGAATTCAGTTTGAAGCAACTATATACATATATATATATATATATATATATATATATATATATATATATATAATTAAAGTTTTCAGTACATTAAAAACATACAAGCATACAAACAAAACAAAGAAAGAAAAATAGAAAAACAAGCAAGACAAGATGAGGAGGGAAATGAAAAGGGAAAGACAACACAATAAATACACTGATTACTGACTTTCTTTATGGTGGATATAATTTTTAATATATAAAATCATACTTCTCCGAGTAATTTCTTTAAATAAACATCTTCAGTTTAGCCAAACCTACTAACTATCAAACTCCACAGTTAATGTATTATTTTAATTTTTCTGCAAAAAGTCAACCAAAGGCTCCCACTCCTTTTAAAAATCACCAAGGATTTTTCCTGATCAAAGCAGATAGCTTATCCCTCTCTGCTAGATCAGTCATTTTTAACAACCAGTCCTTTTTTGTTGGAATTTTAGTATTGTTCCAATTTTGCGTATACAACAATCTTGCTGCAGTAATCATATAACATAATAATCTTCCATGTTTCTCTCCATCTGGTCATCCATCAATCTCAATTAAAAAAATAATCCCTGTTTCAGTTTAATATTAATCTTCAAAAACGTTTGCATTATGCCATTCAGTATGTGAATCCATTTTTTAGCTTTCTCACTAGTCCACATGTGAAAAAATGATGCCCCCTTTATGCATTTTAGCTAATTTTTCTAAAGTCAGATACCAACAGTATATCATTTTATAAAAATTCTCCTTAAGAAAATAACACAATATAAATTTCAATCCACTTGACCATATTTTCCCCACTGTCCCAGCTATATATTATATCCAAAATTCTGTGCTCATTTTATCATACAATCTTTAACCTTTCCTCCTCTATCTCCCATTTTAACATGTTTCCAATCAAATGTTCATCATCTGTATATGACTGAAATTTCAGAACTTCATATTCAGACTTGTTATATTCAAAACTTTAATATTTTTATACAAATTTAAATCTTTTTTTAAATTGCCTATAAAATTTGTCCATTGCAAAATGTAACCCTCAAATAGCAACTCCCCATTCAATTTAATTCCATATTGTTCTTGATCAAATTCCAGAGGGTCTTGATAAGTTAACCAACTTTCTTTTTCTGTTGTTTCTTTTCTATAAAATGTTTTTCTGTTGTTGTTGAGACCCATAATGAGAGTTTGCAGCAACTGAAGTAAGCTGAGTTAAAATGGAGGAAAGTGGGAAGAGAAGAGAGAATCTGGAACATTTTACAAGCAGCTGAAAAAGTGGGGCGACAGGATTAATTGGGACTGTCCATGTTAAATCAAGACACTTTGAGGGTATGCAGTCTATACCGAGATGTTTTGTATTTCAGTTTAAATTAGAGTTGTTACTTCTAAACAACATATGCACATCTCTACATATAAATTTGTGTATACAAAGTTCATGCAAATCTATGTCCCCTTTGTCCATCATTTTGCTAAATCATTTCCTTCTTTTCTTTCTTTTTTTCTGGTGACGCCTAGGTCCATACTCTAGCGGTCTGTCACATCCCTGATTTATCTTTTAAGCATACATCTCAAAACAATGTTGTCCCAGTCAGCTTTTAATTTGGATATGTGCTCTTCAGTTTGATGGCTGTCTGGAATTGTTTCAGATGCTTTGTTTGTTTTGTTTTAATGTTACTGTGGCATTCATCATAGTTGTTTTAAATATTTTGTTGTCAGTGTGCAGGGCTATTTGTTAAAAAAATGAAACAGTATTCTGCAAACACAGTAAACACAACCATGCAACAGCAACTTTCTCTCATTGAGAATTCATCTTGCTTTCAGCCCATTTCTTTGGTTACCAACATTCTCCTTTCGTCATCTGCATAAACCTTGAATACGTTGAAGTTTCTTGATTTAATTGGTGGAGATTAAATTGGTGTAGCGTAGATTGCAGGCATGGCACACTGTCAACATGTCCATAGCTGTGGTTAGTTCACCACCTGATACTGAATGTTCTGGTAATGAACCACTTTATGCTTAGCTAGGCTGGTACTTCGATGGCAGACACTCTTTGCCACCCAGGCTGCATTTGAAACCTTACCAGCTAAGTATAATATCCCATAGTTGCAGTCTTTGGGAGCTCAGAGTGACCTCTTTGCTATGAAGAAGTGGCAGAGCAGGATTATGTGGACATGTTATTCCTTGTTGTTGTTGTTAGATGCCCTCAAGTCAACCCAGATACATGGCAACCCTATGGATGAGACATCTCCAAGACCCCCTTCCTCCACTGCTTTGCTTCGGTCCTATAGATGCAGACCTGTGATCTCCTAGATTGAGTCTATCCATCTGGCATATGGCCTTCCTCTCTTTCTGCTGCCTTCTACCTTTACTAGCATTATTGTCTTTACCAATGATTCATGCCTTCTCATGATGTGGCCAAAGTACAACAGCCTCAGTTTCATCATCTTGGCTTCCAGGGAGAATTCAGTCTTGATCTGTTCTAGGACCCGTTTGTTTGCCTTTTTGGCTGTCCACAGTATTCTCAGCACTCTTCTTCAGCAGCACATCTCAAATGAGTTGATTTTCTTCTTGTCCGCTTTCTTCAGCTCTCACATCCACACATCGTCATGGAGAATACAATGGCTTGGACAATGCTACATTTAGTGCTCAGTTGTATATCTTTACTCTTTAGGATCTTGTCTCGTTCTTTCTTTGCTGCCCTTCCCATTCCTAGTTGTCTTCTTATTTCTTGTCTGCAGCCTCCATTCTGATCAATGTTTGAGCCAAGGAATGGGAAATCTTTAACTAGTTCAATTTCTTCATTGTCTAGGTTGAATTTATATAGATCCTCTGTGGTCATTATTTTTGTTTTCTTTATGTTGAGCAGCAAGCCTGCCTTTGCACTTTCTTCCTTGACCTTCCTTAGTAATTGTCCCAAGTCCATGATGCTTTCTGCTAGTAGTATGGTGTCATCAGCATATCTTAGATTATCGATGCTCCTTCCTCCTATCTTTACTCCTCCTGCTTCTAAGTCTAAACCTGCTCTTCAGATGATATTCCTCTCTTGGAGATATTACTGATAGATGTTGGCGTGGCCTGGACATGTCATAGGCAGCATCAGGACTGAGGTCCACTCGGGGTCTAACATGGTGATGTTCAGGAGGAGGGATGGAGCAGAGGAATCACTTTCACAGGCAAATAACTCCAAGTATTAAACCAGGCACACTAGCTATGGTCAATAGCCAAGAGATTGGTCCAGGGGGATCTGAGGTTATTGCATGCAGATGGAATATCACGCTGTTGACAGCAGAAGTCATTCACATCAGCTAAAATTCAATTGGGACATGCTTTGATAGATTACACAGAAATACCCTAACCATCCATGGATGAAGTCTGATCCTTTTACTCTCAGAGGTTTGTTCACACATTGTTTTTACAACATTTAACCCAGGCTAAGTGCCATCTGTTCCTACATTATACTAGATAGCAAAACTGCCAGACATCTCTAAACAGTAGGCTTGTTAACTCCCCCGGTGTATTTCATTTTTTGACAAAGAATCCTCTGGCATTGACTGGCTTTGCTGGTGAGATGGCTCACGGAACTAAACCAGTTTGCAGTCCAGAGTTTGGCACGTGCACTTGCTCCAACTTGTAGTCAACATACTATGAGGAAAAGGAAACTTGTCAGTCTGACGGGGATTAAAAATTTACACATCTCTGACTAAGGACTTAGAAGGACAAATGAAAACCACGGAAGAGGGATCTTGGAGCTGAGCTATTTGAAGAAGAGTAAAGTTGTATCCCCAGTACCGAATTATAGCAGTTTGATACTAAATGCCACGGCTCCATCTGATGGAATCCTGGGATGTGTAGTTCTCAGAAGTGTTTACAATTCCCTGTCATAGAGTTCTGGTGCCTCACCAAACTATCCGGGCCTTAGGCAACATCTTTCCGCACTCAATGACCTTCCTTAAAACTAAACTATCACCTCATCCGCATACCCGCAAATTTTGCATTTTTATGGCTATTTCTTCAGTCTGTTTATAAAGGTCTATTCCTAGGCACTAGTTCACTCCATGTATCTGAGGAAGTAGACTAAGGTCTAATCTGCACTACAGAAATAAAGACACTGCTTTAAGTGCTATAGCTCCATCCTATGGAATCTTGGGATTTGTAGCTTTACCAGGTTTTTAGCCTTCTATGTCAGAGTGATGATGCCTCACAAAGCTACAAATGCCAGGATTCTGTAGGGCAGAGCCATGGACATCAAAGTGGTGTTAAACTGCATTATTTCTACAGTGTAGATGCACCCTATGCTACCACTTTTTTCTCTCAGGCTACATTTGCACTGCAGAAATAATGCAGTTTGACCTTTCTTTAACAATCATGACTTGGTGCTGTGGAATTCTGAGAGATGTAGTTTGGTGGGACACAAAACTACAGATCTCAGAACTCCATAGTGTTGAGCCCTGAAAGTTAAAGTGGTGTCAACATGCATTATTTCTGCAGTGCAGAATAGATTTCACTTTAGTCTCAATAGTCTCAATGTATATGGTTATGTCTTTGTATGTACTACTGTGCAACCAATGGTTCTTACTAGATTTGGAAACTTCAGAAGCTAAAGTATATTATGAAGTAGAGATGGCAAATTCAAAACTTTAGGGAAAAAACTACATGATATGATCAATGGTGTAATATGACTTGGAGGGAAGTGTGTTACTTAGTATGGGATAACTCTGAATCTCCCGGCCTCCTTCATATTCACAAGCACCAGCAAAGATAAGCTGTTTCACAAAGAAATATTCCCAAGAGTGGAACACCTTCCCTTTTAGCCATTCTTTAACCATCTGATGGTAAGTTTAGGTGATTACAGTATTTTAAAGGATACCTACCCGCACTAATTATTTTGAGTACATGCTGTAGGAAAGAAAAGGACACTCATTTGAGGATGATATCCTTTAATTTGTCCAAACATCCTTTTAAAAAGTCGGGTTTTAAAAAGTCATGAATTCTTTTCACCTGACTGATGTATTCAATTTCACTCCACCCCTCAGAAATGACAGTCAGTTCCAGTACCAAGACATTCTTGAATGCCTCGCATATCTTCCCATGCTTTCTTGATGTTGTCCATTTTGTCTAAATAAATAAAATTAAGAGCGTCCCTCCCTTTAGTTACTGTATCATCCAACACAAATGGCTGGATGCATTTTTACCATATCTGGAGGGTATATTTAGTATAGTTAGACTTAAAATGTATTATTTATTTATTTATTTATTTATTTCAAGGATTTATATCCCGGCTTTCTCCTGCAATAGGATTCAATTTGTACACAATTTTAATGATGGAACCCAAATTCACTTGGAGGATTCTTAGGAGGTACCCAATTATTATGTTTTTGGTTGTATTTGGAAGGGGCGTTTGGGATGGTCTGCCTTAAAATTATAGTCTGCATGGTATTTATTCATTCATTTTATTTCATTTATTTTATTTACATGCTGCCTTTCTCCCAGAGAGGGACCCAAGGTGGTTCATAGTACACACGCACACACACAAACAATCAAAATCCACAGTGCAACTGTGAAAACAATTATGATGGTCACAATTAAAACAATATAAAATTATTTTAAAACATAGAAAAGTTAAAAGGGAAATAAAATACATACCCCAGTTAAAAAGTGATTGCATATTAAAAGCGTGCTGAAACAAAGAGGGTTTTGCCTGTCTGCAAAAGAAAAGCAGGGAGGGGGCTAGCCAAGCCTCCTGTAGAAAGGAGTTCCTTCTCATATCCTCACCAAGGACATGATGGTGGTGGGACTGATAAGTTTATCACACAGCACTTGCAGGAATGGGAACTGAACAAAATGGAACAGCACACAACGGGGTGTGAACACAAGTTACTGCACAGAAGAACGCCGCTGATGCCGCCGGGAGTCCACAAGCCGTTCTCCAGCCATTCCTGGCAGCCGATTTTGAAGAACGGTTCAAAATCATTCTTCAAAATTGGCTACCATAGCATGGATGGGGAACAGCTTGGGGACTCCTGGCAGCATTGGTGGAGCTCTTCTGTGCAGTAACTTGCGTTCTTGCCCCGTTCTGTGCCATTCCGTTCTGTTCCGTTCCCGTTCCTGCAAGTGCTGTGCAATAAACTTATGAGAAAAAGCCTTCCCCTGAAGATCTTAGTATTCTTGCAATTTTATATGGGGAGATAAGAAATAAAGAAATCAGAAGAAGATTAGGTATGAGAAGAAGAGCTATGAAAGAAGTAGACAAGATCCTAAAGAGTAAAGATATACAACTGAGCACTGCATTCTGAATTGTCCAAGCTAATATATTCCCCATCACCATGTATGGATGTGAGAGCTGGAGAAAGCAGGTAAGGAGAAAATCAACTCATTTGAGCTGTAGTGCTGGAGAAGAGTGCTGAGGATACCGTGGATGGCCAAAAAGACAACCAAAGGAACAGATCAAGCCTGAATTCTCCCTGGAAGCCAAGATGATCAAATTAAGGCCGTCATACTTTGGCAACATCATGAGAAGACATGAATCAATGGAAAAGACATTAATGCTAGGAAAGGTAGAAGGCAGTAGAAAGAGAGGAAGGCCACATGCCAGATGGATAGACTCGATCAGGGAGGTCACAGGCCTGAATCTACAAGATCTAAGCAGAGCAATGGAAGACAGGAGGTCTTGGAGATGTATGATCCATAGGGTCACCATGAGTTGAGGTCAACTCAAGAGCAGTTGACAACAATAACAAAAATACTGAAGAAGTGGATAGGAAGAAAATCAACTCATTTGAGACGTGGTGCTGGAGAAGACTGCTGAGGATACCACGGATGGCCAAAAAGATAAACAAATGAGTCCTTGAATAGATCAAGACTGAAGTCTCCCTGGAAGCCAAGATGATCAAATTAAGGCTTTGACCATCTCATGAGAAAAAAAAAACGATTCATTAGAAAAGACAATAATGCTAGAAAAGGTAGAAGGCAGTAGAAACAGAGGAAGACCACATTCCAGATAGACTCAATAGGGAAGGTCATAGGTCTGAGCCTGCAGGATCTGAGTAGAGCATGGAGGACAGTGGGTCTTGGAGATGCCCCATCCACAGGGTTGCCATGAGATGGGGTCAACTCAATGGCAGTTAACAACAACAATTAGGGACTATGGCTTTTCAGATAGGCTGGACCTAAGCCACATAGGGATTTAGTCATCACCTACAGTCATGAGGAGCACTTTGAGCTGTGCCCAGAAATGAACCAGTAGCTGATATGAAAACAAAGGGAGGTTTAATGGTACCAAACTAGGGTCTGGTACTGGCACAGCTCGTATTCAACTTGGAGGAGCTGTAAGAGGAGCAGTGGTAAAATCGAAGTGGAATCACCGCCCTATCAGCACTTCTACCAATGATTTCTTTTTTCATTCATACAGAGTGGTGTAGCGTGCCATTAGAAACATTTTGATGAGCTGAGTTCCAAAGTAAACAAACAAACAAACAAACAAACATGTTTTGTGGTTTTACCGCACCTTTATTAAAACACTATGCATCCTGAATAAACAGCTGGATAATTCCCAGACTTCCTTGCTTTTGCCCAATCTTGTCCTCTCATAAGATTAGTTAATACATCCATTTGTTCTAAGTCTATCACTTTCTGTATCCACTCTTCTGTATGGGGAATTTCCCTTATTTTCCATTTTTTGGCTAACGTTATTCTTGCACTGGTTGTCATATAGAATAAAAGTTTACCATATTTATGTTCTAACTCTTGGTCCTCACACATACTCAGTAGATCTAACTTTGGATCCATGGATATTTATACTTGCAGGGAAGTTATTACATGACTATTTGAGACAAAAGAAAGCGGAGGACGATATATAATATAGATTTAAAGTGATATTAATTTAGTTTTGGAAAGCTGAGGTAAGCAATTTGCTTTGTTGTATAAATATATGAATAGAAAAATAAAAGAACTTTAAGAACATGTTGAAATAAATATCAGCTTACAGCCTATGACGGAAAGGATGGAGGAGAGTAAGATATAACTTGAGATAAGGACTTGACTTGAGTTCAGGATGTGAATTAGATATATGCATATGTATTAGTTTGAATGGGTTGTCTTATGTGTGTAGATATGTTTTAGTGTTGGTTGTATATGTATTGTATTGCATTGTTTGTATTGTGTAATTGTATGTATATATGTTTGCATGGATGTTTAATGTATTGCATAATAATAATAATAATAATAATAAATTTTATTTGTAATCCGCCCCTCTGCAGAGCAATCGGGGCGGCGTACAGCAAGATAAAATACAGTATTATATTGTATGGATATGTGTTATTTTGTTGTTGTTTTTTATTCAATAAAATTTAATATAAAAAAAATAAACAGCTGGATAGATTTTTCACAAAGTATGGAAGGCTCCAGTTGCGTGGTGTATGTGGTGCAACAGAACTGATCAAAAGATGCTAAGAGGGAATTAGCTGCCATTAGGTCCTTTGTGTATGCATTTGCTTGTTTTCTAGTATGTACTTTACGTGAAGCCTAGGCTAGGGTGTTTTTTTGGAAATTCAACTCCTCTACCACTCCCTTTTCTTTGATTGGGTCATGCATCCACTGCTTAGCCCTTTTCACAGTCAAGCAATACCTACCTGAGTCACTTCTCTGTATCAGGTTATTTTCCAGATTTAATCCCACCTGTCATTTCCATCAAGTTTTGCCTGAAGCTTCTTCTTTGGATCTTAATCCCTTCTGTCAGCATTTTCCCTTTGATCAGGATGTTCTGGTTTAGGGCCTCTCCCCATCCAGGACACCTGCAGGGCTGAGATCAGCCTCTCCAGTTTCTCACAGCATTGCCATCTACTCATTTTATTCCCCTGTAAACTGGGCAACCACCAGGGTGGCCATGCATCCTCCTATAAAGAAGACAGTCCTCTGTTTGATGGACAGGTCTCTGCTTTGAGGCATCCTTTCTTTGGCTGCTGCCACACTGCAGCAATAAAGCAGTTTGACACCACTTTTACTGGCTCAGTCTTATGGAAGTGTGGGATTTGTAGTTTTGTGAGATATGTAGCCTTCCCTGCAAGAGAGCTCTGGTACCCCACCAGACTACATATCCCAGACTCCCATAGCATTGAACCATGGAAGTTAAAGCAGTGTCAAACAGCTTTATTCCTACAGAATTAATGCTGTTTGATACCACTCTAACTGCCATGGCTCAATGTTGTGGGATTCTGGGATTTGTAGTTTTGTGAGAGGCTTAGCCTTCTCTTGTTAGAGTGCTCTGGTGCCCCACCAAACTACACATCACAGAATCTCATAGCATCGAACCATGGAAGTTAAAGTGGTGTCGAGCGGCTTTATTTCTGCAGCGTGGCAGCAGCTTTTGAAGGTCTGTCCCATCCAAATCCAGTTTCAGGAGAACCAAAAGAAGGGAGAGGAAGGGCCATGCAGCCATGGAAATTCTTGGGGAATTAACAAGAAAGCTTTGCCAAACTTCCTCTAAATAATATAAGAAAACCCTATGATGTGATCACCATAAGTCAGAGTCAACTTGAAGGCACCAAACTAGGTGCAATCTAAGAAAGACATTATAGGAGAGAGCAGTGCATTGAGCCTGGAGTTTCTTTGGAGATTTGAGTGCCCCTGCTGAAGAAGCAAGCCATTTATGAGTAAAAGTGAAAATGGCTTGCTTCTTCAGCATATGGTGGAGAGTGTAAAGAAACCACTGCCCCCTTATCGCTTCACCCTTTCCTTTCACTTTGTTGTTGTGTGCCTTCAAGTCGTGTCCAAATTATCATGGGGTTTTCTCAGCAGGTGTCTTCCAAGGGGATTTGCCACTGCCATCCTCTGAGGCTGAGAGAGTATGCTCAAGGCCACCAAGTGGGTTTCCATGGTCGAGCCCAGATTTGGTCTCCAGAGTCCAACGCTCAAGTCACTCCACCATGTTGGCTCTCCTATACTTTCACGATGGTCTCCTGAAAGTTCACCCTGGACCCATTTTCAGAGGCACTTCTCCAAGGTCAGAGAATGTTGTCTGTGTCCCATGAAGAAGGTGCTGATATAAAGGTTAGCCCCAACGATTCGCCCACCATTTCTTCCACGGCGCGGCCTTCCTGAGCACATACCAGAGGTAACCTTAAACTCCAAAGCAAGGGTGGCGGCGTGGGTTTTCCACCTCAATTTATGACTGTCAGGCCATGATTAATGGCCAACAGGCTCAAAATTGCATTTAATGCCAGCTCAAGTATTGTTGCTTGTGACAGTTAATGAGGTTAGACAGACTTTTTACACAGCACTTTAGCCAAAGGCGGGGAGGAGGAGAGGTTGCTCTCCCGCCGAGCTTAGACAAAGAGCTAAGTGCATTTGATTTTCCTCTTAGGACAATGCACAAAAGGACCCAACCGTCTGCCTAAGGTGATGTTTGTCCACCTGTTGGATTCCACTCCTGGCCATGCAAAAGGCCAGCGAAAAGTAATGAAATCAAATACGGCACCTCTATTGAAAAAGTGTGCCTGTCTGTGTGTGTGTGTGTGTGTGTGATGTGTAGATTGTTTTCGTGGCCTTCCTGCGTCAGACAGGCTGGAGACAATAGCCTTTGCGGGAATATCTCAAAGACCTTTCAACCTGTCTCAGTTGGCTCACCAGTCAAAAATGCCAAATAATTTTCTCGCTGGCTTCAAGACAGCAGAGTAGGTTGGAGGGTAGGGTTTACTGCTCAGGTTTTGCAGTTGCAATGGCGATTATCAGTGATTCATGAGAGAGCTTTTAGTCCATGCTGTTGCAAGCCTGGGAACAACCCTACGATTCAATCTCTCCCTGCTCCTCTATGGCTTCATTCTCACTCGGTATTCAGCAACCCCATTTTCAAATTGGAAGCCAGAATTCACATGATGCTCTTCCATATTATTTTTTTAAAGCCACCCGCTTCATACGAAACTAACATCTCAGAAGAAAAGTGTCTAGCCTAGATTTCTCCCTGACATAGGAGCTTATGGCATGGCTTTTGAAATCGTCTTACCTATCCTGCATGGCTTTTGAAATCGTCTTACTTAAATTTTAATTCGGCTGGCATCCTGATACTATCGCAGTGGTTTTCCTGCCAAATCAGCCGCCCGGGTCCATCCATGCTCCAAGGGGCTTTCAGTACACCTCTTTTCAAAACCGGGAGTCTTCCGGATTATGAATTTGGCCGCTGGAGCTACCCTGGGAGCAGGGATGGACCCGGGATGGACCCAGGTGGCAGATTCGGTGGCAAAATCCCTGCGATAGGATTCGGATGTCATCAGCTGAATTAAAATTTAAATTGGGAAATGGTTTTAAAAACCATGCGATAAGCTCCATGATATTTGTTTTGTGACATAGTGGTTTGAGTTTTAGGATTGCGACTCAGGAGAATAGGGTTCCATTCCCAGCCTGGCCACGAAACCCACTGGATGACCTTGGACAAGTGACATGCTCTCAGCCTCAGGGGAAGGCAATGGCAAACCTCATCTGAACAACTGTTGCCAACCAAACCCAATGATAAGTTCGCCTTAGGGTTGCAATAAGTTGGAAATAACTTGAAGGCACACAGCGATGACAAATTCAAAGATATAACCACATTAGTCTTAGAATCGGTATGTAGAGAGATCTTGTAGTACCTTTGAGACTAACTGAAAGGAACAAGTTGGCAGCATGAGCTTTTGTAGACTAAAGTCTGCTTCCTCAGATGCATATGGCCAATGAATTAAATAATGATGAGTTAAAAATTGGATTATTTCTGCAGAGAGAGAGATAGCCAAAACTCACTGCAGAAATGATAGGTTCACCACTGTTTGTTCTGGTCGTGTGCCTTCAAGACATTTCTGATTTATGGTTACTGTAAGGCAAACAGATCACGGGGTTCTCTTGGCAGAGGAGGTTTGCCATTGCCTTCCCCAGAGGCTGAGAGAGTGTGACTTGCCCAAGGTCACACAATGGGTTTCATGACTGAGCTGAGACTCAAATCCTGGTCTCCAGAGTCATAATCCAGCACTCAAACCACTATGCAATCTCTCTCTTCCCACTATTTTCCCCATTCATCTGTTCAGCAGCTTCCAACTGAGTTCAAAGCTTAAAAGTTGTTTTCACCCAGTTAACACTGGAAAGGGAAGGCAAAAGCAAACTGCTGCAGCCTCTTCTAGCTTGTGTGTTCTTCCTCATTAATAATTTTTGCTATCTTGACCACACTCTTGATGTTTCTGGGCCACACACATCCCAGTTTTCATCGGTGAAATGAGCCATTTTTTGCATGGCCATGCCAAGGCTTACACACCCCACCAAAAATGAGCCCTGTCCAGAATATTGATTATTCCATGTTTTCATGAAGTTTATTCAAAAAGGGAAAAGTGAAGCATGCCAGCTACTACAGGACACATGCCGCCAGTGTTCATGGGTGCTACTTATGTCTCCTTGTAATATTTTTTTAAACATATACTTTTTTCTGGATTAATAATATTTATCTTTTCACAAGGTCACATCTTGATATTGTTAACCATAGATCCACAGATGGATTCTGATTTACGGTAAGAACATGAGTCAATCCCAGCCGTGAGCCAATCTT
Source organism: Phrynosoma blainvillii (assembly GCA_026167975.1). Lineage (NCBI taxonomy): Eukaryota > Metazoa > Chordata > Lepidosauria > Squamata > Phrynosomatidae > Phrynosoma > Phrynosoma blainvillii. Next base: position 9,296,270 of record JANUYF010000006.1, on the reverse strand, counting down.
TTCCTTTTATTTTATTTTTGGTTCAAGCCCCGCTATTTGCTCTTACTCTTACAGGAATACATTTTGCCTGAGCTCAGAGCAATTTCCTAGTTTGTTCTTATTAAAACTGGAAGGGGCTACGCCAAGCTCCTTGATTTATGAAACACGTGCTGGATTCATTAAAAACCTTAAAAGTTTTTAATACATTTTATCAGGGCTTTAAATCTGGGCAAGTGTTTAAAAACTTAATGCAGGGTTTATTTCATCCCAGACACCTTTTTTTTTAACACTTATTTAGGAGCAGTAAAGTTTGGATTGACAAATATTGCAGATATTTCATGGCTTACTTTTATAAATTGGCACAGAATTCCTCTGACAGGTTTGTTTTATATGTAGCTACTTTCCCTCTGAGATCTATATGTTGTAAAGATCAAATTATTCTCCTTTATTGACACTTTATGGGTCTTTTTTTCCCCGGTTTCTTTACAGCCCTTTCAGCACTTATACTTATATGTATGCACATGCATAACAAGATTTAATATATTTCTGCACGATCTGTCACTCTTCCTATTATTGTTGTTCCATTCGGCAAAACATACATCTTAACCGAAAACAGATTTTTCTTTTTAATTGCCAATCTTTTTTAGCTATGGAAAAATAAAAAAAGGCTACGCATAAGCACTAGGTCTTCTATTTGATACACTGCGTCACAATGACCTCAGATTAGTATCAGAATTAAGAGATTTACACAGGTTTTAAAGGCTTTCACCTAATTTAAGATAGTATCTCAGGCTGAATTCCCCTTCTCCTGAAAGTTTTAATGTTTCAACAGATCTCTTGGAGAGCCCTGACCTTCAAGGGGCAAATCAGAGTTCAAGAAGTTACTTTTTTTTATAGCTTAAAGGAGTTACACTTAATACTTAGGTTTTTAAAATATCTCTACCTTTTTTCAATTATTATTTTTAAAAGGATGCTACAAGCTGCTGGTCTTCATTGATTAAACTCCAACTGGCCTGATTTGGCAGGGAAAACCAAGTCAAAAAATCCTTTGTGGTCCTAGGTTTTCAGCTGCTTTTAAAATGTCCCAGTTTCTCTCTCTTCCTCCTTTGTACTCGGCTTCCTTCAGCGGCTGCAAACTAAGTTCAAAGTGCAAAAACAGTTTGTTCCCAATTAGCTCTCAATTCGTTCAATTAGCTTTTGCAGCAACTAATCGCGCAGCCAAGAGCCTGGCTCTTGGTGTAGTGGTCTGAGTACTGGACTCTGGAGACCAGGATTCAAATCCCTGCTTGGCTATGGAAATCTGCTGGGTGCCCTTGGGCAAGTCACACTTTTTCAGCTTTGGATGAAGGCAAGGGCAAACCCTCTCTGGACAAATCTTGCCAAGAAAACCCATGACAGGTTCAACTCAGCATGAAGGAGATAACAGGAGAGAGTGGACTCTTGCCCTTCCCAGTAGGCTCAAGCAAAAGCAAAATGCTGCCGCTTCTACTAGCTTGTGTGCGCTTCCTCATTAATAACTAATCATTAATAAGGAATAATAATGCCATCTCAATCACACTCTGGTGTTTCTTGGCACTCTTGTGCTGGTTTTCATCTCTGAAATGTTGGATGTTACACTGACAGCCCTATAATGGGCATTTTTCCAGGCCTTCAGATAAGAGGCATCCCTTACAATAAAGGACAGCTAGCAACTCTTGATTTGCATCTCACATCTGAGGAAGTAGACTGAAGTCTACGAAAGCTTATGCGACAACTTCTCTGGCTCAGTTAGTCTCAAAGATGCTACAAGATCCTTTTCCGTACTGATATTCCCGACTAACACAGTCTCTGAACACTTTCGGATTTCAAGATACCACATTTTAGCCTTCACAGGGGAATCCCAAAGAGAGATCCAGTGCAAAGGGACCTTGCTATCTGAGGTTTCTGCCTCCAACAAAGGTAAAGTAATTGTTTTCTCATATTGAGACTGGATCGCCATGCTTTGCCCCTGCACCACCTAAAGTTTTCCTGATGCAAAACATGAAGGCTTCAGTGTTCTCCACCTACATAGGAGTCTATGGCTTCACAAAGGAAAGAGACATGCTGGATTCCAAGGAAACATCTTCTTTGGATTGCAAATGGACATTAAATTTCCTTGGCTTGCAAAATTTTCCAGCAACCGTACGGCCAAAGGGAGAGAAGCCAGCCTGCAGATAGTCCTCCCCTAACATTTGAACCGAGATCAGAAACAGAAAATGCAGGCACAAGACTAACATCTTCAATTTTTCCTCCTCTTTGCCTGATGAAGAAGCCAGTGTGACTTCGAAAGCTTGCAACATGTAGTTGTGCATTTTGGTCGGCCCAATAAAGTTAGCGTTGTTTGGATGTTATTGAAAACTGGTACGGGTTAGGGATGTGGAAATCTTTCATTTTCGATTCCATTGGCTTCCCAAAAAAAACACCGCTTACGTTCTCATCCCATCCTTGGTTTGCTCATATTGGGAGACTTTGCTCTTTCTTCATGCAAGGGCATTATTATTATTATTATTATTATTATTATTATTATTTTATTTATATAGCACTGTAGATTTACACAGCACTGTACATACAATCAATAAAATAGATAAAAATAAGCCTGCCAATGGCATACATTCTACAAAATAATAAGATAATACATATTAATACAAAGGAGCATTTGTATATATTTGCATTTGTTGTTGTTGTTGTGTGCCATCAAGTCATTTCCAACTTATGGCAACCCTAAGGCAAATCTACCACAGGGGTTTCTTGGCATATTTCTTCAGAGGGAGTTTGCCATTGCCATCCTCTGAGGCTGAGAGAGTGTGACTTACCCAAGGTGACCCACTAGGTTTCCATGGCCAAGCTGGGATACGAACCCTGGTCTCCAGAGTCAAAGTCCAATGCTCAAACCATAATGCCATGCTGGGTCTCATATATTTGCATGCTCAGTCGTTTATAAGAATAAGAATAATTGATGATGAGGATGAGGATGGATTAGAAAAGTATACGTAAAAAAGGAAACTACATGTTATTACAATTTCAAGTCTAGGAAAGCTTATAAAAGGTAAAGGAACTTATGCCACAACTTTTTTCACACACTTTTTTTATCTCAAAGGTGCTACAAAATCCTTTTTCAAACTGATATTCCAGACTAACAGGGCAATGTCTCTAAAACCGGTAAAAGTTTGGGATGTGAAAATCTTTCAGTATTTGTCTACATTTGCATGCTCTTTCTTCTTGCAAGGGAATGTGTATGTATTTGCATGCACAACCAGAATTAATAATAATAATAATAATAATAATAATAATAATAATAATGGTGGTGGTGATGGTTGTAAAAGAGTACAGGCCAAAAAGTAACCCTTATTGCAATTCTAGGTCTGCAAAAGCTTATGCTACAACTTCTTGCATACAGTTAGTCTCAAAAGTGCTACAAAATCAGGTCCTCCTTGGTCCTCCTTTTCCCGGACATGTCCTATGTTGTCACCTTCTGTCCTGGAGGAATTCCCAAAGGTTCTACATTTGGAGCCTGACTCAGAAGCATGGACTTATATTTGTATGCGTGTTCTTAGCTTTCATTTGGTCGTGTCCCCCATTTTTTGTGAATGTCCTCCGTTTTGAGCTGCCTTGTCCTCCTTTACGGTTAGGACACCTGGTCAGTCCTTTGCATTGTAGCCTGTAGGTTAATATTTTTTTACTTTCAATTCTAATAATTCTAATTCTAATTTTAATTCTGTTCATTCATTCATTCATTCCGAATCACAAAAGCAGGCGGAAAAGCAATTGCCTTTCACTCCAAAAAAGAAAAGAAAAGAAAAGAAAAGAACTACTAATAAAGAAAAAGGGAAAAAATAATTCAAGTTTGCTCCACTTTTTTTAAATTTTCAATTTCAGTTTTCAACTCTGTTTATTCATTCATTCATTCATTCATTTGTTCCAAATCACAAAACCAAATGGAAAAAGCAAGTGCCTCCCACCCCAAAAGAAAAGAAAAGAACTACTAATAAAGAAAAGAAATAAAATAATCAAACTCTGCTCTACTTTTTTTAATTTTCAATTTCAATTTTCAATTCTGTTTATTCATTCATTTATTCCAAATCATGAAAGCAGGCGGAAAAAGAAATTGCCTTTCACTGCAGAAAAGAAAAGAACTACTAATAAAGAAAAGGGAAAAAAATTATGATTCACTTTTTAAAATTTTAAATTTAAATTTCAAATTCTGTTTATTCATTCATTTATTCCAAATCACAAAAGCAGGTGGAAAAGCAATTGCCTTTCATTTCAAAAAATAAGGTAAAATAAAATAAAAGAACTACTAATAAAGAAAAGAAAAGAACTACTAATAAAGAAAAGGGGGGGGGGGGAAATAAGCAAACTCTGCTCCACTTTTTTTTTATATATATATATTTTAAATTTCAGTTTTCAGTTCTGTTCATTCATTCATTCTGAATCACAAAAGCAGGCGGAAAAGCAATTCCCTTTCACTCCAGAAAAGAAAAGAAAAGAAAAGAAAAGAATTAGTAATAAAGCAAAGAAGAAGAAGAAGAAAAGTCATCCAACTCTCTTCTTCTTCTTCTTCTTCTTGGCCGGCTCTCGCGCGCCCTCTGTCGGGCGTTGGCGGTAGTGGCGCAGGCCCGTGTGGGCGGAGCGAAAACTTCCAGAGTTTGAGGCAGCTGCGGCAGCGCCGCCGTCGTCGAGGGATGATGGCGTCACGAAGGCGACTACCCGGAAGTTACGGCCAGAGCGGGAGCAGGCGGTGGCGGTGAGTGAATATCGTCGGGGCCACGTGCGGCGTTTTAGGCTGCGCTTCTCCTCAGGCGGGTTTGGGTCCTTCTTCTTTCTTTCCTTCGTGAGCAGCGCCGCAGGGGTAATCCAGTTTGACACCGCTTTAACTACCATGGCTCGGTGCTGTGGGATCTTGGGATTTGTAGTTCGCTTGAGGCGCCAGAGCTCTTTATAACTGCCCGTGGCTCTGTGCTGTGGAAACCTGGGATTTGTAGTTTGTTTGGGGCACTTCTCTTTAACTGCCCATGGCTCAATGCTCTGGGATCTTGGGGTTTGTAGTTCGCTTGAGGCGCCAGAGCTCTTTATAACTGCCCATGGCTCAGTGCTGTGGAAACCTGGGATTTGTAGTTTGTTTGGGGCACCTCTCTTTAACGGCCATAGCTCAGTGCTGTGATATCCTAGGATTTGTAGCTTTTTGGAGTGCCAGAGCTCTCTTTAACTGCCATGGCTCTATGCTGTGGGAGTCGTAGTTCTTTGGGGCACCAGAGCTGTCTTTAACTGCTATGATTCAATGCTGTGGTATCCTGGGAGTTGTACTTTGTTGAGGCACCAGCAGTCTCAGGCAGAGAAGGCTAAATGTGTCACTAAACTACAAATCCCACAATCCCATAGCACTGAGCCATGGCAGATAAAGTGGTCTCAGAGTAGATTGGTCCTGCTGTGAAGATTAGACCTTAGATCTGAGAATTGGTGACAAATTGGAGCGTGTCCAGAGGAGGGCGACCAAAATGGTGAAAGGTGTAGAAACCATAAAGCCTTATGAGGAGAGACTTAGGGAGCTGGGTATATGACATTCTTTGGGAAATTTGAAGATTACTATCTGATCACATTCTCAGTCTTCTGTTCTCCTTAAACGTATCCAGCTGCTTTTTTTCTGAAGCTCATGCATGTCAACACAACCAATAAAACCTAAAAGAGTATGGCAGCACATTTTTTTTTGAATGCAGGACTCAGAACTTTAAAACAGACTAGGAAGATTGCAAAGAAAGTTTCAAATGGATTGTTCTCTTATTCTTACAGCATTTCAAGGAGGTAGATGAGATCCATGTATGAGGAAGTATTTGGGTATTTATATGAATGGTTTAGGATCCTCTAGTGAAACGTGTATCTGAGCAGGAGTTTGAATCCTGGTTTCTTGAGTTCTCATTCAATATCCCATTCACTAAAACACACTGATTCTGTCATTATTATTTACATTTATAGCCAGACTTGTCACTATTTGTATATTTGTTTGCTTCATTTCAGTCCTCTCTTTCAGTGGATTCATTTCTTCCCCATTTTATCCTCACACAAAATTCAAAGGCTGAGAGATAGAATGAAGGGTACAAGGTTGCTCTGTGATTCTCATGGATCATCAGGGACTACAACCTGGATCTCCCATGCACAAGTCCCAAGTCCTTAACCATTGACTGACACTACACTGCTTGTCTTGTGTGTTACTGGCCCAAATGTGTTTTATTGTGTGGATGATAGACTCTCCTGGAAAGTCTTGGGCAAGAGGCCAAACTTTGTTTTTTTCACAGCAAACATTGCAGTCATAGAAGAAGAACCACTGGTGAAGAGGAAATGTTTCTCAACTTCTCTTCAGTTCATACAAGGCAGTTCTTTGCAGGTTTAGTTGGGCATAAGTGTCATCCAGTTGTAGACTTATGCTCAAGCTCATGCTCTTAGGATCATATTATTCAGAGTTGAAAGGTCTGAACTTACCAACTGTAACATCTCACAGTTTGACATGACATACAGTTATTTTTCTCCTGCCCACACAGGAGATGTGGGGCATTATAGGCCACAAGGGGGGGAAGTATTACTAGCACAGGAAACGCTGCAGCATGATGTAACTGCTTTTCCATGGAATTGCTTCCCTTGACTTGTGGATTTGATGACTCCCTATGCTGAAGCATCAGCAGATTCAGTTGAAAACCTATAGTAGCAACAAAGGAGAAAAGCGCACTCTAAAATGTAGGACATACAAGAAAAATGTACGACTACAAAACGAAAGCTGAAAACACAAATATAAATTAATGCATCTTAGTCATACTCAAAATGGAAGACATTTTGGAATTCCTTCTGGGCAGAAGGCTGAAATGTAAGACATGTCATGGAAAAAGAGGACATCTGGTCACCCTGAGCACAACACAATCCTCTAACCTTTTCCCTCCATAGGCCGCAATTCTTTCTTCTTTATCCACTGCTCAGTCAAATTCAGTGTGTGACATTCACATATGTGGCAAGCCCCTAATAGTAGTGCAGATCTTCTTCAAATCCACATACACTCGTCCCTCTACATTTGCTGGGGTTAGGGGCATAGGACCCCCATGAATGTGGAATAACTGCAAATAACAAAAGCACTATGTTTTTACCTGAGATAACACCTCTCTAGGAATCTCTAGGTCCTCCAGTGCAACTCTGTGGTCAATATCTGCCAGACATTGACCATAGAATTGCGCTGGAGGAGCTACAAATGCCTAGTGGAGTACTCTCTCTAGGAATCTCTAGGTCCTTCAGTGTGAGTTTTGGTTAAAGTTGACCATAGAGTTGTGCTGGAGGACTAGATATTCCTAGAGGGAACATATTAATCAAATCCGTAAAAGTAAAAGCCGCAAATGTGGAGGGACGAGTGTATGTCAGACACTTTGTAGCAAGATTGGAGAGTTCAGCATGGTGCTTTTTAGGCCAAGAGTTTGCAGTGTTCTGAAGTGATGTGATAGTCCGAAGTTCTTAGGTCCAGACTATCTGAAAGACAATGGTCCCATATGAACCTGCAAGGGTCTGAGAGCCATATGTGAACGCTTTCTGTCTGCACTGCCACCATCACAGGCTCACTTGGTGAGAACACAACTTCTGTATGTTTTAAGTAATTGTATACCGTTTTTAGCTAGATAATTTTAATTGTTTTTTAAATGATTTTATCTGTGAGCCATTTTTGGTTTCCTTTCTTGGAGAAAGGTGGCATAGAAATGAAACTAACTAAATAAATAAAAATTTCACCTGCAGAGCTTTTCAAAGAGAAAGGGGTTCTGTCTAGATACATTGTAGACAAGAGTCCAGCAGTTGTTACTTTGATATTCTTTCCTGAAGAATTGGTTAGAGCCCAAGTGGAAATCATGGGGCCCTACTGATCTTGTTGAACTGCAGTTTCCAGCATTCTTTGCCATTGGTTATGTTGGCTAGGGCTACTGGGAGTTGTATTCCAGTATGCTTCCAGTCAGAATTCCATGTGCTTGTGACAATATTTAAAGCCTTAAGCACCTTTGGTCCTTTAGAAGGCCCAAGTAGTGGCAACATTGGCCAAGTAAAAATACAACTATTTATTAAAGCCTCTGGGATCTAACTGATTACTTCAAAGTACTTGTTCTTGTGGTTTCCATTTTTTTTAACCTTCTTAACCTGTTTTGAACATGTCAACCTGTTCAATGTGTTTTTAGTCTGTTTAACTTATTTTTATTCTTCCAAATTGCTTTAGCTTGTTGAACATTTAAATTGTTTTAATCTGCTTTTACTAGTACATATATCTCCCAAGATCTCATGATATAGGAGAGGATAGAAATGTTTTAATAAATAATACTACAACAGCATCTGCAAGGCTGCATGATTCCCATCCCTGGGTTAGGGTTACATGTTTTTAAAATGAGAAATGAAAAACCTGTGGTCTTTGAGATGTTGGTGACTGTAACTTCCATTAGTCTTTCACTATTGCCTTTACTGGCTATGGCGATGGGAGTTTTGATCCCAGCAACTAGAGAGCCACATGTTCTCCACTTCTGCTTTAAACAGTTATTTACTCCTGCTTTCTTATTAACTTTTCTGTCAACTAAAGCAGAAGTTAAAGTGCTTTTATGTAGGAGCGAACAACCTTTGGAGAGGCAACAGGTGCTGGTAGGTTGGGAGTTAGGTGTTATCTTGCCCTTCACTCTGAAATGCACATGTACACAAACCCAGACAGGGAGAAAAATTCACAAATAACTGTGTCTCACTCTTCTTCCTTACCTCTGATCTTAGAATGTGGGGGTGGGAAGGTTTAACCCTCAGTTCCCTCTGGGTTGAGATCCCTTTGAAAGCTGGGGTTGTGTCATTGACCGCCAGAATGATCTACGCTTTCAATGGTTCTCCCTGCTGCGGAGGTGAAGAGAAGGATTATGCTCCTGTGTGCATCTACACTGTAGAAGTAATGCACTTTGACACTACTTTAAGTGCTGTAGTTTCATCCTATGGAATCATCGAAATTGTAGTTTTACAAGGTCTTTAGCTTTCTTTTCCAAAAAGTGCTGGTCCCTCCCAAAACTACAGATCCCTTGATTCTGTAGGATGGAACCATGACAATTAATGTGTCAAACTACATTATTTCTATAGTGTGGATGCACTCCCAGATGTACTCAAAGGAGTGTGAGCTACATGGAGAGGAAGGAGCATGAGAGCAAATGCTTGTACACTCTCTTTATCATTGGAGGAACCAGAGGAGTCTGGATGGAAATTATACACCTGTATGGGTTGTACAAAAAGCCTGTGAGAATTGCTTGCTAGTTATGTATATGTACTTTAAGGAATTTGCTAAAGTGATGTTGGGCTCTCTGGCTGATTGTGTTGCCTCTCAATGTTGTGTGGCTTGGATGCTTTATTGGAGTCATCTATAACTTTGTGCAAGCATTTGCATACTGTAACTGCTTTGGCACACTCGTTTTTGTGACAACATGTTTTGGTTATCAGATTTGAACATATTTGAAAGATACTGGAAATAGAGATAACAGAGTCTAGTGGAAAGTTCATTCCAAAATGAGTCATGGAGCTAGACTTTATTCCCAGGGCACTTGAAGTATCCTCTTAAAGCCCCAGAAAAAAAAAATCTGTTCATTGCAGAATGTAGCTAACTGCAGTACTCCTGATGGATGATTCCTCAGTCTGTCCAGAATATTTCCAATGAAGGAGAACTCAACACTTCTTGAGGCATTTTGTTCCACTATTAAACATCTCTTGCCAAAGGAATTTTCTCCCAGTGTTTAGCCAAACCTAGCTTCCCCACTTATTGGTTACAGTCTAGCCCTCTGGAATAGCAGAGAATGAGTCTTCTGCATGTCATAGTTGTGTAGTCTTTTCTGCTTCAGATGCTACATAGCTGCATTGCAAGAACAGGTCCAGAAGCTGGTGTGGCCCTCTTGTTTCTGGTTTCTTAGAAATATTGTGGCTTACAGCAGTGCTTCTTAAAGTGGCAACTTGTGGACTGGTGCCAAGCATGATTCCAGGAAAGAAAGAAACTCAGGGGGCACAAATATAGTAGGCACCATTGGAAAAAAGTACTTGTTAATCCCTCCGCTCAGATTGCTTGGAAAAACACTGGCTTACAGCATTTTAGATAGTTTGGGTAGGACATGGTAAGATGAATGAATGACTTGGAAACAGAATGAAAGATCTGAAGCACTGTTCCCAATAATCGAATCTCAGTAGTAAAGTATGAAAATCTGTTCGTATCTGTTTGTCATAATTCTGCTTTCACTACACATCTGGGAGGAAGTAAAAGGGTAGTACACTAAAAAGCAGTGATTCCCAAACATTGATCTTCCAGATGTTTTGGACTTCAACTTCCAGAAGCCCCAGCCAGCTTGGCCAGCATTCAGGATCCTGGGAAGTATACTCCAAAACATCTGGAGGTCCAAAGTTTGGGAACCACTGCTCTAAAGCATTTGGCTTCCTTCATCTGGTGCCCTCCAGATGTGTTGAGCCATAACTCCTAGAATCTCCACTAAGTGGTGATGGTTGTAGTCAAATGTATCTGGAGATCTTTGGATCAGGTGGGGGTGGGGATGTTTCAATACCTTCTTCTTTGGCCTTTGGAAATCCTATTCATCCACATCCTAGTAGTGCCATCAGATGGTGCCAGGCGTTTGTGATAGGCTAGTCAGTTCTTTTGTGTTCTGTTTACCAATTTATAGAGAGCACCTAGGCTGCTGGAATGCTGGGCAAGATGGAATTTATCTGATAGGGCAAGGAAACTTACTATGTAATCTCTTTCTATATCATGAAGCAGAACATCCTGTCCCAAAAGCTACAGACAGAATAATGGGACGTGTTACACAGAGTTCCAGGATATTTGGGACTAATTGTTCTTTCATTCTTTCTGTTCCTATTTTTCCTTTTTCTTCCTCTTTCCCAGGTTATACTCTCAGGGATGACTCAGCTGGGTGCCATAGCAGCTCTAGCTGCCAGCCTGGTGGCAGCTGCTCTTTTTTCTGCAATACACAAGATTGAAGAAGGGCATATTGGTGTTTATTACAGGTGCGTGAGTGTTCTTAGTGTGAGTTGTGTTGTCTACTTGTGTGTAGGTTGATGCCAGCAGTCCTCCAAATCAGATTTGGGGAGCGCATTTAAGTTTAAGTTGTTTTTGACTTATAACAACTCTATCATAGGGTTTTCTTAGCAAGATTTGTTCAGAGGGGGCTACCTTTGCCCTCCTCTGAGTTGAGAGAGTGTAACTTGCCCAAGGTTACCCATTCAGTTTCCATGGCTGGGCGAGGATTTGAAACTTGGCCTCCAGAGCTGTTGTCCCATTCTCACTTTGGCTGTCATGAAGCCCTCCAAAATGTTAGATTTTATTTATTTATTTATTTATTTATTTATTTATTTATTTAAAATATTTCAGTATCACCTCCCAGCCCACAAGGACTCCCAAGGTGGTAAGCAAATGGAAAGCAATTAATACAATACAAAGATTAAAACATTTTAAGAACACATTAAAATACTCTCTTAAATTCCTTAAAATGGTCTAAAAAATCTGAAAAATCTGTTTTAAAACAATTAAAACAGCAATTTCAGACATTGACTGCTGTGTAAAAGAGTACTGTTTTGGCTGTCCATTGGAAGCTTAAAAACTTCCCTGGATAGGGAGTTCTACAATTGGGGTGCTGCCACAGAGGAAGCCCTGTTATGTGTACCCACCGACCTAACTTTAGATTGGGATGGAGAGCCTGTGGCCCTCCAGATGTTGTTGGACTGCTGATCACATCAGTACCAGACAGTGTGTACAGTGGTCAAAAGTTGAAATTAGTGGTCTGGCATGATCAAGAGGGCTATGAGCTCCTCAGTCCTTTTCTAGATAATGATGAAATGGAGGATCCTGTAATAGTGTCTGCACTATAATACTGGTCAGAAACTCTAGGTCAGTATTTTTAATGTCTTATATTCCTATTCTGGACAAAAATTGCATTACTGTGGTTTCTCTGCTTCTTAATTCTTTTTAAACCCCCTACAGGGGAGGGGCATTATTGACGTCCACCAGTGGTCCTGGCTTCCATCTTATGCTGCCTTTCATTACCTCCTATAAATCAGTACAGGTACTTATTTTTTTTATGACTTTTATAAAGAAGTACATGACATTCTTAATAGCTACATCCAAGTCGTCTGGGATGCAGTTACGGTCTCTTTTTCTATCGTCTTGTTCAAGTTCTGGGCCTGAGAAATGTTATATTTCAAGTGACTATTATAAATATTTATATAATGTTCAATATTTTATTCATCTGCTTATATATTCTGCATTTTTGAATGCAATTCAAATGAGCGTTACTGAACCCGAGATGGAGGTCTAGGAAAATATATAAATTATATATAGTCTTTTCTTCATTTTTGTGGGGGATGATTCATACCTTGCTGTTTGCTACATGGAAGATGCTCTAAAGTGCATCATGAGTGGCTGTTAATTTTGTGGTGAGCCATTTGTGAACAGTGAGCGTGCTGTGCATATTTTGTCCTTCTCTTTATTCTGCTGCAAGCCTGAGGAAGCTTGGTCTTGATATGCCTGAGGAGGTGCTTTACATAAATGGCTTTCCACATTACTACACTGAGTGATTCCAAGCCACCTTCCAGTCCTGGCTTTCCCGTGTGAGAAGGGGCATGTAAAGTGCCATATTGTTTTACCTTTTCTCTGTAGTCATGAAGACTAGGGGGCACTTCCTTTTCTAAAAGGGAGAACTTACCAGATCCCCATCGTCATACTTATTTCTTATTATTTATATCTTGCATCTGTATTAGTATTTTGTAGTGCCTTATAAACCATTTTAAAGACTATCAGCATGCTACAAAACAATAGATATAGATGATGATGCCTTGCAGTCATATTTGTTCATTTGTTGATAGTTTAGTTAACATTTACTTATGTAGAAAATAGAATATGTAGAAGTGAGGATTGTTCTATTAGTGGTTAATCAAATAGTATAGATTGAACCTCCCTTACCTGACATACCAGAAATGTTTTGGATTTTAAAGTTTTTCAGATTTTGGACTACTTGCATATGCATAATGAACTATCTTGGAGATGGGACCCGAGTCTAAACATTAAATTCATTTGTTTCATATACACCTTATACACGTAAAAGGTCATTTTATGCACACTATTTTTAATAATTTTGTGCATGAAACAAAATTTGTGTACATTGAACCGTCCAAAAGCAAAGGTGTCACTATCTCAGCACCCATGTGGATGTTTGGAATATTTTGGCATTCTGGATAAGGGACACTCAGTCTTTCTGTGAGGAATCTAAAATATTTCTCTGGACACCTGGACAGATCAATTCAGTGTCCAGACTATATGAGCCTTTCTGTTCTTGCATACCTTATAGTTTAATGATTGAGGTCATCCTTGAGCAAAATACGGAAAATGTTAAAGTTGTAAAAGCTAAATCAAAATTCCTTCTGCATCTCAGTTCAGCTGTGCCAATGTGTGGAGTGACAGGAAGATCTTGCTAAATATTCCCCCATTCAGTAATTCAATTCAAGATGTTTGTATACCTATTTGTGAGATGTCCGAGTTGCTTTCCCAAATTATGTAAATGTTCAAAGTGATATACAAGCCTTTACAGTGTTTTCTTTTACTAGTGTTGTCTTGACTGATAAACATCTCAGTGACCTAAAATATGCAGCACACTCACAAAAAGGTTCCTTTCATGAATTTTAATATATCTTGAGTGGAATGCATAAAGGCTTGAGTTTTGATTTCAGTTGCCTTTGTAGGGTGATCATAATGTGAGAAAGCTTAGTAGCCTGTCAATAAAAGTAGGATTAAAAAAAAGATAAAAGTAGGATAAAAGAATTATGATATACTGTATAATTTAAGGAGCACTGTTGCAGTGTGAAGCATAGAATGGTCTGTTTCACATTTTGTCCAGATAACAAAGATGCCCTCATGTGTTCTGATTCCATACACCACTTTCTAGTTCATGATAAGCATGGTATGAGATATAGTGGGCAAACCGTGGTTACTAGTGGCCATAGTTTTCCTCCAAACCAGAATTGGCAGCCAGAGCTTTAGCTTCTTTTTTTGTTCTGGTTCCTCATGAAAGTTTGTGATATGTCATTTCTCCAATTCACATGGCCCAGCAAATTATATTTATTGCAAACCAAGTAGTGAAGTGAGGATATATTGGAGCAGAAAGAAGAAAGTGCATGAGGCCAGGGCATGTTTGTAGATATTGCCAGCTTTCGTGTTATCATTTACAGGCTGTGATTTAGTTCATATTGGTTTCATTCCCATGTAATTGTTCTTCAGTTGTGCATCATACTTCATCTGACAATACAGGTCCCAAAATGCAGCTGCCCTTTGCTATCCCCTAAATTTGTCTCTGAGTCCACATGGCCTTTTCCTTTTTCTTATCTGAATGGAAGTCCATGTCCAGCCCTGTTGTCAAACAAGACCTTCTACTTTTTCTCACAAGTAGATTAAGCTCCATTAAACACGTTGAACAAATTTGGCTTGTGGGTTTTTTGTTCAGCAGTCTTAGGAGAAGGGATGAGTGGAGGTTGATCTCCCGTTCTGATAAGTGCTATAAAAGTAGGCTGAGATAATGGATGGAGCCAGACTGAGTTGGATTGGAGTAGTTCCCTGGGTTGTGGGAAAGGGAGACTGGCCATGAGAATGAGATTGGGTTTTGCCACCACACAGCAGAAACATTGCTTGTTTTGGCAGGAGCTACATTCTGTACTGTTCCTTACAAATCCTTTTGCTTTCTCTTTCCTAGACAACGTTACAAACGGATGAAGTAAAAAATGTCCCATGTGGCACAAGGTGAATTGTGGCTCCACCACAGAAATGATAACCCTTTTGCCTTTGTCCTTACCATTGCTTGAGGTAGTATGCAATCTTGGACTTTGCTGTCATGGAGGGGGCTGCACAAACAACATAGGGAGTTTCTGTTGGTTCTGTGAACATGCTTCCACATAATAGAAGTAAAAAGCATCTCTATTTTCATGGTTCAAGATTTTGACAGAGGATATTGCAAAAAAAAAAAAAAAATGCCTTATGGGTCCAAAACACACTGTGGAAATAATCCAGTTTGAGACTGCTTTAACTGTCCTGGCTCAATGCTAGGGAATTCTGGGAACTGTAGTTTTGTGAAACATTTACCCTTCTCTGTCAGAGAGCTTTGGTGCCACAACAGGCTACAATTCCCAGGATTCCTTAGCACTGAGCCAGGGCAGTTAAAGCCATCTCAGACTGGATTATTTTTGCAGTGTGTTTTGGACCATGGTGTTGTATCTTGATTTGCAGTTATGAAAGTGATTTAATGGTACACTTTCAATCAACAACCAAAGGGATCCTGTAGTACCTTTGAGACTTAAGTGTGTGAAATCTTGAAAAGACAACCAGCTGAATTAGATTATATCCACAGACTCTAATCCATCAACAGTGGATTGAACAGAGCCAATGGCTTTTGGGCACATTACACATATTATAACACTGGTTAACACACTAGCTGTAGATGCTTTTGTCAGATTATCATACGTCCTTTCTGGTTCCCAGCCTGCACGCACCACATTCTAAGACTCCTTCCACCATTCAAATGGTCATCCACCCACTCTGGCCTCTTTCCAGTTACCTTTGTCCCTCAACAACCGTAGTTAAAACTGAACTCGTCACCTCATCTCCATACCCATAAGTTCTGCATTTCTACGGCTATTCATATAGTCTGACTGTCAAGGTCCTTCCTGGGCAACACTTCTCTCCACGCATCTGAGGAATTAGACCAAGTATTTGAAAGCTTATGCTACAACTTCTTTTTCACAGTTAGCCTCAAAGGTGCTACAAGATCTAGATGCATACTGATATTACAGACTAACATGGCTGTGTCTCTGAATTTGAATCAATAAGTTTATTCATTTGTGAATTAGTTACATTTATAGCCTGCCTTTCCTTCAATGAGCGCTAGCCACTTTATAGGACCTTATGCAGTGCAATGCAATGCAATGCAACGCATCACAGACTTGCTTTGTTCCTCCATATGGGGAAATTTGATTGCCTTGTGTTTGGAAGAAGCTGTAAAGTGCCTTGTACCTGTGGGATTATACCGCTAGGTGGCATTTTTTCTCTCTTATCCACCCAGTTTGAAACTTCTTTTAGCAGGTAACTTGTTTCTAGGTGAATCTTCCTTGGGCAGCCTGGGGTCTGACATATTCTGAGTATCCAGCAAAGTAGGCACCTAATTTATTAAAACAAATATTTGGACGAAGTCCTAAACAAATATTTTGGCCATGAGCTATTCTAGATGTACATACAATCATATTTTGTCTGTTACATTAAGGAAGGATTATTGGTTTATAGGAAATTTGCAGTGTAACAGTAATTTTTGTTCTCAGAGCAGCCAGACAATGAGCCTGGATGAGTAAGAAATGGGAAATCTTTTGATTATAGAGTTAGTTCTGATCACCAACATCTCATGAAATACTCCATGAATTCTGAAACCTTGCAGGGAAAAAGTACATTTATATTTAATTGTTCATGTCAAGAAAGGGTAGCCTGCAGCCCCTTAAATATTTTGTTGCCTTCCAGCAGCCCCTGACAACATTTCAAATGGTTAGGTATTATGGATATTGAAATCCAAAACAGCCGGAAGATAGTAGTTTCTCCACCCTGATTTCTTTGTTGTTGTTGTGCCTTCAAGTCAACTTACGGTGACCCTAAGGTAACCTTATCACAGGGTTTTCTGGGGATGAGAGAGTGTGACTTGCCCAAGATCACCCAGTGGGATTCCATGGCCTAGCGGGAGTCAAACCTGGTCTCCAGAGTCATAGTCCACCACTCAAGCCACTATATGCTGCCTCCTACCCTGATTTATACATGACATCATTTTTTTTTATCTTAAAGTTGGCCATCCCTGCTTCAGACCAGCTCTGTTCTATGTGTCTGCCATAATTTTCCAGGCAGGATACAACTGGCTCTATAAGACAGAGATCCTCTCTGTTTTGGATATCCATAAGTTAAATTTGACATTGAGTCTGCTAGATATATCAGTTTCAAAATCAAGCTGTTGCTGTCTTTTGTTTTATCAAAGGCTCACATCTCTTCACTTTTTCTTTCTGCAGTGGGGGAGTGATGATCTATTTTGACCGAATAGAAGTTGTAAATTTCCTAATTCAAAGTGCTGGTGAGTTCTCTTTTTTTGTCACAGTGTCTTCTGGGCTGTGGCATGAAGTAATATGCCAGAATATTTAAGGCAGGTTTTACTGTTGTGAATACCTGCATGAGTTGCAGTAGTAATATTGTTAAAGTGTGGTGCAGGGATTAGCAACTTCTGAGAGTGATTTTTTTTCCTACTCCTAACTCGGATGCCAATATTCATATGAAGAATTTGGCAAATACTGGTGATTTTTCTAAGACACTTCCCCCCATTCCCTCCAACTTGCACTGGCACACTGTTGTATGTGTCTACCATATAGCTGAAGATTAAAGGTAAGATCCTCCGTAGAAAAGAGGTAGCAACCTAATTTCAGCACTCACATTGCTGACTACAGAAGGATCCAAACCCAGATATCTTAAGAGTTAAGTGCTCCAAACGCTTTGCTTGGATAGCACTAGATTTTTTTTAAAGTCTCAAGTTCATTCCAATCTGAATACAAAGAAATATGAAATGTTTGGTAAATTCCTATAAATCCTCAAAAATGAACTGATCAGTTATTCCCCATCAATACTCTCATCCTGCAACTACATAGTGATAAGATGCTAGACCACCATATTCCTGTTCCACAGCCTCTTCTTCTGACATATTTGCAGACTAATCTGACCCTACCACCATTTGTTTATTTTTCTCACTAGTATATGATATAGTGAAGAACTACACTGCAGACTATGACAAGGCTCTCATCTTCAACAAGATCCACCATGAACTCAACCAGTTCTGCAGTGTCCACACGCTCCAGGAAGTCTATATTGAATTGTTTGGTAAGTGCCAGTGTCTTTATTATCTGCATCCAGCATGGTGCATGTTTAGTGCTTGGATGAGCTGTGAGATTATCCTTTACAATTTATGGTGCCCCTTTATGTTTAGATTTGCTCTCCCACAAATTTTGGGGGGCTTCCAAGAAAAAGATATATTTAATCTGAGATCATGCTGTACTGGAATTGCACATTGGCATACTTCATTCAGCTACTTACATGACTTCCGGAGATAGTAGGTTGCACAACAACCTATTTAAATGTATCAAAGCAAAGAGGATGAATACTTACATAACCACCAAGTGCTTTTGTTTTAACATAACCTGCCATAATAAAAATGTTCACCTTCAGTAGAGTAGAGAAGACAAAGGCATAGGTGACTACATCTGCAAAACAACATCTGTCCTCTTTGCACTTGATTACCCATTTCTTTGTCTCTTACAAAACTGTTCATAAAATGTTGATTGTACCACTATTATGACCCACTTATGTAGCCTGTAATATTATGCCTAGGCTTCTGTAATGTTCTCCTGTTTTATGGGGGGGGGGGCAGTTATTACAAAAAGGTCTCTCCACCTTAGAGGGCCATGAGACCTGTGCCAACATGCTTTGCTGCTACATTCTCTTTTTAAATCGTGTAACTGTTGATTTCATACCTTACCAGATCAGATTGATGAAAATCTGAAACTGGCTCTCCAGCAAGATCTGACATCCATGGCCCCAGGACTCATCATTCAGGTAAACCCAAATGTGGAGAAATATATCAGGAATGAGGCAGTCATCCAAATCTAGAAAAGGGGTGGGGAAAATAGCAGTTAGCTTTAACACGGTCCCAGTGGCAGACATTTGATCTTCTTTTGGTTAAAATGTATTATGAGCACCAGATGGTTTGAATCTCTTACTTGTCCACCATTCTTAAATCTTCCATTCCCGATTCTACAAGTGCATGAAATTTAGTGCATTATAAGGAGTTTGGTGTCCTATGGTGCCTACCCAGATAGAAGGACTGTTCCACTTATGGGCATCCCTCCTTCCAGCAAATGACCAGACTTTCTTGTGCTGCTTTAGAGTGGACCAGCCTCATTAGTACACAGGGAACCTTCCATAAACTTGATATTAAGTCACCTGATACAGGTCCTTAATAATATTGTTAACAATGATAGTGATTATTATGTGCTGCTCAATAGCCACTTCCCTCATCTCAACCCACCCACCCCCATCATCACTTTCTTTTTGTCCAGGCAGTTCGAGTTACAAAGCCAAACATCCCAGAAACGATTCGGAAAAATTATGAACTTATGTAAGTAGAACTCTTTCTTTTTCTGATTTGGGGGGGGGGTTGATATCTAAGAATCATAGAATTGGAAGGTAGCTTTTGAATCCAGTAGGGATCCTTTTAGACCACCCAATGGTTTGCAGTGAAATTCCCACAGTCCTTTACTACTAGGCATGTTGGCAGGGGCTTTTGCAGTTTTGCCGCTATAGGAAATCTGATGCTACATTATCCAAAGAGTCAAAAGATTTTATATATGTGTGAGGTTCTAACCATTATACTTGTAGGATTTTAACTGAGTATTTTTGTCCTCATATTCTGGCTCCAGGTTGGATTCCTTAGCCTGCGTACAATTCCATTTCAGAATTGAGGGTTAGATTCAGAATAAACTATAGAAGGTGCACAACTTTTTATGTAGATAATTGTTGTCCCATTTGTAGGTCGGGAACCATCTCAGAGGTACAGAACATGCTCTTCATGCAAAAAGTTCTGTGTTCAATCCCTTACATTTCTAAACTACATGGAACGTAGTATATGATTAGTTTTCTTCTTAAAATATAAAGTTGATCCCTAGTTGGATAGGAAATAGACTAGATGTATCTTTGCCCTGACCTAGTAAGATTATATGTAAAATCCTAGACATGCCTGACTAAGAATGTGTTGGCATTCCCATGCTATGTGTCACCATAATTACCCCTAGGAACCTCAAAACTCTATAGCTGTGCTCAGCATAGCATGGCATTCTGTAGTAGCCTTACACTTCTCAACATGCTTTCAGGATGATTGACAAACTGAGAAAAGGGATGCAGAGATTGCTGCAAACCGAACTCTAAAAAAGCATTTAGGGCTCACCACTTTCAGGATATTGGACTCCCAATATCTGAAGCTCTGTGTCCCTGTTCTAAAGAAGGAGATAAATCAGAAGAAAGATCAGGATTAGAGATGTGAAGGGCCAGAACAGGTCTCTCCCCCCCCCATTTTTTTCCTGAAACTTTTTTTTTTCTGGAAAAATGAATATGGACTATCTTCCATAATTTCATTAAAATTATGGAATATTTACATTATTTTCTTATGGAATTATGGATTGTGGGATATTTTCTTTATTCAGGGAAAGATAAACAAAATATTGTAAGACAAAGGTGCTCACATACTTACTGCCCAAAATTGTGTCTAAAAACTATGTAAGAGGAAGACTTTTATGTAAAATAAAGTACAGTAACAGTTCAGTGTAATTCCTGGTTTTAATTTCCTTTTTTCAGTTCATTTTTTGAAAATAAGTTCCTTATTTCTGTTTGACACTGACACTGGAGAACTAATGGAGACAAAATCTTTTTGTTTGTTTATTTTACTAATGTTTATGTTTTGTTCTTGTTTATGTTGTAGGGCTCTTTCTTAAATTCACAGATTCCATACAGTTTAGCTGTTCTTTACCTTTGCTCTATTTCTAACAAAAAAAAAAAACCAAACAAATCATTTTAAAAAGTTCAGTATGTAACTGTATTTTGAATAAATTGTATCTTTAATATATCAAACATGGTAATCTTATGCCAAACAAATTTATACTGTATAATGAATGTTATGTCCCTAATGTAACATAATAACTTTCAGGCTTTAAAGGGGTTTAATATTGCATTTTTCAATTTTTCTGAAAACTTCTGTTTCTACCCCTCCCCTTTCCAAGGAGGAAAAACAGTGTGTGTGTCCCTCATATCTTCGAAATTTCCAGAAATTTTATATTTATAATCAGAATAGTATTGGTAGATATTTCACCAATCAGAAGTGTTTCTGACTCCCAATTAGTTAATAGTTGAAACAAAATAAATACCTTTTCCACCTAAATTATGTTGCTGAGATGAAGCAAGCTGGGGTAACAAGTTATGAAGTCTTGTGTTAAAGAACCATACATTTGGATCTGGAACTGAAAACAGACTCCTTGGGTGAGAATGTGCTCAGAGGCATTCTATACTTTAATCCCAAGTGGTTCATGGATCTTGAGGTTCTGAAAAAAATCCAAAGGAGATCCAAAATGTTTAAAGTCTGTCGATTTCTCCCCTAACAACCTGCACCCTGCCAAATAAAGCATCTTTCACTTGGGACTGTTTCAGTGTGTTGATGCTTGTCTGTTTTGGTCCCTCTAGGGAAAGTGAGAAGACAAAACTATTGATCGCAGCTCAAAAGCAGAAGGTTGTAGAAAAGGAGGCTGAGACAGAGCGGAAGAAAGCTCTCATTGGTCTGTGTGCAGCTCTTGCTTTCATATGTGAATATTTATTTAGAGACAACAGATAGTGAGAGGTTCTGTAGAACATAAGCACAGATTGAGTATCCCTTATCAGGAAACACAGAATCTGAAATACTCCAAAATTGTCCACATGGGTGGCTGAAATAGTGATACCTTTGCTTTCTAATGGTTCCATATGTTTCATGCACAAATTTATTTAAAAATATTGTGTATAAAATTATCTTCAGCCTATGTGTATAAAGTGTATAAGAAGCATAAATGAATATCTTCTTTTGACTTGGGTCCCATCTGCAGATATTCCAGAATCTGAAAAGAATCCAAAACACTTCTGATCCCAAGCATTTCGGATAATGGAGACTCATCCTGTAGTGATACCTGTAATCCTTTGTCCAGGGAAAATGCAGGTTTTGAGGAGTCAGGGCTCAGTGTGAAATAGGGATCTACAATAGACAAGGAGGTAGATGAGGAAGTGGTGAGTGATGCCAGAGAATATATGTGGACTGCACATAAGTTGAAGTGGGGAGAGTATGAGATTTTAGATTGTAGGTCTCTTCCCAGGCCAACATATGTGTCATTCCCAAACTGAATCTATTAGGACTGAGAACAAGAGAGTTTGGAGTGAAATTACTTGTGAGATAATGACAGTTAGTAACAAGCAAGAGCATGCCATAAATAATCACAACAGAAAAGTAGTAGCTATGGTCTGGATGAATGCATATAGTGTAACTTTAAATGGAAATATTCATGTGTAACAAGGGAAACAGTTTAACAACTGAGAGGCTATTCTAACTTTCTTTAGGTTTGCAAAATAGGTTTAGCAGACATTTACCATCAGCCCTTGGGATGAACATCCATGCACAGAAGATAAATATGTTTGGTGTGAAAGCTTTTGGCACCTAATTGACTTTTTTAAAAGCCCTCACATGTACATGGTTTTAATTTGTTTTAAGCTATTTTAACTTTTAAAATCTTTTTTAAAAGTTCTAAAATTGTTTAGTATGTTTTTAGCTTTTTAAAATTTTAATTATTCACAAAGTTTTAAATCTGTCAGATTGCTTTTATTGTATGCCATGCTGAGATCTCTGGATAGAGGGTGGGATATAAATATTTTAATAAACAAATACATTTGTTAGATGCCTCTGTGAAGTAGGAAATTTTAGCTGCATTGACCATCCATATTGTATCCTGTGGTCACGGTGTTTTTACTTTCTCAATGCAGAAGCAGAAAAAATTGCTCAGGTGGCTGAAATAACATATGGACAGAAGGTGATGGAAAAAGAAACTGAGAAGAGAATTTCTGAGATTGAAGGTGAATAACAACCTATTTAAGGTATTTTTGTCTGTCCCGGGTTTTAAAAAGCAGTCATAAGTCCTGTGCCACCTTAAAAACTCACACATTTTATTATAACATGAACTAGCATGGACTATAGCCCACAATAAAGGACAAGTCCTCCCAGAGCTAAGTGTGGGTAAAGTGGAGCTCTCTCTTTCGCATGTGAGAAAAGGTTGAAGAAAGAGCATTATTAAAGATTGCATATTACACATTGGTTGTGTGACTAGAAATGGGTAAGTGATACTAGGTTCTGTCTTTTGAGGTTCAAGTACATTGTGTAATTGAGAATCATTTTCCAAACAGCAGCATCTTCTGACTAGTTCCCTTTCCCCACACTCCTTGTTCCCTAGTCTCAAAATTCCTGCCACTATAACATGTTAACTCATGATATTTTCCTTGCGTAACTTTTGGTTACTTCTGCAACCAGCATTTTGTAGACCAAAAGAAATGTATCACATGTTTCAACTACCTTGGTTAGCAATGCACATGTCATTGTTTGTACGTGTGCAAAATCAAGAGTTTAGCTTCTAAGACCTGAGAATACCAGCTCTTAGGAGCCATGCCTGGATGCTTACTTTAGTTATGTCCTGCCTTTCTCCCTTGTTCAAGGCAATAATAATATGTATCTATCTTGATCTGTTGCAAGGGCAATAACCCTGTGATGATAAAAAGAGCAACTGGCCCAAGATTATCATGAATTAGAAAGACTAGAAACCTGATCTCTGAAGTCTTATCACTTCTAATAGAGAATTATATGCCTTGGTGGAATATATGCCTGGTGTATTAAACAAACAAACCCAAGTTCAGTCCCATTGGGAGCAGGCTGGAACGTAGGGGGCTTCCTTAGCCTAAATAAAAGCCTCTGCAGACTGACCCAAAGGGCTGGCCTGGAGGCAGAGATGGGGAGGGGCAGCCACACACCGGCTGCCCCAGCCCAATGACGTCTTGACACCGTGCGCCATTATGCATGTGCGCAGCGTCAGGACGTCCTTCCGGCGCAGCATTTTTACACACGCCGGAAGGGGTGCTAAAGAGCCACATGCCGGCTCTTAGGGCGCCCTTTTGCCGCTCCTTTCATGGGCGGCAAATGGGAGGATCAAGGCCGCAGCATGCGGTTGCCGTGGCCTCAATCCGCGGCTAGCAGGGGCAGCCCAGAGCCGCCCGTCTGCATAGCCCCATAGTCAGTATTATGTATTATGACTTGCAGCAGCTCCAGTCTAGGATTGAATGTGAAACCTGTGGCATGTAAAGCATGTACTCAGCTGCTTAGCTCTGGTCCAGCCCCACAGTCATAGAGCTGCTGTTACTGCCAGTCACATTCTGTGAGCATGCAATATTGCTGAGAGGATTCCCCCACATCTTTGTCATTCCTGTAGTCAGGCAAATTCCTGGAGCTGGGGAAGGGCCTACTAGGCTGCCTCTGAGCATCATGTCCCTTGATACAGTTAGATTCATTAAAGACCCTGTCAAACCCTGTGGTTTACAGATCATTAGGCTGTCCCCAGCTGAGCTTAGGTAATTTTCTTTGTCATCAAGGCACATTGCCAAGCACCAGGCCTTTGATGCAACTCCTGCAGGAGCTGGGAGGCCTGTCAGTACCCTCAGCAGAGAATTCCTGGCTTTGATTCAGGCCCCTCCACCTGCTTTGCCAAGCCAACTGCAGTGTACTCTTGAACTGCATACACACTCAGCTGTTGGGGTTGGTTGCAGCTGCCTTCTCACTATGTCAGCAAATGGACTAGCTAACACAGTTTTGCATTTTGAAACAACATGGTGTAAGCTGTGTAAGAGTGGGTGTTCAGAAGGAAGTATGTGTTTTTCCTTTAAAAAAAAAATTCAAGGTTTGGCTTGTAAATTAGGCTTTCTACACCAGAAGAAGCAGCAATAGCAAAGGGGTTTGCAGTTTTACTGAATAACATGCATCATTTTGTGACTGGTATTTGAAGATTTTAAATAATGGGCTGTACTTTTCAGTAATGAAAATGTTTGTGAGGGAATGGAAAACTTAGTATGATGTCTTTCCACACTGTCAGAACAGTAAATATCATTTGCAGTGGCGCTTCCTACTTAGAGAACAATCATGCCCATTTTTCAGTACAAACCCCAGTTTGCAGACATATTAATCTGGTCTGCCCTCCTAATTCTATTTTGGAGAGAAGCTGGCTTAGAGTCTTTCATATCCCTCAGTCTAAGTTGAAAGAACTCTCGCTACACTGTTTAACATAAAACACACCTGTTTTTGAGAACTGGAAATGGATTATAGTTCCTTTTAGGAGTTTTATTATCATTTTTAGCACTCCCAGAGGCATACAGTGACTCATAGATTTGCCGTAGCTGCCCAAACTTGCTCTAAATTGTCTCGTTTCTGAATTTTTAAAGAGCATTTTCTTCTATGCTGCATGGCGTCACATTTGGATTTTCAATACAACATGTTCCAAGATAGTCTTTAAGTCGGCTGAGCTGGAATGATGGGAGTTGTAGTGAAACTTACTGGTATATGCCAGATTTAAGACTGTGCTCAAATGGTTAGACTTTGGTTGCATTACTGTTGCTAAAACAAATGGAGGTTAATAGATTCAAGTGGAACCAAGGCCACAGCCTCCCCTGTGATTCCTTTCCTCCTCTTTATTTTCCTCTCACTACTGGACATCAGTATCCCACAATTCTCAATTTTACTCTCATCATTCCTCTTCTCCTCCTCCCTCAGAATGAGTGAGCCAGCTGGCATTTGCAAAGCTTTAGTTGCAATCATGAAAAAGTGTGTGGTTCAAGATTATCTCCCCCCCCCACACACACACACACCCTCTAATAGACTTGTGACTTTTCTGGGTTTGGAAGTCTCACATTTTTCCCTTTCTTTTTGCAGATGCTGCATTCCTTGCCAGAGAAAAGGCAAAAGCAGATGCTGAGTGCTACACTGCCTTGAAGATGGCAGAAGCCAACAAGGTAAGGAGAGTGCCAAGCTTTGCTATAATAGTCCTTCTCCTAGTCCTCCAGATTGTTTTTGCATGTCCTGCAGAAATGAAAAGCTCAACACCATTACTTTTAGACAAGGATCTCTGCCTCAGATGTTGATATCCTGAGATAAATTACTACTGGGATGGTGAATGTATCTGGATTATACCTATTCAGACTCTAGATGGGGTTCATATAATCTAAATACCTATTGATCAATTTAAAAAGCTGTTCTTAATTAGTTGGACACCATTGTATTTATAATTGGGGGGAGGGTTGTATATGGTACAAATTTTCATATGTACAAATCCATTTTCCAATGTATAAATCCATGACAGAAAGGGGACTTTTTAAGAAGCATTTCTCTTTTTCATGCAGAAGGAAATGCCTCTTTGGAGATGCTGTCTCCTATGCTTTGAGTCAATTAAAAATTAATAGTGTAATTTTTCTTCCCATAGTGATTTTATTCTTCTGCTGAGCATTCAGATTCAATTGAACTTTATTTATTAGCAGCCCTAGTTGCAAGGTAAAATGATACCATTGGATAAGATACAAAGCAAATTATATCTTGTGTTTCCTTCAAACAGCTCAAGGTGACATATATGACTCCTTTCTTGTTTATTTGCTGTTGTGTGCCTTCAAGTAATTTCTGACTGATGGCAACCCTATCACAGGGTTTTCTCAGCAAGATTTGTTCAGATGAAATTTGCCATTGCCTTCCTCAGGCCAAGAGAGCCTGAAGTCACCCAGTGGATTTTCCATTTTTCCACCCAGTGGATTTTCATGGCAGAACAGGAATTTGAAACCTGGTTTTCCTAGTCCTAGTCCAGCACTCAAACCACTGTACCCTACTGGTTCTGTCTCCTATTTACTCCTTACAAAAATTTTGTGAGTGAAGGCAGCCTGAGGGAATGAATGTCTTACCCCACATTACCCCAGGAGTGTCTTGGCTCAGTGAGATCTAGAGCCTGTTATCTCTTAAGTCCCACTATGTCACTCTTAACTGCCATACCACATTGGCCCTCAACCCCATTACTCCAGAAAAGTTTCAGCCATTACTGTCTCATCCCACTGCCAATAAATGAGTTAGGAGCCATGTTCCATCTTCTCAGAATCAGATATTCCATTTCTTATAGGATCTGCTCCAGATGGGGCTGCTTGGCAGCTCATATCCTAGAAGGAATGCTTTACCTGAGTTACTGGTGCCTTTAAAAGACAGCAGCTGAGAGAAAGCTCCAAATATTGTGCTCTGGCATGTTGCTTAGCCACACCACCACTGAGACACAAGCAGTTCCTTTTTATATTTCTGTTATCTGTGTTGTTTTCAATCTGTTGTGAGCCCTCTTGGAGATCATTTGAATTTGTAATGGTTACCCTAATTCTGGATTCCTGATGTGCTCCCTCTTCCTGCAGCTAAAACTGACTCCAGAATACTTGCAGCTGATGAAATACAAAGCGATTGCCTCCAACAGCAAAATCTATTTTGGCAAGGATATTCCCAACATGTTTATGGACCACGCTGGGACTCCCTCTAAGTCATCAGATGGATCCACTGAGGAGCTGAGAGATGAAAACTGGCTAGGAGCAGGGGGAGATTTGTGAATCTGAATTGAGCCAGTGGAGCAGCTTGATCTTCAGTCAAATGAATCAAATTGATACCTAGCCACTCTCCTCTGTGATTTTTCTCTTTTCTAGGATGCTGCAGAAACCCCACTTTTGTACTGAAAAGGCAGGCTGGAAGCACATAACTGTTTAGCTTCCTGACTTCTTTCTCAGCAGTCAGATTCACTGTCATTGTTTGCCTTTGTGCACATGAAGGAACAATGAATCATGCGTGAGAGGCATTCCCGTGATTGACTCGGCAGCAACTTCAATCAAAACTATACTTGGTTCATTGGATTTTTGTAATTAGAGGAGGAGAAACTGTCTCTTGCTAGAAACAATATCCTCATGCAGTTGTACATATGCTACAGTTTAAGTCCAGTAGGTGGATAATAAGTATTTTCCCAGCCAATTCAGGAATCAGAAAGAGGTTTTTTTTTTTAATTTTCTCTTTTTAAAAGTTGGCTTTGAGTGTTTGCTAGCACCCATCTTGGATAAGAAGCACATCAATCAAACATCCACCACATACTGTTCCATGGATTATTGAGCATGCTGTCCAATTGTTGGATTTCACCTGTAGCATATATGTTTATCCCACTCTGCCCCCAGATAAAGGTGCTATGTTTTGAATTTTTTAACTGCATACACTACAAATTCTACAAATGGCATGACGAAAGCATTAAATACCAGCAGAGTAAAGGCATGTCCAAATGGTACTTATTTTTGAGTGCATCTACAGAATACATCTGAACCTTGATGTCCCTTTTCTCCTTCAGTGCTGTGATAGGGATAACTACCAGACCTGTATTGGAAACCAGGGAGCTCCAGTTACTTCTGGGTTGCAGATCTCTTTCTAGGCCAGAGAATGCAGTTAGGGAAGACTGAATTTAGGGGTGGAAGGTTCTGTTTTTTCTAGTAACAGTTTACTCTGAAGAAAATGCAAGAGATTTAGAGCTTTATGTTCCTTCAGTAATTATTCCACCTTACTTTGCTCTTTGCTATATGTATGATTTTTAGGCCAATAAGATTTTTTTTCTTCAAATGTCACCTTAAGCCCATGTATATTGTAGATCATGTATTTAGCCCTCAAAATATTTCTGGACAGTTGTATTCAGGGTATGAACCTCTGAAGGCCTTAAGCTTTCGTGTATCCATACAAAAGGGTTACTAAGTAGACTTAGTAGCAAAGGCCTTCTTCCTCAAATGTGTCAGAAATGATTATTAGGAAATTGCTCGTTCAAAATCAATCTTGTCTGGGATGGAGATAATTTACTGGTGGTCATTGCATCTTACATCTTGCACCACTGTAATTTCTAATAAACATGCCATGATGGGGTCATTGTGTGAGTAGGACTGAGCTGGGAAGGAGGCTTAAGCTGTGCTTCTTAAACCACTTATTACTTCCAGCTATGGTTGTCTTTCACTACAAGGCCAGCACCAAGCAACAGCAAAACTAGGAAGGTGTCATCTTGCTAGATTCTCTACTGGATACTTAGCATCTGCATTCTTTGTCTTCTACTTAAAAATTGTTTTGCCCATGCAGAACGAACATTGTCCAAAAGTTTTCTCCTTGTTTCTTGCTATCTCTAAATTCTCATTTTTTCCAGTAGCCTCAAATAACTTAACTGGGTTTGATGGCTCACAGGATGATGTGAGCGGGATTTATAGGGGTTTTTGTTTTTAAATAGTGTGGTTACTACTGGTCCTGAATAAGGGGATGGCTCAACACAGGAGTTGCTCTTTAAACTTAAAAAAGTGGTCTAGGCCATCTGATTACATTATTGTGCATTTACAGTGAAACTTTTTGGAGGTGGGCTATATCTTTCTTTGCATTTTTTTTCCAGTATGAAAGTGGAGCGGTGTCCCCAAAGTGTCCATAAGCATGTATCTCTGTAAAATGGGAACTATCAGTTATGAGTCATTTTGTCAGATGTGCCTTAGATTTGTTTCTGATGGTTCCTACATTGCAAACAGGCATCTCTTTTTGGCTTTTTTTTCCTGTTTGCTTTGTTATTTGTGTTTTCAAAGTGTGAATAGAACTCGGCACCCAATATTCTTTTGGAATGAAAGTACTGCTGATGTTCCCATGGGGGAAGGTGTGTGTCATTAGAAATGAGCATTACTGAGGACTTTAAAGTAAAGTGAACAAACCAATCTGACTATAATGCATGAGAAATCCCCTATTTTGAAGATAGGGAAAATGTGTTCTGTCCTATGTTAATATTTAGAACAGGTTTTGGGAACCCTTGGTGCTCTGGATACTCTGGCAATTCAGCTTTCATAGTTTCGGACCTTTTGGCCATGTGTGCTGTGGCTGATGGGTGCTGGAGTATTCTGGAAGTTCATAGTTTCCTTGTCTCTGATTTAGCTTTAGGTCTAGTTATCTTTTTTTCATGCATGCATATGAAAAAGAAGGGGGAGAAAACCCTCCACATAGATTCCTAGCATGTCAAGCAAATGACATCCTAGTTTTATATCAGCAGATACTTACTGCATTTTAATGGCAGAGCAGTTGCTCATGTGAGAGCTCACCTAACAGTCTGATAAGATACCTCAAAGATATACGTTGGCTAACATTTATCAGACTTTGGCTGTTCTTAACCAGCCTTGCTTGCATTTAACTGGGAACAAAACCAATGCATGCAGTAAGGATGAAGAAGGGAAACACAACAGGTAGTAAGGGATACAGGGGGCAGAAAGTATTTTGTAAGTAAATGCTTCCATTAAGGTGCAGTGCTTTTTAACACTGAAGTGAAGTGTGGAGCTATTAAGAAATAATAGTGCGGTGGGCTGTTATCCACCTGGACGTTGTAAGTCTTGCATACCAACCATTGTTGGTTCATGCTGCTCTAGAGTGTCTCCAGATGTTACACTAAAACTTCCATAACTCCTTGCTTTTGGTCCTGTTATCTTGGGCTGATGGGAGGTGGACACTAGTAATGTATTGAGTATGGTATTCCAATCTGTGCTGTTTGCTCCATTCTGTTTAGATCACTTGAAATGACAGCAGTAGTTGAACTTTGAGTGTCATCTGTGTTCCCTTCCATTTTGATTGTCTCCTTGGCTGAATTTAAGGGCAGCCGCATCCCGTATCAAGTAAGTTGTGCGTGTATCTAGGCCCTTGTTCTCTGTAACATGAGAAATGCAAACCATGAGACGACCAGTCCATTTGCTTCATGCACTTGCAAGATCAACATAAGTTTGTGTTTTCTTTCTTTTCAAAAAAAGGAGTACCAACTAGTTTCTGAAGTGTGTGAAACGATTCAAGGACTTAGAATGTATCTGTGGGTTTTTCTAATGGTGGACATCAATGGGCACAAAACAAAACCCTCACAGTGAAATATATAGTATATACTAAAGGATATAAAGGGGGATTAATACCCAGAAAATCAGCTTCTCTAACATGCTTTGCTTCCTCCTTTTACCACACCTCTTTATAGTATATACTATAATATATATATATATATATATATATATATATACTATATATATATATATATATATATATATATATATATATATATATATATATATACATACACACACACACACACACACACACACACACTAGCAGGATATACTATTTAAGTTTCCAAACAGAAGCTGGAGAAAGTTGTTGTGGCAGCAAAGTTGATCACCTGGGATTAAGTTGCTACTGTCAAGGCTGTCCAGTTCTTTGCATCAGAGTAAGCATTGAAGACTTGGCTAAGCTTCTACCTCCTCTTCAGTCTTGTTCTCTTCAATCAATTCATTTATTTCTCTAGTTGAGTGGTTACTTGTTTACTTGACCATATCAGAAGCTGTCTGATGACATTTGTCGGTTTATGGTACGGAAAGTTACTTAGGAGTAGCTTCAGTCTTGCTAAGATGGAATCGGTTAGGCCCTGTGAGTCTCTTACATTATCCTTCCTTTTGGACTTTACAGCTGAATTCCATATTCTTTGAGCAGTTGAAGAAAGCCCACATTTTTTGGCTTTCGTACATCACAATTTGCAAATAGTCTTGTGCACATACAAGGACGTAATGAAGTTGGGAGACATTTATATGAGATGTGGAAACAACAACACTTGAGTGGTGTTTTCCCCCCATTCCGATAAACATTTGGGGGTATTTTTTTAACTTGAGCTTTTTTAAAACTAGCAAACTCAATTCCAGCAAAGCCAAAGTGTATTATATTACTTTTTATATGACTCTGATGTAAAATAATTGGTTAAAATAAATAATCCTTTGGTTTTGTTTGGTGTTTTTTGTTTGTTTTTTTACATAGATGACTAAACAAAATGTAAAAACCACTATCCAATAAAGAACAGAAAATATTAATGTGAAAAAAATAAGATGTAGATTTCTCCTGATAAATAAACTCTATCTAGCCTGTTAGGTATCGGAAATGCAACTTAAGAAGAAGAAATGTTTGCAGATTTGTTTTTGTTTTTTTATGTGATCACTGTGGCTTTGTTAAAATGAGACTCTGCTGGATGCTTATTGTTTGGGCTACGATCAATTAACTTTTTATATTGCCTTTTGTATTTCCATTGAATAAAGTGACACTATTTCCAGCGAACAAATTTTGGAATGTGGATTCGAATGCTTCCTCAGTGAGGGGATGGGGAATAGGTGAATGTCGCCAAGTCAGACATCAGCCATTCAGATATGCTGCTCTTGGATTGTTTGTTTCATTTGAAATTCTGTACCTGAAATTAAACCAGCCTGTATGTTTCACAATATTTATTGTAATGACTTGAATAAACCATTATTTCCTTTTAGGATTAGTACTAACACTAATGATTGGGCAGCCCTTTTGTGTGATGTGGGGAGAGAGAGTAGAGAGCAAGGTATATTTTTTGGATTTGAGCAGATTCAGATGGGTTGCAAAATAACAGTGCTCTAGTGGTAAATGCACACAACACAAGAAGTAGTAAAATGCTATAGGTGTGCAACATGATTGTCCCCGTAACCATATCCCCAAGGAGACTCCAAAAGTAGCATCAATCCATATCAACAAACCAGGTCTAACGGTTTTTATCTTTCCTTTTGTTCAGGTTAATGGCTCTTCATTGCCTAGTAGTCAAAGCAAAGCCATCCCCAACTGCTTTGGATTGCAATGGATAGCTCACACTCCTACTTCATTGCTGAGAAAGTTCATTGCATGTATGCTTAGAGGAAAATGGAGTTTGGGGAGGGAGCATCATCCTTGCTAATAAACCAGTCCTGGTGTGTTGGATCATGCAAGATATGGCTCCGCTACACCACTGTTTAACAAAATTTAAGAGCTGTCAAGTTGAAAATATGAAAGGATCTGGGAGGCCACCTTCAGAATGCAAGAAGCTGCCTCGGTCGGATCTGGTGGTCTTCATGTTCTGTAAACATCTAAGCCAGGGTCTGGATAGATTGTTGTAAGAGATCTTTTAAAGTGGAAATGTGAAGGAATTGAACTTTAAACATCCAAAGTGTTTATTCCAACACTGCAAGTCTTGCCTTTTGTTGGTGCTACAAAGGAAGAGTGCGTTGTGGTATCATTGGTGTGTCCTGAGCTATTGCCTGGCGTACGAAGAGTGGCGGGATGAAAATAAATAAATAATAATAATAAATGATGATGATGATGATGTCCCTAGGTGTTTGGGGCTACATTCCTATCATTCTTGACCATTGGCTGTGTTGACTGGGGATTTCAGGAGTAGTTGTAACAATATTGAAGGCCCTTAAATTGGAAAAGGCTGCTATGGAGGGATTTACTGAGTTAATTAATGGATTGGATGTATAGATCCTATAAAGATACTTCTTTATAGGAAGCCATCCTATATTCCAGGGGTGATGTGTAATTGTTATACAAATTTACAAGCTTACTGAAATCATAATCCAAAATTCTTATTCCAGATATATATCCAGATGCAAATATATACACATTAAAAATAATAAGGTCCAAAACATATTGCAGAAATAATCAAGTCTGAGACCGCTTTAACTGCCCTCAATGCTAGGGAATCCTGGGAATTGTAGCTTTGTGAAACATTGAGCCGCCTCTGTCAGAGAGAACTCTAGTGGCACAATAAACTACATTTCCCAGGATTCCCTAACAGTGAGCCAGGGCAGCGAAAGCGGTTTATTTCTGCAGTGTGTTTTGCACCATAGGTTTGGGGTTCAGCTTGTGTGAAGGGTGCCACAACGAACTACACTTCGCACAATCCCACAGCGCAGTGGTCCCCAAACTGCGGTTTTTAACTTTAAGGGACTTTTGGACTTCAGCTCCCAGAATCCCAGACTATTGGCCAACATAGCTGAGGCTTCTGGGAGTAGAAGTCCAAAACCTCTGAGTCACGACAATTCAAGTGGGCCCAAATCACTTCAGCAGAGCAGGCTAAGTGTGGCGGCCCTTTGCCTTTCTGCGCCTGCGCTTTCAGGGGAGGGGGGGGTTCATCCTGACCTGCTCAACATGGCGGTCGGGCGGGCCCAACGTGAAGGCTTAACCCCGCCTTCGTGTTACTTCGTCCCGCCTCGTCATTGGCGAGACGAGCACCCTCTCCAGCAGCGATTGGCTGCGCGGGGAGTAGCTCCGTGTGTGGCGGAAGCTGGGGGAGAGAACGTGAGGGAGAGGAGGCCGGGGTCGTGATTGGAGGCGGCCTGGCTGGGAATGTGGAGAGCCGGGATGGCGGCCGGGGAAGGCCTGGGACCGGCGCTGAGGGCGGTGAGGGAGCAGCTCCAGCAGGCGGCAGGGAGGAGGCCTCAGGTAGGCAGCAGGCCCGAGAGGAGGGGACTCAGGGCTTGGGAAGAGGAGGAGGAGGAGGAGGCCTTGGGCGAGTCACACTCTCTCAGCCTCAGGGGAAGGCTAAGGCTACAGCCCCTCTGAAGAAACCTTGCCAATAATCCTTTATTAATATCTTAATATAATATATGAATATGTAATAATAATAATAATAATGACACCTTTGCTTTCTGATGGTTCAAGGTACACACACTTTTATTTATCTATTTGTTTACTTTTTGTTTCATGCACAAAATGATTTGAATGATGGTGAATAAAATCACCTCCAGGTAATTGTATATATGAAGTATACATCAATTTCAAGTTTCATGTTCACAATATTAAAATATTATTGTAATATTCAGACAAGGCTGTATCCTTTCACCCTATCTGTTCAACGTATATGCAGGTAATTATATCCAGGTAACTGTATATATGAAGTATAAATGAATTTCGTGTTCACACTATTAAAGTATTATTTTAATACAATATACATCTATATCGATATAGATACAATAGATATAGATATATATATACAATATATCTATACAATAGATATAGATATATATACAATATATCTATACAATAGATATAGATATATATACAATATATATCTATATCTATATAGATATAGATATATAGATATTAATGCTGGGAAAGGTGGAGGGAGGAAGAGAGGACAGAAGAAGACTAAGAATGGGGATGGTGGCCATGAAAGAACTAGAAAAGATCCTAAAATGCAAAGATATACAACCTAGAACAAAAGTTAGAATCGTACAAGCCATCGTATTCCCTGTTACCATGGATGGATGCAAGAACTGAACAGTTAAGAAAGATGATAGGAGGAAAATCAATGCCTTTGAGATAATGTGGTGCTGAAGAAGAGTCCTGAGGATCCCATGGACAGCCAAAAGGACCAACAAATGGGTCCTAGAGCAGATCAAGCCAGAAACCTCCCTGGAAGAAGCCAAGATGACCAAACTGAGGCTGTCGTACTTCGGACACATCAAGAGAAGGGAGGACTCTTTGGAAAAGACAATAATGCTGAAGAAGGTGGAGAGTAGCAGAAAGAGAGGAGGGCCACATGCCAGATGAAGGGACTCTATTGAGGAGATCGCTATGGGGATTAAGGGGTTGCAGGAATTAAGCAGAGCAGAGGAGGACAAAGGGTCTTGGAGATATCTTTTCCATATGGTCACCATGGTTCGAGATCAACTTGAGGGCAGTTAACAACGAATATGTTAAAATAATATTTACAGCAGACAGACTGGTATATGCTTGATATTGGAAACTGTATTATGGAAGACAAATTGATGGATGGATGATAAAACTTTATGAGATGATGGAATATCAGATTTACTTTCTAAGAAACTCAAAGAGGAAACAAAAGAAGACACCATGAAAGAATGGGGAAAGGGTTTCTGTTGACTTAAAATAGCAATTGTAGGGGGAAAAGGGGTGAGGGAAATGATATTTAATTAAGGAGAAAGCCAAATTTAGTTAGATAGGCTCCAACTGAGAAACCAGAGAGAATAATAGAAAATAGTATGGAAAGTGTAAGATCAGATAGAAAAGAAAAAAAGGTATTCTTCACTAGAAAAGTAAATGAGGAAAGAAGAGGAAAAGGTGTGCGTGTGTCTGTGTGTTATATAACAAAAGTGAAAATTATGATAAAAGATGAAAGAAGCAGAAGGGTAAAAGAGATAGATAAAGAAGAAGAAAAGAATATTTAAAGGTTAAAAGAAAGAAACGTGATTATCAAGAATGAAAAGAAAGGGTGCAGGGTGGTCTTAGGAAGTCTTAGTGCAGGGTGGTCTTAGGAAGTGTCCAGAGGAGAGTGACTAAAATGGGGAAGGGTCTGGAAACCATGCTTTATGAGGAGAGATTTAGGGAGCTAAGTATGTTTAGCCTGGAAAAGAGACAGTTAAGAGGTGATATGATAGCCCTGTTTAAGTATTTGAAAGGGTGTTATACTGAGGATGGAGTAAGTTTGTATTCTGCATCTCCAGAGAATAAGACCTTGAGCAACGGATACAAGCCACAGGAAAAGATTCCATCTAAACATTAGGAGACACTTCCTGACAGTGAGAGCCGTTCGACAGTGGAACACACTCCCTCCGAGATTTTGGTGGCGTCTCCTTCTTTGGAGGTCTTTAAGCAGAGGTTGGATGGCCACCTGTTGGGGATGCTTTGATTGAGAGTTCCTGCATGGCATAGGATTGGACTGGGTGGCCCTTGGGGTCTCTTCCAACTCCATGATTCTATGATTCTATTTCATAGCTGCCTTTCCAAGTGTTTATCTTGTTCTGATATTTTGATTCTAGTCTCCATTCTAGTTTATGATTGAGCCTCGACATAAGAAGTCTTTGATTATTTGGGTATCTTTTTCATTCGTTTTCACATTTAGTAAATCATCTGTGGTCATTGGTTTTGTTTTCTTAATGTTGAACTGTACCCAGCTTTTGCATTCTCTTCCTTGACTTTCCTCAACAGTCATTTCAAGTCTGTTATTTACTGTTGGTAGTATGGTATCATCTGTATATCTTAAATTGTTGATGTTCCTCCCTCCAATTTCACACCTCCTTTCTCTAAATCTAATCCCGCTTTCTGCTTGATGTGTTCTATATATAAATTAAACTGATAGGATGATAAAATGTAGCCTTGTCTGATCCCTTCGCCAATGGGAAATCTTTCTGATTCTCCATATTCTGTCTTCTTGTCCTGAGTATCAATCATGCATCAAGACAATCAAACGTTGAGCCACATCCATTTAATTTAGAGAGAGCCATTCTTTGTTATGACAATCAAAGGCTTTGTTATAATCTATAAACTCAGACCGATTTTCTTCTGAAATTCTTTGGTGCACTCCATTATCCAATGTATATTTCCAGTGCTTGCTATGCAGACAACCTCCTTGAACACAGTAGATTTTACTTCTTAGCAGACTGTATAGGGTTGCACCATTCACTTACCAAACACTCATGTAGAGTTAGGATCTCTCTTTAGGTTTTCTTAAAATGATATAATTACAGTAGCAGTCTTATGCATGTCTCCTGAGATGGAAGTCCCATTAAGTTTAATTTGGTAAAATTAAGAAATAGTGACACAGGTTGTTAATAGAATTAAGAGAAGGAACATAGAAATGTCAGCGCACATTTGTTTAATTAATAATAATAATTTAAAATTTTGTTTCTATCCCTCCCCTCTGCAGCGCAATCGGGGCGGCTTACAACAATTAAAACTACAATAAAATACATACAACCCCAAAACCCACCCGCCCCTTTAAAAATTAATTATTGTATAACCGTTAGTTAGGGGGAAGAAAGTCACACGCGTTTTTTCTCTCCCCAAACCGCAACAGTGCCTTGTGTAATTGCCTTTTCCTTTGTGTCATTTATATATAGAAATGCTATGCGTTTAATAAACATAATATTTAGAAAAGTTTAATTTGGGCTTTCTCTGAGGCAAATTGGTAATTCAGTATTGCAGCCAAAGTCATTTTCATGTGATTTTATTTCTGTTGTCAGTGCTGGGCCCATTGTCATTCTCACATTTGAACTTGCACCTTCACTCAGTGACAAAAAAGCAAAACATCTGAGTTTATTTCGGTCAAAAAGAATCTGGATTTGAAATGGGAATTCAAGCAACATGAATTCTTTTTTCTGTGCACCAGTTTTCAATGCATGTGTGAATCCTTCCACTTACTATTTCTTTCTTTGCCAATTCAGAGCTTGCCTGACATACAGCCCCGCCTGGTAGCTGTCAGTAAAACTAAACCTGCTGAAATGGTCATTGAAGCCTACAATCACGGGCAACGTAGTTTTGGAGAAAACTATGTAAGTATTCTGTCTTTCTTTGTTCATTTTAGGCTTCAGGGTGAGAAAGACGTGCGGGCTGAGTTTGCTCCTAACATTTAAAGAACTCTTGCATAACCACTTGTGTGGAATTAGTCAATTAATGTTAAACATCTTAGCAAAAGTTAAATGAAATGTTTTAATTTTCTGTAGGTCCAAGAATTACTAGAAAAGGCATCAGACTCAAGAGTAAGTACACATGGGTTTCAAATTTTAACTTTTAAAATTATTAAATCAAATTATTAAAAAGCATTGTGAAATTGCTCAGTTTTAAAATATTCACCTGTTTGATATACCTTTTTAGTCTTGTTACTTTTGTTGTTCTCACATTTTAAATGATTTTGTTGTATTCTGCCTACAGATCTTATGATATAAAGTGGGATATAAATATTTTAATAAATAAAATACATTGTGCATATTCTTGAACAAAATTCTCATTTTGTCAACATGATAGTTCTG
This sequence comes from Phrynosoma blainvillii, assembly GCA_026167975.1. Lineage (NCBI taxonomy): Eukaryota > Metazoa > Chordata > Lepidosauria > Squamata > Phrynosomatidae > Phrynosoma > Phrynosoma blainvillii. The sequence goes on along the minus strand of JANUYF010000006.1, from coordinate 9,257,863 downwards.
TATAAGAAGTCTCTTTTAGAAGACTGACTAGTAATTTCCATTAGAGTAGGATAGCTCTTATTTTAGCAACCATGTAATGCTTTATGTTTGAATGGCGGGCAATACTGGTCAAGATTCCTCTTCTTCTATTGAAGAGCCCAAGTAATCGGAAATAATGATCCAATAATGTGTAGTTGTTTGTATCATATAAGCTGGAATTCTTCATTGTCATGATGTTCTGATAGACCCATTGTATCATACAGTGCCTTCATCATTTGCTGAAGGCTTTGTGCACCCCAAAAAATGGTGATACAAACTTTTTATGTAAAAAAGGATATGCGACCTTCCCAAATTTCCCCATACTAAAACCTTCCCAGCACAAACACAAATCATGCTTTGCTCCTTCCTTCTTTATCAGTGGCAGTTTTTCCATGGGATTCAGTAGCTCTTATCTACTATACGGCAGGAGTTCATTTATGAATCTCCTTTTGTTAATTTATGAACAGAATAATTCCAGTGGCTTATGCACCAATGTAAACCCCAACTCAGTGACATTCCAGTGCAAGAACTATTGTTGCTGCCTCATCAATTTTTTTGCTACCAACATTTCTACCTCTCCAAAACTGGGTTGTTTCTGTTTTCACCAAGATTGCTGATGAACATTGTCAGTTTAATGCGTAATAAGATCTTATTGTGTGTAGTTTCCCCTTCACTTTTCTAACTGTACATCATCAGTTTTCCAACTGCACATTTTTTCTACTTGCACATTTTGTGTCAACTGTGTATTTTAAAAAAAGAATAATGCAGATACCTAAATAAATGTATCTTTTAGGAGAAAATGCAGTGTGAATTGCATCAAATGCAAAAATTGATTCATTCTTTATTCCTGTCCTCAGATTCTGTCTTCATGTCCAGACATTAAATGGCATTTCATAGGCCATCTGCAGAAAAACAACGTCAACAAACTGATAGGTAACTTTAACTGATTTTGATACTGATTTGAAAGGGCAGCCAATAAACTGTGTATGTACTGCCTAGAAAGAGTAGTTTGACTCAAGCAAATTGTGATGCTTTGAATAAAGTTTTGTTGCCCAGCATAAGACACAGAATGCCTGTGGGGTGAGTTTTCACAGGGTTGAGGAGAACCTTACAAGAGTCAAAAAGTATTGTAGATCAACCTGTTGCCCAAAAGCAAGACTGTTCCTTTAAACCACTATAAATTGCTATCTCCCTCCTCCAATGTAAGAAGTTCTTTGTTGAATAAACAGTTGTGAGTGGGCTGTCTGACCTATTGATATGGCAAGGGGGGCACTGGACTACTGGGAAAAGCATCTTAATTTTATCACAGTGGTAAAGTGCATGCTTTATATGCTAAAGTTTGGTTTCAGATTCGTGCTGCATCAGCATTGCAGAATTAATTCACTTTGACACCACTTTGACAGCCATGGTTCAGTGCTATTGGAATCCTGGGATTTGTAGTTTGTTGTGGCACCAGAGCTCTTTGACAGAGAAAGCTAACTAGCTCACAAAACTACAAATCCCAGAATTTCATAGCATTGGCAGTTAAAGCTGTGTCAAACTTCATTATTTCTGCAGTGAAGATTCAGCTTCAGTCCCTGGTTTCTATGGTTAGAAAGCGGGCCAGGCAAGAAGTGAGAGGTAAGACCTTCGCCTGAGACCTTGTCCAGCTGAGCATTAATTGTGGTCTCCTTATTAAAGTCTGATCACTGCACTAAATTTTCTCAAATGCATTCTACATGCCAAGTGCAGGGATGGTGGGCATAATTTCTGTTTCGAGGATGGACAAGTGTTCATGTGCAAACTTATCATTGTTAAGTTCCTCTTTTTATGTGTTTAGGAGTACCAAACCTGTTTATGCTAGAAACGGTGGATTCCCTAAAACTGGCAGACAGAGTGAATGCTTCTTGGCAGAAGAAAGGATCTTTGGAGAAGCTAAAAATCATGGTACAAGTAAACACTAGTGGGGAAGACAGTAAGTAAACTGGATGTTATTCACATGCGCACATATGCACTTCTTTTGCTGGCCCACCCCACACCCCTGCCACCACCCAGGTATCTTAAGAGTTTTGTTTGACTTGCTTTAAAAGACAATGTCACTCAGTTCAGTGGTATCAGCTGAGGTGTACATGTAGGTCTTGGTATTCACCCTTCCTTGAAGATCTTGGGATGCTGGATCATGCAGGATTCCAGATCCTGGGAGGGAATCCATGTACCTACAGTTGTATCTGCAAAGGGTGTCATTTACATAAGTCTCTTCATTTGGATTAACATTGCTTGCAAGGATGTTGGGTGCAGTTCCTCACCCTCTCCATTATGTTGTGGGTGGAAGGGATTTTTATGAACAGGGATTGAGTATTTTCTACATCTGAGACTGAAATGTTATTCATTTGTGAACGCGGCATATCTTCTCACTTAATGTGAAGCCATTGTTTTTTGTCTTTTGCCTTCTATGTCCCAGAATATCACAGTTTATTAATGTCTTGTGTTTGCTGGCCATTGCAAGAAACAAACATTAGCTTCAGTATGTGGATCAGAAGGGCTATTAAAACCAGCAGGCTTTGAACAGCGAACCCATGATGTAGAACATTTTATTAAAAATGGGGAAAAAAATAAAACAAAATGAAGCTATTAATCAAGAACAAGGCTCCTTTCCAAACTGTTAGATTCTTGGGATATAATTAAATGGATATGAGAGCAACATAGCATATCTCTGTGCTTCTGTGCTGCTTTTTTAGAACTTTTTAGATGAAGGCATGTTGAAAGTAGTCCAAGGAAAGTAATTCTCTGGATTATTTTCTGACAAGGCTGCCTTGACTGTTGAGAACTGGTGTAGTGTGCTTTAGAGCAGCCTTCCCCTAATGCAAAGATGGTGAAAGCGTGGACCACGCTCAAGAGCCTTCCAAATATTTTTACAAAAATTAAATTTTTAGGGTTTTTTATTTATTTATTTTCCATAAAGGGTGTGGTTGGAGGCCATGATCCCCACAGGCAGTTTTAGACCTAGGAAATTTATTTTTACTCCAACAGGCAAAGACTCAGAAAAAAATGATCTCTCCTGGGCCTAAAAGTGGGGCCACATTTCCCTCCCACTGTCGGGATTGTGAGACATTTGGGGCCAAAAATAAAACATGGGAGGAAGTCTTGCACAGGAACCACAAGAGGATCTAGAAGGTCCTCACATTTGATGCCCTAGTGACAGAACAGGAGGAGTTCCTCACATTGGTTAGAGGTGGGGATAAATGGAAGTCCTCCTAGTAGGCCATTACAAACATGGAATGAATAAACTAAGCTTCTCTTTTGAAGGTAAGCATGGACTGCCACCAGGAGAAACAGTGACAACTGTGGCACACATCCTCCAGAAGTGTCCCAGCCTGGAATTTGTGGGCTTGATGACAATTGGCAGCTTTGGGCATGACCTTAGCAAGGGGCCCAACCCTGACTTCCAGGTATGTGTTTTTAGCATGCAGCACAAGGGATAGGGATTATTCTAGATAAAATTTGTCTTTTAAATAAAAAGGGGACAGAGTTCAGCTGTATTTTCTCTTTATCCAGGTGTTGATATCGTTGCGTCAGGAGGTGTGTGACAAGCTCAACATCCCCATTGAAAATGTTGAGCTGAGCATGGGAATGTCTACAGACTTCCAGCATGCAGTAAGTTGGCTTTGCTTTTGCCATCACTTATTACAGCAGTCTTTTTCCTTTCTATTTCTTTTTGTCTTCTTCCCTAGAACAGAGCATAGATCATGACTGGATCACTGTGACCTTTCAGATGTTCTGTCTCCCAGCAACGTTCACCTTTGGGCCTTCTGTTGGTTTTGCTAGCTACAGTTACCCACCCTTGATCTTGATGCACGAATCTTTTGTTTGGGCAAATTGTTGCATGTTCCCTACTTTGGAGAGGCGCTTTTCTTCTGTGTGTGCATACAGGCACATGTTCCACCCTTGCTGCCATTATCCTTTAAAAATTGTGTGAAGATCTGCCTCTTCTCCCTTCTTTTCATTGTTTGTATCCTTCCCCTGCCCTCACACATAGAGGAGGGCCTCTCCTAGATATCTTACAGCTTTAATGAGAACTCAAATCCTCTGGGAGGAATCTGCTGCAGCCTATAAAAACTAGACTGTCTGCAACCGCCCAGAGGACCTTTTCGGCAACCACTCCCAGATTATGGAATGGCCTGCCGGATGAGATCCGTCATATTACCACCTTAAACAGCTTTTAAAAGGCTGTTAAGACGGATCTCTTCCAGCAAGCCTTTCCTGAATAGATATCCCAGCCACCAAAAGATAGCCCAACCTGCTTATCCCTGATTCTGCTGCAGTTATTGTTTATTTGTGTTATTATTTTAAGTGTGATTTAAATTGTCACTGTTTAATAGTATTTTAAGGGGTGGGTGGGATTGTGGGATATGGAATATATATTTTAATGTTGTAAGCTGCCCCGGTTGCATTATGCAGAGGGGTGGGATAAAAATAAATTTGATTCTTCTTATTCTTATTATCTTATTGTAGTGGTCTTACCTTTTCTCATGACATTTTGCCTTTTTCTGGGGTCCAGGTCTGTAGGCAAGGTCTGTTGCTTTTTAACAAGATTACTTCACAGCCACTAGAGGGCTGACAATAAACATTTATTCAACTTTTATGAATGATTGCATGGCTTGATCAGGCAGTTTCTACAAGTGCTGTATGTGCAGTCTGCCAGCACAGAGGAGAATCTTTGAGGAAGTCTGATGCTGTGCCATTTAACAGATGCGATAACTAGGTCTTTCAGATGAAAGTCCTGACTTCCTGGCATGTAAATAGAATGATCCAATGAACCACCCCAATTTTTATTGTCCAAAGTGAAATATTGGTTGGGAGCACTGTACTCATCACTAACTCGAAGATGTCTGTCCTTTTGCTTTTCCTTCTATATAGATTGAAGTTGGATCCACAAATGTTAGAATTGGAAGCACTATCTTTGGAGAGCGGGATTATTCCAACAAACCTTCCAGTGACAAAGCCCCAAGGGAGATTAAAGATAAACTGGAGAATTTGACAGTCCAAGAGCATTAACTGGAAGGCCCAAGAGATTTCCTCAGCTAGGAGAATCTGTTCTAATGGACCTTACTATGCACTTGACTTTCCCTTTGTACGGACAGCTGTGAGACACTATCAGGTAACCAGAGGATGTCGCAGACACTTCGTCACCTGTAATTTTATTCTTGTGTGTCCATAGAGATTGATTTTTTTTAAACCAGCAAATGAACACCTGTGATTAATAAGTGACTTTTGGTACCTTAGCTACCATGACTTTAGATAGCTATACCAGATAACCAGCTGACTTAAGCCCTACTAGGTTTGGGCATGAAACATTTTCAGCCATAGCCATTGTGCATTGATAATTGGATACATGTTTTGTTTTAATTTTTCTTCCCCCGAGGCAAACTTCCCTTTCTGCAGGGATACCTTGGGCTCATCCTCCATTGTCCATACCCCATGAATGCAGTTGTTTTGCTGTGTATAAACAGAAGTTTTGCAGTGGTGTCTCCTAGATTCTTAAGTCTTGTAGTGTGGTACACTCAGGAAAGATGGGTAAGGATCCACCTGCAAGCATAAACGAATGGTTGTCTTTGAGCCATAGATCTGGAAACCAATTAGGATGAATCCATTCTCTGAAGACACAAACGCTAATCACTGGCTACATATCACATTATTTTTTTACTCTATAAAAATCCCACCCACCCCCTAATGAAGAAAAATCCTTGCATAAATTGATGGTTGGAAGTTTCTGGCTCCACCGCTGACTTGCTGTGTAATCTTGGCCAAGTTACTTAACCATGCTGTGCCTGCATCCCCTCTATGAGAAATGGGGTTGACCTACCTCACGTGGCAAACTGAGAGGTTGCCATGCATGGAAAATTCTTTAAAATCCCTCCTTGCTACCATCAGAGGAAATGCAGTAACTGCAGAGAAAGGCAGCCTTGGAGAGAAGGCCAAACAACATCTTAACAGGCCAAAGTGATTTGCACATTTGTCTGCATGTGCGTGTGTGAGTGAGAGATGGGGCAGTTGGAGCGGCAGGTCTGCACATGGCATGTATGCAAAACCATTGTCACCCCATTTTATTAGTCAGCTCCTATTTTTGAAAGCAAAGCTATTATCATCATTCTAGAGGCAGGATCCCAAATGGCAAAGCGTTACAAGGAGTTGTATCCCAACTGTACATATTGCTTTGCCATCTTTAAAGAAATCATATTAAGCCAGCCATGATTCTGCCTTCACAAATATATCATCCAGGTATTCATCCTCCTCCTGCAGCACCCCCAGTCAGTGACAATGTTTACAGTGGAGTCTGTTTTGTATCTTAATATGTTGACAATCTACTTCTACTGCTGCTATAAATGACTTTAGAGTCCTCGTAGAAATAGTCCTTCCTTCACCCAACCTGCTTGCTTTTCCCCACACAGAAAAAGCTTCCAGCATTTGTGTGTCTTTGGGTTTATCAAGGTAGCTCAGTTGTAAGGAAGAAAACATAGTTCACTGGTGTATAGTAGTGGTTCTCAGGCTTTGGTCTTCTAACATTTGGGAATTCAGCTCTCAGAATCCCTGAACTTTAGCCCTGTTGGCTTGAGCTCTGGGGAAGTTAAAAATCCCAAAACATATAGAGTGCCACTGGTGTAGAAATCATTGCTGACTCATGTGCGTTCCCAGGTTCAATTCCTGACATCTCTGGCAAAAAGGCTCAGGTAAGAGGTGTTGAGAATGACTTCTGCCTAGACTTTGGAAAGCTTTACTGGGCCAGATGGACAAATAGTCTGACTTGGTGTCAGGCAGCTTTCTGTGTCCCTAGATGTGGGAGTCACTTTGTTTTTCATCCTCTGTGGATACAATTCTGGATGCATCTGCAAAGAACAAAACACACTGCCCAGTACTAGTGTCCCTCCATGTTGGTGCAATGCTAAACAATCCCAACTGCTCTCTCCCCTGAGCTCCACAATGCAGTGTTTTCATTGTGTGTGAAGAATAAAATCAGTTGTGGATCAAAATGCTGTACCATCTGTGCCACTTAGTAAGCTATTAAATATGTTTTCTTTTCCTGATCCTGATGTTGTGACTTGTTTACAAAAGGAAATGGAGAGTATGGGCTTGCATTTGGCTGCTGAAATTGTCTTACCATGTCATAGCACAAGATCTTGTTCTAGAGAGCTTCTGGGCATTTTTCCAAAATATGTAGCAATTTTATAAACAGTGCTCTTTGACTACCCTTCTTGATCTGGGTCCTGAAACTGCTTTTGTACTGGAAAATCATAATAAGTCTTGCAACAGTACTCACTTAACATGCAGAGAGGGTTGGCAAGAGGGCAGGGATGCAGAGATCCAGAGATGCTTGTGGCCAGCCATAGGCTTTGGCAGGGTGCAACCCTGGAAGAAGGAAGATGGCATAGAAAATAAGAAGGAAAGGGTATACTATCAGAAGAACTTTGTGCAGTAAAAACTTGAAATCAGTGTCAGACCTACACAGTTGTTGTGTGCCTTCAAGTCATTTTCCAACTTATGGTGTGACCTTAAGGCTATGAGGTTTTCTTGGCAAGATTTATTCAGAGGAGGTTTGCTATTGCCTTCCTGAGGCTGAGATGTCACTAGCCATCTTTGTTTATTTATTAATGCTTTGCTAAAGCTATAAGTGGAATAATTAATGAAGCAAGATAATGAATGAATGAAGTGTGTTAGGCTTAGAGGTATTTTGAGCTTCAGGAAGCAGCTAATCCATAGACAAAGCAGGCACTAGATGGCAGATTTTCCTAGCTTCCCCAATAGTAACAATCTGGGTTTTTTTATCTGTGAAAGGGTGCAGCTTTGTGAATGTCCTGCACAAGGGAAATGGGAGCTGATCAAAAAGTTAACACCGTCTTCCTCTTGCTTCCTAAACAATCCCTTTTATAATTTAAACAAGGGATCTGTTTTTCTTAGCCTTCTCTATGACTGACACAAATCCTTTTGGTAAAATGTGTTGTTCAAGCCTTTTTATGTGGACAGCCAGAGGGCAGACACAATTAAATGCCTTTTTAAAAAAGCACACTGAAAACAAACATTAATCAAGTTACTCTGGCAATCCAGCCTAGAAAGTAACATCTTCCAAATGGCAAAAGTGAAGTCCCAGCCAGTTTGCTAGTGGCTTCAAAATAAGGTCTGCAGAGGCCTCATATTTGTGAGTTCCCTATGCTCTTGAAGGGAGGATCTTGTCTGTAAAAGTTCCCTATAAGCCAACACATCAGGTTAACTCTCTCTAGATAAGAGGTGGGCAACGCTAGCCCTCCAGATGTTTTTAGACTACAATTCACCATTTGTTTGGTCCAGCAACAACTAGAATGGACATCCCAAGCATTTGAGAAAATGAGAAGGGATATTGACAACATATCAGATTCAGAACCATGCTTTGGAAGTTTGATGATGTTAGAGAGACACATTAGCAGCCTGCCATATTCAACATTGATTAAAATCCAAGGTGCAGATATCCGTTATTCCTTGCTGGGAAAGCAATGGAGACCTTGCTGGATCAGACCAGTGGCCTGCCTAGTCCACTGGTTTTAAAGCGGACAGCCAGTTGCCTACGGGAAGCCTACAAGCAGAACATGAAGGACTATCCCACTTACGTTCTTCAACAACTACTATCCAGAAGTAAACTGTCTCAAATCCTGGAGGTAATAAATAGCCATCAGGATTTTTGGTCATTGATAACCATATCCCCCATGAATTTGTCTTTGCTAACTACCATAAAATCAACCTTAATGGCTACCTTATGAATAAGATACCTGCATCAACTGCCCTACTCAGGTCTTGCAGACTCAGGGCTCCTTTGATTGAGTCTATCCATCTGGAATGTGGTCTTCTTCTTTTCCTACTGTCTTCTACTTTACCAAACATTGGTCTTTTCTAGTTGAGTCATGTCTTCCCAAAATATGGCCAAACTACAAGTCTCAGTTTAGTCATCTTGGCTTCTAGAGAGAATTTACCTTGTGGTTGTTGTGTGCCTTCAAGTCATTTCCAACTTAGGGTGGCCCTAAGGTTTTCTTGGGAGTTCTCTTGGCAAGATTCTTTCAGAAGTTTGCCATTGCCTTCCCTTGAGGCTGAGAGCATGTGACTTGCCCAAGGTCATCCAGTGGGTTTCATGGTTAAGGATCAAACTGGTCTCCAGAGTCATAGTCTAACACGCAAACCACTATGCCACACTGATTCAAGATCGTCTAATCCAGGGGTAGGCAACCTTTCCCCTTTAAGGGCCGAGGGACTTTAGCTCCCAGAATCCCAGGAGCTATTGGCCAACATGAGACTATTGGCCAACATGGCTGAGGCTTCTGGGAGCTGAAGTCCCTCGGCCCTTAAAGGGGAAAGGTTGCCTACCCCTGGTCTAATCCTCTTTAAAAGCCATCCTTATTTGGTGGATATCACATTTTGTGGTAGTTACATAGTTTACCTATATGCTCCATGAAGGAGTACTTCATATTATGTTCCGAGTCTTCCATTTAATTTCCCTTTGATGACCCCTCCCCAGGTATTATTCTTTACACTTCTTTTACTTGGGACTACTTCCTAAGAGGCACCCTTCCATTTAGATGACAGTTCCATTTTAAGTTTTAAGTCCTTTCTTGCATTACAAGAAATTAAGGGTTGTGTCAAAGAATTATGAATAATCAGGTAACTGACCTAATTATGTACAGGTATATGCAAATATAGGTAGATTGCAACTATTTCCTCAATGGGGAAAATACATGTTAACAATTACCTCCCCTAAACTAATTAAAGAATGACTGCCTCAAGAGTATAGCAGAAAATTCATTACTTCTCTCACAAGATAGAATGTTTCTTCCAAGACTATACCTGCTATTTGCAGTTTTTCTAAATATTTAGAGTAAAATGAGTTTGCTAACATCTAGTGTCAAATTAACCCATAACACCATGTAATTGTTGAAAGAACTACAGATACATTCATCATACGGTTACATTACTTATTTGAACAAAAGATACATAGTAACTGCTGTTTTATTCCTCTTCCTGATCAGTGCTTCAGAACTATAGTGAAGAAACCCAAGGGTTTGGCCCAGTAAACCTCTGTTCAGCCATGACTATATTATTCGGTCTCTCAGCTTTAGTTGTTTAACTAAAAAAAGAGATACTATGAGTTCATAAAATTAAGCTGGAGTGGATGGTAGACCATGCAGTCCAGCCCCTGTTCAATGGAGGACATCCAGGGCTGCAGTCAGCATGCTGCTCATAGAGGAAATCCTGTGCTAGAGCATCCCTTCTGAATGCTTGTAACCTTCACTGGGAGAGTTCACAGGAACTTTCTAGCAATTATGTTGGCTATAAGTAAGATTTTGAGCTCTTTCCAACATTATATGTAGCTTTGCTCAATGGAACCACAACAAATTAAGCACTTAACTATGCTGACTGGTTTAGTTGCCACAATTGTAAATCTACAAAATTCCTCTTATTTTTACAGAAAGTGAATCAGCGTAGGTTATTCCATCACATGCCACACTTCTCCCCCCATGTGTTTTCACCGATGCCAAGGAACACAAATTCAGAATAAGCGAAACACTCAGGCATGTTCTTAATTTTTATTTGTACTATTTACACATATTGTATACAAAAATACCACAGCAGTGTAAAATGTAGAAATCCCAACCATAACAGTAAAAACTAAAAAGAACATTCAGATTCAAATCATCAGTATACCCTGCATGGAATGACTGCCGATAGCAAAAAACATACATGGCATAGCGGAGGTTTCCCACAAGCAGAAAAACCTAGGCCCTAGACTATTTATCTTTGGTAATAATAAGCGATGGTAACGGTAAGGGATTTTGGGAGCCTCAGTCCAAAGTATATGGAGGGGACCAAACTGAGGAAGACTGCATTACCAAACAATGTTATTATAATAATCTTGTAATTATTACCTTTTCCATGTGTCAGAAAACACACAGGCATCTGTCCAAAATCTAGCCAAGTGAGTTTAACTGTTTCAGGGCACTGTTGTATCAGCCCTAGCCAGCATAGCCAATGATGAGGGATAATGCAGTCTAGCTACATTTAGTTGCCCACTCCTATTCTGGGTTGCCCAGAACCCAGATCTCACATTTTGATCTCATTATCAAAATGGCAGAATGGTGATTTCTTTTGTAATACACAAGCATTCCACTTCACAGGAACCCCTTACTCACACACAGAATCAGTATCAGCTTCTTTCCATTCCCAATTTTACTTCCTCTGGGGACAAAGGAATACAAGCAATTAATTTTTAAAGTCACCAGGTAAGACCTTTGACATGTAGGCCCACTTGCATATCTGGTGAAGCCCATCATGATAACCCATCTGGAAGTTCAAACTAGTTATGATTCAAAGGCAGCCTGGTGCCTTCCAGAACCCCTCATCATTAGCCACGCTGGTTGCATAGCCCTGGTATATCTAGTGATACTTAATTATGGTGTGAAAGAAAAGCATGGTGGGATTTTCATTTGAAAAGTTAAGCATTACACTCTCACTTCTGACGGCACTCTCTATTGTAAACTCCTGTAACCAGGGGCCTATTCACACTGCACCAGTAGTTCCCAACCACTTGTTCTCGTTTATTTTGGACTTCAGCTCCCAGAAGTCTCAGGCACCTTGGCCAGCAGTCAGGAATTATGGGAGCTGAAGTCCAAAGGAGGATCAAAGTTGAGGAACCACTGCACTACTATTATAGTGCCATTATTTCTCTTTGACTGCCATCCATCCTATGGAATCATGGGACTGGCAGTTTAAGGAGGTGTATTTAGAATGACCAGCTAGAGTTCTAATGTTTCACCAAACTACAAGTCCCAACATTCCACAGGATGGAACCACAGCAGTTAAGGTAGACTAAGGGCCTTTGCAGACTGCCAGAAATAGTGCAAATTGACTCCACTTTAACTGCTCTGACTCAGTGCTAGGGAATCATGGGAACTGTATGTCTCAGGAAAAAAAATACAATTCCCATTATTCCCTAGCACTGTGGACTCAATCTGCACTATTTCTAGCAGTCTGCAAAGGCCCTAAGTGTGCTATATATAATTGCACAGTGTGAATAGGGCTGCAGAAATAATGCAGTTTGACGCTGCTTTAATTGCCATGGCTCAATGCTACAGAATTCTGGGATTTGTAGTTTTGTGATATATTTAACCCTCTCTGTCAGAGACCTCTGGTGCCACAACAAACTACAGCTCTCAAGATTCAACAGGATAGAGCCATGGCCTTTAAAGCAGTGCCAGCCTACTGCAGAAGCAGCCTAAACCCAAGGCCTTTCTGTAATAGTTGAGGACTACGGAACCTGAGGCCCTCTGGACATTCCTGGACCTCAGTTCCTATCAGCCTCAGCCAATATGGCTCACTGGAGAGGATGATGGGAGTAGTAATAGTTCGTCCACAAATGGAAGGCCACACTGCTGCAGTAGCATCTCCTTGGTGAGATGTTACTTGCTCAATGGAGCTTCTGTTTCTTCCTCCTCTTCTTGCCAGCAGGACTGGGATTGTCTGCTCTTCCTTGACTGCCAACCTCAGGTAGCAATGGTGGGATGCTCTCCTCCTTGGTTTCCATGTGCCGCCTTTCCAGCACCGCCACAAAGAACCCGTTGGTCAGTGTTTCTTTTGGAGATGCTCGGAGGCAGCACTTGGCACCTGGAAAAACATCTAAGCCTCGAGGGGACCACGAAGGGAGGGCTTCCACCAGCTGGAAGTCCTTTCCCTGCTGCTCCAGAACATCTCGTACCACCTCCTCATTCTCCTCTTGGTGGAAGGAGCAGGTGGAATAGACCAAGCGGTGCAAAGCAGGGAATTTCAAGGCGTGCAAAAGCATCTTCCGCTGGAAACCGGCCAGAGCTTTCAACCGCATCGAAAGAGCCTCCTGTGTCTCATCATCATCTTCTTCCTCAAATGGCTGCCGCCCCACCATGCCAGAGCCGCTACAGGAAGGATCCAGAAGGATGTATCTAACGCGGCTGTATTTGGGGTCGCTGGGATCCGTCGTCAGGAAATCTCGGTGCTCCAACTCGTAGCAGGTGGCCCCAGCCCGGACCAACATGGTGCTCAGGGTGGCCAGGCGCTTGGCGTCGAGGTCGAAGGCAAAGAGGCGCCCCTTGTTTTTCATGATGGCGGCCAAGTGGCTGGTCTTGTTGCCGGGGGCCGCGCAGGCGTCGATGACGTGGGACCCCGGAGGCGGGTCGAGGAGGAACGCAGGCAGGCAGCTGGCCTTGTCCTGGAGGATGAGGTGCCCGGCTTGGTAGAGCTGGTCCTCATGGAGATCGGTCTGTGGAGGGAAGACCAACAAGTCAGGGAAGAGCGAGTCTAGGAGGAACTTCTTCCCTGCTGACAAGGCGCTGGCTTCTCCTTTTCCCTGGTAGGCGTAGCCTTGGCGCGTGAAGTAGTCCACCACGTGCTCGACACGCGTCTTGAGCGCGTTCACACGTGCATAGCGAGGCAGAAGGGCCAGGCTTGGCGGGCTCCCTCTTTCCAGAAGGTCCTGGTTGCGGCTCACCTTCTTCTGGACCTTGAGGCGGGCCAGCTCGGCCTGGAGGCGGGCGCGGTGCTTGAGGACCAGGGCCCCGCTTCCTCCTCCGCCGCCCCGAAGGCCCTTCCCGAAGAGCAGCTCGTAGACCAGGACGCGGGCCAGCGCCGGAGGGAGCCGCTTCTTCGCCGCCTTCTTCCCGGCCTGGAGCAGCCCCGAGGCGGCCAAGAGCTTCTCCAACACCGGCCCATACCGCAGCGTCTCCGAAACCAGGGCATAGAGCAGCCGGACGTTGGGAAAGCCGCTCCCGTAGACCAGGCTCTTCAGGGAGCCCTCCCGCCGCTCCAGGCGAGACAAAATGGCGGCCGCGGCGCTGTAGAGAACGCGACCCCCGCAGCCCTTGCGCCTATCCTCCTTCTTCTTCCTCTCCTTCATGGTTCTGAGACGGAACCGGCACCGAAGGGCGCATGCGCGGCCACGACGGCGAGGGCTGCGCCTGCGCATAGAGTCCCCGCCCCCGCTGAGGGAAGCTCTGTTAGGCCGCCTCCTCCTCCTGTTGCATTCTGGGATTTGGAGTTTTAAGAGAAATGGCTGGACTCCAGGCCTCAGAATGCAATCAGAGGCAGCCAGAGCAAAGAGCCTGAACAGACGGCCAGAAGGAATCCAGTTTGAGACCACTTTAACTGCCTTGGCTCAATGCTAGCGAATCATGGGAACTGTAGTTTATTGTGGCACCAGAGGTCTCTGACAGAGAAGGCTCAATGTCTCAGGAAAAAAAACACACTTCCCATGATTCCCTAGCATTGAGCCAGGACAGCTCAAGTGGTCTCAAGTTGGATTGTTTCTGGCAGTCTGTTCAGGCCCAAAGTGGAGTAGCAGCACTGTTATGGAGTGTAATTGGACATCTAAGGAAGAAGTAGAAGAACATCTCAAATCCAGCAAACAGATCCAGAGGAAGCTGTGTTGGTCATAATATAGCCAAGGACAAGAATCCCCAAAAATCCACAAAATGGATCCAAAAAAGCATATCTAGGGGTAACAAGAACACCCCAAATCCAAATACATCGCCAAATGTCATGGCAGTCGTTGTGACATAAACAACTAGCAAAATTAAAATGATACCTTGAAATGACCTCATCAAAAGCACAGCCTAAATGTATTTGTGTTTACATCATGCTGGAAATGAAAATTTGGTAAGCTAGGCTGTTTTTAAAGAAAAGTTGGTACCGTAATTAAAAAAAACAAACACCTGAGCATCTCCTTTCTCTGCCCACTGAGCCTCACCCACTCAAGTCTTCCCTTCTAATTTGTTCCATGGTTTTAAAGGAATGCAAGTGAATGTCACAATCCCTTTCTGCCAAAAAGCAGACATTTGGGGAGCAATGGTGTCCCTCTCCCTCTTCCACACACAGACCTCTAGTGATGCCCCTGATCTGGACTGGGAGCATTGCACCTTCATGGTAACTTTGTATGCCCCTGCATATCCAGTATGCTACACCATTGAGGACAAATATTCCTTGTGATTGGGAGGGCTATAAATAAATAATTGATGATGATGATGATGATGATGATGATGATGATGATGATGACGATGAAATATCAGCCTGGGAAGGAGGGTGCCATTTCCAGCAGAAAACCTGCCACGCAGAGCCCAGATCTGAATGGAGAATGGTTCCAAATTGGGGATCTGCAACTGCTCTCTCCTACCTCCCATATATATATATATTAGAGTTTGATCTGCTTGCTTACATGTGAGCTAGCATCATGTTAAGAACAGAAATTATCCATGGTAAAGGCGGTGAGGGGATAACAAGAATGCAATTTTTAAAAATCTGCTTTTGTAGATCCACAAGTATTGCTGCTTCTTATATGACCCAGGTAGAAGCTACACTACAGCATGTCCCGAGTCTGAAAGGGCTCCAGGTTATGTTCGCTTCCGGACTACCCTTATATCTCTGCAATTTAGTAACGGGGTTTCTTAGTACCTCTGCTATGTAGCTGTCTATACATAAGCTTGGCCATTTTGGCCATATAGCAAAATACAAGAAAATCCCAAGTGCACAAAACATATCTAGGGTACAAAACATCACAAGGTACAGAAACATCCCAAATCCCCAAACATATGCACAAAACACATCTAGGAGTTGCAAAGTACAAGAACATCCCACATCCACTAAACATATTTTGGAGAGGCATGTTGGCCGTAGAGCAAAATACAAGAACTTCCTAAATCTACAAAACATATCCAAGGGTAACCATGTTGGACATATAACAAAGTACAAGAATATCCCAAATCTGCCAAACATATCTAGCGTTAACAAAGTACAAGAACATCCCAAATGCAGAAAACACATCCAGGGGTTGCTGTTGATCATGTAGCAAAGTAGAAGAACATCCCAAATCTGCCAAACATATCTAGGGTAAAAACAAAGTACGAGAACATCCCAAATCCACCAAACTATATCCAGGGATAGTGGTGTTGGCCATATAGCAAAGGACAAGAAAAACCCAAATCCCCAAAACAGTGATATCTTTACTTGCCCAACCTAAATGCATAAAATATGTGTTGCAAGCTTTCGAAGCTCCGTTGGCTTCTTCATCAGGCAACGGTGTTAAAGATCATACAGGATGGAAATAAAAATTAAAAATGGTGACGTTAGACACCAGCCTGCATTTTGTCAAGATGTTGTATCGTTGTATATTGAGATTATATGGAGGGGTATCTATGCAGGCAGCCCTTCCTCCTTCTAGCCATATAGCACTCATGTTCAGAGGGAAAATTGAGGGGTGCAACTACGCTGTTGTTGTGAGAGCCAGCATGTACAGTGGTTTGAGCATTGGACTCTGACTCTGGATCCCTGCTCAGCCATGGAAACCCACTGGGTGACTTTAGACAAGCCATACTCTCTCAGCCTCAGGGGAAGGCAATGGCAAACCACTTCTGAGCAAATCTTGCCAAAATAACCCCATGATAGGTTTGCCTTAGGGTTGCCATATGTCAGAAACTACTTGAAGCCACACGACGACGACAATAACAACAACAACAACCTACACTGTAGGAATAATGCAGCTTTCCACCTGCCTTTGTCCCTCAGTGTCCATCCTTAAAATTGAATTGGTCACCTCATGAGCATACCCATAGGTTTTGCATTTCTATGGCTATTCATACAGTTTGTGTATCAAAAGCCTGTTCCTTAAATAATAATAATAATAATAATAATAATAATAATAATAATAATAATAATAATTTTATTTATATTTCCCGCCTCTCCCTGCGGATGGAGGCAGGATTACATCAATAAAATATACAATATACAGAATACCATCAATAAAATAAATAAAATAACAACATTATAATAATCAATAAAATAACCCAATCAACATCAACACCCAAAAGCCATGTAAAGAATACTATTTTAACTTTAGCACAAGATCACTCCATGCACCTGAGGAAGCAGACTAAGGTCTAATCTGCACTGCAGAAATAATGCAGTTTGATACCACTTAAAGTGCTGCAGCTCTATCCAATGGAATCCTGAGATCTGTAGTGTTGCAAGGTCTTTAGTCTTCTCTGCATAACCACAGCTACTGGACTTTGAGCTAGCTTGACTAACAAGAATTATAGGAGCCAAAATCCAAAAGATTTGGGAGACCAACACTTGGGAACCACTGGCACTGAGTGGAAGTGGTGGAATGGGCCATTTTTCAGAGAGATTGTTGCCAAAAGCATTGGGATATGTTGGATGATTTTCAGATCAATATTGTAGAACTAAAACGTTTCCAATACTATTCTTGTATTAATGCTTTAACGTCAAAACACCAGCTGAAAACTTTCAAGGAGCTACATCCAGTGAATCCACTAGTCATGACTAGATGGCAGCGATGCATCACAAAATGCAGACCATGCATCAAAAGAGCCCAGAATGCTTTTTTTCCTGAAACAGGTAAAAGAATATGGTTTCTGTGGAATTTTTGTGGCTTGTTGCATCACTCCTATCTAGGCTTATGTCTCTGGTCAGTTTGGTGGACATAGCTATATCTGAAAAGGTGATGTGCTGGCCATTTCAGGGATACAGAAGTTTTGCCTGGAACAAGTAACAAGAAAATGGTTTCTGTGGATTTTTGCAAACTTTTTTATGCGTGACTTGCTACATCATTCTGACCTTTTTATGTTCAACTGGTGCATTTTGGGGGGTGGGAGGTGCAATGGCTATTTGGAAGGAAATTGTTCCAGCCATTTTCTGTATTACAGATGTTTTGCCTGGAACAGGTAAGAGAAGACAGTGTGTGTTTGTATGTAGCTTGTCAATAAGTTTCATCTAGTCTTATGTGACTGGTGAATTTGGTAGCTGTGAGTCTCTAATGATTTGGAGTTTGGGGCCATTTTCTAGAATACAGAGGTTTTGCCGAAATGCACCTAAATCCTGTAGAAAAACTCCAAATACTTTCCTTCAGTACAGACCAATGGAGGGGACACGTGCTCTTCAGGCCCAAAGGTCTTGAGGGCCTGGTTTTCCTGATACGTAAACAAATCACCACAACTCAATCCCCCCATTCCAGTCATTCCATTCTAAAAGCCCTTCCTTCATTTATTCTTTTTTCCTCCCTTTCCCTCTAAAACCCAGCTCTTGTACTCTTATCAGGGTTCCAGAAAGTTCCCATCACTGTCTTCCCAAAGAAATCACACAGATTAGCCTGCCTAACAACAGCTCCATGTGAGTTACAGAAAACATATGGTTAAGGCTGTAGCCCCATATTAACATGAGGGTTGCATACTGGAGTTTTCCCCACAATCTGCATAATCTGCTTCCTCCACTTCCTGGGGTATGTTATTTTCTTTACAAAATTGCATACCTTGGCAAATTGCACATTTCAAAAAGATGCTGTAATTCCCATAGATTTGTAATGAAACTCTGGGGAGGGTATTTAGATTCATCACTGGTAATCGCTTTGAAAAAATTAGGGCAAGGGGCATGATTTGCATCTTTCTGGATCCTATTATATTCTGTTCTACCCCTATGACAGTATACATATGCTTTACATCAGAGGCTTTAGAACCATTTGGTAATCCATCTGAAGAAGTGGATTTAAATCTGAAAAAGTTCACACTAAAAAAGAAACCAGTTAGTCTTAAAGGTTTTGCCCCATTCCTTCCCCCCCCCCTCCATTTTATTTTGTAACACCAAAATTATCATAGGTCAATTTTCTCCACCTGACAAGGATTAGGAACTGTTTTCTTCTCATTACCAGAACCTGGTGTCATAATGTCATTTTATCATCAGATATCAAGCTCTCAGTGGATTTTTTTCCACAGAGATATTGGGAGATTCATTTACAACCTGCAGTGTTTCAAAAGTTGTCCAATTGGCAATGCTTAGGGAAAGTGAACTATCCTCTATGTCTATCCAGCTGCTCCTGATGTTTATGGAGACCCCACTGAGGAAATTTACTTTCTTCTTGTTGTGTGCCTTTAAGTTGTTTCCAATTTATGGCAATCCTATCACAAGGTTTTCTCAGCAAGATTTGTTCAGAGTGAATTTACCATTGCCATCTTCTGAGGCTGAGAAAATGGTTGAACAGGGATTTGAACCCTAGTCTCTGAGATCTGTAGACCAACTCTCAAACCACTACACCATAATGGCTCACAAATGGAGTTTCAATAAAGCAAATGGTTCAGCTTCAGCATTTAAATTATTAGAATCTCCCTTTAAAGTCACTAGTGATAGTGCTATGATTCCATTTTAACGGCCATGTCAGAAACTTGGGATTTAGAGGCCAATGAGGCACTGAGAGCCAGCATGGTGTTGTGGTTTGAGCGATAGGCTGGGTGGCAAAGGTTCAGATCCTTCTCAGCCTCAGAGAAAGGCAATGGCAAACACCATCTGAACAAATCTTATCAAGAGCCAGCATGCCATATAGTGGTTTTAATGTTGTATGAAGGCTCTGGGAAACCAGGGTTTGAATCCCCATTTGGCCATGGAAACCCACTGGTTGATCTTGGGCAAATCACTTGCTCTCAGCCTCAAAGGAATGCAATGAAAAACCTCCTCTGGACCAATCTTGCCAAGAAAATTCTGCAATGAAATGACTTGAAGACAGACAACAATGAGGCACTATAGTTCTCTGGCTGAAAATTCTAAGTTCTCCTCCCTAAATTTAAAGTCCCAGCAGTCCATAAGATGCATGCAACATTGGAAGGAAGGAAGGAAGGAAGGAAGGAAGGAAGGAAGGAAGGAAGGAAGGAAGGAAGGTGTAGCAGCGCATAGTTGCATCAGCAAAAAGGTGAGTCCATTTCTCTTTCTTTGTCTGCGTTTTTGTGTTGGTCATTGCATGACGTTGGTAGCAAATCCCAACCTTTGCAGCAGCCGCAACAACAACAAAAGATTTATGACGAAATAAATTATTAATAGGAGATCAGCTATGACTAAAAGTAAGTAGAAGTTGGTCAGCAATACCCTCTTATATGCTATCCCCCAACAGGCACAGACTCTCTTATTTATTTATTTAGTATCCATGCAGCACTTGGAGAAAATTGGGTACTTGATAAGTTTTAGTTAATATCAGGGGGAAAGCTACACCAAGAGCTTCATCCTCTGACATCTAGGATTTACATGCAGGAACTTTCGTATCCTTTCAACAAGCAAACTCCTGTTCCTCTTCGTCTCCAAGTCTTGGATTGGCGCAGTCCAGAGAACTGGACATCATCATCATCATCATCATTTGAAATAATTGACAACCACTGGCTCCATGTTTAAATGAATCCAGAGTGTTTTCCAAGCGGCGTTGCTTTGAGAGACGTCAAGCCCTTTTGATACTTTGTGAGCCCAGTGTTATTCCAGCATCGGGGAAGTCACCTTTCTGTTTGCCTTTGCTGGTGAAGGCTTCCAAAGGATTGGAGTCAGTGTTTATCTGGGAACGGGTTGAGAGAGGTTGGAGAGGGTTGAAAGGAACCTGGACTACACAGATCTCAAGCCCTTTGGGAAGCAGTGTTTGAACTGTAATCCTCAGGCAGGGATGGGCTGGGAGGTTTCACATTTCGGTTCTCTTCGGATCTGTGGAGCCAAAGTGTTTGGAGAGGTGAATGGGCAGGAAATGGTGGAGGCACAGCTGAATAGCAGAAGCATTCTGGAGGGACCATTGACCATTGACCAGCATCCTCTAGGTCCAGGATCTTGCAAAGGCCATCCTGTTTGGCTTGCAGAGAATGCTGCCACTGTATTTTGGACACCGCTCGGAAAGAGGAAAGGGTCGGGATGTGTTAATGGTGGCTCCGACAGTGTTTAGAATGGCTCGAAGGAAGAGATGGGAGAGGATCCATAGCCCTTCCTTTTTAGCTCACAGAATTGAGTCATTGTGCATAGTCTATTTGAAGACAAACCTGGGCATTGGAATCAAGTCTGTATTATCCTGGGATAATGCACAGTATTTTCAAATAATTTTGTGCAGTTTATGTATGGTTGGCCCTCCACATTTGGGACTTTTGTGGATTTTATTATTTGCAGTGTCGATGAATATGTTCTCTCTAGGAATCTCTAGGTCCTCCAGTGCAACTCTGACAGAAGTTGACCATAGAGTTGTGCTGGAGAACCTAGAGGCTCCTAGAGAAATACTTCTTTAGGCATTTGTAGGTCCTCCAGCCTGATGCGACGATCAACCTCTATGGTCAGATGTTGACCATAGTTGCACTGGAGGACCTGGAGATTCCTAGAACGGTCTTCTCTCAGGTAAAAAGAATAGTGTTTTTATTTGTGGTTTTTGCACATTCAAGGGAGTCCTTCAGCCCTAACCCCAGCGATTGTGGAAGGACCACTGTACAGTAAAGCATCAGAAAGAAAAAGTGTCACTCTCTCATCCCCGTGTGGATGATTTTGAATTTTGAAGTATTTTGGATATCCATTACAATATATTATAATATATTCATTTAAAGTTAAGACATTGATATATTGTGATATAAAGGATATAAAGGATATAATTAAGAAGATATTTAGATATAATTTTTATAGATAGGTATGTAGAAATATTATTTAAAGATATATATTACAAAGTTTTTAGTTACGCAGATATTGTATTCAATGTCGGGTGCTTAGTTGGGTATTTGATTGATCTACTTTAGTTATATAATTCAAAAGTCAGTGATGTAAGAACAGAATCATCTATGGGGTACAGGTTATTTGAAATGTATTTATTTTCGATCCTCTTGCCAACTGCAAGGAAGTTAATGTTATGTGTTAAGTGTGTTTAGTTAGGTTTAGTTTATGATGTCTATTGTTTTTGTTATTTTCTTTTTCCTTTTTGTATTGTAGTATTAGATGTCTTTTATATTGCTTTGTCTTGTCATGTGTGTGTGTAGGTTGTTATATTTTTAATATCAATAAAGTTTTTTTTTTAAATAATAAAAAAAAGTATTTTGGATTTTGGAATGCTGGATAAAGGAGACTCAACCTGTATTCTATGAATTGGCTTGGATGACTATTCTGTAGATGGCAGCACAGCAGAAAGAATAGGAATGAAGAGAGAAAGAAGGTGAAGGGTCCGGCTGACATTAATGGAATTTGTGTAGAATGGCAAGAACAGAAATATTGGCTGACATCTGGTTAGTTACCATGTTGTAAGTTAGATTTACAACCTCAGAACTGTTTCCAGTTCTTATTTATGTTCATGGCACCATTGCCATGATCGTAAATGCCCCGAAACCCATCTCAGCCACCAGACCAAGGGATGAAACAATGAAGGAGGCAATGAAGGAGATAGGTTAGACCAGGGGTCCCTGGACTTTTTGATGCGGGGGCCGGTTCGCTGGTCCCCAGATCTTCCGGGGGGCCGGAAGCACGCATGTATGTGCACGACTCCAGGTACCATTTTGGAACACAAAATGGTGCCCGAGTAGTACGCATGCGCGCGCAATGCCAGGCACCATTTTGTGTTCCAAAATGGCACCCGGAGTCATGCGCATGCGTGCGCAATGCTGGGCACATGCACACGACTCTGGACACCATTTTGGAAGACAAAATGGCGTCCGGCGGCGGGCACAAGTGGCGGCAGTGGTGCGGCAGTGGTGGTGACAGGACCGGTCACAGGCCAGTAGGAAGGCCTCGACGGGCCGGGTCTGGCCCGCAGGCCATAGTTTGGGGACCCCTGGATTAGACCTTCTCCTGCCAGCAATCTGAAAATGCAACAGATCCTTGAAAGTTGGTAGCATGGGTTTTTATAGACTAGAGTCTACTTTCTCAGATGCATTTGATGGAAAGCATTTGATGGAGAAACCTTATAGAAGCAGTCTGTGGAGGGGAATATTCATAGGAAGGAAAAACTCTGTGAGTCTGGAGGTGAGATGACAAGACCAGTTTTAATGATGTTCTTTTGTTTCTCATCTCCCCTTTACTGCTTGAACCTCTGTTTCTTGTATTAATTGTAGATAGATTCTGCAGCACCTTTAAAACTAATTGGAAAAAAAAATTAAGAAGTTGTCATCATGAGCTTTCGTAGACTTCAGTCTACATCTTCAGATGCTTGTGGCGGAGATGCTTGTGTTGTTTCTTGTGTTCATCCAGTAATTCCCAAACTTTGGTCTTCCAGGTGTTTGGGACTTCAGCTCCCAGATGCCACAGACAGCTTGGTCAACAGTCAGGAATTCTGGGAGATGGAGTCCAAAATACCTGGAGGACAATGTATCCATTGTTTCTTCTCTTTCTTTTTGGCTTAGGGTCGACATAAATCAGGAATGACTTGTAGGCATACAACATAGACACACAGAGTGCCAAGAAACAGGCCTCTGAGGAAGTAGACTCAAGTCTACAAAAGCTCATGATGCCAAGGTGGCCAGGTGTCCTCCTTTGCCAAGACATGTCCTCCATTTCAACCTTTTGTCTAGGAGGAATTTCAAAATGCTCTCCATTTTGAACATATCAAAGCATAGAATCATAGAATCACAGATTTGGAAGAGACCACAAGGGCCATCCAGTCCAACCCCCCTACCATGCAGGAACTCCCAATCAAAGCATCCCCGACAGATGGCCATCCAGCCTCTGCTTAAAGACCTCCAAGGCCACCCCTGGTAGCACGATTTTATACTGATATGAGTGTTTTGAACTTTTATTGGGTCACGTCCTGCATTTTTTTCCCTTGACTGTCCTACATTTTGCGGTGCCTCCTTTATGGTTAGGGCATCCGATCCCCTTCCATGATGTCAATTTTTCTTTTTCATTTTGTGGTGCGCAATGTCCTCCTTTGCAGGGATGATGACATCTCAGGTCTCCCTTGATGTGCAGGTAAGTCCATAGACCCCACACTGTTGGAGAGAGAGAGGCTGCATCCGTACTGCAGAGATAATCCAGTTCAACGCCACTTGAACTACCATGGCTCAATGGTATGGAATTCTGGGCATTGTAGTTAGCAAGGGCCAGTGCAGTGTAATGATTTGAGTGTTGGAATAGGACACTAGGAAACCAGGGGATCAAATCCTGGCTTGGCTACGGAAACCCACCTTAGGCAAGTCACACTCTCTCAGCCTCAGAGGGAGGCAATGTCAAACCCCCTCTGAAGAAATCTTGCCAAGAAAACCCCATGATAGGGTTGCCATTGGTCGGAAACGACTTAAAGGCACACAACACACACAATATTGAGGCTGGAGCAAGCTTGTTTTCTGCTGCTCCAGAGAAGAGGACCCAGAACAATGGATTCAAGCTGCAGGAAAAGAGATTCCACCTCACTCTTAAGAAGACCTTCCTAACCATAAGAGCTGTTCGACAGTGGAAGATGCTGTCTCAGATTGTGGTGGAGTCTCCTTCTTTGGAGGTCTTTAAACAGAGGCTGGATGGCCATCTGTCAGGAGTGCTTTGATCGTGAGTTCCTACATGGCAGGAGAGGGATGGACTGGATGGCCTCTTGGGAATCCCTTCCAACTCTAGGGTCTTATACTTCTATGATTGGATATTCCTGCCTGGCAGAAGGGGGATGGACTGGATGGCCCTTGAGGATTCCTTCTAACTCTAGGGTCCTATACTTCTATGATTGGATATTCCTTCCTGGAAGGAGGGAGGTGGACTGGATGGCCTTTGGGGGGTCCTATACTTTTATGATTGGATATTACTACCTGGTAGAAGGGGGATGGACTGGATGGCCCTTGGGGGTCCCTTCCAACTCTAGGGTCCTATAATTCTATTATTATGTATTCCTGCCTGGCAGAAGGGGGATAGACTGGATGGCCTTTGGGGGTCCCTTCCAACTCTAGGGTCCCATAATTGTATTATTATATATTCCTTCCTGGCAGAAGGGGGATGGACTGGATGGCCTTTGGGGGTCCCTTCCAGCTCTAGGGCCCTATAATTGTATTATTATATATTCCTTCCTGGCAGAAGGGGGATAGACTGGATGGCCTTTGGGGGTCCCTTCCAACTCTAGGGTTCCATAATTTTATTATTATATATTCCTTCCTGGCAGAAGGGGGGTGGACTGGATGGCCTTTGGGGGGGCTGGGAGCGGAGGGGGCGGTCGGGCGGCGCTAGGGCCCGGGGCGGGAGGCGTGCGCGGGCTCTCTTTCTTTCCTCGCCGGGCCTCGAGGGGAGGGGAGGGAGGGGAGCCTCTGGACGGCCGCCTTTCCTCTCCTCTCCTCTCCTTTCCTCTCCTCGGCGCTTCTTCTTCTTCCTCCTCCTCCTCCTCCTCCTCCTCCTCCTCCTCCTCCTCCAGCGGCGCCTCGTCCAGCCATGCCGCCCGAGGAGGAGCCAGCGGCGGAGGCAGAGGCAGAGGCAGAGGCAGCGCTCCCTCCCTGGCCAGCCTCGACGTCGCGGCCGGGGCTCCCTTCGGAGGAGGTCTGACGGCCGGGAGCCGAAGGGACGGACGAGGATGGCGGCGGCGTCGGCGTCGGGGCTGAGGCTGGGCTGATGGCCGGCTCCCCGAGGAGGAGGAGGATGCTCCTGCTCCTGCCGCTGCTGCCGCTGCTCCTGCCGGGGCTCTCGGTCGGCGGCTGCCCCGTCCAGCTCCAGCCCCAGCTCCGCGGCTGCAAGTGCCTCGGCGAGCAACGGGGCAAGGGCCTGGCTGCCCCCCGGAGGAGGGTCTCCTGCGGCGGGGAAGAGGAGCTGGTCCGCCCGCCCGAGCCTCGCCTCCTCCCCGACGGCACCGTCGCCCTGTGAGTAGCAGAGCCGCCAGGGAGGGAGGGAGGGAGCCCCGGGGCACTCTGGACATGCTCAGAGGCACGCACCCACAGGGCCTCCAGGCAGAGGAGGAGGAGGAGGAGGAGGAGAAGTAGGGAGGGCATCCCCAAATCAAAGCTCCATCCCTAAACTCAACCCCCATCCCTAAACCTCCATCCCTAAACCTTCATCCCCAAATCCAACCTCCATCCCTAAATTCAACCTCCATCCCTAAACCTCCATCCTCAAATTCAACCTCCATCCCAAACCCAACCTCCATCCCCAAATCAAAGCTCCATCCCTAAACCTCCATCCCTAAATCCAACCTCCATCCCTAAACCTTCATCCCTAAATCCAACTTCATCCCAAACCCAACCTCCATCCTCAAATCAAAGCTCTATCCCTAAGCCTCCATCCCCAAATCCAATCTCTATCCTCAAATCAAAGCTCCATCCCTAAACCTCCATCCCCAAATCCAACCTCCATCCCTAAACCTCCATCCCCAAATCCAACCTCCATCCCTAAACCTCCATCCCCAAATCCAACCTCCATCCCTAAACCTCCATCCCCAAATCCAACCTCCATCCCTAAACCTCCATCCCCAAACCCAACCTCCAAACCCTCATAGAAATATCACTTCAGTCATGTGTTGCGAATGCGTCGACCAAAGGCCTACA
This sequence comes from Phrynosoma blainvillii, assembly GCA_026167975.1. NCBI lineage: Eukaryota > Metazoa > Chordata > Lepidosauria > Squamata > Phrynosomatidae > Phrynosoma > Phrynosoma blainvillii. Next base: position 9,231,560 of record JANUYF010000006.1, on the reverse strand, counting down.
ACATGCTCAAATCCAATGCCGCCTGTAAGAACAGCGTAAGAAAAGCGCAACGTAAAATCAGGAGCCGAAGAGTCTTGCCTGGAAAAGATTCACAATTCAATTTGCTTCAAAAAGCATCAAATTGGGAGGCGATGGCTCTGGAATTCCAGGAGAGCATCCCCAGAGCAATAATCCACAGCCATAGCAGCGCTATATCTGGCCCCGAATGCAGATAAACGTAAATTCATGCTTCTCAGGCTCTGAATGGAGGACGTTTTGACATTCCTCCTGGACAGGAGGTGGAAATGGAGGACACGTCCTGGAAAAGGAGGAGTTCTGGTCACCCTGCACTAGTGGGACTGCTCTGCAGGGGTTTTCAGTCCTGGGGTTTTCATGGCAAGCTTCTTCAGAGAGGGTTTGTCCTTGCCATCCTCTGAGGCTGAGAGTCTGTGACTTGCCCAAGGTCACCCAGTGGGGTTCTATGGGGGATTTGCACCCAGGGTCAGCATCCGACACTCAAACCACTACACCATGCTGGCTCTCATATAGCAAAGGACAATAACATCCAAAATCCACAAGATAGTACTACTTTTGTTGACGCCTTCAAGTCATTTCTAACTTATAGCAAGCCTATAGCGGGGTTTTCTTGCCAGGATTTCTTCAGAGGAGGTTTGCCATTGCCATCTTCTGAGGCTGAGAGAGTGTGACTTGTCCAAGGTCACCCAGGGGGGTTGGCCAACCAAAATGCATCAAGTAAATGTTGCAAACTTTCGACGTGGAGCTTCAAAAGCTTGCAAGGTGCATTTGCATTTTGTATTTGCATCATGCATTTTGGTTGGTTCAATAAAGGCATCACTGCATTGTGGATTTTGGATGTTGTTGTACTTTGCTATATGACCATCACAGCCATCCCTAGATATATGTTCCCTTTCAAATGGATTCATATTACAGCATCCCGTTCTGATTTTTGCAGAGGACTCCCTGTTGTAGCTGCTCAGTATTGGCAAAGCTTGGGGAAGTTTCTTTTTTTGACTCTAACTCCCAGAATCCTAAGTGGCCATGACAGTCACAGATTCTGAGAATTGTAATCCTAAAAACTATGCATGGGAACAACCTTTGAATACTTCCATACTATCCAATTACAACACTATGATTCCACTATAACTGCCGTGGCGACTTCTGGTGGAATCCTGGAATTTGTAGTTTGATAAGGTATTAAGGATGTCTGGGTGACAATTCTAAATACCTCACTTCAGTATGAAAATCCCAGGATTCCATAGGATGTTGCCATGGTGGTTAAAGTGGAATCATAGGGCTATAACTATATGGTGTGGAAGGGCCTTTTGAACACATTCAAGGAATAAATTTGCATTTCAGAGACCACTGAAAGTGCGTCTACACTGTAGAAATAATGCGGTTTGGCACCACTTTAACTGCCATGGCACCATCCTACAGAATCCTGGGCTATGTAGTTTTGTGAGGCACCAGCACTCTGGCAGAGAAGGCTATAAAGACTTTGTAAAACTACAGATCCTGGGATTTCATCAGATGGAACTACAGCACTTAAAGTGGTATCAAACTGCATTATTTCTATAGTGTAGATGCACCCCCAGATAGCCAGTTCATCCAGTCCAGTCTCCTTTGCAGCATGTGGAAAAGCTTATTCCCCACCCCACATAGAAAACTCTTTTAGTTTTGCAGCATCTCGGAGACAGAAACATGACATACGGGCTAAAGTCCACTTTTATCAGATGCTTGGAAGTGCTTCCTTAAGTACACAGGGCTGTGTTTGTTGGAAGGAATGTAAGGAATAAAGTCAGAGGAAAAGCAAGAACCAAAAGGCACAGACCCTGACAATTTGGTTCAAGCTCATATTTAGGTAAAATTGTTGCTCTGATTTTTCATGCATTTCAAGCTGGGATGGGGAACTTCAGATGCTTCAGAGCTTTGGCTTCCATCAGCTCCAGACAACTTGGCTATGGTTGGGCATGAGGAGAGTTGTAGTTCAACATCATCTGAGGGGTCCCTGATCTGCCCACCCTGATTTCAGGTGTTTGATTCCCAGTTCAGCCATGAAACCCACTGGCTGACCTTGGGCAAGCCACACTCTCTCAGCCTCCGGGGAAGGCAATGGCAAACCTCCTCTGAACAAATCTTGCCTTCGGGTCGCCATAAGTCGGAAACAACTTGAAGGCATACAACGCACATGTACAGTCGCCCCTCCAGATTGGCTGACTGTCCGTTCACGGTTTTGAATTTCTGCAAATGGGAAGCCAAGAGGGACAAAATGGCGTGCGCAGCCGTGGCGCATGCACAGGATTGCGCACAGGCCATTAAAAACGATGAGTTTCCAATATTTGCGTTTCTTCCAATTCGCAGATCCTCCGTAAATCGGAGGGACGACTGCATTTTGTGTCTTTTCATTTCTTTCTGACCTCATTGCTTACAATACCTATGACCAGTTTAGGATATAATTTTGTGACTCTTAGGAAGTGACTCTCTGGTCCACAAAATCTAACAACAGAAATATCACAGCTTGGAAAAATGACTTTTTGATTACAACTCCCAGAATCTCCTGCTAATCTGGTTACTGGGATTCTGGAAGTTTTTAGTGCAAAGGGTAATTTTCCCAAGTTTTGGCTTTCTTTCTTTGTTGGTCTTTTGAATTTGTTACAAAGCTGATACAAGCTAACATGGATACAATTGCTCCTTGGATGGATACAGTTATGATGAAACTGTCATTCATTACACATATAGAGATTCATTCTCTTACTGTTTTCTAAGTTTGAAAGCCAAATGCTTGCATTAAAAACATGTGCAGAGGGTTATGCTCTTGAGAAACTGCTGCCAAATTTCTAAAACGGGATGCGTAGTTATGGTACTGGTTGATCTGACTTGCCTCTGTTGATGGGATGGGTTAGTCTTTGCTGGAGTCTGTGTTGTCTGTTTTGAATCATAGTGCCATAGAATTTGAAGGGACCTCAAGGGTAATCTAGTCCCACCCCCTGCCATGCAGGAATACACAAACCATTCCTAAGAGGTGACCATCCAACCTCTCTGATAGAGATGGAGAGTCTCCCATCCTGTGGCTGTGAGGCAGTTTATTTCATTGTCTAACAGCTCTTACCATCAGAAGGTCTTCCAAATGTTTAGGTGGAGGCTCTTTTCTTGTCATTTGAATCCATTTGCATCCTAGGCTGCATCTACACTGTAGAAATAATGTAGTTTGGCACTGCGTTAACAGCCATGGCTCTATCTTATGGAATTCTTGGATTTCTAGAGCCATTGCCATCTTGGTTGCCTTCCTCTGGACCCATTTCATCTTGCCAGTGTCTATTGTGAAATGTAGGGCCCAGATCTGCTCAAACTATTCAGTGTGTTCTGATCAAAGCACATTCGAGTAGGGCTTCCCATAGTCTGGACACTATTCTCCTGTTGATTCAGTGGAGAATTGCACTGGCATTTTGGTCACTACTTTAAAAAGTCTGGCTGCATCTGCACAGCAGAAAGACTGCAGTTTGACACCACTTTAACTGTCATGGCTCAATGTTGTGGACTCCTGGGATTTGTAGTTTGTTGTGGCAGTAGAGCTCTCTGACAGAGAAGGCTAGATATCTGATGGTTTGTTTGGACTATAACTCCCATACACCTTTAATACTTATTACCCTGGGTGAGACTGTTGGGAGTTGTAGCCCAAAATATCTGGAGAGCCAAAGGTCCCCCCAGCCCTGGTATGAGCCTGAACATGGAAGATACTTTTTTCGACTACAGCTCTGAGATATTCTGGAAGCTATCATTAAAAATAAACTGTTCTATGCTTTGGTCTGTGCTGCATTGGAAACATCTCCAGTGAGGAATCATATCTAAATGTGATACAAACTTCTGAAACAGTGAGTCCTTGTGAATCAGGTAACTTCTCTAAGATTAACACTCGCTCCCTTGTAGACAGTAGCAAGTCGGTTCTGCAGTAACATGTTTCAGCTTGAAATGCTTCTATCCAGGGGTCTAGCCAGCCATGACTTCTTTCAAAATAATCCATTTCATCCCCATCTTCTCTTGTTTTCTCTCCTAGCATCCAATACAGTTAGTCTTCAGTGGTTAATAAGCATGTTATATCTCCATTAAGCAATTTATGAATCTTGCCTCTGTTAAAGCTTTCTAGCTTCCTTCCTTCCTTCCTTCCTTCCTTCCTTCCTTCCTTCCTTCCTTCCTTCCCTTTTCATATTTCTCTAAATCTTTGGGTTTCCTGCAGATACCTCTCTTCTGTGTGTAGATGGTTTTCTGTTGGGTGTGTAAGAACAGGTACTCAGAACAAAAAAGGTTCACCTTAGGGTTGCCATAAATCAGAAATGACTTGAAGGCACAAAACAACAACTCAGAAAATCAGTTTGCTACTTGTATTTTGCATGATACCTATTCTGCTTTAGTTGTTTTCCTATACAATTTATTGCGGATTTAAATTATTGCAAAAACCACCAGCTGAGTTATAAAATGTTTTAATAAATAACTAGTGAATGCTTAAGAGCAATAAGCTAGCAAGTCCGCAAAGCTCCAGGAGCAGGAGTCCACCTGGGCTGTGCTTAAATGTCACACTTTATGGCTTAAAAAATATTTTTCCGTCCCTCTTTGAAATCTGATGATGGCGCATAATGAAAATGGGAGGCTGTATCCAAAGAGTGTGGTTATTGCTTCTCCCTTCCTCTTTCAGAAATCAGGAAAGTGGTGCAGCCGTCTCTTTTCATAAAAATCTAACCTTTGTGCCAATTTTCCTTTTAATGGAGGAAGGAAAGTTTATGCCAGCGGGTTCACTTCTGTGCCTCTTTTCAGTGTGTTTGTGACCTTCAAGGAAATATCGCAGCTGCATTTTGGCAGAAAGGCGGTGAACTCAGCTTGATACACAGAAAGTTAATACCTTGCGCTCAGGACCATGGCTCATAAAGGGGAGGGGATGCATTCCTAGCTTTCCGCTTTACTAATGAGCGACTTCAGGATGGAAACATGCTTGCAGCATGGAATGGTGGCCCACATATTATGCGAGCAATCCCTTCTGGGGCCCTTTGCATAACACAATTTTTGCATAAAATCCAGAACCCTAGTTTTCTTACCCAAAATGAATGATGGAGGTGTCATGGCCACTGAAAACCAGCATGGCCCTTTCACTGGCATGGCTGGCATGAGCGACAAAGAGCATGAGTCGATCAACAGAAGCCACTCAATGCTGTGAACATGAGGTAGCGAAACCAGCAAGGGATAGTGAAAGAAGCATAGGCAATACGCAGGGTGTCCTGACTGCAAAGGAAGACAAGGCACTGCAAATGTAGCACATTCAAGAAAAATGTTGGCCGTGATCAAATAAAAGCTGAAAACGCTCATAGAAATGTAAATTCATGCTTCCTAGCCATGCTCAACATGGAGGACATTTTGTAATTCCTCCTGGACAGAAGGCTGAGATGTAAGATATGTAAGATAGTATGAGCCGCCTGAAATGTAAGATAGTATATGAGCTGTCGGAAGGAGATCTTTGTGCGTAAAATTGGATCCACATAATATGGATGTGGGCTGCCTGTATAAGTAAATGAATGGATGAAGTTGGATCCAAATGAAGGGATGAAGTTGCCAAGACTTCTAAAGAGTGACAGAAGGATTCTGTCCAAGAACAGATGAGATGCAAAGTTTAGTTCATAATGGCTTCTGACTGCCATTCAACCTCCTGCCTTGTGTCTGAGCTAGATCATTTTGGCTGGAGAGCAAGCTACCCAAAAGCAAAGGCATTTTCCTCCAGTGTGTGTTTATTCTGGTATTCAAGTTCATTTCCATTTTCCATTCGTTATTACTTTTATATGCTACAGTGGCCTCCCACAAAGCCTGGAGCCCTCCAGATGTGTTGGCCTGCAATCCTCATCAACTCCGAAAAGTCAGAAAGCGATCAAAAGGCCTAAATGAGATAGAGCCATGTTGAGGAAAAGCCATTTGCTTAGACATGGATAATGTTACATTGTGAACCATGTTCCAAAACATCTTGGCATGTTTTGCTGATAAAGGAACACCCAGAACAGCCAAGAATAAGATACAATGAACAATTGTGATGTATATAATTTGGAAACAGTGTTTGCTCCTTGTTGGTGAGTTTGTATATATGTCATAATCTTTGGTTGCTCAACTGCTGCTATTGTATGCTTTTGTAAGAATTCAATGTAATGTTGGATTAATTGTCTGTTTGGAAGCTTGAGTTCCATGCCAGAGTCTACCTGGCATTGTGTCAGTAAAAAAAACTATGAATTCAATCTATTATAATAAATGTTAAAGAGTTTTAAAACACACACACTCATCAACCCCAATGTTAGGGTATCTGGGGATGATCAGAGTTGCAGTCCAAAGTATCTGGACAATATTTGGTTAGGGAAGGCAGCCTCGGTTTGGTTCAGTTTTCCAATTGAGATCTTCCTTTCTCAAAGAAACTTGCTTCTTCTAAACAGAAGTTGAACCACTATTTTGAAAAAGTAATTTATGCAAGTTTTTAGAAGCCCCATCCCAAGACTTTGTTATTGTTAATGATGCTATTCCATCTCTACCAGTAGTTTCTTATCTTGGTTGCTACTTTAAGAAAGAACTTGAAGTATAAAAATGTGAAACATGCCATGGGAAATGCCTCTGAATAATTAGAAGGAATTGCTGATTACACACATATAGCCAAAGTCTTTGAATTTCTGCTTGGTACATTGCTTTTGAAATGTAATCTTGCTACTTCCATATCACCACTCCTATAGTTACTTGTAATTACAGTTACTAATAACACCTTTCCAAAGCCTGTTTTTGAATAGCCCATACTTGGTACATTGCTTTTGAAATTTAACCTTGCTACTCCCATATCAGCACTCCTATGGTTACTTGAGCCTCCAGTTACCAATAACTTATTTTTCCCAAAGTCTGGTTTTGAATGGACTATTATCTGCAAACCAAGCAGCTTTAACATACAGTATTATCTGCAATCCAAGTAGCAAAGCACAATTGCATGTGCAGCAACCCTGTATGCGTCTACTCAGAAGTAAATTTCACTGAGCTTATTTATTCATTAGAATGTGAATAAAAAGAATTTTGAGTTGAAGACTATTTATGCTACATAATGAAAAACAATAGGAACCAAATTGAGATTAGGAAGTGATGAATCCAGTTTTTTTCATTACTTGTGTCACTTTTGGTATGTGTTCACAAAAGTTCCATCCTTTTCCTGCACCGATCAGCAATTTTAGGGGGGAAATGGTTTCCCCCTTGATTTACACCCATTTTTTTTTTCAGTCGGACTTTTTCATCTCTAGTTCCTCTAAGGTAGGGTCTGCACAGGCCAGAAAACTCCAAGAGCAGCCCAGAGTAGTCTGTCTCTGGAGTTGCCCAACTTCTTCCATTACCTGGGACCCTCCATTGCAACATTATGAGGCTGTTTACATGCGCCTCCCATTGCTGATGACATGCTGAAGCCCAGCATTGCTGTGGCATCATTTGCTCTGAGGTCAAAACAAAGTGCCTGCCATTGATCAGGTGCAGGACACCTTGTTCTGACCTCAGAGCGAGCGACTTGCTGTGACGCTGAAGAGTGGCATAGCTAGACACATTCTAAATAGCTGCCAGGTGTTGCAACAGAGGGCTCTGGATCTTCTGGGAAGATCCAGAATAAAATGTGAGATTTAAACCATGTGTTTTTTTTTGGGGGGGGGGGGGGTTGATGATTGCAAGGTCAGCAAGTTGGCAGTTCAAGGCCCAAGCACCACGTGATGGAGTGAGCACCCATGACTAGTCCCAGCTTCTGCCAACCCAGCAGTTCGATGGCATGTCAAAGTGCAAGTAGATAAATAAGTACCACTTTGATGGAAAGGTAACAGCGTTCTGTGCAGTCATGCTGGCCACATGATCACAGAGTCATCTTTGACAAAGTTGGCTCTTTGGCTTAGTAACAGAAATGAGCACTGCCCCCTACATTTGGACACAACTAGACAATCTTGGCAAAGGGGAATACCTTTACCTTTACTTTTATATGACAGGTTCAGTGCCTAACTGCCTAGATATCATCCAAATGGTTTGCACCAGGACCGAGGATTGGGCTGTGCATTGTCTGGACTCCTTCCCAAAGAGGATGGGGGAGGAGGACATTTTATTTGGCCCGTCCAGACATGGCTTAGGTCTACTGATACCTAGATGGACAGGATACTAGATAGTGCTCTTTTGGCCACATAAAGAGCCACACTGGGAAAATTAGTTTGTTATTTGTAAGACCCAGGATGTTTAGAGCAGAAGTGAGTCAGCTTTGCATAGTGGTGTGTTGGACTATGACTCTGGAGACCAGGATTCGGCCATGAAACCCACTGGGTGACCTTGGGCAAGTCACATGCTCTCAACCTTAGGGAAAGGCAATGGCAAACTATCTATCTCTGATCAAATCTTGCCAAGAAAACCACATGATAGGTTTGCCTTAGGGTTGCCATAAGTTGGAAATGACTTGAAGGCACACAGCACACACATTTAGAGCAGAAACAACCAAAGTGCAGTCCACCAGATGTGGTTGGATTGCAACTCCCAGGATTCTGCACCATTGATTGGGGCTGTGGGGAGTATCTGGAGGGCTGCGTTTTGCCCACCTCTGAGTTAAAGTGTTGGGCTTGAGAGATTTAAGTTTTATTCCCAGCTGAGTTTGGAAACGATTGGGTCATCTTGGGCTAGACGTGGTTTCTGAACCTGATCTACTTCACATGGTTGTTGTAAGGAGACAGTTGGGAGAAGGGGAGTCACGCACACAGCCCTGAGCCTACAGAAGAAAAGGTGGGATATAAATGTAACTAGTTAATAATAAACATATGGAATGGCTGTTGCCAGAGATCTTCATGAATGTGTCAGCTCTCCTTTTAAAGCCTTCTAATTTATGGCTGACTTCCTGTTTTCCCATCAAAAGGTGTCCTTGGGGAAAAAAGTAACTTGATCTTTCTCCTAGACACTTCCCATAATTTTAGTTATGTGATAGGGCAGGAAGTTGCTGCCTCAAGGAGCCCAAAGTAGGGTAGGCAGCTTCGGTCATGGTGCAACTGTAGGCAGAGGATAATGTTGACCCAGTGGTTGAATCCTGGCTAGTCCTCTTGCCACAGAGTTCCACTCAAGACACTTTTCCGGGCCAAAGTGTTACCTTTTTGCAACCAGGACAGGTACATAGTATTCTTCAGCTCTCTGCCCAGACTCTGCCAAAGTGGCTTAGCAGCTGTTGCTAATTTTGGAGCCAGTTGCACATCTGCAGGTACAAGATGCTGGCTCAAGTTGGATTTTCTGTAAAGATGTGATTTATTTCCCTTGCTCAAGGAAAATGGCTGGACATTTTTTTTTTAAAAAAAGAAAAAAGATAAGTGGTCAGAAATGCATGTGAGAGATGTACAAAAAAGCTTCTCCGTTCCTCCTCCCTCTCTGAATTGAACTTTTAGGATGGTAACAGGGGCCGAGCCAGACACACTGAAGCCCTAAGCTACATCAGGTTTAAGCATATCATACTAGGTAGCTGCCAACATTTCACAAAATGACTTACAAAAAGGTCGTGGAGTTATAGATTTCCAGTAAGATCATGGCAGAAGGGAACAAGATAAGCCAGGAGGTCCCAAGAAAGATGTGTATCAGGAACTAATATTTAGAGAGGGGGCAAATTTTCCTTTCTGCTGCTCTTTCTGCTCTATATTTCAGAGGAAGGAACTGGCCAAACCACCTCTGAGTATTCCTTGCCTAAGAAAAATCCTGTGAAAATCGTGGGGTTGCCATACATTAACTGACAACTTGAACATGCATGCACACAACACAAACACACCCAGAGAGCCAGTATGGGTGCATATGCATGGGAAATGAGGATGGGGAAGATAGGAACATTTGGAACTGTTCCTGTGAGCAGAGCTTCAAGGATTACTTTGAAAAAGTGGTTGATTGTGTTCTCCCCCATGTACTTAGTTACCTTATAGTTTTTGAAAAGGCTGCATCTACACTGAAGAATTAATGCAGGTTGACACCACTTTAGCTGTTATAGCCCAGGGCTATGGAATTCTGGGACTGTGAGATATTTAGCCTTCTCTGCGAGAGCACTCTGGTGCCACAACAAACTACAAGCCTTAGGATTCCATAGGTTGGATCTATGACAGTTAAAGCAGTGTGAAACTGCATTAATTCTGCCATGTGGCAGCAGTCACAGTTAGCTATTTTTAAGATAATACTACCTCCAAAACTACATCTGAATGCTACAAACTGCTGCCCAGTGGTGTACAACACATACTCCTCCCATCTGTTTTGTTGTTTCATTAATAGGGAAAACACAGCATGAGCCAGCCTTGATTCCTTCTCATCATTTAGTTAGCTCTCACATCTATAATTATAAACATCCCTTTAAAAAGTTACAGTTACACTACAAAGGGGTAGAAGTTATCTCTTAAATTGCAATTGTAATGTAACAGAGTGCCTTAGTCATTGCAATAAGAGTTAACAATGGATAACTCATTATTTGTAACCAGTTAGTTCTGCATTGACTCTGAGATAGGTTCTTCCACTGGGAGGGATGCATGCCTCCAACATTTCACAAGAAAACACATGGCTAAGCAACACCAGAGTGTGGTCAGGACAGCAGATGTTATTAATGAGGAATTAATGAGAAAGGCTGCAGCAGTTTACTTTTGCCTAAGCCTAATGGGAAAGGCAAGATTCTGTTTCTTCCTCTCCTCTCTTCTGAGCTTATTGAGTGCAAAAATAGTTTTACACTTCAGTTTGCAGCAATGGAAGTAAGCTGAGGGCAAAGGGGGAGAAAAGAGAAACCGGGACCATTTTAAAAGCTACTGAAAAAGTGGGATGACAGAGGATTAATTGGGACTGTCCCTGCCAAACCAGACAGTTGGAAGCTATGTCCATGTAGGTGTTGAATCCCTCCAGGTTTGCGCATAGGCTGAGCCGTACAAGGCTGGCACATAGCTCTTGATTTTGTCCCTCGGGCAGCCTGCGACGCCTGTCTTTCAAGATGCTGTGAGGTGGCAGGACCTATCTGGGCATGTATTAACAAGGTTTTAATTCTGTCCTTTGCTGGATGACCTCTGTGCTAATCGCTTAATGGAAAAAGTACTGTATTCCTAACAAGAGACAGATAGCTCTATAAGGTCATAGCCAGCCGTGCTGTCTCTCACGCAGAAGTCCAAACGTCTTCCAGATGTGGAATTCTTGAGCGAGGCCTCATTTATGCATCTAGGAGGTGGTGGGAGGTGTGGGGTGAGGAGGGTGTGAGGGGAAGAGACGAGAATATAAAGTTTCAGCTTATGACCGTAGGACCAATTCCCAGGTCTATTAGAACCTGGTTTTGTTATCTGCCTTTCTCTTGACTGGTCTCTTCTTGATGAGTTTCCAGTCTTGTGCTTGTCGTTCATTGGTCTGTAGTTCTGGTTTGCTGTTTTTGTTCCCTCTTCCTCTTTAAGGGAGCAACGTGGAGGAGAATAATAATGGATTTCTTGCAAACCCTGAGTGACTGAGCATGAATTCTTGCATGCCAGCATGTGTTGCCTTTGAGAGTGTGCTCTGCAAAGCTGTTGTGGGCTGGAGCATCAACTTTGCATTGCATTGGGCACCAACAAGTGTCTGATGCTGGCCCTTCAACGTACAAGATGCTAGTAGGCTGGAGGCATGAGGTGGAGGCTTCAGTGTATGAAATGGTTAGGGTTGCTGGTTCAGGATTGTCCTGCACCCAGAGGTTTCCAGGGGAAAAAACTTTAGATGTAGCAATGTCCCTTAGTGTTGGCATTAAGCATTTTGCATTACTTACCAACCACAGTTGGCCATTCAAGAACACACAGATAGGGAAAAAGGAAGGGAAGAAGGGGGAGAGAATGAGCAAGCAAGAGAGAATTTTTCTATTTGGAAATTGAGATTTAGCTAAGGGGGCTGTTCTTTCAAATCAAGAGGAAATGAGTGGTACCATCTTTTTGGGATTAAGTCTTAAATCAGGAGTGGTTAAGTTTCTGGTGGGGGGGGATTGGATCTACCCAAATACACCCACACCCAGGTCTATTGCTCATTGCACCTGTATCTGCTCCATGTAAGCAAAAGCATCACTTTCTTCCTCATGTAAACAAGGTGCATGGGGATTATGCTTCTTGATTCCAAGATAAATGGAGTACCCAGAAACCTAGTGCTCTTTAAAAACAAGGTTTATGGTCCCCACATGCCTTCTTTACACATAAAAAAGATTAGTTTTGCCAATATAGCTAGAAGTCAGATGGCTTGTTGTTGGTTTATACACCCTGGCTTCTTGGGGTGCAACAAACCAGGAACCTGTCTTTAGATGTCGCACTTTCTGATTAGATTTCCCTCTGCTTTTGTAAAATTAGGGTTCAAACAAGAGTAAATGGTTTCAGTGTCCAAGCTCACTTAGCATGGCTTAAAGTGATGTTTGGACATGGTGTCTTGATGAATTCCTTTCATTGTGTTGCCTCCTATACTCATCCTTGTATTCTATGTTCATTTGTGCCCAACAGAAAGTCATAAGTACCCTCTATGTATCTGATTTGTATCTTGTCTATATCAAGGAGATAAAAGTGGCATATATTGTCAACCTGTCCTCCTCATATTGTCACAACTGTCCAGTAAGGAAGGTTATGTTGAAAAATCATGACTTATCCAAGATCATTCGGTAAGGTTCATGGCTGAATAAGAAAATGATGTGTTGATGGGAGTAGCTGTCCCTGCTAAGTTTTCTTTCTTTGCAACTGTAGATGCCATTTGGGAAACTTAGTTGTGTTATCTGTTGCTTCATAGAAGACTGGGGGGTGATTAGCAATAAATGAGAGATCTGTGTTGTCATCTGGGATGGAATTGTCATGCCACAGCAAATTACTGGTACATGAAAATCACTGAGTTGTTTGTGCCATGGCTGCTGAGCACTGTGGTCACCAGCAACCAGGAAAACTAAAATGGTCTGGCCCATTGTCAGCATGACATCCACATGTAGTCACGTAATAGCTACCGGCTGCAAGTAACCCACGGACAGAAACTCTGAAAGATCTTCCTTGTCCGTTTCCACTTTATGAAATTGTTGCATCACACCACATAGGGCAGAGTTGGAGAAACACCAGCCAGATGTTTTGGGATACAGTCTTCCAAAGACCTGGCCAACATGGTTCTGGGTGATCTGTGATCCAGAAAACTGGAAGACCAAAGATTTCCTACCTCTGGTTTGGCAGAGGAAAAGGTAAAGCCAGCAAACTGATCTTACTGCTTGTGGCTTTTGGATAAGCAGGCAACCTGGCTTTTATTGACTACTTGCAAATGATGTATGGCTTGCCTCACCATGCACATAGCTTGGTGTTGGTTTTTTTTTTTTTTTTGGTAATGTAAGCATTCTGCATACCACTGTATATGCTCTAAGGCAGAAATATGCAGAAGTTAGATTTGGATCTATTGGTAGAATTCTAGTTGCAGTAGATAAACAAGGATTTCTAAATATTGACTGTTGAACCATTGCCCCCGGCAAATCCTAAATTATACTGCTGATATGAAGAAACACAAGGGGAACCAAGGATGTTTTTTTGTAGAGAAGGACTATGAGTTCAGTTCTGGTGCTGAAAGTAATTTTTTTTTATGTAATGGGAAAGATCAGAAGAGTGGGAAAGATCAGAAATATGGCTTCATGACTGGTCCTTTTGTATTTCAAGTTTGTGTAGGAGCAAGCAAGCTGGGGGGGCGGGCGTACTGCTATGTAGATGAAGGAGGCTTAGTAGGTTTATCCCTGTTATTGACCACCAAATCTACCAGCCCTTGTTTAGTGCTGCTGGCAGAGTGCAGTCCTTGAGAACTGCAATGTGAACTGGGCTAATGTGCACACTGGGGTGCAATTATCCTTCAAATGACCACTTCCCTGAATTTTGCTTTAATTTTTGTTTTCTGGGGCAGAGAGTGTGGGACTCACCCAAGGTCGCCCAGTGGATTTCCATGGCCAAGGGGGGAACTGAACCTTGATCTCCAGGGTCGAAGTCCTATGCTCAAACCACTACACCACACTAGCTCTCCACACTTTTTACCTGGCCAATATTATATACCAGATTCCCTTTCATGTGATAGTTAGAAATATGACAAACAATAGTTACAGGGTTCTTGAAAATTCTGAACATCTTCTAGCCAAAATCCCACTGACCCAATCAATTGAAACCCAATCTGTCTATCATGGAATCCTAGAATCATACAGTTGGAAGAGATCCCAAGGGCCATCCAGTCCAACCCCCTGCCATGCAGTAACTCTTAATCAAAGCAGCCCCGACAGATGGCCATCCAGCCTCTGTTTAAAGATATCCAAAGAAGGAGACTCCACCAAGGCAGAGTGTTCCTCTGTTGAACAGCCCTTACTGTCAGGAAGTGCCTCCTAATGTTGAGGTGGAATCTCTTTTCCTGTGTATTTATTTGGCTTGAATGTAATATCTGTAAATAAACACAAGTTAATTATGTGCTTTATGGTCAAAATGTTTTCCAAAATAGCTCAGATATATAAATAGCTAAAATACTTGAGTGGAAAAAACATAAATAAACGATCAACCACATTTTGTTTACTCCAGTTCTCTAGCCTGGCTAGCATTTTAGTCCACTCTGTGTGTGAATAATGAATGCTATGGGACATATTCAATGCGTTCCTAAACATCAGGGAGACGGATGAGGAATTCTAAGGGGAGGTGGAATATGGCATTGCAATTTTTTCCAACCACATCGCTTGTGCTTCCAACACAAGCTCCATGAAGCCACCCTGAAAACTGGGCTCTCAAAGCATCCAAAATATTTTAACTTGTCACAGAGGCTGTGTAGAGCCATATATAGCTTCAGCCACAAGCTTGCTGTGGAAGCACACTTCGCACTCGAGAGGATTCAACACACCCAAATAACCTCTTCTTTCGGATCAGATCTATTCTGGTTTGCAGCTAGATTGGCACGGCACAGCATTTGTGATAGTTAACAACATTGCCTTCCCCCTTTCAGAGCTTGGCAGTGTGTAGCAAGTCATTCACAAAATAACAGGGTAATCCTTCTGCTCTTTTAAAAGTGCTGAATAAATGTTTGTTTGGACATTTGGCTAAACTATGTCAGGTGGGAGGGAGGATTAGAATGGGAAAACCTAGCAGGGATTTTAGCCACAGGCTGTATCTTTACAGCAGAGGTAAGCAGAAAGCAGATTATAGGGTATATAGAGAGATCTCTAGGCATTTTTCAATATATTACCCAGATTTCCCAACTCCCAATAGCTTCCCAATAGGAATCATAGAATCACAGAATCATAGAATCATAGAGTTGGAAGAGACCCCAAGGGCCATCCAGTCCAACCCCCCCTGCCATGCAGGAACTTCCAATTAAAGCATCCCCGACAGATGGCCATCCAGCCTCTGCTTAAAGACCTCCAAGGAAGGAGGCTCCACCAAAATCTCCGAGGGAGTGTGTTCAACTGTCGAACAGCCCTTACTGTCAGGAAGTAAAATTACAGGTCCATCCATTTGTCATTTTATTTATACCCTGTTTTTCCCTTCAGACTGAGACTCAAGGAAGCTCACAAAAGTAAAAAGCACATATAGCTAAACACATAAACTGTGTAAATAGTGTTTACAGTAAAAGCACATATAGTTAAACACATATTCTGTTGAAATTAAAACAGCATTAAATTAACAGTAGAATTAAAACCATTTAAAATGTTACTTTAACACAAAGATTTAAAATAATTCATTGTTGTTGTTGTGTGCCTTCAAGCCGTTTTTGGCTTATGGCAACTCTATCATAGGGTTTTCTTGGAAAGATTTGTTCAGAGGGGGGTTGCTTTTGCCATCCTTTGAGGCTGAGAGTGTGTGACTTGCCCAAGGTCACCTAGTGGGTTGCATGGCCAAGTGGGATTCAAACCTTGTTCTCCAGAGTCATAGTCCAACGCTCAAACCATGCTGTCAATACAGTGCCATTAAAAGGCCTTTTCTTGTTAACAGCCAATTCCCAAAGGCTTGCTGGAATAAGAAGGTCTTCATTTGCCACCGAAAAGACTGGAAACAAGGAGTCATCCTAAATCCCTAACTCTATGTGTGTGTGTGTGTGTGTGTGATGTTAATGTATACTGGGATAAGGCCTAAATATGCTGAAGGCACCAGATACTTTCTGATCTTAAAAGCTAAACAGGGTCAGCTCTAGTCAGCATTTGGATGAGAAACCACCAAGGAATGCCAGGTACTGTGGGCTATATTTCAGAGAAAAGCCATGGTATAAACCACCTTTGAAAACTCAGTGAAATGCATGGGGTTGTTATAAGTCAACAGGTGACTTGAAGACACACACACATACATATGATTTTAAAAACCCATCTTTCTACAGCTAGTCTCGTGCTAGACACTTTTATCTCAGCCTGAATTATTCTTCATGTATAAAGCAGGAGTAGCTATTGACTGGCTTTTCCCACATCCTTGTATAGTTTTGCTGGCCAGTTTTAGAGTTTGGATTAGAACCCTTGACTTGTTGTAACTTGGATGATGCTGATTTCAGCTTGGTTATACATGCCATCCCAATCTGTGACTCTTGGGTTACCATCTTTGTCTTTCATAAGCCAACATTTTGCATGTGGCTATAGCTGGTGGGCTTTGGTTAGTCAACCATCACCACCACCAAAGTAGTGCTTGTAAGACTAATGGCTGACCAGCCTTACTTTACAGATGACATACAGATGTGAAGCACAAGGTACAGGTAATAGAATTCACTCCAAAGCCAGAAAACCTAGATCCATTCCTGTTTCCAGGCCTGTCAGAATACCACCACAGTTCTTGTTGTTAGACCACTCTGATCCATGAGTCATGGATCCATCGGATACAATTGTGATGGCGGAACAGAAAGCCTGGGTTACATTCCGTCAAGCTTGGAAAATTTAATTTGTTTAAGCTACCAAAATCTCCCAGACCCACTGGTTGCGCTGTCTGCAACATTTAGAGCAGGGGTAGGCAACCTTTTTGAGACGGGGGCCGGGTTGCTGTCCCTCAGACAATTGGGGGGCCGAAGCACCAAAAATAAATAAACAAACAAACAAATAAATATATAAATAAAAATATGCATGCACACTCTCTCAGTCCCAGAAAAGCCATGGCAAATCCCCTGTGGAGATTTTGCCAAGAAAACCCCAAGAACAAGTAATAACAACAATAATCAATATCATGGCGGGCGGCGGTGGTGGCAGGACCGGCCTGGGGCTGGTCCAAAGGCCTCGGAGGGCCGCATCCGGCCCCCGGGCCTTAGGTTGCCTACCCGTGATTTAAAGAAACTAGTTTTTTGTGGGTTTTCCGGGCTGTGTGGCCATGTTCTAGAAGAGT
Organism: Phrynosoma blainvillii; assembly: GCA_026167975.1. Taxonomy (NCBI): domain Eukaryota; kingdom Metazoa; phylum Chordata; class Lepidosauria; order Squamata; family Phrynosomatidae; genus Phrynosoma; species Phrynosoma blainvillii. Next base: position 9,214,224 of record JANUYF010000006.1, on the reverse strand, counting down.
TTCTTTCTGACGTTTCGCCAGCATCTGTGGCTGGCATCTTCTCTGCTGGCAAAACATTAGAAAGAAACTCTTCTAGAACATGGCCACACAGCCCAGAAAACCCACAAAAAACTGGATGCCGGCCATGAAAGCCTACGACTTCACATTTAGAGAAACTGCTTATCCTCCAACTGTCCCTGATTTGTCAGGGACAGTCCCAAAGAAACCTGTGTCATTCCACTTTTTAGCTGCTCTTAAGATGTCTCCATTTTTCTGTCCACATCCTATTTTTGCTCTTTGTCCTCAGATTACTTCAGTTTCTACAGTGGCTGGAATACTCTGGGCTGTTCTTGGAGTATTCTAGCCCCAAAGCTGCCTGGACTTCCCACTGTCACCTGCACATTCCAGAATGATGCTGGGCAGCTGTCTACACATGCATCCCATTATTCACTGGCATAAGTTGCTCCTTCTGAGGTCAAAGACAAGGTGCTCAGCATCAATCACTGGGTACCTTGTGACTCAGAAGGTGCCACCTTTGCCAGTGGTGGCAGTGCCAGGCGGCACAGTGGAGCACTATGTCAAAAGCTACCTGATGTCACTCCAGGGTGCTCTGGATTTTCCTGGCAGATCTGGAGCAAAAGGTAGGGTTTTTAAATCCACTTTGTGGCAGAGATAGCCTGAATTCAGTGCAGAACATGAAGGCAGAAAGTCTGCGCTCAAATCAGAGCTTTGACTGTGTCGTCTGAAGAGGTTGACATGAATGGGAAGGGAGACCTGTTTCAATGGCACGTGTAGACATGCCCTGAGTTCAAAGTACAAAACTTTGCACTCAGTAAATGCCACCGGAGGGAGCAGACAGGAGGAATGAAATCTGGCCCTTCCCAGTAAGCTCAAGCAAAAGCAAACTGCTGCAGCCTCTTCTAGCTTGTCCGTTTCTTATTGATAACCTTTGCCATCTTGATCACACTATGATGTTGCCTGGCTCCTGGTTTTCATCTGTGAAATGCTGGAGAGTTTGTAGTTGAAAACTCTATCCACCTTGGCTCTGCACTGAATCTTTCCTGCTGTCTGAGTAACTGTGGCTTAGAGAGAACTGATCCCTGTTATGTGAGCATATAGTCAGGTTGAGAACTATTGATATGAACTGTAGGTATGAACCAGACATACATGGACTGGCCAGACCAGAGGTGAATTCAGCTAGTGAGGGAGCCCTCTTTTGAACATTTTCCCTGGATTCCATGCACATTTCCACACAAATAGGAAAATGCACACGTTACCCCCAGCCATCTCACACACCAGGGTGTTCATCACCTAGACCACAGGAGTCAGTTTTGATTGTGAATAGAAATATGGCCTAAAGGAGTTAAAGAGAGTGTGTGTGTGAGAGAGACTGTGTTGTAGCAGCCTGTATCACTCAAAACCATTCTTTAAAAGTCCATCGTAGAATAATGAGCCTGGAAAAGTGAGTTTTTGGACCAGGCTGGCAGAGGGAATTTAGGAGTTGGGGTCCAAAAAGTAACTTTTCATAACTCTGGCAGGACAAGCCCCATCCACTCACTCTCAGCATACAGAAAATGGCCTGTATCTTGTTAGCCTTTTAAGCATGTGCTTTTAATTACTGTAGTCTTAACAACAGAAAGAGCTGAGCTGAGAGAGAGAAAGAAGCCAAAACCCTTTCCTTCTCTTTCAACTCCCTCTTTTTTTTTTTTCTTTCTGTCAAGAGGTGGGTTGGGAGGGGGGTCTACTTTTTTGCCATTTCCTTCCCCCCTCCTCTCTTTTGTGGCACACCTCCATCCTCCTGGCTGCTTTCTGATGGAAAGGGTCTAGAATCTCCCGACATCCTTTTTCGGTTGGGCTCAGAGGAAGTTTATTGTTTTAGCAGCCCCATTTCTGGAGCTATTATTTATCCAAGTGGATTCCAATGTGCTTGAGAAAATAACCTTGTGTTTTCCTTTCAGATTCTCATTTGAGAGTTAGGGAGGGAGGTGCGTCGGTGTCTGTGTGCAATGGCCAGCAAACCAGCCAGACTTCTTAGTCCTTTAGTGGCCAGCGTATATATGTGTGTGCAGCTAGCTCTAGAGTGGTGTGGCCACAAGAGACTTGTGCCTGGCAATTAAATGGCATTAACTTCAAACTGAAGAAACGCGAGGTGATGGTTATGACTGCTTTGGAGAGGATTGGCTCAAAGTGGTTAATAGCACAGAATCAAGGCTGGGTTTTTAAGGAAATTTCATTTTCTGACCAAGGGATCGCGCTGGCCCTTGTTTCGGCCAAGGCGAAGCTCCCCGTGACTGTACGTTTGCCTACTGGCCTACTTTGCTGGCTATTCACTTGGACCAGGATTCTTTCTCTCCTAATCCACGCATTGTTTGGTGGGATCTTTCCAGCTTTCGCTCAATTAGGCAATGACTTTATTGTTTGGTTTGTGTTCCCCAGAGGACAGCATGGGAGGGTGGTCAGAACAGATCCTTTAGTGCTTCAGCCATTCCAGCCTCCAAACTGCTATACGGTCTCTTCCTCTCCCATTAAGTCTTACAGCAAAACTTTCAGGTGTGGAAATGTGTGGGGCATCACTGTTTATTTGCATACAGTGGGTCCTTGTTATCCACTGGGGTTTGGTTCCAGGATCCCCTGCGGATAACAAAATCTGTGGATGCTCAAGTCCCATTAAATATAATGGCATAACAAGATGGTGTCCCGTCTATAAGATTGAAAGTCAAGGTATGCTATTTAGAATTGTTACTCCCCCCCCCCCCCCCCCCAGTATTTTCAAGCCATGGATGCTTGAATCCATGGATAAAGAGGGCCTACTGTATTGGGTTTAAATCAAAGCTTTATTCTCCAAACAGTAATAATGAATAAAAAGAATAAGTAAAACAAAACACTATTAAAACAGGATTGAATTAGAGAATGACGTTAAACAGACTAAACAGTTAAAAACACACTACTAAAGATAATACTTCTACAGCACCCAGTTGGTAAAAATCTTCTTTCTTAGCAACCACTTGCCAAAAACAGCACTGATTTTTGTTTTAAAGGTAACTGGATGCTAGTGAAATGACTTTGGCATGGAAGCCAAGTTATAGTGGATGAGGACTGTTTCTTTTATTGTGTGTTTTAAACTGGTTTTTAACTGGGAATCATAGAATGATAGAATTGGAAGGGCCATCTAATCCAGCACCTTGTCATGCAGGTATACTCCAGCCACCACCATGAAACTGAAATACTTCGGAAGATTGCTTTCTAACCTCTGTTTAAAGATATCTAAATAAAAAGATTCCACCATCCTCTGAGTCAGTCTATTCCACTTCCTAACAGATCTTTCAGTCAATAAATTCTTCCTAATGTTTAGTTGGAATCTCCTTTCTTGTAATTTGAATCCAAATCCAAAGCACTAAAAAATGCTTTAGTCTTTGGCACAGCAGAAAACAGGCTCACTCCACTTTGTACATGGTGTTCCTTCATACATATAAATATGGCTATCATATCACCTCTCAATCTTCTCTTTCCCAAGATAAATATACAGCTCTATAAGCTGTTCCTCATAGGGCTTGGTTTCCCATCTTTTTACCATCTTGATCACCTTCCCCTGAATATGTCTCAGTTTGCAGAGAGATCTTGTAGCACCTTTGAGTCTAACTGAAAGAAAGAAGTTGGCAGCATGAGCTTTTGTAGAAAGCTCTACGAAAGCTCATGCTGCCCACTTCTTTCTGTCAGTCTCAAAGATGCTACAAGATCTCTCTACATACTGCTTCTACAGACTAACACGGCTATATCTTTGTATAGCCAGCTTGTCAATATCTTTCTTGAACTGTGGTGCCAAGGACTGGATGCAATATTCCAGGTGAGGTCTGGCCAAAACTGAATAGAGTGGTACTATGAGTTCTCTTAACACTATAGTCCTGTTGGACCTTATCACACAGGGGAAATCCCATACAGAAACGGGATTTAAAAGCTGGGGAAAACCCGCAAAAGCGGGTAGATTTTCACATACATTGATGTTAAAGTGTGCTTAACCCAAATGGAAAGTAGTCAAAAGCTGCTTCTTTTTACTTTTGGGATTTTTCCAAAAGTAAAAAGAAGCAGCTTTTGACTACTTTCCATTCAGGTTAAGCACACTTTAACATTGACGTTGTGTGAAAATCTACCCACTTTTGTGGTTTTTTTTTTTTTCTATGTATGCATAGTGTAAACAACATTTTCCTCTCTCTCTCTCTCATAAGAGAATCCAGACTTGTCCAATGAAGCAGAGTGGTGGGAGATTCAGGAAAGGCCAGATTAAGTATTTTTTCACACAATGCATAGTTAACTGTGGAATTCACAGCTGCAAGATGTGAAGATGCTACCAATTTAGATGGTTTTAAAAGTGTGTTGAAGCGCAATGGAGGAATTAAAGTTATCAGTGGCTACCAGGGAGGATGACTGTATTAGAGCTGGACATGGTGCCAGAAAATGACAGCCAAAATGATAAAGATTCCTGACTAACTGTTGCAATGTTTGTGGCTCTTTAGCTTAGAAGAAGAGTGGATAAAGTAAGTTGTGATGGAGATGTGTACAATTATGCATGGTGTAAACAATTCCAGGATCAGAGACTAGGGAATAGCAGCAGATGAGGCTATTGCCCTTCACTTCTTGTGCTCTACTGGCCATTGGTTGCCTGCTGTAAAAACAGGATGCTGAAATAATCCTGCATCCTATTTTTGCATCAGTGGTCATCCTGTTGCCTTTCAAAAGGCCAGAAGCAAGGTGTGAAGATGATAGTCCTGCCTTTCCACAGACCTTCCTCAGCTGATCTTCTGAGACAGATTGCTGTTTGGTGCTGATACTTTTTTCTCCATTAATTTTTCACCACCACCCCCATGCTAGTGATTGTTACCCCCATTTTAAACTCAAATTCCATGAATTAATTACGTGTATGTATAATGATCCTTTTTGTCTGCCTTGCTTCAGCCAACTGGGTTTCAAGTGGAAGAGACCGTTCTTTCATGTGAAGAGCCTTGGTAGGTTATTTTGCATTCTGGCATCAATTAACGTGCTGGCTGAGGATGGAGGGATCTTGTTTTCCTAACAACACTATTTTGTGGTTTAGATGCTATGAAAATGCAGTTTGGGGAAGGGAATGCACAGAATGCATAGTTTGTTCAAGGGGGGGAAAATCCCAAATTCAATCCCTGGCATCTCACAGTAATTCTAAGAAAGAACTTTGTCTGAAAGCCTGAAGAATAGCTTCCAAGCAGTGTGATTCTCCAGAAGTTGTTGGACTTCAGCCCCTGCCAGTTCTCATCATTGTCTATGCTGCTTAGGTATGATAGAAGTTGCAGTGCAACTGTATCTGTAGAGGACCAAATTCCCCCAATGCTTTGGTGCAGATGGTAGTGAGTTAGCTGCTCAGAGTCATTGGCCCATTTCTGAACTTTCTCCATCACCTTCGTAGATGAATTATAGACAAACTCTGTGGATCCATTCAAAGATAGAGCCGTGTTAGTCTGTAGAATCAGTATGTAGAGAGATTTTGTACCACATTTGAGACTGACTGAAAGAAAGAAGTCGGCAGCATGAGCTTTTGTAGACTTCAGCCTACTTCCTCAGATGCTTTTGATGGAGTGGAAGCCAGGGACAGACATCTATATGCCCTGTGGATCCATGTTTCCCATTTTTTCTCCTTCATAATATGTGCTGTATTTGGTGCAGAAATCCTGGCTTGCATTAAATGAGAGTACCCAGTTAAAACCGGATTCATAAACCACAATCATGGAGGGGCTGGGAAACAAGGGGGCTGGGAAGCATCCACAGCAGTGACAGAGGCAAAATGGGGCAGCAACCTTAGGTGACAAATGCTGGGGGACAGGGAGTGGTAGACTTGTTGGAAGATAGAACAGTTGGAAGATAGAACAGTTTGTGTCATATAACCATATCTTGACTGCCTAAGTTTTTCTTTTGTTTTGGGTATGGTGAAAAATGTTTCCTATTGTTGTTTGTCATCAAGTCAACTTTAACATATAGTGAAGCTCTGAATGAGACTTCCAAGAGCTCTGGCCATCTCAGGTCTTGCAAACTCAGGGCAGTGGCTTTCTTGATTGAATCAATACATCTGAAGTGCAGTCTTCCTCTTTTCCTTCTACCTTCCACTTTACCAGACATTATCATCTTCTATAGTGAGTTAGTTCATCTCATGCCCAAATAATGACAGCATCAGTTCAGTCATTTTACTTTCTAGTGAGAATTTGAGTTAATTTACTTTAGGGCCCATTCATTGAATTCCATTTTGGGAGAAAGGTGGCATAGAAATCCAATAAATGAATGAATAAATAAATGATCCAGTTATCTTTTTAGCAATCCATGGTATCTGTAAAATCCTCCTCCAGCACCGCTTTTCAAGTGAGTTGAGTGGAAAGATGCTACTCATAGCTAGTATTGAAGAAAGATTCAGCTACCACTCTGATCAGCTATTGTATATGGAATGGGAGAAGGCACCATTAATTCATTAATTCATTAATTCAATCTATATCCTGCATTTCTCCTGTATGAGACCCAAAGTGGCTCACACCATGCATTAAAATGATACAACTGTAAACAATCCGGAATACAAAAATTTCAAAAGCATTAAATACAATCATCTTACACAAAACATTAGTTTAAAACAGTTGAAAGCATATTAAAACCTACCCATTGCACTACTCCCAAGCAGAATAAAACTTGAAGGTATATTTAAATAGGAAGATCTTGGCCTGTTAGCAGAAAGAAAGGAGGAAAGGGGCCAAGCGAGTCTCACTTGGCAGAGAATTCCATAATCTGGGACAAGCCACTGAGAAGGTTCCCTAGGTCCTCACCAGCCATAGGACCTAGGTCCTCACCCCACCAGGACCAAGAGAAAGCCCTCCATACAATTTTAAAACTCAGGTATGCTCACATAGGGAGATACAGTATTTCAGGTAGCCTGGACCTAAGCCATATAGGACTTTCATAGGTCATAACCAGATTCTTCATCCATGGATTCAACCATCTGCGGCATGAAAATATTCTATCTATCTATCTATGCCAAAAAGCAAACATTGATTTTGCCATTTTATATTTTACTATTCTATTGTATCTAATGAGACTTGAGCATCCATGGATTTTTGTATTCATGGGGGGGGGGGGGGGGGGTCCTGGAACCAAACCCAGGTGAAGTGGTTTCATCAATAAGATTATATGCTCCCTGTTAAAGCAGATTTTTGTCCTGGACTGCCTCTGTAGTTCCTTACATAAACATACAGATTTATCGTTGCTCATGAAACATAAGCCATAATTTATGAAGCCCTGGATAAATGCTTGGCAGTAACAAGTCAGAGCTAACATGTCATTTGTTGCTTTTGTGGAGTAATGAGTGATTAGTTTAGGTCCTTTTAGGCCCTTTTTAGAAGCATTTTGAACAGACTTTCTCAAATGTACTTAGCCATAAGTTTCAAAAAATAACAAACAGCAAAGAGTGACATAAATGTAAGATAATGAGTTATCAACATAAAAAATAAAAAATCTTGTAATGTTAACAGCACCAAATTTGGGGGGGGGGGGCAGTAGGGAGGAGAACATGATTTTGTAATAAGCTACATATTAAAGTGTGTGTGTGTTTAATGTAGCTCTGAATTTCAAATTTTCCTCTACAACAGAATGTTAGGGAACCATTGGGAAAGACATCTAGATGCCATGCAACAAGTGAATGATAAAATAAATGCCCATTTATTTAATCCTTTTAAAAATTCTTTTTGAAAGGTCCACTTTTGGAAAGTACATCTAGATCTTGCCCAGAACAAAGCAAGGCTTAACAACAACAACAAACAGCTCCTTCATCTTTTGGAGAGAATCCTGGCAGTATTTCCATACTGATGGTTATAGAATCGTTTGGTCATAGACTCAGAGAGCTTTTTTGCTCATTCATATTTTTCAAATAATAAAAAGCAGCTACAGATCAGAGGTGGTGTCATGCAATAAGTATCACCAAACCCATTCCCCCCCCCCCCCCCGCCAGCTGTAATTGTGATCTAAAAGCCGCATGTAGTAATCTCCTTTCTTTACCAATGATTCTCCATGCCAAGAGCACCTGCTGATTTTTTGCCTGCCTTGCAGCTGGTAAATGGGTAGCTGTAGTGAGACAGTGTGGTATAGTGGATAAAGTGTTGAACTAGAATTTGAAGGATTCATGTTCTGGTCCTCACTAAGCAATGATACTCCTTGGGTGACCTAAGGTCTGCCACTCTCTCTTAGCCTGACTTGCGTCAATTAAGATCTTTGCCATACTCTGGTGTTACTTGGTCACACATGTCCTAGTTTTTCTCTGTGAAACACTGGAAGGTATGTGACTGAGGGCTTTGTAAAACTGGCTGCAGCACTTTGTAAAATACTCTACTCACAACATTTTATTTTGCTATTCACGTCCTGTGCTGTGTGGGCACTAGATTGGGCCTGACGTACCTGAGCCATTGTCCAGTTACAGAAAATTTGATTTGTTCTCATGCTTTCCAAGTGAAACAGGCTGACGAAGCCAAGCTCAGCCTCCTCCAAGTCCTCCTTCCCACCTCAAGAAACTCTCTCCCTTCACAATATCAGCTCAGTCCTAAGCCAAACCCAGAGTGCACAAGTCCTGTGTAAATAAACAGAACAAGAAGCGAGTCAATAACAGGAAACTGGCTGGGCAATGCAGGCAGGAGACCAGTTTAGTCAATGCTCTGTAGCCAAACAGGCTGTGCCTATTCACAATCTGGGGCTGCTGTGTGATCCTGTATGGCTAATCACAAAACCTCCGGAAATGAAAAGCTTCTTTGGAAGGAATAAGGAAAGCTCTGCCTGCCTTAACCTAAAGATTTTTATTTTAGCTTATTCTTATAGTCTCTGTGCCAGATGGGGGTCCCTCCAGATCCTTCTTCTTGGGTTGGGTTGAACAGTGATGAGGGAGGAAGGGATGAGAAATGTGTTAGATCCACAAGTGTATGAATGTGCACAATTTGTATGAACGTACCCAAGTGTAAAGACATATTAAATACCAAAGTCGTGATTGATTCCCAAACTCTGGTCTTCCAAGTGTTTTGGACTTCAACTTGCAGAATCCTTGACTATTGGCCAAGATGGCTGAGGCTTCTGGGAGCTAAAGTCCAAAACAGCTGGAGGATCAAAGTTTGCGAACCACTGACCCATGCTATGGTATATTTTATTTCTATGTATGAATGTGGAAGTTGGAGAGTGAAGAAGGCTGATAGGAAGAGCATCAACTCATCTGAAATGTGGGGCTGCAGAAGAAATACCATGGACTACCAAAAAGGACAAATAAATGGGTCTTAGTACAAATCAAGCTTGAACTCTAGGGACTAAACTGAGATTGCCATGGCTGGAACATATCATGAGCAGGCATGACCCATAAGGAAAAAACAATAATACGTGGTAAGGTGGGAGGAAGTAAAAAAATGGAAGACCATATCACAGGTAGATAGAGTCAATCAAGGAAGCCATGACCCTGGATTTGCAATACCTGAGCAGGGCTGTCATCTATAGTAACAAAAAGGTCATACATAACACAATAAGAAATGCAGCCACCTGATTTTTCCACATGGTACTAAGTTAACAGCAGCAAATTACTTTCAAACAGCTACAGCGAGTAATAGAAACAAATACTTTTTACTAACATTCTGACCTCTAATGTTTAAAGTCAGGAGGGTGGACGTAAATAGGAGTGTGCTCTCTCTTTCTCTTTCTCTCCCATTGCATTGCGTTGCATTCACCCATTGCTCCCTTCTCTTGTCTGGCCTGCGAGATAAGAGGATGGGTGGAGGAACTGATGGAACAGCCAGGAAGGAAACGTAGGGGCTGCATCCTCTCTCACTGCCTTGGAACGTATTCAAGACACAGACAGGATTTCGCTCTGTTGACATTTGGCAACCCTGACTTGGCTTCATTGAGTCACTCCTCATCCCCCTTTCCTCCACCCGCTCATTTTGAGTTCCAAAATAAATTGCCTCTGATGGGTCTGAGTCTCTTAAAAGTGAGACTGAGGCCCCTTAATTGTTTAGGCGCCTTGGGAAAAAAATGAGTTTCTCCATTCCTGCTGTAATCTTTCAGAGTCCATGTTTTTTTCATTAACATAGTTTCCCTTTTAAACAAATGAGCCAAAATTTTGCTGTCTCCCTGTGTGCTTTCTCATACAAGCTCAGCCCCCATGGACAGATGCTGGAAATATATGGACCTCACCAGTGATCTAGTGTGGGCTCAGGAGTTGCCAACCCAACCTCCCAAATCTTGCTTGCTTTGTGTGTTGATTGATCCCCATGTAGGTATCTAGCTGTTGCCCTCTTCTTACACGGAACCCCTGTTATCTGTATTTCTAGCTCTTCTTGGTTCTTTGGCGTCTTTGTATGGTCTACGGGGATGTAGTAGCTTGGTGGTTAAGACGCTGACTCTGATGATTGCAAGATTGGCAGGTTGGCAGTTTGAGGCCCAAGTGCCATGTGACGAAGTAAGCTCCCATCACTTGTCCCAGCTTCTGCCAACCTAGCAGTTCGAAAGCAAGCAAATGCAAGTAGATAAATACGTACCACTTTGGTGGGAAAGTGAACAGCATTCTGTGCAATCATGCTGGCCGCATGATCACAAAGTAGTCTCTGACAACACTGGCTCTTCAGCTTCGTAACAGAGATGAGCACTGCCTCCTACAGTTGGACTCAACTTGACAACAATGTCAAAGGGGTATGCCTTTACCTTTACCTCTATGGTCTATTTTGTTATTGACAAAGTAAATTGAAGAACATAAGCTAATTGGAAGAATGGTGGAATCCTAGTGAAGGGACACTAATCCTATAATCATGATGTAAATCAGTCAAAAAAATTAAAAACACACCATGAAAGTAAATATAGCACCTCACTGGTAAAAATCCTCTTTTTCAACCAGTTGTCAAAAATTGGCCTAAAATGGGAGTGGGGGGAGTCACTACCTGGTAATGGAAGGAGTTGGCATCTAAGCTAAGCATAGCGGTAAAGGTAAACTGGAAGGGGGGACTCTCTTTCTTTCTTTCTTCTTTCTTCTTTCTTTCTTGATGCAATTTTAACTTGGAATTATAGAACTAAAGAATTGGAAGGGATCATAAAGATCATTTAATCCAACCACATTATTCAAACAAAGTACTCTGGAAGGATGTCCATCCAACCTCTCTTTAGAGATCTCCAAAGAAAAGGAGACAAGCACCTTCCAAGAGACTGTTAATCAGTAAAGAGGTTCTTCCTAATATTTAGATGGAATTTCTTTACTTGTAATCTGAGTCTACTGGTTCTTGTTCTAGTCTCTAGAACAGCAAAAAAACATCCCATTGTGTTCATGATCTCTCTTCAGACATTTAAACACGGGCATCATATCACCTTTCAGTCTTCTTTTCTCTAAGCTAAACATGCCCAGCTCCCTAAGTTGTTTTTTCTTCACAAGGCTTTGTTTCATGAGGTTGGATATACAACACATACCGTGATAAAGAAAAGCTCCCACTGAAATGTGGCAGCTGGGACCAGCTCCACTTTATTCCCTTATTATTAGTAATATTGCAGTTCTGCTTCCCAAATGTAATGGTACCCCAATGATACACATTGATATTAAAACAGCAGTTAAAAAGAATATTATGACACAAATAGCGGCTCTGGAAAAGAGACTTAATGCAAGGCAGTTAAAATGATGACTACAAAATGACCAAAGCTCCAAAAATTTTCAGATTAAATCAAGGAGGAAAAGGAAAAATAAAATGAATAGATCACATTGACTCCCCTTTGAAAAGAAAGGAGGCTGCCAAACTGACCTCAACAGGGAAGAAATTTTGCAATTTAGGCACCTCCCTCCAAGAAAAGCCCTCTTCTCTTCTTGGTTGGCAATTACCATTTTCTAACTGAAGAAACATATTATTGTATCTGATGACCAGATGTGGATGACTGGGGTGTGGTTAGATGGAGCGCAGTTGTATAATTGTAGATTCTAGACTTAATGGTCTCACAAGGAGAGGATTTCTTTACATAGTATATAGCGAGTCCTATTACTTCCAGGATGGATAGACAGATAGTTTAATAGCACCTTGAAGACTAACACATTTTACTTGGCCTAAACTTTCACAGATAGAAACAAATGCATCGTTTGACAGATATTTATATGCATTCTTGAGTGGGAAAGGAATGTGGGTCAACCGAAATGGTGCACACATTGATGATTATCTTCAAAGTACTTTTGAACAAACATCCCACTCCTACCCAAATATGTGGTTCTGCTTCTTCTTTCTTTTAGTTATTATCAGATCTGCTACAAGATCTCTCTACATATTGATCCTACAGACTAACTGGGTCGTGTCTTTGAATTCCACCCAGGAAACAGTTTTTTCCACATTATTCTTCTCATATAAGAATACAAGAATTTACAATAAATGATAATCATTCAAGAATTTGCAATAACTCACAGATACTTGCTTCAAAGTAAATTGATTCTATGTTCATTGATATTTCTGATCAATACTTAAATGATTCTGTAGTTTGCTTTATGTTATTAAACCGGTTTTTCTACCATTTTTTGGAATACTTTCTAATACTTCTTTCTTCCCTATTCCCTCCTGTGTTTTAGGGGAAAAAATCCCTTTTTTATGACAATGCTTCTTATGATTGAAAGTCAAAGAACCTATGCCTTTCTTTCCCTTTTGAACTTTTCCTATATAGATTGAATAGTTAATCAACTAATGGTGATATCATTAGTGATACCATGAACACAGAAGTGAAGGATTCCCCACAACCCCGATCAAATGTCAAATTCCCATGGGGTCATTTATTGGAAGAACACATAAGGATTTCTTTCACAAGGGGAGAGTCCAGAATTTAGTGCCTTTGTCTGCCAACTTGTGACTCTGTGACTTGAATGAGTTTTGTCTCAAGAGAAATTCTCTCTTGAAAGCATCAGGATTATTTCACCATGATCTACTCTTTTGATCAATGAAAAGATGGTTGCGGGTTGGTTGAGGATTGAGAGTTACATCCTAGAAAAGGACAGTGGGGGAGGATACAAGCCTGAACTAGTTCAGAGATGGAAGAGGGTCAAGAATCTTTGGAGGCCATAAGGATGTGGATTTTTTTCTTCTGGATGTTGGCGGCAGATCAGACAGACTACTGATTTCATCTCAGCTATCCAGTTCCTTGCCTTTTTAGGGAGGTGATCTGGATTTTGTGGCAGAAACTTGGAAGGTCCTCAGTTTGTCTTGATGGCTGAGCAAAGCAACCCTCTTGTGAACTCATCCACCCACATCTATGTACAAAGGTAGCAAGCTCTTAAGTTGTTAACCTAGGTGCAGTTTTTTCCACTGTTCCCAGCTAAATTGCGAGATTGCTGTGCATATATGAGGAGTAGTAGGTCTAAGTGGTCTTCTTTCATGGCAGATGAAAAGGGTGACATGGGTAGTTGAAGATCATCAATTGTTTGGCCTAGATTCATAGAAATCATAGAATCATAAAGCCTACCCAGAGCCTCATAATCCCTTGTGATAGCTGGAAGGCTGTGCCTTGCAGTGTCATTGGTTTTCATGTGGACCAAAAGGAAGGGGTAATAGTCAGAGGGCTTGATGAGTCTTATCAGCTTCTCTATTACATCTTGGAGCTTTGCTCCAGGGAGACAGCATACCCCTCAAGATATCCTGTCAGGCTGACAAACCACTATTTCCCTCAGCAGGGAGTCCCTTACCACCACCACAGGTATCTTCTGAGGATTGGCAGGTACCATTTTATATGCTGAATCTTCCAAGGTACATTCTCTGAGGACTGACACTGTTGCTCTTGTTGCTGTTTCTCATCATCCCTGATAAGTGGGAAAGCTTGGAATTCATTTTGTAGCCCCGAACTCACAGAATGTATGTTTTGATTGAAAGTTCCTGCATGGCCGGGGGTTGGACTGCATGGCTCTTGTGATTTCTTCCAACTCTATGATTCTATGATTCTATGATCACTGCTCCTTCTACTCCTATGTGTCATATTCTTCCAAATGTGTGGTTTTGATTAAAATGTTCTCTCTAGAAGTCTCTAGGTCCTCCAGCGCAAATCTGCCAGACGTTGACCATAGAGTTGTGCTGGAGGATCTAGAATTTCCTAGGGGAACACTTCTCTAGGCATTTGTAGGTCCTCTGACATGATTCTATGATCAACGTCTGGCAGATGTTGACCACAGAGTTGCACTGGAGGATCTGGGATTCCTAGAGAGATGTTCTCTTGGTAAAAAGTATAGTGGGGCTTTTTTTATTTGCATTTTTCCCACATTCATGGGGGTCCTTCACTCCTAACCCCAGCGAATGTGGAGGCACCACTCTATGTTCAGCCCTGGTTTTACAGTGCTTCAAGTGTGGAGCTTTATTTTGCAAAATGGCGCTAAACTGGCCAGTTAGCAGCATTCATAAATATACTTCTGAAGTGGAGGAAATAATTAACAAAACAAATAGGGGAAAGTAAGGTTAAAACCTCCCTATTGTTCAGAGAGGAAACTCAAACTGCATTTACCAGCTGCCCTGGGGCCATATGTTAAGGTATCCACATACAGCTAATATGCCAAGTTGATCTGGGCCTCATGATGTCTTAGGCTACATCTGCATGGCAGAAATAATCCACTTTGACACTGCTCTAACTGCAATGTCTCACTGCTATGGAATTCTGGATATTGTGGTTTCCAGAAATTACACAAACCACAGTTTCCAGAATTCCATAACATTGAGCCATGGCAGTTAAAATGGTGTCAAACTGGATTCTTTTTTCAGTGCAGATACAGCCATAGAGTGAACCAGTGAATGAAACCTGACTCTTGAAGAAGGCTTTTGGCACTTCCAGAAGAAAGACCTGCTCTAGTCCAAAGACATTGTGTGGCTGTTTTGTCCAGAGCTGGGAAATAAGGTGGTATAAAAAGCCACATCCCCTAAATCAGGTTTTTGCTCCTAGTGTTCTGGAGAGGACTGTTTTGAGTGACCTCTCTTGGGCCCTTGCATTTTCTGTGCGGTATGGGTTTGGCTGTTGTTACTCACTTTGGGCATGGGACATACTCATGAGTCTTCGGTAGCTGTGGAAAATGTGATTCGTTCTGCCCTCCACTACTTTATCTCCTATAATGCAAACCACACAGGGAATGACCACAGTGCCTATTGGATAGTGTCTATGATGTCCTATATAGTGACCAAACCTGTTCTCTTAGTGTCAAACAAGTACAGTCACCCCTCCGTTCTCGTAGACTTAAGATCTGCAGACCTAAATATTCACAGAGGGGTGACCTCCTTTAATTTCAATGGGATGTGCGCCCCCCTATAGGGCTTGAATATTGGCAAGTCTCTGTTTTCAGGGGGGGGGTCTGGAATGGATCCCCCATGAAAACGGAGGGCTGACTGTATAGATAAAGTGGCATAATTTGTATACAAGAGAACGGAGTCAGCAGACTTGAGACAGTCTCAAAGTTTACAGAAGTGCAAGGTATCTTTAAGGAAACAAAAACCCAAGGTAGCATATGTGAAACAGCAAAATAAGCACTGAGCCATTCTTGGGAATATGGCGTGGCGATGGCATGTTTGGGGAAAGACAAAACAGAAGGTGCTGGAGGAAAAGAATATCCTGAGAAAAGGAGTGGCAAGGCTGGTGGAATCCTGAACAGGAATGCTCTACAGTGAATGAGCAGGTTTTTAAAGAGTTTAAAATACTTGAGGGCATTCCATAAATATGGAGACCTGTTCTGGTACCCCTTGAGCTATATCCCTTATCAACAGCCAAGAAACCAGGGCATGCAAAGGGGATCTTCATGCTCAGCCAAGTTTATACAGGTGATGGGACTCTTTTGACTATGTGAACACTAAACACACACCCAAAACACATGCATGTCTGTGTTTCATAGCTACAGTGATGATAGATTGTTTAACATATATATATGTGTACATCAGGGATGTAGAGGACTCTCACAAATACTCTCATCCTTTATGTTCAGAAAATGGTCTACTGCTGTGAGTTGGTTTAGTTTTGTTTGTTTGTTTTGCACTTTGGGACTTTTTAGCAATAAATGGTTATGTACAAACCCTGTTGCTTTTGTACAAATCCCATTACTTTTGTGCAAAAGTACTAATTTTTCATGCAGAACAATACTTGTGTACAGGAAAGTGTTATTTTGTATAAAATCCATTGTTTTCTGTGCTAGCATTTTTTGTTCATACAGAAAAACATTGCATGAATGAATTTTTCACAAAAAGTCCCAAAGTGAACAAAAATATAAAATTGGCTCAAAATCTCCCATAATTGCACCCAGTTTTAGAATTACTCATTTATCCACATGCGGATGGAATAAGAGAAGATTTTACATCCTTTGTGTGTACACCTATGAATGTCATAATCCATATAAAACTGTCCATAGTCACAGTTCACTTGAAATGCTGACACACATATGCAGACATATGTGTATATTCACATTTTTATAGTGCCTTTCCACCAGAAGAATGGTGCTGTTAACAAATCTCATGAAAAAACAAATTGCACAATAAATCAATTAAAATTGTCACGCTGCCTAGATGCAGCACAAGTAGGCACTGATCACATCTTTCTTTCCTCTGTGTGAAGTTGGATGGGTGGGTAGGTAGGGGTTGGTGGTGTTGGTGGTAAGCCTCAATGACATTCAGAATTTATATTTCTTTCTTTTCCTGCAATGGGACTGAATGAGCAAACCAAAGGCAAAGGCTTTGCTGGGGCTTTCTACAAGTGACCGGTGTGCATGCTTAGAGATCTATTTGGATTTCTTCAGCTTTGATTAGGAGGAAAACTCAGTGGCTAGAAGGCAGGAAGAGCTGCTGGGGCATGATCTCATGTATGTATATATGTATGTATGTTCCAAGGTTCTCAGTTGCATGGGAAAGCCAACATCCTTCACAAACTGAACACTGCAGACATTCAGACGAGACTAGTGATGGGAACACCCAAGGAGAGGCCAAGGCCAAGAAGCTCAGCCAAAGTATCTCCCATCAATAATTCTAATCGGAAGGGGATAGGGAGACTGAAGAGAGCTCAAGTTTCCCCTGAGCTGTTGCTTCAGCTGTAATGATACCTTTGGTCTCGTTCCCACAATGATTTAAAATGAATTGCTGATTGGGTTATATGTCTGTTGTTCCCACTTGAAACCTGTTCCGAACTGACTGCACTCGGTTTCAGTTGCGAAGAAGCGAAGCAAATGCAAAAGAACCGCTCTTTCCTGACACTAGTTTTTTGGTGATTCTTTTGAAAAGAAGCAGTTAGCAAGTATGTTCAGCAAGTGGGAATGAAGGACCTGAATCACATCAAACTGAAGGGGAGGGATTACTGTGGCAGAGGGTTGGCACATCTCTCTCCAGTGTTTGGGGAAATCTGCCATTTTCTCCCCTCCCCTTTCCCAGGACCCATCCTACAACTTCTGGACCCATCCTTCTAACCTTCTGTCCAGGAGGCATTCCAAAATGCCCTCTATTCTGAGCTTGACTAGGAAGCATGTCTTCCAAGTCTGCAAGGCTGGGAGGTCACCACCTCAACTCCCCATGTCCCCCAAGTCCTACAAGGCTGGGAGGGCAGCACCTCACCCAGCGGAGAGTCCTCCATATGACACCCATGGCTGCATGCATCCCAGGGGACTTGGAAGACATGGGGAGTTGAGATCGTGACCTCCCAGCCTTGCAGGACCTGCTTCCTAGTCAAGCTCAGAATGGAGGGCATTTTGGAATTCCTCCTGGACAGAAGATTGGAATGTAGGAAGGGTCCTGGAAAAGGAGGGGGGAATGGTGGATTTCTCCAAAAACTATGAGCGATGGGATTCTGGCCATGGTACCCATGACTCCCTCCTGTGTTTTCTTGAATGTGTTGCCGGTGAGAATGACATTCGTGCCAAAAAAGAAGCAAATAAAGAAAAGACCCACATACATAGTGGGAACAATGCATTGACTGAAATCAATTCACCAACCCGGAGTGAAAGCGAATTGCAAACCAGGTTAAATGTAAGTGGGAATGAGCCCTCTGCCTTTCCACCTCCGCTCCAAACATCCTGGGACAGTTTCACTCCTGAAGTAGGTTAAGTTAACTATTCCTTATCCTTTCTCCTGAAGAAAGTGAGAAGGAATTATCCCCTCATGTCCCTTGGATCTGGGAGCAATCCCTTTAGCTAAGATTTCTCTCTTAACTTCCAGAAAGGAGAACATGTTCTCTCTCTGTCTGCATTTGTGTGTGTGTGTGTGTTTGAAGGGCAAGCAACAGTGTGCAACTGTGGTTGGTACTTAATGCTTAATGGCATAACTTGGGCTGCCCTAACCTTGGTTTTTGTCCAAAAATCTCAGGGCCTGGGATGATTCTGAACTGGCCACCCTGTTGGCCACGTGTGTTCTGCTTTCCAGCTGCAAAATATTGGAGAGGATGCAATATGTTTGGGCGTGTGTGTGTGTCTACCTAGCCTTTTCGTAGGGTTTTTGCATGGAGCCGCTCCCGTCTGCTCAGCGTTTCCATGTTGGCTCATTGCTGGGAGAACTTCCCTGGCCAGTCAAGTGTCCTCCCCCCCCCCCCCCCCCCATCAACCAAGTCAGGGCTTTGGCAATGCCAGAGCTGAGGGCTTTTCAGGCTTCTTTATCCTAAAGTAAACAGTTTAGCTGACCACAAAAGCAGCCTTCTTTGGGCCTTTGTCCAAGGAGCAGGAAGCCAGCTTGCTGAAAGGAGAGGGAGAAAAGGCGAGCACCCACCAGTTCTCTCAGCCGCTCATTAAAATCTTTTCTAATGAGCAATTAGTGCTCCCAAAGACCGCCTTCTGCCAGGAGGGCTGCCCAAGCATCCCTCAGCTTTTGATAGCATGCAGCAGTAAGCCACTTCAGACTCTCCCCATCCTTTCAGTCAAGGTTTCCCCTCTCTTTCGCTGAATAGGTCCTTTAGCAGCCATTGGAGCAAAGCCACGGTCCCTAGAGGCCACCGTGCCACTTTATAATGGGAGACAGTATTCCTACTTTGGCCATCCTTAGGGAAATCCCCTTTACATCCCATAAATACACAGCATTTCTGGCCAGCTAGAATGCTCTCAACTGCAGTGCAGGGCTCTCTCCTGTATTTGTAGTTTGCCTGTTAACAGGCAAGCAGATTATACTAGGTTCTCCCTAATATATACTAGATTATACTAGACTCTCTCTAGTCTATACTAGATTATATACTAGAGTTTTCTCTAGTATAATGTGCTTGCCTGATAACAGACAAGCAGATTATACTAGACGAGTAACTAGAAGTTGCTTGCTGGAGAATAGTTGTTGTTTTTTTAAGAGTAATCAATGCATTTTTAATTTTATTTAATGTTATTAATTTTTTAATTAAAATGCAAACCAAAAACAAGTTAATAGTGCAATACAATTCTATCTGGCATTGCAGTCTGGAGTACTACAAAATCACAAAATCATTAGATGATTAGCCTGACTTTCTGAATAGGTTCAGGGTCTATTTTAATTTCACCATTATCATTTCTCCTTATCTGCATGTGATGCAGGAATTAGATATATTCAAAAAGCATCCCCCCGCATCGAAATGCCTAAATATAGAGAGCAGAAGAGGTCTGTAATTGCAAACATATTTTTGTATGGTTAACAAAGTAGATGTGTTCCTGGGTATGACTTTTCTAACAGAATATTTGATGCCATACCAGAAGCAGAAATAACATGGAAAGAATAGGGATAGGTTTCTACACCACAAAAGAAGAGGAAGAAGAGCAGCAGCTTAATATGTTTCAGCAAACATTTTCATTGAAACTAACTATGTGCACATGTGAAATGAAACAACCAAGTCAGGGAAGCCTTGCATCAGTAAACATTTTGCATCTTCTAGCTGAAAACTTCTTGCAAAATGTATCTCTATTCCTTATTATTTCCATTTTTGTGCCTAAACTTATACTCCTAAGCGGGGAGTAGCTTGTAAGAAAAAAGTTTATCTGTTTTCCCCCTTTCTTTCAATTTTAGTGTCCAACCATGTGTTTATCCATCTGTATTTTGAATGAGAATTACCTTTGTAATTATTTTGTTAAAGGAGTGTGGCCTGTAAATCTCTTACTGTATGTCCAGGAAGGTTGAAATGTTGTGCAACTGATTTTTGGGTATTGCCATTTCTAACATTTATGTCCATTCGTTTTCTTAAGTAGAGATTCTCCTGTTTGTCTAATGTAATGTGTAGAGGTGCATTGCCTGCATATGATTGCATATATCACATTGGAGGAAAAGTAAGTAAATGCACCTCTGATGTTGCGAGTAATGTTATCGACTCCTGTAATGTTGCTCCCAGAATAAACATGGGGATAGAGTTGGTGATGGAATCATGTCCACATACTACCATCTATATTATTTATTCTATTTTAAGTGAAGGTAGTTAACAACAACAAAAAGTGGATAGTTATTATAGGTGACAGTTAAGGGTGTTCTGGCACTTTTGTGTTTTTGGTTTGTCTTATAGTAGCCACCTTGAATCTCATTTTGGGAGAAAGACAGGATATAAAATAAATAAATAAATAAATAAATGGTTACGGGTTTTAATCTTATCTTATTGGTTTGTTTCCTCATCTCTTTCAGAGGATATTATAGTTTGAGAAATGCCTACTGTAAAATTAAAGGGTTTTGAGCCTCTGTCTTGTGGGTCTGAGAAGATGCTGTTGTATCAGAGGGCCTGGCTTGTAAACATTATATTTTGTACTGTGTTCTGGGTGGAAACTAGAGGTATGTAAGAATGTATAGTGATCAGTGAGTTTTCAATAGAGTGTGGTTCTTTGAAATCCATTGTGCAGTTGCACAGTGGTGTCAAGAAAATGAATTTATGTGGATTTTACCACAATTTATGTGCAAGAAGCAGCTTTTTCTGCACAGAAAACAATATCTCTTTGCAGAAATACTATTTTCTGTGCAGAAAATGTTATTTTCTGTACAAAACAATCACATGTGAATTTTGCGCACAAAAAAGTCTTGAACTGAAGATAGGCTTCAAAAATAGCATGGTTTTCAAAGATTTTTTCACAGCGGGAGGAAAATTTCTAAAATTACTGTTGCTTCCTTTGAGAAGAAAATTAGTGGAGGATTACATCTCTATTCCAAAGCCATTTAAATTTTCTTTTACTCATTCTGGACCACCAGTTGTTAAGCGTGAATACTTGCCCATAACATCGGTTGGAGCAGAGTGAAGGCAATAAAAATGTATTAAATCTTTTATATAGTGAGATAGTGAGGAGCAACCAGAACATAATTTGAATTCTTCGAATGCAATCTTGAGTGTTTATCTGTTCCTATTTTGTTTTGGTGCTGTATTTTGAATGAGAATTGGGAGAGATAAAAATACCAACACCACTACTATGGTATTGGATATAGCAACTGAACTGGGGAGAATAGTGGATGAAACGTGTGAATATGTGGTGCATATGTAGTCCATTAGGCCAAGGTGGCATGACTTCAGACTAGTTGGATCCATGTTATTATTTTTGAAAAATGAAATTCCAATCTACCAATCAAAACACAATACAAAAAAGCATACACATTAAGCACTGGGTGTCTCTGAGTTTATTTTGAGATGTGGGATTTGTGGCCAGGGCAGAACATAACTGAACTCACAGTCTTCTCACACTAGAGTCCATCCCTCCCTGTATTATTTTGGAGAATACTTATGGGGGGCATGTTTAGTTGAATCATTGAAAAATATGCCAACAGATCCTTATCCACCTTCTTGCCTGAGACTATCCAATCTGAAGAAGGCTTTACCTCTCTGACATTTATTCACTGTTAAGCAAGTTCCTTTTTCACATCCTCAAAGTAATATCTACTGAATGTTACTTTTGGTCAAACAACTGATATGGAAGCAAACACAGTAACAACTGATGAAGCCTTTCACAGATTGAGCTATATATAAGTGATACACAGTTGGGTGGAGCATCTTCATATTGACCGCCATTTCATACATTTATCATATGTGCCATGCCTAGCTATTCCTCTCCCCAAAGAGCTAGAGATGGCTGAGGACCACACAACTAGCACCTCCTGCCTTTAAGCCATGCTTGTCTGGTTAACTTATGATTGATAACTCACTCCATTCTCTTTCGTTCTCTCTGCAGGATTTTGAGCAACAACAAGATAACAACCTTAAAGAATGCCTCTTTCTTTGGACTGAATGCTCTTGAGAAGCTGTAAGTGCCATTTGGTACCATTGTATATTCTATGCAGTTCTGAGTTTCTTAGGACCAGGAAATTATCAGTCAAAATGTGGCGGCACATATTCAATGAACACAGCAAGAAATGAGAAAGGGGGGAGCACTTAAATTTTGGTAAAGCAAATAAAGGATGGGGTTTGTATTCACACAATATTAGTAATTTGCTACACGTCTAACATCCTGGGTTCCTGGTGCCATGGTACAGAATAGATACTGCCTTATTTTTGTGTACAGCCTGGGGCATCAGGTGTTAAATAAGAATGAGCAAGAAATTCATTATAAAACTTCTGCCAAAGCTGAAAATTTATTTATATTCAGGATGAAAACTGCTTGTGAAACTGAAAGTTTAAACTGATTTACATAAAGAAACTTGACAATCTGCCCATCCAGGCAAAGGGTTCTGAATACTTTAATCTTCCAAATCTGGCTTTAGACCATGTGTATGCAGCCATTTTAATTTTGAATTTGGGTTGTTTTCTCTCTTTTTTTCAGAAGGGCTTTTCATATGTAACATCTGTATGTCAGGCAGGTATAATATGGTCCCCTTCATATAATAATAGGTACCTATTGAATTTGCTCAATGCAGATGGGGAGAATTTTGTTTCCATTTAGTTTTAAAGAGTTGACCAAGTTGCACAAAGTATTATTTGAGAAGGAAAGATCATGGGATATATATATATATATATTTAAAAAAATCCCAATGCAAGAGAAAATGAAACTCATACTTTCCCATCTCATTATTAAAGTGCATTGCAAAAATGAAAAAGTGTGGGTTGAAAAATATGTTGGATTATTTTGAATATGCAGGAGAGTGTTTTGGTAATAGGAGTGATGTGAACAAACTAGTATGAGGTAATATTTTGAATGTTATATGGGACTTGGAAAATGGAGTTTCTAGTCTTCATTGGACCATAAAACTCAACGAGTGACTTGGGGCTAGTCATAGGACGTTATCACACGTGGGCCACAAAGCGATAATAAACTGGAAATGACAAATTCCAAAAATAAACCGAAAATAAACCTTGATTCCGCAAATGTTTTTCACACGTAATTACCTTAATTGCGCAATTAAGGGAAGCTCCCGCTGATACCGCATTTAATGTTCACACACAAGTGAGAAAATCCCGTACATGTACTAGAAATGATCTTCTAGCGCATGCGCACTATGCTCGCCGCGGCTGTCACTTGCTGCGGCTGTCACCCCTTCCCCAGGTCTTCCTTGGAGCGCCGGCCGTGCGGAGGGTCGGCGCTCCGAGGACGACCTGGGGAAGGGGTTGGGCGCCGATCGTGCAGCTGCCCTTCCCCTTCCCTGCCCCCAAGATGGCTCAATTAGCCATCTGCTGAGGGGGAAGGAGACACTTACGCTGCCTCCAGGACCCCGCGGAACCATGGAAAAATGCGGGGAAATGCTTCCAAATGCGCATTTGCTTTTCACATTACGGCGAATTTACCTTAATTGCGAATTTACCTTAATTGTGCATTTGCATTTCCTCCAAACAACTGAATTTCAAAAGATCTCGGTTAGCACCAGTTTCTGTCCACTTTCTGTCCAGTTTCTGTGTGACGTCGTGTGAAAACACGGGGCACTAATCCAGTTTCTGTTTGGGTTTTGTGTGGATTAACCAGCAGATTTGCCCCCGTGTGATAACGTCCCCACTCTTTCAACCTCACTTAGCTCCTAGGATTGTCATAAGGATAAAATGGGCAGGTGAATAGCATGTATGTAAATTTGAGTTCAATGGATGAAAGATGGGACATACATGTAACTAATAAATAAACAAATAAATAAATTTAGGGTGAAGTACATTTTGGTTTGAACTAATTTGGGCTTCTAATGAACTGTAACAAAACAACAAGGAAAAGCATCCGTTTCAGTGGGATGAGAAAGCTAAATTTGCCTCCCCAAGCACCACTGCCCCAATCATAAATGGATGTTCCTACCTCAAGACTAGTTTTAAATCCCTCTCCCTCCCTGTGATCTCTTTATGGATTTCCCAAATCAACCCTCATTTCATCTTGGAAATGTGCAGAGTCAGTCCAGAGAGAAGTAGATTGGGTGGTCCATGCCTCAAAAGAGGGGAGCAGCCTTGTTCCTCTGGCAGAAAGCTTAAAGACAAGACTGATCTGTGGGGCTCAGTGTGAAAAGGAACATTGTCGCCCTCCAACAAAGTCAACTTTCTTATCTCCTTATGAAAGACATCTTTATAGCTCAAGGGTTTTATAAGGAGAGATTTATGTGTGTGCATATGCCCCCTATCCTCCCTCCCATATGGATTTGATCCGTAGGTGGGTGAGGAAGGGGCCCCGTTGCCATACTGAGGAGGGTTTGTTCCAAGATCCTGAGTTTAAGTAAACCTCCTGCATTCCAATATCAAATGCATGACTATGTCTTGAAGCATTACTGAACTAGGCTTAGAAGTACAGTTTCTTTAAAGGTTAAGAGAGTGAGGGTGTGTGAAATGAAGCACACACACGCACACACACAGACTGGGATCACTGTAACTACATCTGCTTTGGGAACTGTGTGCCAGCAGTCAATGAGTCAAACAGGACTTCTCCACTATCACCATCTAGGCTTGTCCCTCCAGGAAAGAATGGAACAATTGTAAAGCAGTGCTTCTGAATCCCATCCCTGTGAGGTAGCCCAGAAGGATACCATGGATGATGGTATCAAAAGATCAATGGAACCAACAGATAACAAACTTTCTCTACCCAGTTGCCAGCAAACACCTTCCCTCAAGGTAACCAAAGCTTCTCTGTCTCCTAACCAAGCCTAAAAACAGATTGAAAAGGATTGGGATAATCCTTTTATTCCAGAAGTCCCTGAGGCTGGGAGACCACCACCAAGATCTAACATCTTGCCTGAAAATGGAATGTTGGACAATGGCCAATCATTATCCATTATGGAGGAATCTGGGGAAGGCTTTCTTTCAACAGAGACAACTGTCTCCTTCAGGCATGTTGGAACCCTGTCATTTTGTACTTTCTAGGCACCAGTGAAGCCTGCACCCATGGTATAAAAGGAGTGTTTGATTAGGACTGCCAGGTCAAGACAATCTCAGGCCCTGAAATTCCAGCACTAAAGCCTAAGAGCCTTTGTAATGTCATGGGGCATGAGTGGGTGCTGGTCATGACATATTCAGCATCAACCACCATTGTGCAGACTATGTCATTCAAACAAAAAGTCAAGACTACAGAGTATGTCATTCAAACAAAAAGTCAAGCCTGAGATTCTTCTGTCTTGCCCTGAGGACCAGAGAGCTTAGGCCCTGAGATCTAGAAACCATGTGCTGGATGCAGCTGATGGTGCCTATAGCAACACAGCTGGATCAAAAGCAGCTGGACATATTTTCATGCATTATCTTCCTTGGCCACAGATGGAGAAAAACTGGATGGTCCCAACAATAAGCTATTAATTTAAGGTTATAAAGACTGAAAAGTAAGAGTTGCCATTTTAATCTTTTATTTCTTTACCTTTCCTCATCCATTTTTAAAAATCTTATTCCTCTTTAAAACCATAAAAAAGGTAAAGGTAGTCTCTTGACATGAATGTCTAGTCATAACTGACTGTAGGAGGCAGTGCTGTTCTCTGTTACTAAGCCAAAGAGCCAGTGTTGTCCAAGGACTGCTCTGATGGCCATGTGGCCAGCATGACTGCGCTGAATGCTGTTACCTTCCCACCGAAGTGGCACCTATTTATCTACTTGCATTTGCATGCTTTCGAACTGCTAGGTTGGCAGAAGCTGGGCCTAGTGACAGGAGCTTACCCCATCATGCAGCACTCAGGCCTCAAACTGCCAACCTTCTGATCTTCCAATTGTCAGAACTGGCATCTTAACCACTAAGCACCGTATCTCTCTTTAAAACCATACTGCACTAAAAAAAAACCCACCTATTTTATACTGCTGATTTTATCTTCCTGCTGTACAAAATCCATCCATCTGCATAATAGAATAATGTCTGCAAAAAATATGGGCTAAAAGTCTAATAAATATGTCTGGGAACTGATGTGCAGTTGTGTCTATCCTCCCAAGTTGGATTGCTGCAAACAGAACTATTTGCTCCTGCTCCAATCTACAGGGCAGATTGGAGTAGGGATCTATTTCTGTTTCCAAAATGAAGAAAAAAAGCTTTGAAGGTATTAGCTGTTGTTTCTCTAATGCTGATTTCTTTCATACCCACTCCCCATTTTATGAGGGTCAGCTACACCCCTTGGATCCTGGCACGAAGTGCTCATTAATGGGAAGGGATTACTGTTCACCCAAGGAGGAGGTGGGGAGGCTGCAGTTTGGAGCTGTTCAGGGCCAATCTCTCCCCATCCTGGGACATCCACGACCAAGTCTGAGCAAATCAGTATCAATGTTTGGAAAAGTTACTTTGTTTTGCGCAACCTCTCCCAGAATCCCTCAGCTGGGGGTTCATGGGAACTGTTGTCCAAAAAAGCAATGATTCCAAGGTGTTGCCAGTACTCTGGGACACTTCCCTTAGTTAAGAGGCCTGAGTCTTCCCATTTCCCCTCCCAACTGACTGATTGGCTT
The DNA here is from genome assembly GCA_026167975.1 of Phrynosoma blainvillii. Lineage (NCBI taxonomy): Eukaryota > Metazoa > Chordata > Lepidosauria > Squamata > Phrynosomatidae > Phrynosoma > Phrynosoma blainvillii. Next base: position 9,187,503 of record JANUYF010000006.1, on the reverse strand, counting down.
TGTGTTGGCTAGGCAACCCTTGAACTTGACTCCTGAGCTGAGTTTCTTTTGGCATCCCCATGTTCCCTCCTCCCCACTTTTTGACTACCAACCTGGAAAACTGTGTCTAATTGGGTTGGACCCCGGGGTGCTGAAAATCTCTTTAAAGTCTCATTGTTCTGGGAGCCCTGAACAAACAGCCAGACCTGATCCTCCATGTGCTCCAGATGGCATTAACCCCACGGTCACCTCTGGAATGTTCAAATTATGTTGGGAGACCAGAGCTGTCAGTCAGAGGATGCTGAATGCCTGCCCTCATGCCTTTCCTGCCAGTGTGGGATTGTAACTTGTACATCCCAGCTCTCAATAGTTCTGGCTGTGACAGTTGAGGATAGCTGGAAGGATTGCTTAAGAAAGGGGATGTTCTCCTCATTTGGTTGTATTGTACTGAAACTGCTGAGTAAGAGAGACAATGAGGAAGGATGTGGCTAGTTTTCATAGGATCACAAAATCTTAGAGTTGGGAGAGACCACAAGAGCCATCCAGTCCAACTGTCTTCTGCCATGCAGAAATAAACAATCAAAGCACTCCCAATATATGGCCATCCAGCCTCCAATGAAGAAGACTACACCACTCTTCGAGGCAGCATATTCCACTGTCAAACAGCTCTTACCATTATGCTGATCTTCCTAATGATTAGGTGGAATCTCTTTTCTAGTCCCTGGAGCAGCAGAAACCAAGCTTGCTCCATCTTCAATATGACATTCCTTCAAATATTTAAACATGACTATCATGTCACCTCTTAACCTTCTCTCGTCCAGGCTAAACGCATCCAGCTCCCTAAGTCTCTCCTCATAAGTCATGGTTTCCAGAACTTTCCCCATTTTGGACATCCTCCTGTGGACACATTCCAGGTTGTCCACATCCTTTTTGGATTGTGGTGCCCAGAACTGGACACAGTATTCCAGATGAGGTCTGACCAAAGCAGAATAGAGTGGTACTATTAATTCCCTTGAGCTATACTTCTATTGATGCAATCTAGAATTGCATTTTGAAGACAAGACAGCTGCAAGAGCTCAGAGACACCCCAGATATGACCATCCAAAGTTCACCAGCACTTAACCACTGGATCCATACCCACATTTCACAGATGAAAACCAAGACACGCGCGGCAACATCAGAGCATGGTCAAGATGGCAAATGCTATTAATAAGGAAAAACACACAAGCTAGGAGAGACTGCAGCAGTTTGGTTTTCCCTGTGTTTACAAAGAAGGGCAAAGGTCTTCTCCTCTCCTTTCCTCACTGCTGAGTTAAATGAATGCAAACTAATTTGCACTTTGAACTCAGTTTGCTACAGTTGAAGTAAGCCAAGAATAAAGGGAGCAAGGGAAGGAGGAGAAAGAAACCAAGGCAGCTGGAAAAGTGAGATTATATTGGGACTGTCCCTGCCAAGCTGGATCTGTGGTTTCTGTATCTCCTCTATTCCAAGCATGTGAAGTAAGCAGGTGGAGCAGCGGACTGCAAAGGTGGAATACAAACAATAAGTGATCATCTGGACTGTTGCAGTTTTCAAACTGCATCAGCCCCATTAATCTGTTCTTTTCTTCCAAAATTTGTTTTTGTCCCCAGATGTCTTCTGTTACCAGACCTGGGATAGGCTCTAACATGGAAAATGATGTGGAATTTCCACCTGGTGTTGCTTTTCTCATTTTCATCATTGTGATCATCCTGTCAGAGGAGTGCATTTCTGAAAATTCTTCCCTCTTACCTGTGGTTGGTGTGTTACGGAAATAGACATCGCAAAATTTCAGTGGAAAAGAATTTGTTCTGGATTTTACTATCAGCATACTAAGAAAGGGTGGTAGATGGGGGAAGAGTTCCTTCTCAACAGCTCATTCATTCACCACTGGTCCTGGCTGCTGATGGCACCAGCAAGGAGGGTCAATTAGTGCCAATTGAGATGATGGCCTTTGTGTCGCAGACACTTCTAACTAGGCTGCGCCCTGTTGCTCGCTCCACTTGGGCTTGACAAGCAGCCAGCGGATGGGAACCAACACTCTGTCACTATGAACCTGAGCTGGGCTTGAACCCCTGACCTGGTGGGGGGAAGGATTCCCCTTCTTCAGCCATTACTTGCTTTACTCTCTCCACTTTGTACTTTGCAATAGTGGAAATTAATCATGCTGTGACATCCCCCCCTCCTTTCTTCTAGAGACTGCCCTCTTCTCCCCCGTATCTGGCTGAGGGCAAATGGTTTGGAATTTGTAACATTTTGCTCCAGTGCTGATCCCTTAGGACAAATCACTGGCAAGACCTTTCTCTCTCTCTCTCTCTCTCTCTCTCTCTCTCTCTCTCTCTCTCTAAGGATTTAATGCTAACCAGAGTCTCAATTTCTTATTTGTTTAAATATTTATATCTTACGCTACAGCCAAAGATCTTATAACAAAACCAATGGAAAACAATACCTAATAACAATATTTTAAAAGATTAAAGTATGTATTAACTCATTTGTCAATTAAAAACCAGACAATTTCAGACCGGTTAAAAAAACTTTAAACAGTACAGCCATAAGACATGCACAGCCTGGCTAAAATCAGTTAGGCCTGAAGGCTTTAATAAGACAAGTTTTAATATGGTGCCAAAATAATCCCAACACTGGTGCCCACTACAGAGAAGGCCCTCTCAGATGTCCTGCCACAATGTATTTTCCCTATTGGTGGGACACAGTGGAGGGCCTCTCCAATAGGAGCCTTATCGCAGGGAGAAGGTTGTAAAAGTGTGCCTTTTGTCTAATAGATTTTTCCAACATGACAAAAGGCACACTTTTATGATCATCTCCCTTGGGAAGAGAATGAAAATGGTATGACTGCACGCAGAGAGACATGGAAAAAGGCGGTATTCTCCCACTCCACATTGGCTTTTTTCCCCCTCATACAAAAAGACTCTAGATCTCGGTTTCTGGCAGGCATACACAGGCAGGCATTGTGTCAAGTATCAAGGTCCTAAGGCAGTTTTCCACAATTGTTCAATTACCTATGAGAAGAATACTGAATGGTGGTGGTGGTGGTGGGTGGTTTTTAAAAAAACAGATTTCCAATTTTAAAGAGGAAGCTATTAATATCCTACACGTTTTTTTCTTACATTATTTGCTCATTAATTACATTTTTTCCCTGTCCTTCCTCTAAGGACCTTATTCAAGGTAGTGTAAGTGGCTTTCTTCCTTCTCAATTTGATGATGTTGTAGTTAACTGCCCTTGAGTTGATACATGGTGACCCTGTGAAAGAGATATCTCCAAGACTCCCTATCTTCTACTGCTCTGCTTAAGTTTTGCAGACTCATGCCCATGACCTCCCTAATTGAATCTAGCCATCTGGTCTGTGGTCTTCCTCTCTTCCTTCTACCTCAACCTTTTCCAGGATTATTGTCTTTTCTAATGGGCCGTGCCTTCTCATGATGTGGCCAAAGTATGACAGCCTCAATTTGATCATCTTGGCTTCTAGGGGTATTTGATCTGTTCAAGGACCATGTCTTTTTGGCTGTCCATGGTATCCTCAGTACTCTTCTCCAGCACCACATCTCAAATGAGTTGATTTTCTTTTTATCCACTTTTTTTATTGTCCAGCTTTCACATCCATATATATTATCAAGTTTGCTTATTTAGACTGCTTACTTCTTTTGCTGTTGGATTGTAACTCTCAGCATTTTTCACCGTTGCTAGGGCTTATAGGAGTTATGGTCCAACAATTAGTCCATTTTTTCCTGCTTTAGACTGTGATTTTATAATGAAAAAGAAATACCGTACCAACCCAGTTTCATAGATGTACACACGTAAAAGTCCTTCTAGCTCTTGAAACAGCTATAAAAGTGCTCTCTCTTTATTTTTAACATGGAAAAAAGCTGTAGAATTTAAACTGTGTTGACTTGAACTTTACAGGGCAACCTTCTTTTTGTTGTTGTTACAATTGCAAGATGATAAGAACAGTTCAGGGGAGTGAGTGCTGTCATGAGATAAAATATTGCTTTTGGCTCAGTTTAGGACATTAAACCCAATGCTCCCTACTTCTTTTTCTGCCTTCCCTGCATAAGTCCACCCTAGCCATGCTGAGGAAAAAATAATCCCCTACTACCAAAAGAAAGCAATAGGTGGTGGTGGGATCAGGTCAAATAAACCTATATTTCAGGGCTTGCCTACACTGGGGGGAACTCCAAACTTGCCCCCCAAAGGCTGATGCTAGCAGTCCCTATGACATACATAACAGCTACTTCTGGGGCAATTCTGTGAATTTTGACCCTTAACCCAACTTTGCTCCCAACTAAGCAAAGTTGGGGGAAATCCCAGTGTTTCCCAGAAACCTCAGAGTGATCTTGGATTCTTTTGGCATGTGGCCCGATCCATTGTCCACGTGCCAAGAGAAGCATTATTCCTCTTCCCTGCTCTGAGATGTATAGGGAAAGAGGATGGCCTGTTTTCAGAGTCACTATTGCCATGTCCTGGCATGTGATCAACCACAGAACACTAACTTGGATGGACTCTTGGTTTGAGTCAGTAGGCCAATTCATTCATTTGATTGTGGAATCCTAGCATTGGAAGGGATCTTGGAGGCCAGCTAGTCCAGTCCTATACTTGATGCAGGAGCAACATATGATTGCTCAGTTGCTGCTTAAATACTTCCAGCAATGAAGAGTCTCCCATCTCTCAATGCAGCATGCTCCACCATCAAACAACAGCTCTTGCCATTAGGAGGCTTCCACTGTTGCTTAGCTGTTAATCTGTTTCCATGCAGTTCCTACCTGTATGATCCTCTATTGCTCCAGAAACAGAACTAGAACAATCTTTCTTCAAGTGCCAGCCTTCCACATTTTCAGAGATTGTTACTATCTCGCAATTATATCTTGTTTTCACCAGCCTAAGCATATCCAGCTCTTCCAACTGTTCCTCATAGGAACCATCCTAGCTGCCTGGTTGCACACCAGCTTTTCAGTGTTTGTCAAATGTGGTTTCTAGAATGAGAAAGAGTACACCGGATGCAGCTTGACCAGTGCAGAACAGTGTAGACCAGTCTGAGGCAATGGTTCTTTTCTCTGGGAATAAGTTGCCTAACCTTCTTTTTCCCAGAGACCCATGTTTGATGTTACATGCACTCTAGTTAAGGTCATGGCTCTCTGTTAGTTAAGTTAAGCCTGGTTATCTGTGAGTGCACACACACACACACATACAGTTAGTCAATTTATATTTTTGAACTACAACTCCTTGAATCCCTGGCTTTGAAATGCATGCCTTTTCACACAACACAGTGATCACATTACAAGTCCACTTTAACTGTCATGGTTCCATCCCATGAAATTCTGGGATTTGCAGTTTAGGGATAGGTATGTAGAGTCTACATGTTGTAGTAATTTGAGCATTGGACTACGACTCTGGAGATGAGGGTTCAATTTTCTGCTTGGCCATGGAAACCCACAAGGTGGCCTTGGGTGAGTCGCATACTCTCAGCATCAGAAAACTGCATGATAGGTTGCTTCACAATAAGATGGAAATTTTTCGAAGGCCCACAACAACAACAGATTTTGAATTCTCAGCCAGAGACTCTAGCTCACTTTAAACTACAAACCCCAGCATTTTCTAGGATGTTACTATGGCAGTTAGAGTAAAATCATTGTGTCATAATTGTGTAGTGTAAAAGGGCCCTACAACCCCTTGATTCCCTGGATTATGGGGATTGTAATTCAAAAAGTAAAATCTCTAAGGTTTGCCATGTGCCCATCTATTACTGTACACATACATGTTTTTTGTATGTGTGACAGAGCTTGGAGCACAGTGGAGCAAACAAACTTGTTCATTTCAGGAATCTTAGGAGTCCATCAAGGCAAGCCATTCCCCCACCTCTGGGCTTTTCAGTGCAAACATCCCATAGCATTTGGCCACCTGCTGCTATGGAAGAGAATAGAACTAAAACACACAGTGGAAATGCCAAAGTCAACAGCTCCTTTGGGTTGGGATGAAGTGTAGGCTTGGCGTCATGCAGTCCCTTATTTCTTAGCTCAGCCTTTTGCAGTGGCTTACCATATGGGAGGCACAAGAACTAGCCCTCTGTCTGTTGAACATTCAGCTGGAGAAAAGCTGAATGGCCTTGGTCTCTTGTGTGCATGGTGTGGCAGCTATAATTGGAGCCGTTTTCCTTTCCAGAAAGACTGGGTGGGGTTTATGCCGCTCACCCAGGGTGGTTTCTGTCTCAATGATAGCATGAAGTGAAAGCTGCCGAAAGCAAACAGTCAAGAAAGCTTCAATAACTGGCCATTCTAAATTTGGTAACATTTGATGGAGTTGAGATGTGAATAGGTGCAGACACATTCACTCCACTAGGAGAGATGAGTGATTATTATTTTTAATAAGTATAAATAGCTTCCTAGGAAATGCCTTATGGTTCTATATCTGCAGTTAATGGAACTGTGCATACTTTACCCTGTTCATTTTTACCACCAAGGATAGGTGGATGTTTTCTTTCAGTCTGTTTTTGAGAATTTTGTGTTTAACTGCCCTCAAGTCGCTCTCGACTCATGGTGACCCTATGGATGAAACATCTCCAAGACCTCTGTCCTCCACTGCTCTGCTTAATGCCTGCAACCCCTTAATACCTATGACCTCCTTAATAACAGAGTCCATCCATCTGGCATGTGGCCTTCCTCTCTTCCTACTTCCCTCCACCTTCCCCAGCATCATTGTCTTTTCCAAAGAGACTTCTCTTCTCATAAGCTTCAGTTTGGTCATCTTGGCTTTTTCCAGGGAGGTTTCCAGCTTGATCTGTTCTAGGAACCATTTGTTTGTCCTTTTGGCTGTCTATGGGATCCTCAGCACTCTTCTCCAGCACCGCATTATCTCAAATGCATTGAATTTCTTCCTATCATCTTTCTTAACTGTCCAGCTCTCACATCCATACATGGTAATAGGGAATACGATGGCTTGTATAATTCTCACTTTTGTGCACAGTTGTCTATCTTTGCATTTTAGAATCTTTTCTAGTTCTTTCATAGCCACCCTCCCCATTCCTAGTCTTCCTCTGCTTTCCTGACTGCATTCCCCATTTCTATCAATGTTTGATCCCAGCTATGAGAACTCTTTTATTATTTCTATTTCCTCATTGTCTAATCTGAATGTGTGTAAGTTCTCTGTGGTCCTTATTTTTGTTTTCTTTATGTTCAACATTAAGCCTGCCTTTGCACTTTCTTCTTTGATCTTCCTTAGGAGGTGTTCCAGGTCTGTGAGGTTTTCTGCTAGTATTATGGTGTCATCTGCATATCTCAGATTGTTGATATTCCTTCCTCCTGTTTTCACTCCTCCTTCTTCTATGTCCAAATCTGCTTTTCTTATAATATGTTCTTCATACAAGTTGAACAGATAGTGTGAAAGGATACAGCTGTCTGATCCCTTTGCCAATTAGGAACCAATCTGTTTCTCTGTGTTTTGTTTTGACAGTAGCCTCTTGTCCTGAGTTTATTTTGAGAATAATATTTTTGACAGTAGCTTATCAAACATTTGCAGTTTTTTCATATTCTGAATGGAAACATCAGGAGAATATTTGTAAAACTGAACATGGTTGAGGGGGGGACGAAAACTGCAGCTGAATCCATTTAGGAGCCAAGGCTTTGAGTACTTAACTTTTAAAGATATGGGTTTGTGTCATTATGTGTCCAGTCCATACTGTCCAACTGTACCAATTTGCCAGGACAGCTCTGATTAATCCTCTGTCCCACTTTTGCAAGTGCTTTTAAAAAGTCTCAATTTCTCTCTCCTCCTCTCACTATCCCCCTTTGTCCTCAGTTTACTCCAGTTGGTGCAAACTGATTTTTAAGTGCAAAATAGTTTGCGTTCAGTTAACTCATCTGGTGGAAGAGGGAAGAGGGGGAAGAATCTTACCCTTCCCAGTGGGTTCCTGCAAAAAGTAACTGTTGCAGTCTTTCCTAGCTTGTGTGTTCTTCCTCAGTGATAACTGTTGCCATCTTGACCACACTCTGACATTGTTTGTGTCCTGGTTTTCATCTGTGAAATGTTGGAGGATGTGCCAGTCATATTTGTCATCGTCCACTCCAGCCATCCTGCGAAAAAATAATACAATACAATACAAAGAAGTGGGGGCAAGGGGAAGTGTTGAGTCAGACTTGGACATCTCTGTGTTAGGCTCAGTCTTTAACAGTATCTTTCTCTCTAGCTGATCAATTTATTCAGTGGCACCATCAAGGCAGGAATTTGGGGTATAGGCCCACTAATAGTGTGAGCTTTGCATCCTCAAATGCAGCTGGGCTGGAAAGGAAGTAAGGTACATCTCCTTCTAATACAGGGTTAAGAATTGTGTGCTCCCTGATATTGTTGAACTATACCTCCCAGCATTCTTCTCCATTGGCTATGACTGTTGGAAGTTACAGTTCAGCAACATTTGTAGAGTCACATAACTCCCACCATTGTTCTGGACATTAAGACTGAAGTATTGTATGCCATAGTGCCCAACATGATCTAGTGCAGGGGTAGGCAACCTTTCCCCTTTAAGGGCCGAGGGACTTCAGCTCCCAGAATTCCAGGAGCTATTGGTCAACATGGGACTATTGGCCAACATGGCTGAGGCTTCTGGGAGCTGAAGTCCCTCGGCCCTTAAAGGGGAAAGGTTGCCTACCCCTGATCTAGTGGAACACATGGGTTTGTGTGTTCTTAACCTTTCCTCTTGTGCTGTTTATCTGCAAAAAACCCATCCTTCCGCAATCTGCTGTACAAGGATTCAAACATGAGACTTAACTTGTAGGTTGGGATCTTGGTGCTCAGCTACAGCCTTTAGTGGTACTTACTTCAGAAACAAAGCCATGTTAGTCTGGATATCATCATGCAAAGGGATCTTGTAGCACGTTTGTGACTGAGTGCGTGAAAGAAGTTGTGGTATAAGCTTTTGTAGACTTAGGTTTACATCCTGAGATGCATGTTTCACAACAACAAAAGCTCATGCTACAACTTCTTTTGCACAATTAGGACTTTACCACGGCTTTCTCTGTGCACCTCTGCATGCCTTTGTAGCACTTTGGTTTTCTTCCCGAGGAGAGTTGGTTATCAAAGCATGACTTTTGCCAAACAGAACTACCTCAAATGTGCTACAAGACTTCTTTGCTTACTTCTAACAGATTGGAAGCTGTAATCTGATGCACACTTACTTGGAAGTAAATCTCATTAATTTCAGTAGGATTTCAGTTAGTCAGTGTTATTTCAGGTTCTTACAAACTTTATCAAAAATATTAATACATTAAGCTTATTAAATCTGATCAATGTTATAGTTCAGTTGGACTTACATCTGAGCAGATCATGTTGTTAGGCTGCAAATACTAAATATACTTATGAGAGATATGCTCTGTTGAACACAGTGGGTCTTGCTTCCAAGTAAATACATGTAGAACTGTGCTGTTAAAATCTTTGTTTGACGCCCATAGTCCAGCTACAACCCCTGGAAAGCAGATCTCAACTCAAATGCTAGGAGGAGCAGGGACCGAGGAGTCTTTTGCTGTGGACATACATATTATAGGCTTGTACATTTTCGTAATGCAAATTACAGTTTGTATAAGAGAGGAATAAGACTTCCAATTGCACCATCTCAAACCCATGTCTGGGATCTGGAGAGCAATTGCAGACAGAGGTTTTTGTTCTATTGCAAATGAAATGGCATTTCCTGTTTGCTAATTGCCTCTTTCCAAATGTTAGCCCTATTGTTCTCTTGCATGCATCTCTAAAAGTCAGATTTCCAGAGCAAACCCACATCATTTGAAGACTAAGATTTCCCCAGCAGTTTCACTGGAGAGTAGCATGCACTCCTTTGGATGAAAACCACTGGTGGGTAGCTGAGGAGGTGCTGCTTTATTCTGCTTGAGAAGGGGCTGCAATGAAATTTCCTAAACCCCTTTCATGGAAAGAGTGTGTCTGACATAAGGCACTACCATCTCCTCTGTTTAGTTCCCAGTGATAAGTCACACCCATTTCATGCTTTGGTTTGCAGTTTGGTTTCATTAGTCTTACCTATGGGGTGTCATTATGGTTTGGAAAATATACAGCTGAAAGCATCCTTCCGTAAGGAGAATTGGAAAGTGAAAAGTTAATGAAATCCTGAAAAGTAATTTTATTATTTTATACTGAAATGGGCAATCTTTCTGTTTTTTGGTTTTTTGTTTTAGGTTGATAGCTGCAGTCTTATTATTATTATTATTATTATTATTATTATCATCATCATCACTGGTGGCGCAGTGGTTAAATGCCTGTACTGCAGCTACTCACTCATAGACCACAAGGTTGCGAGTTCAGTACTAGCCAGGGTTCAGGTTAGACTCAGGCCTGTATCCTTCCGAGGTCGCTAAAATGAGTACCCAACTGTTGTGGGCAATGAGCTTACAGTTGTAAACCGCTTAGACACCCCATAGCGCAGTATGAAGCAGTATATAAATGAAGCTGCTTTAATAATAATAAAATGTATTTCTATCCCGCCCCTCTGCAACACAATCGGCTCTAGGGGTGATCTATTGGGAACCGCATACTAGAAGTGGGTGGGACTAAAACCAAGCGTGTAGGTGAGCTTCACAAAAGGCCAATCTCATCCTTCTTTTTTCTCTGTTTCTGCCAGTGACTTCCTTCTCTCCGTCTCTTTCTGCTCACCTCTCTTTTCACTCTGCTTCTTTCTCAGTCAGTGGTCTGTTGGGCAAGGGACAGATTTTTTTTTTTTTTTAACAGAGGGCTTTTTCAATTAGAGTTAGGGTTGCTTAAGATTGAGACTGATTCTCCACTTCTGTGTTATACCAAGTATTCCTTTTCTAGAAGCACTCAAGGGGAGAACAGTATGATCAATAACTACAGGGCAACAGCTTTGAAAATGAACTGCAGTATGCTAGTGTAGGCAGAATATAGTTCTGGATCTCCTTGGAAATCTCTGCGTAATTTGCAGCCCATTGGGAAAGATTTCTGATTAAGTATTTTTAGCAAGAGCAGCAGTAAAATCAGAGCTTGAAAGTAATGTGTTACAGATAATGACTTTATTTATTGAAATTTGTGCCAACCTCTTTAGCCAACAAAGCATCCTGTGTGGCTTACGATGCCCTCATAAGTCACCTTGAATCCTGTTATGAGAGAAAGGCGAGGTATAAATTCCATAAATAAATAAAAAATTAGGATACATAGTAAACTATAACTAATGAGAGGACTTATCTGTAGTTAATATTTCGTCTATCTGGCTATCCTTGATTAGGAGTGATTTCTAAAAGTCCTTTCCACTAATTCTTATATATTTTGGAACTTTGCTGCAAATTTAAAAAGCACATTACATTCTCCTTTTATTTGTGATATTGCTTCCTTGTCCGTAATTCCTTTAGGCTCAAAGGGCATTTCAGGTTTTTTCCCTCCCTTCCCTTACTGTTTCTGTTCTTTTTGTGGGAAGGAATCAGAATTTAGGGAAATTATAAAGGATTTCTGTGTCAGTTAAAGGGTTAATCCTGATGGAAAGTGACAGCTGTGAACTCTCACACTGAACTTATAAATATGTGTTGGCTGATAGTAACCAGATGTCCTGTGCAAATAAATGCAGCAACGATTGCAAGGAGTGTGTGTGTGTGTGTGTGTATGTGTGTGTGTGAGAGAGATTTACCTTCCAATGCATAAAATAATTGCTGAAGGTTTGTGACATCTGTCCATTAGCTGTCCTGTTCTCAAAACTGGCATCTCTGTTAATGCTGGATTTCTTCTGTGGAATCCTGCTTTCTGTGGTTTCTGTGGGATGCGGGAGTGGGCAACCTGGCTTTCCATATATTGTGGTCTTGCAATTTCCATTAGACCTAGAATGGACCATTTGTGTCCTTCCATATATTGTGGTCTTGCAATTCGCATCAGCCTAAGGAGATTATCACACGGCTTCCCCCCCCCCCCCCCCCCAATCTGGGCATGGGCTGAGACCATGTAAAAATGGATATTATACAATAACCATGTATTAATTGCTACTTGACATCATTTCTACATGGAATATTAATGTGTGACTGCAATACACAAAATTTCTCTATCTCCTCCTAGGATTATACCGGCTACCTAGGGTGATTATCGCACCAGCTGTTTTCTCCTTATCTGGGCATGGGCTGAGATCATGTAAAAATGGATATTATAGCAAAGCTTTGTGCCCAGATCAGAGGCATCCCATACCTGATTGGGACGTCTCCTGTACTGAGCAAAAAATGGTTCTTTTCTATTCATTGCTCAGTATGGGAGAAGTCCTAATTCAGTATGGGATGCCTCCGATCTGGGCACAAAGCTGTGCTATAATATCCATTTTTACATGGTCTCAGCCCATGCCCAGATCAGGAGAAAACAGCCGGTGCGATAATCTCCCTAGGTAGCCAGCATAATCAGTTGCCTGACAGAAAAGATAGAACGGATGTTTCTGCTATCATCTCTCAGCCCATATATTCAGGTGACTTCTCCCAGAAACTTCATGTAGATATTAAAAGCATGGGAGATGGGACACCACAGAAAATTCTGGGGCACTGCAGAGTCGTCTCCCAATATATTCTTCTAGAAAAGAAAGGATCAGAGCTACTGTAACATCATGCCCTTATAACAGCCTGGAAATACAAATCTGGAGAACTATAAATTCCAACATTTCTGAGTGATCCAGTTTTTAGAGTAACATGACGGTAGCTGTTGTGCAAATGGCCTTATCAGTGATGCCATTCCTTTTTGTGTGTTGTTGTTTGATAATCCCCTCTATTATGAGTTAGTTGCCACACGCTTATGCAAAGCCTTGAAAAGTGCAAATGCATATGCAACAGTTATACTGGTAGAACACCACTTATGCTGCATGATCAAGGCACAACTTTTGTGTAGTGTCCTAAAAAGTACAACCCCTGGCACAAGGTTACTTGTGTCAACATATATATGGATTTCTGAGGCAAAATACCCGCTGTCACTTAATTTATTTGCCAGTCATACGTATGAATGTCTCATGCAGTTAACTCTTGGGGAGGAGATAGAGAAATTTTGTGTATTGCAGTCACACATTAATATTCCATGTCAAGGAGCAGTTAATAAATGGTTATTAGCTTTACTAGATATCAAAAATTTATTACACAAGTGCAGAAGTTAATATTAGCAGTGTCCGGGGCCATAGAAGCTCCTGGCAACCACCTACAGCACGTTCACATTTCTTGTCATTGAAAAGCTTTCTGAAGACAGCATTAAAAACAGGAACTTAACAGACACCAACAAAGGAGCATCTCATCCTCCCAGGACACCCTTATCTTTATTCTTTGGGATTGTTTGCCTTTAAAAAAGAAACAACTCTACATCGAAATTTAATTAGATTGAACAGCTGCCCAACTGGACTTAATTTACTTTGGAATATCTCTTAGAATTTGCATAACCGTGATGTGTTTATATATTTTATTTGGCTTAAGCATTCCAATAGTTTAATATTCCTGATTGATGCTCCAGTGCATGCAACTTAGTTTATGTTCTCCTTGCTCTCCAAACTGTAATTTGTTTATTTCCATGTTAACTTGAATTGTATTTCTTTTTGATCCCGTTCCAAAACTTGGAGGTGATGAGTTACGAAGAACATGATTATCTGTTAACTAGCCCCTTTGAGGGGATAATGAGGGGGTTATGAAGTCAGATTAAAAAAAAAAAACACCAATGTAATAAACAACAGCTAAGTTTCTTTTTTGGTTTATGGGTAAACAGTTTCAAGTTAGTTTCAGAAGTTACTCTTAAAGGATATTTTTAGAGAAATTTTGGCAGGACTTTTTGAAATTCCATCTGTGTCATTCTTTTATCAATCCTAAATTTTTGGCTTACTTTTCAGACGTGATAATGAGTAATGGGAATGAATTAGTTTGTTGTTGTTTTTTAATTACTTTCCAAGTTCTATTGACTTCATGGTTTTGATGTAATAGCCTATTGCCGACTGTGGTGGTAGGCAGAAGGTAGATCTGGACTTGTAGTACATCTCTGGGCACTAGTTGTAAATCAGTAAGGATTTCTGACTCTTGATTATTTAACAATAATAATAACAACATGACCCCCTTCCCCCTGAATAATACTACAGCTATCCTTTATAAGGGACCTCCCCTATTTGAAGACTGGAAAGTGTTTCCTTTTGTATAAGCTGATGCCCAAAAAACTGCATTTGGGTGTGTGTGGGGGGGGGGGGGGGAGGGGGGGAGGGGAGACACCTTTAGAAAGATTGAAATTATATAATTCATGAATGTGGACAATATGTTAATTTTACAGAGAAGCACAAGGTTACATTAACTGACACCAATACTGTCATTTGCTATTTGAGTAGAGCACCAACTTGTTAGTAGTTCCTTCCTGATTGTCAGCACCTTGTGTTATGAATTCTCTGTCCCTTATTGCTGTTTGGAAACACCTGGCAACCTTATGTGGGGATGACAATCCAGGAAGAATGCATTTAAGTGTTTGCAGAAGTGAGTTTCCGTGTATGCAAGTCATATACTCATCGCTTTTCTGTGCAGTCTTTACATTTTTGCATATGGTAGACTGTGAGAGAGAGCCACACTTCATGGCTGTACATCAGATTTATAAGAGTTGGTTGAGCATGTGGCCATTGAGGATGGGAGCAGATGGTGCAATCATGACCCCTTGTTCAACAAACATTCATTTTTTCTCCTTGTTTCTCTTCTCCATGGGATGTCTTGTCATCACCCCACATGAAGGCTCAGCTCCTATGTATATATCAAATAGCCTGTATACTTTGCCACCTTTAGAACATTTTCCACTTGATGACCCAGTCTTTCCAGTTTTACAAATAGGGATCTTGTATGAGAAAGGGGAGGGGGACTCATCAGAAGATCACACAGTGAATCCGTAGCAAACATGAGATTTCCCTCTTGGCACCCCACTCCAAATACTTCACCCTAACCACTTGACTTCATTGTCTCCTCTTTCCCTTCCTCCTCCTTTCTTCTTCTGACATGCATGTCATTGCTCTATTCTCCTTAGGTAAAAGGCTATGCATGAGCTAAGACGTTAGCTGCCTTTGGTTTCATATAGTTGACATAACTGGTCCAGATTCTCAATTTCTTGGTCTCACAATTTCTGTGAGAACTCCAGCTTGTGCCAGCTGTGGACTTTCCCTGGTGTCCCTGCCTTTTCCAGCTGGCCTGGGAATGGCATTTGTCATTAACCCCAACCTTCCTGAATGCAGCCTTGTTGGAAAAGCCAAGCACACATTCCTTTATTTTGTCTTCCAAATGTCTGTGCTTGCCTCTAGCATTCCCAGGAAGTGAAGGCTGACTTGAACAGAGCCTCGCTGTTTAGTTCAGCTCTTTTGGCTGTCTTTTGTTTATGCTCTGGGTGGAATGTTGGGTTAAAATCCCAGAGACACAGATGTCCCATGGGTACTGGGGCCGTAGGAGTTTATATTATCTTGTTCATACTATGAAAGTCTCTGGTTTGTGTCCAGATTGCACTCGCTGTAGTAGAATATAAGTCAACTCTGTGAGGGCTTTGCCAGCAGGTCTGGCTTGAAAGAAAATGCAAAGTGATTTATTAACTCTGCAGTGGAAAAGCTCTGATTTGAGTGTGTCCTATGGAAAAGAGCTTCAACAGAAGTGGTATTCAGAGTTGGATACTATCTTCGATTCTGGAAACAGTATATGCTGACGCTACTAAAAATCTGCTGATGCCAGTTGGTGCGCTGAGTATGGCCTAGATCTTGTTGTCAGTTCTAACTAGAGTAGACCCATTGACTCAATTCAATAGTTGATGGAATGAGTCTATTTTAGTTAGGGCTAATCAAGAGGATGCCAACCTATATGTGTTTTCTTCAGCATCTTGAAAGAAGCTTCCCAGGAGACAATAATACATTCAGAACAATGGTATGTACCTTGTGAACCTCCAGGTGTTCTTGGAATACAGCTCCCATGATTTCTCACCACTGGTTATGCAGTATATAGCTGATAGGGGCTGTAGTCCAACATTATCCAAAGCAGGTTGCCTTTCCCAATCTAGAAGCTTGCCAGGAATAAAATATGCTATTACTCTAACCCTCAGTGTGTCTGCTCAGAACTAAAATACAAGGATTCAGTGAATAAATATGTATAGGATTGTAACATCGATTTGCAACTATGGCTGACAATGTTTTAAGTCATTGATTTCAGCAGCTATTTGATCCCTTTTTTTCTTTTTCTTTTTCTTATTTGCCTATCTGGACTTTGCCCAGGTAAGCAGGAGCTGTCCTTTCAGCACCACTCTCCACCTGCCTCACCTGGAGTAGTCCCCCCCCCCCTTGCAAACTGCTACCAAATAGGCTTTTATTGCAGATCATTCAGCCATAAACTCTTTTGTCTGCTTTGGCAGTGTTGATGTCAGTTGTGAAGTCAGGATCCAATTCAACTATCTGTCTTTCAAGGCACGTTTTCATAGTTTGCAGGTAGTAATGTCGGTCTCTTGCTCAAAAGAGTTCCAAAAGGAGCTGGGCTTTGAAGGATCTGAATAAGACATTTGTGCATGTTTGTCAGCTTTTCTGGGTTAAAATAAGGCAAAATTATCACATTAAAGTTAAAGGCTATAATCACTGCCAATGTCACCATTTTCTTTCTTTTGCCTTTTCATCCTTTTTGACTTGTGTGCATTTTCTTAGCCTCGCCTGTGCCTGGCCGCCTTTAGGGCAAAGACAAACAGTTATGCTTGCCAAAAATTTGTAAATTCTTTTGTTCTTTACATCATTTGTTACATGCCCCTGAGTTTTAATCTTGACATATCCATGGATCATATCAAAATCCATCATTTTGGATTCAAAACCTGCCCTTGACTTAAACTTATCAACATAAACAGATATAGGCTATGTGTTCCTGGTAAGCCAATACCCTTTGTCCATTGCAATGTAAGGAAGATGGAGGACAAAGATCTATCCCAATAGAGGATGTAGAGTAATTGTTGATCAGTATAAAGGATGAAGTACATCAGAACATCTTATCTGTTTCTAAAGGGCTGTCATCTCCCACTTTTTAGGTGACTCAATCATTCAGTAACTGCATGAAACCCTCAAAAGGATGGATGCTTTTTTCTTTAGCAAGTGTTATCCTTGCTTCTAAAACCACCTGCTGCTAAAACCTGTCCCTTGCTGGCAGCTGTGGCTGGACAGTTCAATGAAGCAATAGTCCCCCAGGAGACAAAGGAGGCCTTCAGCTAGCAGAAGTCCATCATCCAAGCTCAGGCAAAAGCAAGCTGGGAAGGGAGGTCTTTATTGTCACAAAGTAAATGAGTCTCCATCTACAGAGAACAGGGCAATCTTTGTTCGGGGAGGTTATGTGAGTCCTGTGGGTTGACTCCTGACTGAGTGTATATGCATTGCTGGGTCTCTCACTGTACGTACTGGAATATGGCTTTTCCTTTCCAGCTGGATGAGCTTAGAGAGGAGATAGTTTCATCTATCTCCAGCTTCTCTCAAGGCACACTTGAAATGGAGGCATGCTGCCAGCTGGTTTGTCCATATGAGAATGCATGATGAAATGAGGCTGAGATCATAGTCATATGTTCTTTATCCATAGATTCAACCATCCATGGTTTGAAAATGGTCTCTCTCTCTCTCTATATATATATATATATATGGGATGGGATTGTTTTATCTTGTAAGCCGCCTCGGTTGTATTTTACAGAGAGGTGGGATATAAATAAATTATATATATATATATATATATAGAGAGAGAGAGAGAGAGAGAGAGAGAGAGAGAGAATGAGAGAGAGCAAACCTGAGGTCCCAATCCATTTAAGGCTTTAAATGTCATCACAAGCACCTTGAATCTAGACCAGAAATATATTGACAGACAGTGCAATTCTTTTAAGACTTGGTATCATACTTGCCAACTAGTTTAGGGAGGCGAAGACAGGCCATGTGGTGCATACATCTCTGTCCTTCAACAAATGAGAATGGACAGGAGACTCAGGAGGAACATCCCCAGGAATTATGTTGTTGCTTGTTGGAATTATGTTGGAATTATGTTGTTGCTGACAATAAGTAGACCTGAGGCTCTTGCTTCAGTCTACTCATTGTCAAAGCCACCTCAGTGGAAAGAGTAATGAACTGAAGGATAGTGTATTGATAGCAAAGCTATATGGGCTTGTCTTCACTTTGTATTTCTTTGAAATTACATCTCGAGCAGGGCTTTATTGCAGGGAAGTGGCTGATGCTTTGTGCTTGAACAGAGCTGTCCCAGCTGCATCTAACTTAGTGGTGTTGTCAAAACCTCACATATTCTGGTGCAGAAATACGAGTCTCACAGGAGCGCGCAAGGCTCTCAAATTTGGCATGAGCATCATAATCCTATAATAGGCTGACCCAGTGGAAATTCCCTTCACCTTCCAGACATTGGTTTTTCAGATTTTTTCCCCTGCCTATCTTCTTTCCTATCTGGCAGCAGCTGCTTTAATGGGGAGGAAAGAAAGGAGGGAGATCTTTTCCCAGCTTCTGCAACAGGTGTCATGTCAGGTGCACATAGCTTAGCCTGGAAAATGGCATGATGAGCTTTGGACAGAGTTACTTCTCTGGACTACAACTACACTAGCCCACATGTCCAAAACCAAAACTAGTGGCCATGTGTGCAGGGAGGTTTGAGGAGCTGTACTCCATAAGAGCTCAGGCAGTAAGGAACTCACCAGCATAATGTTTTGGTTGGCTCTACGATCCTCAGAGCATTTTACAACTGTTGAAAAAGTCATAGAATCATAGATTCATAGAGTTAAAAGGTACCCCAAAGACCATGTAGTCCAACCCCAGCCATGCAGGAATCCACAGCTAAAGCACTCCTGAGAAAAGGCCATCCGTCCTCTGTTTAAAGACTTCCAATGAAGGAGAGTCCACCGCCATCAGAGGGAGCTTATTCCACTGTCATACACCTCCTACCATCAGACAATTCTTTGTAATGTTTAGGTGAAATCTGTTTTCTTGCAATTGGAATCCATTCGTTCACATCCTAGTTTCTGGAACAGCAGAAGACAAGCCTGCTTCATCATCTACATGGCATCCCTTCAGATATTAATGCTTTTAAAACTTTTGTACTTTATATTGTTTTCACTGTTTTGCTTTAAACACATGTTGTAAGCTACTTTGATTCCCATTGGGGATATAAATTAAATAAGTAAATAAGTACAGTGGGGGCCCTTGGTATCCGCCGTGGATACCAAATTCTGTGAATGCTCAAGTCCTATAAAATACAATGGTGTAGTAAAATTGTGTCTTATATAAAATGGCAAAATCAAGGTCTGCTTTGGGAATTTATATATTTTAAAAAATATTTTCAAACCGTGGATGGTTGAATACGTGGATATGGAGGGCCCACTGTAAATAAATATTCAAAGATGGATACTATATCACTTACCTTCTCTTTTTTTGTGGGGATATTTTAATTGTTTTAATATGAATAATAGCTTGATTCCCTTTTAATGCTGACTTTAAAAATATTTTTCATTACATTGTAATCATTTTAATTTAGAAGTTGCCTTGAGTCCCAATCTTGGGAAAAGTCAGAATATAAATAAATATGATGGTGGTGGTGGTGGTGGTGGTGATGATGATGATGATGATGAGAGGGAATGATGTCTATATGTTGTGCAGTATGCTGGAACATAGACTGATATTACCAAGCAGGACTGGGCATTTAGTCTTAGGCACTATCATACAACAATATATAGCACAAACAAACTTAAAATAGTGCTGTTCAAGTAGACAGAAACATGCTCTTTTAAGATCAAGTGATATCACACACTTGCAAAAGTACTGGAATAAAAGTGGTGCAATCACACCTTCTCGAATTATTGCACAACTAACTGCAGTGCCGCCCAAACTCTTCCACATCATTTCACACATGCACACAGACGGCTTTCTCATTTCACGAGGGAAAGAATGGAAAAACACACCCACCAGCACCATGCAATGATCTCCATATTGCTATTGCAGCACATTGAATTATCGCACATTTGAAAAATGGTTGATGGGACGTGGCATTGCAGCAATTCATAGTTTCGTGCCATGAATGGAATGTGGCATTTCAATAACATGAGTCCAGCGATACACCCATGAGAGAAACACGCCAACGTGAGATAGAAACAAAGCAATAATGGAATTGGCACAGTTTGTTTGCTATATCCCATGGTGTGATAAAGCCCTTATTTACAGCAGGCTGTTACAGTGACAGATGTTGCTGCTTTTAAGTTGGAAAAGGCCCTCTTCTACCCTTTGTGTTGTGGAACACACACAGAGGGGTGTGTGTGTGTGTGTATGCGCACACATGCACATTATCATTTGTGCATGCGCACTGTGCGTAATTACTTTTAAACACTGTGCAGCTGCAGCCATCTGTATGGTGAAGTGTGGCAGCTGTTTGACAGGAAAAAGAGCAGGAAATGAACTGGAGCAGGAATGCAGTGCTAGAATTACAAGGGGAGCAAGGAAAGGGGTTTTGTCCCCCTTTCTTTATGTGAACTTCTTCCCAGCTACTGTTTTACAAAGCTTCAGAGGGATCCATAGTTTGGCTGCAGTTGTAAAGAGTTGAAGGCTCTTCAATTTCCATCCCCAGTCATTTGAACATTGCTGTAAAGGGGCAAAAACATTCATATTGCATTATATTAAAACCCATTCCCTCTGCTTGTATTTGGGAATCATCCCAATAGATTACAGGCACCCATAGGCCAAAAACAGATGCATAGCTGAAAGCGGGGATGCTTGTGGGCAAGATTGTAAATGTTATTAATGAGGAGGAACACGAAAGCTAGGAGAGACTTGCAACAGTTTGCTTTTGCCTGAGCCTACAGGGAAGGGCAAGAGTTGCCCCACTTCTCCTCTCCCCCAGATGAGCTGAGTTCCATCTACTTTTGCACTTTGAATTCAATTTGCATCAATGGATGAAAGCTTAAGACAAAGGGGGAAAGTGGGAGGAGGAACATTTTAAAAAGCAGCTGAAAAAGTGGGACAACAGAGGTTTGTCAGGAGTGTCCCTACCAAATCAAGACAGTAGGAGGGTATATAGCTGTGACATGAGAGATCTGTGATTGAATATTTGATATTGGTATTTGATTATTCAATATTGTTCAATATTGGCCACATAATAATTTAATCATAGGAAACTATTTCAGCAGACATTGATATAGAAAGGTGGTCTAAGCTGCCTTTTTTCCTGGATGGGTAGGCTAGCCAGGATGTTCTTTTGGCTTGTTGTTGTTTTTGTTGCTACTGCTGTTGTAGCTGTGTGCCTTCAAGTTGTTTCCAACAACTTGGAAGTGATCCAAAGATGAATCTATCACAGGATTTTCTTGGCAAGATCTCTTCAGAACTGGTTTGCCTTTGCCTTCATCTAAGACTGAGAGAGTGTGACTTAGAATCATAGAATCATAGAGCTCAAAGATTCCCCAAGGGCCATCCAGTCCATGCAGGAATACACTTGTCCATGGAAGAAATACATAAATTCAACCTAGACAATGAGGAAATTGAAAGAGTAAAAGAGTTTCTGTACTTAGGATCAAACATTGATCAGAATGGTGACTGCAGTCAAGAGATAAGAACAAGACTAGGAGTGGGAAGGGCAGCTATGAAGGAACTAGATAAGATCACAAACATCAAAGGCATACAACAGAGCACTCAAGTTAGAATCATCCAAGCCATTGTGTTTCCCATCACCACATACAAATGTGAGAGCTGGAGAGTGAAAAAAGTGGATCAGAAGAAAATCAGCCAATTTGAGATGTGGTGCTGGAGAAGAATGCTGAAGATACTGTGGACAGGTAAAAAGACACACAAATGGGTTCTTGAACAGATCAAGCCTTGAGTCTCCCTGGAAGCCAAGATGATGAAACTGTGGCTGTCATACTTTGGCCACATCATGAGAAGAAGGCATGACTCACCAGAAAAGACAATAATGCTAGGAAAAGTGGAAGGCAGTAGAATGAGAGGAAGACTGCATGCCAAATGAATAGACTCAATTAGAGGTCATGGGCATAGTTTGATATGCACTTATAGTCATAGATCTTGGAGAGACCACATGAATCCACAAGACTTTAAACATAGCAGTGGAGGAAAGGAGGGTTTGGAGAGCTCTCATCCACAGGGTCACCATGAGTCGGAGCCAACCCAAGGGCAGTTAGCAGCAACAATTCTGGCAATGAAAATGGCAGATGGAAATTGCTGGGAGGAAATAGCAACTCCTTTTTGAACACGGTTGATGGGTAGTGATTCAGTCCAAAAAAAGAAGGGGCAGAGCAATCTATATATCAGCCAATGATGAAAGGCAGAGAGAGGGAGGAAGAGGGGAAAGCTCCTTCTCAAAGTTCTGGCTGTTAAATTTATTGCACACATCTGGAAGGGTGGCTGGGGAAGGACTTAACTACAAATTCAGCAGGCACAGGAAGGAAATCCATCTAGATTTCACAAGAAACCAAATGGGGAAAGGGAAAAGGTCTCTCGCTTATGCATGTTTTCTTTGTGGACAATGACAATTGGATCATATCCACCTGGGTCTGGAAGGAGCATTTCTTTTCTTTTCTTTCTGCTCTTTTTTAGAGGAAATATCCAAACAGGGTAAACACTGGAAGACAAAGGCTGGGTAGACTCTTGATGGAGAGTAGCCAGTTTGATATGCACCCTCAAAAATGCTACACTGAACCCTGCTTTCCCAGAGTCCTAGTCCAACACTCAAAACTATACTACACTGACTATACTACACACATACATCCATACTGATGCTTTTGTATGGTTTTTAATCTGTTGTGGTTTTAGTAATTCATAAGACACCTTGAGTGGGGAAAGGAGGGATATAAATGAATTAAATAATAAATAAAAGCAAATAAGCAAGATCATCAGGAGATTATATAATTACAAAAGCCAAGGTAATACAACTTCAGATTGCTCTCCTAAAGAAGCTATTGACTGGGATCACAGTAATGCTGGTGGATTGTAAAGCTCCATCAGTGTTATTGCACTGGGCTTCCATGTTCCCCAGGCATGCAATGGCTCAATAGTTGGCAACAACTGTTGTTGTTAACTGCCTTCAAGTTGACTTTGACTCACAGCGACCCTGTGGATGAGACATCTCCAAGTCTCCCTTTGCTCAACTAGAGGGAATGATCATTGATGAAATTATCACAGAAGCAGGGCAAAAAACAAAACTGTTCCTGGTTGGTAGAAACATTAGAATCAAATTATGTGCTCTTTAGTGATGTGTGACTGAATCTCCTGAAGTTGACATTTTGTACTCTATTTAGCAAACTCAGTAATTTTACTTATCCACATGTCATAAAACAATGCAATGAGCCCTACGTATTGCCCATCACAGCTGTGGATTCCAATAGCTTTGTAGCAATTCCTGCACATCTGCAGTTATCCACAAGATCTGCTAAGAGGGAGCTAATGGAAACCTTTGAGCTTCCTTCAAGGAGGACTCTCGACAGAGGCCTTTTGTTGGCTGCCTTGAGAAGAGCCCTTCATTCTTAGTTATCACATGTTTATGAGACAGTTGCAGCTGAAGTAACAACTTTGCCCGGAGGCCTTATGGCACATGTTCGTTCCCCCTTCTACTGCTCTGCTCAGCACTGTCAGCTAGCTTGTAGAGCAAGTATGCTATGTTGTCTCATTTCTACGCACAGGGGTGAGCTTGGATTCTCCAAACTGGCATATTGCTGGAGCTAGAGCATTACCATTCACACCTGGCCGCAGCACATGGCATTGGTCAGCTGCTGGGGACCTGTCACACACCTTTATGCTGAGCCCCCTTTAAAAAAAAATTATCCAGACATAGAAAGTAACTAGATAGAAATCACAAAGAATTCCTTTCTCCAAAAGTATGAAGACAAACAATTGGGTCCTAGAACAAATCAAGTCTGAACTCTCCCTAGAAGCCAAGATGATTAAATTGAAGCAGTCATACTTTGGCCACATCATGAGAAGGCACAACTCATTAGAAAAGACAATGATGCTGGAAAAGGTAGAAGGCAGAGGAAGACTGCATGTCAGATGGATAGACTCCATGAGGGAAACCATGGGCCTGAGCCTACAGGACCTGAGCAGAGAGGTAAAGACATGGGGGGTTTGGCGAGGTCTCATTCACTGGGCCTCCATGAGATGAGGTTGACTTGAAGGCAGGTAACCACAACTACAACAGCAGTTAAGTTACATTGCATTTGCAATTTGACCAGGGATAATGTCACTCCTTTTGTTGTATCACTGTAACTTTTTATTCCACAAAGTTAGTGTAAGTTGCTTTTCTAGTTACATGGGGGTTTCACTATGTATAGTGATCTTGTAGCACCTTTGAGACTAATTGAAAGAAAGAAGTTGGCAGCATGAGCTTTCCCAGACTTCAGTCTACTTTCTGAGATGTATTTACTCCCTCAGATGCCAACTTCTTTTTTCCAGTTAGTCTCAAAGGTGCTGCAAGATCTCTCTACATACTGATTCCACAGACTAACATGGCTATATCTTTGAATTCTACCACAATGGGGGCTTCACGTCTGTAAATGGGAGAGTAATATTACATGCCTCAGCTGATGGCTCACACAATACCTTTTGGTGTGTTATGGATAGGAGCTGTGATTATTGGGTTTATGACAAGGATTGGTTGGGTTGATGAGTTTTGTAGGACAGGACAACACAGGACAGTCCCAATTAATCTCTGTTGACTTACTTTTTGAGCTGCTTTTAAAATGTTCCAGTTTCTCTCTCTTCCTCCCACTTCCCTTCTTTGTACACAGCTTATTTCAATTGCTGCAAACTAGGTTCAATGTGCAAAGGTGTTCAAAGTGCAAAAGTGGTTACACAGCTGTCCTCTCACTAGCTCTGTGAGGGGCTACCTGTCACACTGCCATTACCCCCAGAACCCACATCCTGACCATGTTCTGATATTGCTTGGCCACACATGTCCCCTTTTCATCTGCAAAATGTTGGAAGCTACAGTGTGGGGGTGGGGGTGCATATACGCTCATTTCAACTTATGGCAACCCTAAGAGAAACCTTTCAAGGGCTTTTCTTGGCAAGATTTTTTCAGAGAGAGTTGCATTGCCTTTCTCTGAGAAAATGTGACCTGCCAAAGGTTACCATGGCCAAAAAGAAAATTGAACCCCAGTCTCCCAGAATCCTAGCCCAGTGCTCGAACCGTGCTGGGTATGTGGAGAACTTCTAAATTCTCTCAAACCTTGAAGCATCTATGGCAAATAATTTAAGCAATAACAATGACAGTCAGCCATGAACATTGTTGATACAGGCAGCAGGAATCATGGGATGCCAAGTACATGAGTCTCTTGTGTTTTTGCTCCTTCCTTTGTTTTGTCTTATTCCTTATCTCCCAGAAGTTGGAGCGTAGCCTTCTCCCCCACATGTTATCATGATCGCCAGCCATTCGAGTTGCCAAAAACACCTCCATCCATGCAAGGGAAAAGCTGTATGCTTCCACCACCCATTTCTCTTTGTTTATTAATTCTCTGAAATAAAACCTTATTTAAACAAAGGGCCCCTAGCCTCTGGTCATGGATGGGGAGCATTTGTGCCGAAAGGGGAAAGAGTTTAACTTAAAAAAAAAAATCCCCACCCTTACCCAAAGGATTTTCAGACTGGAACACATCATATCGTTCTCCTCCTCCCCATTTTATTCTAACAATAATCCTGTGAGGAAGGTTTAGTGAGTGACTGGTTCAGCGCAGTTTTGAAGCCTTCTCTCTGCAATATTGATCTGACACTTTAACTGCAACACTATACTAGAGCTCTTATGCTCCAAGATAACCCAGTTGCCCATTTAGTAGTGCATTAGTAGTGCATACTGTGGCATTTTTGCAGATCAGGGTGCAGAGATTCAGCCTATGTTGGGCCGGGGGCTATATTCCCTTTGCAGCCTCAGTTTCAGCCCTGAAACAAGATGACACCCTATAACATGCCACAGATGAAAACAAGAACACATGTGTCCAAGCAACATCAGCATGTGTCCAAGATGGCAAGAGTTCTTAATGCAGAAGAACACACAAGGTAGGAGAGGCTGCAGCAGTTTGCTTTTCCCTGAGCCTACTGGGAAGGGCAAGATTCATCTCCTTCTTAGCCTTTCCTGCCTGCTGTATTAATAGAGTGCAAACTACTTTTGGACCTTGAACTCAGTTTGCAGCCACTGAAGTAAGCTGAGGACAAAGGGAGAAAATGGGAGGAGAAGAGAGGAACTGGGGCAGTTGCTGAAAAAGTGGGACAACAGAGGATTAATCAGGACTGACCTTATTAAATCAGGTCAGTTGGAAGGTTTACTAGATACCTGGGTGTCATTGGTAGTCAAGCCAAATGCATCAGCAAAACAAAGACTAGTGGACAACTGTGCCCACTCTTTGATATGACCTGGCCATAGTGACACATGCCTTAGCTACATCCCATCTGGAGTATGGTAACATGCTCTCCAAAATTTGCTTGTTTCAGAAACCACGATCTCAATCCACTTCCCTGCCTGCTTCTAGAATTATAGAATCATAGAATCATAGAGTTGGAAGAGACCTCAAAGGCCATCATGTCCAACCCCCTGCCATGTAGCAACACAATTCTGTTACTTGTGGGTATAAGGGGAAGAAAAGAAGAAAGCACATTGATCAGCATGTTCACTTTGACAACGTGAAAGCCTAGTTGCAAGTCATTGAAGCTTGAAGGTAATATTAGTGGGCACAGAATACTGGCTGACTGCCTCAAGTAGAAAAATGATAAAAAGAGGGTGACTTGCAATGGAATATCATGAAATTGGGCATGGCTGTCTGATATAGATCCTAAATGGAAGCACTCCACATGCTGCAGTATTTTGTTACAGGGCCCAATGTGTGTGTAGCAACAGCAGCCGTGAAATCTGGCAACGATTTTTGAGTTGAGAACTGAGAATGTTGTAAGCATGCCCTTTTTTTTTTTTTTTTTTTTTTTTTGGTCTGTGAAATATTGGACAATATGGCTCTTTCTTAATGCACACACTGTGTCAGACATTTGAAGAAGAGCCTTTTCTTAATGCTTTCCAATCCTGGTTTCTGAAACCAGCTGTCTACTTGGGTTTAAAGGAAAGGTTTCTCTTGCAGCTTTTGTTCTTTTCAGCTTTAAAGTATGATTTAGAGCAGCAGCTGTGGGGAACGTGGTCTGCGTGACTTTGCTCATCTCTCCTTCCACCAGAATATCAGAGACTTGGGGGCAGGGGAAGAGAAGAAAGCAACAGGTTAATGCCTGGAAGACTACAGATTCTGATCTTATCACTATAACAAGTTTCCAAAATGAGTAATCTGTAAGTAAAGGGCCTGCACTTCTGCCTGCATCTAGAGACAATGAGGGAAACAGAGATTTATTCAGCATGATAATATATCCCCCACCCAGGATGACCAGATGTCTTCCTTTTCCAGGAGATGTCCTACATTTTGACCTTCTGTCCAGGAGGAATTTCAAAATATTCTTCATTTTGAGCATGACAAAGAAGCATGAAATTACATTTATATTAGTGTTTTTAGCTGTTATTTTGAAATGTCCAACATGTTTCTTGAATGTCCTAGATTTTTTGCAATGCCTTGTCTGCCTTTGCAGTTATGACATCTGGTCACCTTGCCTCCAACATTTCACAGATGAAAACCAGGGTAACCCAGTTGCCCATGTAGCACCCATTAACAGTGCATGCTCTTGCAATGTTCAGATCAGGGAAGAGAGATTCAATCAATGTTGGGCTGGGGCTACACTCCCCTTCAAGACTCAGGCTTGCAACTTCACTTCCAGCCCAGAAACAAAATCATACAGGTGTAAACTTGGACATATCAGAAAGTGGTCAAGATGGCAAAAGTTAAGAGGTCAAGTTAAAAGGTCAAGAAGAGCACACACACTAGGTGAGACTGCAGTGCTAGTTTTTACTTTGACCACTCTGAAAGGTAAGATTCTGCCCTCTTTTCTCATCACCACCAGAGCAGTTAATTGAGTGCAAACTACTTTTGCACCTTGAACTTAGTTTGCATCAATGGAAGGAAGCTGAGGACAAAGCGGGAGGAGAAGAGAGAAACTGGGACCTTTCAAAAGCAGTTGAGAGAGTGGGATTGCAGAGGATTAATTGAGGCTGTCTGTCAAATTGAGACACTTGGAGGATATGTGATAGTGAAGAGGAAAAAGACTAGTGTGTCTCTATGAACAGCATATAAGGTACATAATATCAGTATTGATCATATATGTGATGTGAGTGGAATATCTTTATGTAAATTTTAATGTTGTAAGCCGCCCCGATTGCTCTGCAGAGGGGCGGGATATAAATTATTATTATTATTATTATTCACTTCAGTTTGAATTCCACCTACATTCAAGATTTTTTAAAAAAAACACACTTTAATTCTTCCCATCAAACACAACTTGACAACCTTGTCAATGGGGAATACTTTTACCTTTAAGAGATATATCAGATAACTCTGGATTCTACTATTAGTCTACTATTATATCCTAAATTTGATCTCCATTTAATTCCCCAATTTTCTGACAGTAAGCGCTGTTTGACAGTGGAATACGCTGCCTCAGAGTGTGATGGAGTCTCCTTTATTGGAGGTTTTTAAACAGAGGCTGGATAGCCATCTGTCACAGAGAGTGCTTTGTTTGTATCTTCCTGCATGGCAGAATGGGGTTGGATTAGATGGCTCTTGAGGTCTCTTCCAATTCTATGGTTCTAGGGAGTCTATCACACGGGGAGCCCCATGCAGAAAGTAAAAAAAAACCCGCAAAAGTGGAAGCTTTCAATGACCTATGTGAAAAGTGAAAGCACTGTTAAAAGGAGGTTAATCTGAATGGAAATTAGACAAGCACTGCTTCTTTTTACTTTTGGGATCTTCCGAAAATAAAAAGAAGCAGTTTTTGTCTAATTTCCGTTCAGATTAACCTCCTTTTAACAGCGACATCATCTGAAAAAACACCCGCTTTTGCGGGGTTTGTTTAATTTAAAGCCCTGTTTCCCCCGTGTGATAAACTCCTATGAAAGAAGGTGTTGGAAGTGAATGCACATTAGGCCAGAGGTTCTCTTCTTTTCCAGAGCAGGGTAGAAGTCCTTTCTTTCTGCCACATTTAATCTGCCTGACCAGAGCTTTTAGACATATGAGTGGCTGATGTGTGTGTGTTTTCCTGCTTTCTTATTACATGGTACAAATTGTAAGTGTGATGGAGAAGCAACAATTACTGGGGAGGGAAAGGGCCAGATAAAGGATCTTAATGAATTACAGAACAATAATGAACCTCCTGCAGCTACAAGTATGCTTTGATGTGAAGTTAATATGGCAATGAGTGCCTTTAGGCTCTACAAACTGCCCCTCATGTCAACCTCCTTGTCTCCCTGGAAGGAAATCCATCACTATATTTCACAGCAAAAGAAAAGAAACACAAAAGCTGCTCTCTGATGTACAAGATTGATCTTAGCAGTGAGGGCTTATTCAGGAGATTGTGGCTGTAAAACTGCAATTTATCCGTCTGTGTCCTCCCACTTTCCATTGATGCAAAGAAAGTAGGATAATATACCTCCCCATTTCACAGATGAAATCAGGGACAAGTGTGACCAAGCATCAGCAGGGCATGGTCAAGATGGCAAAAGTTCATAATGAGGAAAAACACACAAGTTAAGAATGGCTGCATCAGTTTGCTTTTGCCTGAGTTTATACAGGGTAGGCCCATCATGGCACTACCTTTCTGTGGTGGTGGGATTGCATTTTCCTGTGATGCAAGAGGCTATGCTGATGGTAACCGTACTGCTGGTTGGGTCTCCCATGTCAGGCTTTTGCCGAGTAGCTTGTGCAAGACCTAAATGGGCCAAACAGCTACTGGGCAGCAGCAGTAGTGAGGGTGACAACTCAATGTGTGTGTGTGAGAGAGGAGTGATCTCTCAGATGCAATGGCATAGTTAATGCTTGCTGGTACTACACAGAAGTAAATCATTCCTGAATCCTTTTACCTTGAAAACCCTATTTTGAGACTGTCCAAAATGAAACAAGAGACAAGGATGTGACTAAGGGGGGAGGGCAAAGTATGTGGGCCTCAATACATGTAGATAGACTGCATTACATGTGGATAGGCTCAATCAAGAAACAGTGTCATATTCAAGTCTTTTAGTCCAAGACATCAAGTCTCAAGTCTCTACCTTCAAGTTTCAAGTCAAGTTTCAAATCTGGGAGCCAACTTTTAATGCAGGGTGTGTATCTCGGATGTGCAAACACATTAGGCAATAGGCATGAGGTGAGGGTTGAGGTCTGCTCAGCAACCTGTCCCTTCTGTGCATTAGAGGATCCTTCTAAAGCTTTTCAAAAGGTTTAGAAGGATCCTTCTGCCTCAGGTTCATTACCTAACGTTTGCCTCCAAGAAATACTCCCCACACTCTGGAGACAGGTCTTGCCTGCTGCTCAAAGGAAATGATGCCAGCAAGTCAATCATTAAAATACACAAGTCTCAAGCCAAGTCAGTATGTCATTTTTGCCAAGTCAAGTCATTGAAGTGACTTAAGTCCAACATAAGTCCAAGTCAATTGACTAAAGTCTACATCACTGTCAAGAAAGCCATGGCCCTGCATGTACAAGACCTAAGCAGGACTACAGGTTTTTTTTTTTTTTTTGTGGGTTTTGGGGGCTATGTGGCTGTGTTCTAGAAGAGTTTATTCTACTTTTAAAGGGTTAGTGAAAAAAGTCATGATGGTTAAGGCCACCAGTGGCAACTGGTTATGATGGCTTCAGTCTCAGAGGCAGAATAGTGAGGGAATAGTGTTGCACTCATATATAGCTGGGGTTCATCTAGGTGGCTGCTTGGCCACTCTGGGACCTCAGGACTGATACAAATAGACCTCTTCATTTGCTTGTATTTTTTTTTCTTTGGTTTGGCTTTTAAGTTTCCAAAGACCTAGTTTGGGTGTTGGACTAGGACCCTTGAGACCAGGGTTCAAATTTCTTCTTGATCAGGCAAACCTACTGGGTGACCTTGGACAAATCAACCTCTGAGGATGGCAATGGCAAATCCTCTCTGAACAAATCTTGCCAAGAAAACCCCATGATAGGTTCACTTTAGGGTCACCATAAGTTGGAAAAGACTTGAAGGAACACAACAACAAAAAGCTGGTGTGTACCACCAGGAGCGGGAGCAATTGGTCTTCAAAGGGTTAGACTGAATTATTATCTTTCTTTTGAAAGATGGTAATTCTTTTGAATCAGGACTGCAACCCCTTGATCGTTTGATGGCTGAAAGTCTGAAATATCTGAGGTTGTGAATTTGGGAGAAATGTGTGCTTTGTGAGTAGACTTGGGTATACACACATACATGGGTATGCACACACATACAAACTTGCACATGCTCTTCTCTAAAGGAATTATGATTGTTGTTGTGCATCTTCAAGTTATTTTTGACTTACAGTGACTCTACAGTGAGCCTATCTCAGGATTTTCTAGGGCTGGGGATGTGTGACTTAAGCAGAAGAAAATGCATGAGAAAGTTAAATGAGTATTGTTTCTCTGTGTATAAAAAATTTAAAAGCTGTCAATAAAATGTTAACAGCAAGAAGTGCAAGGGACCTAGATATATGCTCATAATAGGAACCATTGGAGCCATTATGTCTGTGTTTTGCCACAAAACTCCAAAGAGACATCCATTGAGAATATTAATGTGAGATCCAGAGCTTGGGGAAAGTAAATATTTGGGATGACAGTGCCCAGAATCCTGCAGGCAGCATGATGTTTGGGGAATTCTGAGAATTTTGATCAGAAGTGTTACTTTTTCAAGGTTTGCTGAGGTACTTCCCTCACACCCTTCAACCTAATTTCTAAATTTCTAATTTCTAAATGGACTTAATTCTCTTTTTCCAGAGATATAAAGAACAATCTAATTAGCACCATCCAGCCTGGAGCTTTTCTCGGCCTCTCAAACCTAAAACGTCTGTAAGTACTATTCAAAGCCGCTCCTCACAATTCAGAGAAGCCATGCCCATTTTCAGTTCATCTTTCCTTACTTATCAATCCAACTGTCGTGTGTCTTCATTACCCCATCTCACTATGTCTCTCTCTGTTCATAAAAGCTCAATAGAGACAAATGTAAAATTCTACATTTAGGCCACAAAATCCAAATGCACAGGTACATGGCTACATGCAAAAAGGACCTTGGGATTATTCTTGATCATAAGGTGTACATGGAACAGCAATGTGATGCTGCAGCAAAGAAGGTGAATGCTATTTTAGCCTGCATTAATAGAAGCTTAGTTTCCAATGAAGAGGGGACTAAACCATAATGGGACTAAAAAAAAAAAAAAGATGATCAAGGGTTTGAACTAGGTGACCTTTGATTATGTTTTCCAACTATGAAACACTATGATCCCACAATATCTATGAAGGGCCCTTTCACACTACATAATTATAGCACTATGATTCCACTTTAACTGCCATGCCCACATTCTGTGGAATCCTGGGATTTGTAGTTTAGTGAGATTGTCTGGCTGAGAATTCTAGATACAAGCATCCCTCTGCATTTGTAGGTTAAGCATTCATGGATTTGATTATCTGCAGATTACTGTATTTGCTGCCGCCTCCACTGCTGCTCTACTCCACTTTAACAGGGACTTTGATAACATTGGTGTCTCTGGGAGGAAATCCAGCTGGGGCCCAGCCACGCATGTGCTCCTTCGCTTACTTATGTGGGCTATGGGGGGAGAAGGGGATGGGATGGAGAAGTGGGAAGAGGGAGGGCACATGCTTTCCATCACTTGCTCCTCACTCTTGCAGGCAGAAGGAGATGGAATAAGGGGAGTGTGAGGAGGTAGGCAGCCCTGGTGGCGCAGTGGTTAAATGCCTGTACTGCAGCCACTCACTCATAGACCACAAGGTTGCGAGTTCAATACCAGCCAGGGCTGAGGCTCGACTCAGGCCTGCATCCTTCCGAGGTCGCTAAAATGAGTACCCAGCTTGTTGGGGGGCAATCAGCTCACAGTTGTAAACCGCTTAGACATCCCATAGCGTGATATGAAGCGGTATATAAACAAGCTGCTTTGCTTTGCTTTGCTTTAGGCAGGCATGTTCCCTTACTCACTTGCACAGACAGGCAGAAGGGAAGGGAATGGGACAGGTGTCCCTTTCCTTCCTCCTCTCCTCATCTCATTGCCTTCCCCCTTCCTACTCAAGCAAGTGAGTGAGCAAGTGAAGGAATGCACTAGTGAGGGAAAGTGTGCATGGCAAGATCCAGCCACTTCACCAGTACATGCAACTTTGTCTGGGTTTTAAATACACCGGGGGTGGGGAGCTAGAGACATTGGTAGTTTTTCCACTTTCATGGGGATCCTGCCCCCCTACCCCCTGCAAAAGTTCAGGGCAGACTATACCTCAAGAAATTACCAGTTCTTTCACAGTACGCAATTACAATGCTATGCTCCTACTTTAACTTCCCAGGCTAAATCCTATGGAATCCTGGGATTTTCAGTTTAGAGAGGAACATTCAGAATTCTATGATCCCCAAGATTTCATAGATGTTGCTGAGGCAGAATATAGCTCTATAATGGAGAATGTGGCTTCAGTCCCACCAATTATTAGTGGACTCCTCAGTGAACTTTTGTCATCCTATCCGTTTTGGTTTGTGCGTCAAAAAGTTTTATTTTGTGGACTGCAGTGCCAAAATTTCCTGCCTGGCAAAGAAACTAAAAGTAGTTCTAGGAAATGTTACTCCTTTCCACTACAGCTCCCAGAATCCCAAATTAGCATGGCTAGTGGCCATGATAGTTGGATATTCTGGGAGTTGTAGTCCAAAGAAGGAACATTTTCAAACTGTACTTTTAGTTCCTTTCTTGATCCCTTGGCCTGACATTTCCTCTTGACAGATCAGTCTTGGTTAGTCTCCCAGGCTGTTCACAGTCTTTCCCTTGCTTCTTCTGATTATTTAACAGGGATCTTTCCAACAATCGCATTGGCTGCCTCAACACTGGCATCTTCCAGGGACTGACCAGTCTCGTCCGTTTGTGAGTAATTGGTGGTAAAAAGGCTAAGAGGGAGTGATTCACAAAAGAAAGCTAGCCTTATAAAGGCTCAGCAGTTGAATAAGTTAATACATACAACTGAAGGTTGTTTCCGTCTTAGCAACTCACCATTAAACGTATAATGACCAAGGTTCTAGATCTTGTCCACATTTCAACAAAAATGAGGTGTTTATTCCTGGATTGAGAGTGTTAGGGACCAAAATTGCCACATTTTAAGGCCATTTTGTGATGGGTTAGTATATTTTTGGGCTGTTTTCCCTTCCACTTTTGGGGAGGCATGGGGAGCTTTAGCGGGTTTAGGCACTTACAAAAATGGGCTTGGGAGGCTCCCTTTCCTTATCCTTGCTCTAAATACTAGTTATTAGGAAGAGGAGAGGGAGAAGACACTGCCTTTAAACTGGGATGGAGAACCTTTGGTTCTGAACTACATTCCCATCATCTCCTGCCATTGACTAGACTACACAGGAGCTTAGAGGAACTGGAGTCCATCAATATGAGAGCCATAGGATCCCAAGACTGGCTTTAGGCCCTCTATCTGGGTGCCATTCTTCAACTTGCTGTATGTGAAGCAGTTTCCTGGCTCTTGAAGAGAGCAATCTCTTGACTAAATGGGCCTTCTTTTCTGACCTAGCAGAGCTCTTCTCATTTCCTGCATTCTCTTTGACAGGAACGTTTCTGGGAATATTTTCTCCAGCCTCCAGCATGGAGTCTTTGATGAGCTCCTGTCTCTGAAAGTACTGTGAGTATTTCCTTCTGTGTGAGTTTGAAAGAAGGGAGAGGCAGGGAAGAGGCAAGAAACTTGCTCTTAAAATTATTAGACGTTAGAATTGGTTTGCATGTTGACTTGGTTTGCAAGGAAAAATAAGCCCTGTAGGGTATTAGACTCTGGCCTCACTGTTTCTAGAGGAAGCCTCTACCGAGATTCGTATGAGTTGTCTAAGCTGTCAGTCAGTATAATAATGTTCCAAGTGTAGGTTTCCCATGTCATACTGATTTCTTTAGAAATTAACCTTGGATAGTCTAGATCTTTTATCTTTGTTAATGAAATTTCAGATCAGTTCTTGCCAGAGTTGTAATAAATGAGTTGGTAGCATAGTCAGGATAGTCTGAAACAAATAGCAGAGACTGAGAAGGATAATCATTTCAATGACTGGAATTCACTTTGGATTTGCATTGTCATAAGTGGACTTACATCTGTGGGAATTAGAATTGAGCAGTTTCACAATGTCCATATTCAGCAAGTTGCTGCTATTATGTTACTACATAGGAGAGCTAATAAAGTGACTAATGACAGCAGGACTGATGTGCAAAGGGACCCAATGTGCAATGAGACCAATGCACAGTGGGATTGATGAACATCAGGACACTAGCTAGGGAATGCCAATGCACACTGATGAAGCTCAATGTGCATTGAAACAGGCTTTCCTAGTTTCTCATTACACATCTTTACAGTTTACTAACAGTACTCCTTAGCCCCTCTGCTCTGTAGGCTGCATCTGCACTGCAGAAACATGCAGTTTGAGACTGGTTTAACTGCCATGTCAATGCTGTGGAATCTTGGGATTTGTACTTCATATTGTGGCACCAGAGCTCTCTCATAGAGAAGGCTAAATATCTCACAAAATTACAAATCCCATAATTCCATGGCTTTGAGGGTTCTTTCAACTCTTGTATTGGTGGAGGTGAGAAGGTTGAAAATCTGAATAAAGAAAGACACTTGGTTACAGTTAGCCCTTCCTTCCTTCCTTCCTTCCTTCCTTCCTTCCTTCCTTCCTTCCTTCCCTGTTTTAGATAGTCAACTGGACATGGACCTTTCCATGGATGTAGAGTTCTTTACATATGCTGCTTCTTTCTCTTTTCTGCAACCTTTCCATCCACCGCACCCCATCCTCACTAACCTCAAAATATGGCTCTGTCTCCCCTCCACTCCAGTGACTTTGCCACGGAATATTTGACCTGCGACTGCAACTTGCGCTGGGTCCTGGCTTGGTCCAAGAACCGTTCCATCCAGATATCTGATAAGACCTTATGCATCTACCCCAGCAGCCTACACGGGAAGCCACTACGGAACGCCAGAGAGGGCGAGATGCGCTGTGGTGAGGGTCCTGGCTCTATACGTTGCATCAGAATTTGGGAATGTTGCCTTTTTGGAGTGTGTGTATGTCTTGAAGTCACCTATCAAATTGTGGCAATCCTATGAATTTAATTTCTTAGGAGTTTATCACATGGGGGAAATTGGGAGTTTAAACAATGATTAATTTGTGAAAATCACACAATTGACATTAAAATGTGCTTAAAATGACATTAACGCAAGTGTCATTGTCCCATGAAGAACCAGGGAATAACCAGGCAAGAAATAGCAAAAATTCATTCAAGGGAAAATTCCGTGAATGAGTTGTTGTTTCTGGCCTGGTTCTTCACAGGATAATGGCACTTTAATCACGTTTCGTCTCAACGTTGTGTGAAAACCATTCTCGCATTTGCGCACAAGTGTGGGTTAATCACAGATTCTGCATGGGATAATAGCGCTTTGTGTGTGAAAACCATTTGCGCAAGTGCAGGTTAATCATGGGTTAAATATAGTTTATACTTCCAATCCCCCCCCCCCCCCCCCGTGTGATAAACTCTTACGACAAGGAGTATTCAGAGGTAGTTT
Source organism: Phrynosoma blainvillii (assembly GCA_026167975.1). Taxonomy (NCBI): domain Eukaryota; kingdom Metazoa; phylum Chordata; class Lepidosauria; order Squamata; family Phrynosomatidae; genus Phrynosoma; species Phrynosoma blainvillii. Next base: position 9,150,863 of record JANUYF010000006.1, on the reverse strand, counting down.
GCCATTGTCTTCCTCTCAAATGTAGTCTACAACATCTGGTATTTCTTGGTGCCAAGTACTAACCAGGCTTGACCCTACAAGTACTACCCAGGCGCTATAATACTGGTTAGTACTTGTAGTACTACAACATCTGGTATTTCTTTATGCCAAGTACTAACCAGGCTCGACCCTACAAGTAATAACCAGGTACTAACCAGGCTTGACCCTAAGGCAGGAGTGGACAAAGGGTGTTCCTTCTGTTCACCTCCTATGGTAAAAACCAATGCTTTTTTGGGGCTGAAATGGCTCAGGGAGGTGTTAAAACATGCCAGAAATGCCCCCAAACCCACTAGAGAGTGTTTGTGAACCCTCCAAAATCTCCTGAGGAGCTAAGGCAGCCACATAACCATACACAGTTGCCAACCCTGTTCTAAGATCTGACAGCATCTAGTGCTTTTAGGATATTTAGGCTGTACAATTCCTCAAATCCTCCAGCCAGCATGGCCAATGCTCTGGGTAGGGTTTATTTATCTGTGTTCCATATTGAGAGAAAGTTTAGATATAAATCAGATAGACAGACAGACAAACAGACAGACAGTCATGGAAGTGGGATCTGCAACAACATCGTTCACCTTCCATTGCAGGATGCAGGATGTGGCAATAACTTCAGTAATATGGTTTGGCTTACACAGCCATCATAATGCATATTCTCCTGTCCTTCCAAAACAACTTCACTGGGATCTTCCTATCCATTCTACAGAAGGGGCTCCAGAGCTACACACCCACCAGCTGATCCCATCTCTGCGGCAAGTTGTCTTCCAAGGTGACCGCCTTCCTTTCCAGTGTACAGCAACCTACCTGGACAATAGCACACACATTCTTTGGTACCACAACCATGCCCTTGTGCAGGAGGATGAACACAGTGGCATAATCCTGGAGGAGAGCCTTGTCCACGATTGCACCTTCATCACAAGGTACTGAAACCTGGCTTGAGCAGATCAGAGAGAGAGAGAATGCTAGTCTCTGTTTAAGCAGCTTCCAGTCTAGAGTGGGCCCAGAGACATTCTGGGAAATAAAGTTAATAAGTAGATTGAGGGCAGCATTTCTCTTTGAAGCACTCACAGTTGTCTCTCCACTCCCTATACATATTTTTTTTCATGTATCAACAGGCTGGCATGGAGGCACGAGGAATGTTCATGGGTGAAGTGTACCCATAGGGATTGCCTTAAGACCAGCCATTTTAGACTGTTCAACTACACTGCTACTCAAATGGCCTTTCCCAAGCCCTTTTACCAGATCCCTTGAACTAGAGATGCTGTGAATGGAAGTCTGGGGCCTCCTGTGTAGAAAGAATGTGTTATACCATGTGGGAAGAGTGGTTGGCCTTCCACACCAGACCCTCTGTTCAAAGTGACCCACTCATAACAGCATTACAGCTGTGCCTGCACAGTTCATAGAATCCTAGAGTTGGAAGAAACCACAAAGGCCATCCAGTCCAACCCCTTGCCATATAGGAAGACAGAATCAAAGCACTCCAGCCTCTGTTTAAAAACCTCCAAAAAGGAGATTCCACCACACTCCAAGGCAGCATATTCCACTGTTGAACAGCTCTTACTGTCAAGAAGGTCTTCCTAATGTTTAGGAAGAATTTCTTTTCCTAAAGTTTGAATCCATTGCTCTGTGTACTAGTCTCTGGAGCAGCAGGAAACAAGCTTGCTCCATCTTCAATATGACATCTTTTCAAATATTTAAATATGGCTCTCATGTCACTTCTTAACCTTCTCTTCTTGAAGTTAAATACACCCACCTCCCTAAGGTGCTCCTCATAGAGCATGGCTTTCCTTGCAGAACTTTTATGATTTTGGTCGCCCTCTTCTGGACCCGTTCCAGTTTCTCAATGTCCTTTTTGAACTGTGTGCCCAGAACTGGACACAGTATTCCAGATGTGGCCTGACCAAAGCAGAACAAAGTGGTACTATTACTTCCCTTGATAGACATTGTACTCCTGTTGATGCAGCCTAGACTCACATTGGCTTTTTAAGCTGCCATATCACACTGTTGACTCATGTTCAGCTTGTGGTCTGCTAAGACTCCTAGATCCCTTTCACATGCACTGCTGTCAATCCAGGTGTCCCTCATCCTGTATCTGTGCATTTCATTTTTACTGCCCAAGTGTAGGACCCTATATTTCTCCCTGCTGAAATTCATTTTGTTAGTTTTGACCTAGCTTTCTAATCTATCAGGGTCATGTTGATTTCTGATCTTGTCCACTGGGTATTGGCTACTCCTAATTTGATGTCACCTACAAACTTGATAAGCATGCCCTCTATTCCATCATCCTAGTCATTGAGGCTCCCCACTAGTTACTTCTCTCCATCTGGAAGAGGAGTAATTGGTGAGCACTCTTTGGGTTTAGCTGGTCAATCAATTACAAATCCACTAGCTTTATCTATTGTACTAACTTTTTTGCAAGATTATCATGGGGCACCAGTTTCTAAAAGCATTATCTGTCCTCAGTGAACTCATCCTGTCCAACATCCATGTCTCAGCCAGTGGTGAATGGGAATGCACCATCCTCACTGCTCAGGGCAACGTTAGCAAGAAAGTGGAGATAGTTGTGCTGGAGACATCTGCTTCCTACTGCCCACCCGAGCGGGTTACCAACAATCGTGGAGACTTCAGGTAGGGATCAACATAGGTCTGAGCCAGAGGGCTTATGAATAACAGAATCTGGGTTGATTTCAAGAAGTCAAGCTAATAGTCTGGTCAATCTGTGTGCAAAAAATAAAGCTTTTTTATTAGTTATATTGTTTGCTGTTATGGATGTTTATTGCTATAAAAATACAGTTTCTAGGTGGTAGTCACTGATATTCCTCATCAGCTACTTAGTTATGTATATGGAACTAAGTAAATGGGTCCTTGGTATCTGCTGGGGTTTGGTTCCAGGTTCCCCCATGGATGGCAAAATCTGTGGATGCTCAAGTCCCATTAAATATAATGGTGTAGTGAAATAGTGTCCCTTTTATAACATGGCAAAATCAAGGTTTGCTGTTTGGAATTTATTGTTATTATTATTTTGAATATTTTCAAGCCATGGATAGTCGAATCCATGGATAGTCAAATCCATGGATACAGAGGGCCAACTGTAATGGCTTCTGGCCTGATCCCACTCTAAGTCCCCCTTTTGAGCCAGCAGCCATGTTGGCCAAAGGATGCTGTTTAGCTTTCAGTCAGAGTTGGAAGACCCCTTCCTCCATCCCACCAGCTAATGAGGCTGGACAAAGACTTGTAGCAGGGGTTGTTGTAGCCTCACTAGCTGGTGGGATGGAGGTGGAAACGTCATCCTCCTTGCACCCCAGTTAGGAGCTGAACTCCTTCACTTTATCCAAACGTGGCTCTTAAGGTAGGCTGGGCTGGCATTTACTTAGTGTTACAGTAAGGGTGTGTAGTCTTATTGAATACAGAATAGTTACTGAGTAGGCTACATATCCGTAACTGTGATATTTAATACTAGCCATTATTTAAAGGGTTTCCAGGGATTTGCACAGAACTGATTTGGCCCTTGGAGTATCCAAACTGTGAAGGCAGAGGATGGAGGGGCAAAAGAGCTTCAAGTTCAATGAATCCAGTATGGATACTTTAAAGGTAGTTTCCCCCCCCCCTCCATCTGCAGTTCTATTTTTGGTTTGTGTTTTTATTGTTATTCCAAATCCCAGTCTGATACTCATTTTCATGACTAGATCTTGGATTCCTAAATCCCAATCTGACATAGATTTTCATGACTAGAACCTAGATATCATAGTCTTGAATCTGGCACTCATTTTCATGACTAGAACTTAGATTTCATAGCCCTGAGTCTGGCACTCATTTTCATGACTAGAACCTGGATTTCATGCAATGCTTCCAGTGTAAATGATCAATGATGAACGCATCAAATCACTGCACCTTTGTCTCAACCCCAACCTAGGTCTCGCCAGTTTGTCCAGCACTGCAACAACTAAGCTAGACTGCAGTGTTTCACAGGACACCGGCAGGAACTGTCGTATGAATACTAGGGTTTCTTCTCTCTTCTGCCCTCTCCTGCCTTAGTTTTAAATGCAGGAAAGGCCAGAGTAAGAAAGAGCATCTCTTCCAAGGCTTGTTTCTCTGGAAACTTTAGATGAAATCCTAAACAGCAGAGCTTGGCAAACTGCTTTTTAAAGGTCTCCAAAGTAGATAGTTACTATTGTAGTCATAATGGTAAGTAACTTTTTACTATCTCAGTATTTTACTATCTCAGTGTTTAAAAGTAACTAATATAGATACTTCTAATTATTTTGAAAACACACAATAGCCTATACTTTAAAAAAAGTAACTAAAGCAGCGCTACAATTATCCACCTAGAAAGGAATGATGTTATCTATCACTACATTATCTGTTGTAACATTACAGTCATTATGTACTCCAAACAAAGTATTGCTTATATTGTAACTTGTAATGAGTGACTTCCAAGCTCTGATGAAGAACAGTGTTGTTGTTGTTTTTTTGCTGAGAAGGCATCATTGGAAAGGAGTCCACAGTCTCTTGCAACCATCACAGGGGGTTTAAAAGCTCCACAATGAAGCTATGAGGTTGTAGAACAGGTTGCTTACCTGTAATTGTGGCTCTGAATGGTCATATGTGAAGTCACACAACTAGGCATTTCTGCACAGGTGCAGAAATACTCAGTTGTGTGATTCACAGAGACCACAAAGAAGAAACTTAGAAACACTGGAGTTGGAAAGGGCCCCATAGGTCATCACATCCAACTCCTAGTTCATGCAGGAATTCCAGCTAGAATATACCCAGCAGGCAGTTGTCCTGCCACTTTTTGAAGAAGCCCTAAAGACCTTACCACCTCTCTGGGCAATTGGTTCCATTGCTGAACTGCTCTTACCCTCAAGAAGTTCCTCCTAATGTTGAGTCTAAATCTGCCCTTCTGTAACTTAAAACCATTAGGCTTGGTCCTACCCTCTGGGGCAGCAGAGAACAAGCCTGCTGCCCCTCCTCTGTGGGTAAAGCCCTTTAGATATTGAAAAAGTGTGATCATGGTGACCCTCAGTCTTCTCTCCACCAAGCTGAACATACAGATTTTGTATGGATGCATTGGTTCTTTTCTAGAAAATGCAAATTATGTCCATTTGCTTTCCATCCTTTCTGGTGCTTTTCATCTCAGAAGCAGCCACAGCCACCAGTTCCCTTTTAGCAGAGGAGTTTGGCTAGGGGTGAATTGGTATTATCGGGGTGCCCTACCTCCAGCTGCCTCCGAGCCCCACTAGTAAAGAAGAAGGACTGGTGGGGAGACTTTGGACTGCTCTGGCAACTGGGGCCTGGGAATGATTAAGTGTCTGTTGCAAGGGAGGCAGTCGAAGAGGCCCAGCTCTGGCAGCACAGACAGACTCCAGAAGCGGGAGGTGTTGGAATTTCTCTGGCAAGAGAAAAAAGGCTTATGGAGCCCGCTGTAACCTTGGCGGGGTCTTGATGGAATATAAATTACTGTGAAGTCAATGTGGCTTAAATTAACAGTGGGTCTGTCTTCTCTTCTTCTCCACCCCCACCCCCCCTTTCCATCTCCGCCACTGCCTCCTCCTCAACACTTTGTGTGAGCAGGATATGGCCTGGAGTGAGATGCAGAAGAAGCCTCCAGAGAGGGTAACAAGGTCCCCCCAGTATATCTGACTCAACTGGGATTCCAGAAATGGTGGCGGTGGTCCTGTTGCAAGCTGTGGTTGGAGGCAGTTGGGAGGGTAGGGCAGCTCGCAAATGGATTGCCATTCCAAAGGAAACCCCTGAAGACTGGTTTGAATCCCAAACAGGTCAAGTAAAACAGTGCCTCATCTGGGATATGTTTCTGCCACAGTGGAGCCTGTGAGAGTAAAAGGGAATGTAAAGGGGGGCAAGCCAAGTTGGATCTCTTGTCTCCCCCAAAGCAGCTGTGTATATGGGAGCAGGGGAAGGAAAGGATTCAGTTGGGGGCTTCAGAGATAGCCGAGAAGAGCTTTAGTTCCCTTGACTTCAGTTTGCCCCCTGCATCCTCAATTTGGGAGGGACGGTCCAATTAATCCTCTGTTCCAGCTACTTTTAAAGGGTCCTGTTTTCTCTTTCTTTCTTTCACATTCTCCCTTCGTCCACAGGTTAGTTCAGTTGCTTCAAACTGAGTCCAAAGTGCAAGAGGAGTTGTACTCAGTTAACTTAGAAAGAAGAAGAAGGGGAAGATCTTGCCCTTCCCAGTAGGCTAAAGCAAAAGCAAACAGCTGCAGCCTCTCCTGGTTTATGTATTCTTCTTCATTGATGCCCTTTGCCATCTTGACCACACTATGATGTTGCTTGGTCACTCTTCTCCCAGTTTTCATCTGTGAAAAGTTGGAGATATCAGAGCTGCATGTTGTAGTGGTTTGAGTGTTGGACTAGGGCACTGGGAGGCCAGAGTTCTAATCCTCCTTCAGCCATGGAAACCCACAGGGTGATCTTGGGCAAGTCGTCCTCTCTCAGCCTCAAAGAAAGCAAGGGCAAACCTCCACTGAACAAATTCTGCCAAGAAACCCCCATGATGGGTTCATCTTAGGGTCATATAACTCAGAAATGATTTGAAGCCATACAACAATATGCCTCATTACCAAAGACTCAAAAGGTTTTCCATAAAGTGGGGAATACTAATGGTAGGATTCAATGTAGTAAAGGTTTTCATCAGAACATGACACCGGAGAAAAGTTTAAGCCATTTCTTTCCATCTTCCACTGCCACAGTCCCAATCTAAAGTGGAGGTTGAGTGCACCCACATGTTAAAGAGTCAGAAGTTGTATGCACTTATATTGGCAACCTGTCCGTCCCTTCAGTGAGTACTGCCCAATCTTTTTTCTTTCTAAAATGGCAGCAATCCCCCTTTCTATCCACCCTTTGGATCTTTCTCCCCACTTTATTCTCATAACAACCAAGGTCACCTAGTGAGTTTCATCATGGCTTAGAGATATCTGGAACCTACATCCCCCAAATCCCGATCCAACAATCGAAATATTGCACCATCCTCAGACACCACAGATGGGTAATCTGTAGAGAAGTGTACATCAGGAAAGATCCCCCCCCCCCGACACATGATGAAAAGTAATTTTTGTAAGTGGAGTGATCTCTCCCTGATTTGATGTCTGTTTTGACAATGTCCCCAGTGGGATGAAGCCATCTTTCAGTTGATGCAACTGGGTTCCAGGGCAAATCACTGGGAGAGCCATGAGAAGGGAACTGTGGCTTTGTCTTTAGCATGAACAACACAAGAAATAAATATCTGTATAGGGAAAGCCATGTAACCAACATATGCCTTCTTTCAGTTCATCCAGCTGCTGCTGCTGGCATGGGAGGGAGGGAAGGAGTGTATGAAGAGTCTTAGAAGCCAGATGTTGAAACAGCTGGGCCAAGTGTTCAGTTCTAGGGAAGGAAATAAATTACCCCATAAAAACTCTTGGCATCTGCTGTTTTCTTCTTGCTGAGAGCTCCAAAGAATAGCATGAAGGCATTCCACCCAGCTCCCCCCCCCCCCATGATGAGAGTTTTATCCTTTACAGATGCAAAAATCTGTCTCATTTTCTATCATTCCTCTCTTTGCAATTGCATCCACTGGGATCTGATTTCTTAACAGTTACTACATGCAATGTCTTCCTTCCCCAATTTGGTTTCTTTTTTCTGTGTTGAATGACAGTGACAAAAAATGGCTGTGGACACTGGGGATTGCTAGTTGGAGACTATCGGATTAGGAGAAGCCAACGTTTAGAAAGTTACTGGTTTGTTTTTTGAAACAACAACTCCTAGAATCACCCAGTCAGCATGGCCACTGACCACACTGCCTGGGGGATAGTAACCCATCCAAACTTTGGGGAAAACTTAAAATAGTATCTATATTCTGTATGGCTTTTCCTAAGATACGCCTGACACCAGATCTTCATTTCACACCCTGTAACTGTCCCTATTTGGTAGGGACAGTCCTGTTTAGTCCTCTGTCATCCCATTTTTGCTTTTGAAGGTCCAAGTCTTTCTCTCCTTCTCCCTTTCCCCCCTTTGTCCCCAGCTTATTTCAGTTGCTCCAAACTGAGCTGAACATGCAAACATAGTTTATACTCAACTCAGTTGTAGGAAGAGGAGAGGAGGAACAGAATCTTGCCTCTCCCAATAGACTAGCAAAATCAAGCTGGTACAGCTTCTCCCCACTCGTCTGTTCCTTTTCATTCATACTGCTTGGCTACACATGTCCCAGCATTCATCTGAGAAATGTTGGAGGATATGTTATACCAAGAATGCAAAGGATGGACATAAAGGAGAATTTCTGCCATTTAGGAAGCAAAAAAGTGAGTTGGATCAAAGTTCAGGAATATGCAATTGGCTGGAGAATGGAGGTTGGCTCCTTCCCTCCTCTTCCTCATAGGACCGCTCCAGCCCCCTTATATCATACACAGAAACTCAAGGGAACTATGCTGAGTGGGATAGGACAGCAGGGAAGGGAGACCCCTCAAATTTGGAAGAAGTATCTTCCACAAATGGAACCTTTTTACCAATGGCAGGTGGATCCTAAAGAGGGGAGAGTAGGCTGATATGTCAAAATATGGGGCTTTCAGTCTGCAGATGGGGAAACCATTAAACTTTACTGCATTAATCTGAGAAAAGCAAAGTAAAGATCTATGTCTTGGTATCCTTGAGGTGCTTGTTTCCAGTTGGTTGATGCTGTTTCCTTTCAATGCAGGGTAGCATACAAATGCACATCACATCTCATTCTGAGTGCAAGGCCAGATTTCAAGTTTTGTAGTCCTAGAAACAAAGATTTTATAATCCTAGAAATCTGTGGTACAAAGCAGGACTGTTTTAGGGGAAACAACAGGCTCATTCTCACAGGTTGCTTTCCTCACCTCTGCCTTTAGATGGCCACGGACTTTGGCTGGCATCACAGCTTACCAGTCCTGCCTCCAGCATCCCTTCACCTCTGGGAATGGTGGACCCAGCCGTGAGAAGCAAGCATGGAGGCGCTGTGACCGCACAGGACGCTGGGAGGAGGGGAACTATTCCCACTGCTTGTACACCAATGATATCACCCGTGTTCTCTACACCTTTGTTTTGGTGAGCTGACGTAGGCGGTTTCTTTTGTGTCAGGGCTGGGAAACTGTTTTTTTGGCTACAAAAGGCATTTTCTAAGAGCCTGGGGGGGGGGGATACTCTTTGGGGAAAGTCTCAGGAGAAGAAGGATGTAGTCAAGAAATGGGTTTGGCTACTGGGCTGGACTAAAGCAAAGTAAGTGGAGCCACAAGTAGTTCTTACCAAATGGAGCATTTTATGAGCAGCATACAAAACACAAATCAGTTTGACACATGTGTACTCGCCTAGTACAAGAGTACAAAGATAAAGTACTAATCCATGCAACATCTTCCCAGGCTTTAAATAAGCCCTTTCTCCAGTTCTTCATCGGACATAGCCACCTTGGTTCTTGTGCAGGAAAAAGGATGGGATATAAATTAGATAGATAGATAGATAGATAGATAGATAGATAGATAGCAAAAGAAGAAGCTTGTGAATCAGATGGAGAACTCCCACTGGGTGCATCTGGCCTGCAGGCTGTATCCAGCCCATTGACTGGAAATTTCCCTATTCTTGCTCTGAATATTTATTGCATTGTTCATGGTCTTGTTCTCAACTTTGGGACCAGTTCCCTGAATCTCTGATGATTGGCAATGCTGGCTGGAGCTTCTGAGAGTTGAAGTCCAAGATTTCTGGAAGACCAAAGACTGGGAACCATTGATCCAAGGACTGCACTATCTTCCAGCGTGTTTCAAAGATGTACAGCCATTGGTGCTGTGCTGACTGAATCAAGTAGTCTGGTTTAAAATACTAATAAAACCTTGTCCCTACTTCTGTGGCACATATAGCTGAGTCACAGATTTCTTGCAGTTAGCCCTAGAAAGAACCTGTGTGCAGGGCTGGCTCAAGCATATGTGAAGCATTAGCTAAAGGGACTACTTCAGTGCATGTGCAGAGAACTTTTGATTCATTGTGAACTATTACCAGAAGCAGCAGTAAAGTAACTCCTCTTGAGATCTAGGGTTCCTCCATCTTTTGTGAAACTGCAGGCCCCTTAGAGAGAGAACATTGAATTTCTCAGCAAGTTGCTGTACTGCTACATCTGGAAAATCTTTTAGGTGCTGTATAGGTAAAACTCAGCCAATTATAGTCCAAAAGAAAAAGGTTTTACCTTTGTTTATTCTGTTGCCTCATAGTAAGAGAAGAGTTATCTGTAAGCAAGCTTAATGGGGCAGCTGTGCAGGCTTCAGCCTAGGTAGCTCCTCAAGTTATAAATGAAACACTGTTGTTAAAAACAAATCCTTGGACCTTAACTGGCTGTAAAGCCCACTGACACGCTTCTCTGTTCTCCCAGATGCCCATCAATGCTTCCAATGCACTGACCCTGGCACACCAACTGCGTGTCTACACAGCCGAGGCTGCAAACTTTTCAGACATGATGGACGTCATCTACGTGTCTCAAATGATTGAAAAATTCACTGGTTATGTGGACCAGATTAAACAGGTAATAACATCACATGAGACTCCAACATGTTCCGCTCTCCATTCTCCTCCCAACAAAAAAAGATGGGGGAAGAATCCTGCCTGCCTTGATTCCTTCTGCAATCTTTTCTCTAAATTGTTTTTTAAACCCAGAGAGTCCTAAGACCCATAATGATGAAAGTATTTTAAATTTCTTCCTGTGAAGTAAAACATGTAAATGCAGGGGGGAAAGCAGATGGAGGTTGCTCTATCTGTTTCAAAGAACATCCAGAGGCAATTTCCACCATATATATATTTATTCATTCTTACCTAGATGCTGCTGTTTTTTTTTAATTCCAAGATACATCACAGTAAAAAAGGTGAGACATATGGTTGCCTAGTTTCAATTAATAGGCTCCTTCCTGGATAGAAAGGAGAGCACAGGGCTTTTATGCTAGAACAGTAAGATTTTTTTTGTAATACTGTATCTTTAAAAAAGAAGAAGACATGCGCGTCCATGTCTCCAAAGTGAATAGAGAGCAAAGACACAGAAGAGATCTATGCTTGGTCTATTATATATACCATTATAAAATCTAAATGTTTATTGGCCAAATTGCCTACCCAGCTTCTTTCATCCTGTCTCCTCTGCCTGCTGGCTGGAGATATCCATGTGGAATGCTTTTCCAGGAGGTCCCAACTAGTAATTAATGAGAGTTTCTGTTGTGGAAAAATCTCACATTTTTGCAATTTGGACAGGCCTCCATAAAGTATCCTTAATCTGTATAGTCTGAAATTATCCTCTAATTGAGGAAGAGAGGTTGTGTAATTTGTAACAGTTGCATTGTGATGGCCTTAACTAGGGAAGAGACAGAAGGACTGAAACTAGAAAAAGAGAAAACATAATCAAATGAAGGACTGCCATGAGAGTCTGGAATACAATATATGGAATTGGAGGAGCACCATTTTGTTCTTCATACAGGCAGCAAAGTTTCTTGCGTCTGGGCATGTCTTCTTTTCCTATCCCACTTTTGTCAGATCATTTGGAATGGTAAACCTTCTGGGTACCCCTGATGTTCCTTCTATTTATAACACGTTGTATTTAAAGAAATATTTAGCTGCTGCCCTGAGGCTTCCTACCAATGCCTCACCCTCCAACTTGTCTGCCTTTACCCAGCTCACGGATGTCATTGTGGAGATGGCCAGCAATATAATGCTGGTGGATGACCACGTTCTCTGGATGGCTCAGATTGAGGACAAGGCTTGCACCAGTATTGTTCGCTCTCTGGAAAAGATTGCCAGCTACACCCTCAGCGCTAATTCTCAGCATGTGGCCGTGGTAAAGATCCAAGCTTTTCTGGGATGGTGAGCTCAGAAAGGAGTACAGAAAGCACAATGCTCAGCTGAAGGGGGATTCTAGCCAAGATCGAAGGGTATGGACATAAGTTTGGAGGAGAAAGGAGCTGGGCATACAGCTTGAGAAGTGCTGCTGAAATGGGAAAATGTCAGCCTCAGATGGTGAGGGACACATTGTGGATTGACTGGTACCAAAAAATACAGACAGAGCCAGGATTTTGGCAGCTGCTAGAGGCCAGGTAACTGTTGAGGGCCAAGTGCCCTGGCAAAGCCCACCTATGCTGAAGATTGACCCCTGCTGTGGGCTTATTTGGTGACAATAGCTGGGAACCTGCCTGTGATTTTTAATTTTTTTGCAGTGCCCCAGAGTGATGCAGGGCACTATGAGAACTTAAAAATGATGGATGGCTTCATTTAAATGCTACTGTTAGAAAAGCATAATCCCATTGAAGTAACAAGTGAGAGATAGAAAGCACAACACAGGGCCCGGCTGCAAGAGAACCCATCTATTCTAGAGCTAACCCTGTTTAGGAATGGCTGCAACTTGGGAAGCAAGAAAATGTTATGTTGAAACAGAAAGAGAATTGCAGTTTGAGTGGAGGTGAACCCAAGAGGATGTGATAACCAAGCTGTCCTGATTCTGACTCCCACAAAGCATGTGGCTTTACTGTGTTGATTCTCCTAAAACCTATGGGTTTGCTTTGACAGAACTCCAGGAATATTGCTTTCGAGGCCTATCTGATCAAGCCAGACAGCTATGTGGGGCTGAGCTGCACAGCCTTCCAGAAGCGGGAGATGATGCTTGGTGGCCACCCCTCACGGCAGGAACGGTACACTGAGCCCTTGGCAGATCAACAGCTCAAGTTCCGGTGTACAACAGGCCGACCAAACATCTCACTGGCCAGCTTCCACATCAAGGTGAGGTAGAGGTGGGGAACAAGAAGGGGAAGAACACATCCTTATGGCAGGATGGAATGAGCAAACAAGGCACCCAGATGGGCATTGCTTGGGCAGGACTGAGTGCAGATGAATTACATTCTGGGAGCCTTAAAGTCAAACCAGACAATGTGGAAGCTCCATAGGAGCAGCAAGAATGAATAGATCTATAGAAGAGGGATCATGGCTTAACATGATAGAGGACACTTTTCATGCATGGGGTACTAGGTTCAGTCCCAGATTCAGTTCGTGCCGTTTGTAATTTTAAAAGGTAGCAGAAAAGCTCTCTGCCGGAAACCTTTGAGAGAGCTACTACAGCTTTGGGTTAGATGGGCAGTAATCTGACTGGGATGACTGGGCAGTTTCTTTATGTTTATGTCAGATCTTACTTTCACCAGGGTGGAATTGGGCTGCTCTGGTTCTGGCACTGACCCCTTGGTTCCCTGTCCCATCAGAACAGCATCGCTCTGGCCTCCATTCAGCTGCCTCCTGGCCTCTTCTCCCCACCGGCACCTTCCCACCCGCTACCTCCGCAATGTAAGCTCCAGTTCCTGGTGTTCCGCAATGGCAAGCTTTTCTGCAGCACTGGAAACTCTTCACACCTGGCTGATGACGGCAAACGACGCAGCGTGGCCACACCGGTGATCTATGCAGGAACACGTAAGAGTCCAGTTGCAGTAGTAGGGAAAGGTTGGGGGGAAGCCTCTAGGGCAGACTTCCCCAGCTTGGTCCCTTCAGATGTATTTGGGCTGCAACTCCCTTTAGCCCTAGGGAGCTGTAGTCCAACACATCTCGGCACCACTAGGTTGGGAAAGGCTGGTCTAGACAACATATGTGGATTGGCAATGTGGAATCTAACCCACCTAAGCCTAAGTGTGTGTATTAAAAGTGCATATCCAAGAAAAGCCAGAAGAAGGATTGCCCCAGAGTCCAGTATATCAGTGATTCTCAAACATTTTTACCCTTGTGACCCCCTTACATCTACAAGTGTATGTCACGCACACCCTCCTGCTCAATATAGTATATTAATAAAAATACTTTATTAAGTTTATTATACATTTATTAATATGTATATTCATATCTTATCATTTTTCTTCCTCCCTTAGACAGAGGCTCCAAGTGTCCTCCTTGCCTTTTTCTTCCCCTCCAGAACAGAAAAATTGGGAAGAGGCACAGGAGGAGGGAGGGATCATGGCCTCCAAGTCTCACACACCCCTTGAATACCCCCCCGGGGTCCTACTCCACAGTGTGATACTAAGAACATTTAGGCCATTGGATCCAATTTTGATTGACTGCTTTATGTTGATGTAACATGGAACACACAGGTTGCATGTTACATGGAACACTGCCCTACAGATGCATGTAGGGAGGTACTGTAGCTTGGCAGTAGATTTTGGATATTGAAGTCCTAAGGTTCAGTCTCTGACATCTCCAGATGGAAGGATCAGGAGGGAGGTGACAGGAAGGATCTCTGCCTGAAGCACCCCAAAACAATAATCTGACTTGTCTTTTTGAAATGTTATTACATAGCTAGCATAGTTTGCTGGGGAGTCTTATTAGGTAGATGCACCTAAGTAAAGTATAGAATTCAGAGACATACCCATGTTAGTTTGGAATATCAGCATGCAAAGGGATCTTGCAGCACCTCTGAGATTAACTGAGATATAGACGTTTCAGCATAAGCTTTCGTAGACTTGGTATACTTCCACAGATTCATGGATATTCAGAAAGAATGCATCATATTAAGTTTAGTTTGAAGTTTAGAGATTGCCTGTAGCCTCTTTACAAAAGTCCCATCCTTTCCCCATACCCAGATGGCTGCGGAGTGAGCAACCTCACAGAGCCTGTTGTCATTTCACTGCGGCATTTGGACAAGGGAGTGGACCGTGTGGCTGCTTATTGGGACTTTGATATTCTGGGCGGCTACGGTGGATGGAGAGTGGAAGGCTGCCAGATGATCGGCCTGGAATCCAACGTCACCACCATGAGTTGTCGGCACCTCAGTAATGTTGCTGTGTTGATGGTAGGTATGGGATGAAATGGTGGGATGCCAGGGGCTGGGAATGGACGGATCACGTGTTCCTAAATGTTTTCAGACACACAGCAATGCTTGGAAGTAACATGTTAAATATTATATAATGTCTTCGTTGTTGTTGTCAACTGTCCTCAAGTCAATCTCAACCCTATAGGTGATCAAAAAGCAAACCAACCTCCCTTTTCTCTAGTTTGTCCTGGACTTCCATTCACTTTCAGTTGTTAAAAATATCATTCTTGAACTTAAAATGGCCTAGGGGGACATAAAGCATTGCAAAATGTCCCATACGCAGCAAGAGGGCATTTGGGGGCAGACTATTTTTTAATTTTTTTAGGGGGGGTGCAGTTGAAAAGTACCAACCTCCAACTTCTCGTGGGAGGCTAATGCAGCACCCTAGCTTTCCACAGTTTCCCACCTCTGGTATGTAGGGTTGTATCC
Source organism: Phrynosoma blainvillii (assembly GCA_026167975.1). NCBI lineage: Eukaryota > Metazoa > Chordata > Lepidosauria > Squamata > Phrynosomatidae > Phrynosoma > Phrynosoma blainvillii. The sequence continues at coordinate 9,135,592 of JANUYF010000006.1, read as the reverse complement.
CAAAGAGCCTTAAATAGCATTGAGGCAAAACCAATGTCAGCTGTTTGGCTAAATTAGTTTTAAACCAGCTCTTCATGCAACCTCTGACCGATTTTGCTTACTTTCAAACTGCTGGTGTCTGTAGCAAGAAAGAAAGAATAACAGAACAATAACACAAGTCCCAGATTTTGTTTGCAATAGTGTCACCAAGGGCCCTGACCTGTCATTAGTAATGTCAGGAACAAATTAAATGCCTAGCTTGCTAGGTTCACTACCCAAGTCCAGCACTGACACCCTGTGCCTTCTGGGACATTCAGTTGCCATGAAATGCCACTTTGTTATGAAGAAGTCACCACTTTGTTGTTTGACTAAGACTGTAAAATTTCTTACACTTAGTATATCTGATCTGAAAGTCCCCTCCTTACAAATAAACCTGGACCTAATACTGCATCTCCTGATTATCCAAACTCTGGCCTAGGAATATAATTCTTCACTAAGTTTCTTCTTGAAAGAAATAATATGTGATTTGAACAGTTCTCTTCCCACAGTGAGAAATTCTTCAAAAACCACACAATTTTAGAAGTCTATTCACAAGTCAGACTTATTCTGCACAAAATTCACATGTGGTTGTTTTGCATGAAAAGTAACATTTCCTGTGCAGTAAACAGTATTTTCTGTATATAAAATAATAATTTCCTATTCAGAAATGTTGTTTCCTGCATGGAAAATGTTGCGGGGTATTTTTTGTGGGTTTTTTTTTTTTTTTTACAAACGATGGGCACATTTTGCACAGAATCATTCCCAAATTAAAACATTTTCTGCAAAGGAAACAGTATTTTCTGTGCAGGAAATAATATTTATGTGCTGAAATATTATTTTTTTGGCTCAGAAAATATTTTTTTTTTCTGAGCAAAACAGCCACATGTGAATTTTGCACAGAATAAGTCCTGAACTTTGAAGATTTTCATCAGCCCAGTATTCTTCTTGTTAGGGTTTCTCAACACTGAGAAGACATGTTTTTCAACCATTTTCTGAACATTTTTACATATTCCCCTGATGCACTGAATGTCACTGACCATCACCTTCCCCTAGCAAACTGATCTCAAGGAACCTCCTCTGACCCGTTTCTACACATATTGACCTCTTGTCATTCTTTTCTGTTGTTATGAACATAACTCCCTTCAACTGCTCTACAAACAGAATGTGGCAAATGTAGTGATCTTCATTGGAGGCAGAATGTTAAGGCCCACACCGATTTAGCTATACCTTCCTGGCATCTTCTGAACCATTTTCTCAAATGCAGGAGCTCAGCAATTTCCCACATGAATCGCAGAGCCCAGCAGAAGTGCTGCATCCTGTCATTTACAGTTGCACTGCTCTCCTCCTTTTGTGCCTCTTTGCCACCATCATCACCTATATCATCAACCACAGGTGAGTATCCCCTAAAACTCTGCTTTAAATAGCTTTGCAATTCTCCATATCTGTTTGGCAGAAGAATTGGAAGTGGGGAGCCATTTGGGAAACAAAGGTGCATTTGCACAGTCATTTGCCTGCTGCCATCTGGTGTTGTGGAAGATGTCCTGTCACATATATAGAAGTAAGATTCATTCTATATGCCAAAGCTGACTGGACTGCCAGTTGAGAGATTTTAGCATCATAGAGTGCATTTGCCATCATGCTACTACCTTCAACGACTTAGGGATCTGGTTATGTTTAGCCTGGAGAAGAGATGGTTAAGAGGTGCCATGATAGCCCTCTTTAAATATTTGAAGGGATGTCATATTGAGGAGGGAGCGAGCTTGTTTTCTGCTGCTCCAGAGAATGGGACTCAGAACAACGGATGCAAGCTACAAGAAAAGAAATTCCATCTGAACATTAGAAGGAACTTTCTGACACTGAGAGCAGTTCGACAGTGGAGCACACTCCCTTGGAGAGTGGTGGAGTCTCCTTCTTTGGAAGTCTTTAAACGGAGGCTGGATGGCCAGCTGTCAGGGATGCTTTGATTTTGGGTTCTTGCATGGAAGGGGGTTGGACCCTTGGGGTCTCTTCCAACTCTATGATTCTATGATTCTATGCACTGTAGAAAATAATGCTGTCTGACACCACTTTAAATGTCATGGCTCCATCCTATAGAATCCTGCAATTTGTAGCTAGGTAAGGCACCAACACTCTTTGGCAGAGAACACTAAAGACCTTGCAAAAGTATAAATCCCATGGTTCCATAGGGTGGAGCTTAGAGCGGCATGAAACTGTATTAATTCTGCAATGTAGATGCAGCCAGAGTCTAAGGACTCCAAAATATCCTGGACCTTCTGAGCTCACCTTTACCAGGGGCAATAATGGGGATGCTTTCTTTTTCCCCTGCTTCTGTGTATATACTGCACTGGCAGACTGTGCATATTCCACAATGCCCCGGTTCTAATTTCACTCTGAGGCTTTGAAGGAAGCACGATGGCTATAAAAACAAATAGACAATATTCAGAGAAAGGTTTGCTAAGTGGCCATCTTTTTTTTTTTGGTGGTGGTGGTGGGTGTGGGAATTTTGGCTCTCCCAGCGAAAGGAGGAGGGGGGAACTGTGGTTGGGAAGATTAGAACTACAACATGGCTTTGTAGCTTTCTTCATGGCATATGTACTGTTGACTACATGCTTTGAGGTGCAAGTCTCTTGATGGTGATCAATGCAAGCTGTGGAAGAGGGATATCTAAAGGGTGTGGAATGGAGTGATTGGAGCTTTGACATTAAGACACAAAGACTTAGGCATCATAATATACTTTGGATGCAGAAAATCCCAGTTTCACACCCTGCTGCCTCCTGTGATCTCATTGTGTTTGCAACCTTGGAGAACTGCTGCCAGTCAAAGTAGACCCTACGAGACTGGATGGGGCAACAACTTGATTTCATATAAAGTACAAAATACCTTGGATGAAAAAGTACCTGGGATGGGGAACTGAATGCACAAAGGACTGGAAGCTACCAGTCCACTGACAGTCTTCTGCTGAAGTTGAAGCTATCTTCAGTTCTGTTTCATGAAACAGAAAGGGGTGAGATGGGAGAGAAGCTAACCCGAGAATTAAACATTTTTGCTAATCCAATTTTAGACACAACTAGGGCAGACCTAATGAAACTTATACTTGCATAAGTAATGATCAACAATTTCCATTCATTTCAACATGTTTACTCTTCTTGGGATTAAAACTGGACTTAGTTTCTAACATGTAGCCCAGCCCTATGCGGTGATATCAGACTGATTCTTTTGAGGAAGGGCTGGATCTCAGTGATCATATGCAGAATGTCCCAGGTTCAGCATCTCTAGGCCTGGGAATATTCCTTGTCTGCCTTCTATCTGATCATATTATTTAACCATCTAGTTCAGGGTGGGCAAACTCTGGATGTCCAGGAGACAATTTACAGCCCTTGGAAGCTGCTGCTGACTGCAGATACAGCCCTGAGAGCCACATGTTGCCTGCATTCTTCCCAGTCCTGGTCTAGCCCAATATTTTCTATGCCAGTGGACAGAAGCTTTCCAAGGTTCTTTCCTATTACCTTTTAATCAGAAATACTAAGGATTGAAAATGAGAGCTTCTGCATACAAAGCACGCACTCCATCACTGGTCTATAGTATCCTCCAAACTCCCTTATTTACATCCATTTGGTTCTCTTTTTCAGCACCATTCACATCTCACGGAAATGCTGGCACATGCTGCTGAATCTGTGTTTCCACATCGCCATGACATCAGCTGTGTTTGCAGGTGGCATCACCCTCACCAACTACATAGCCATCTGCCAAGCAGTAAGTATGGTGAAGGGACCCTATTTAGTTTGGGCCTGGAGCACTTAATACAAATAGCATGGATGGCTTCTTTACCCACACACCCCTTATGCAGTAATAAAAATAGGCTGGCATTGTACATAAAGAGAATACCACTGCACTGATAATTGGAATCTTCCAAATCCTCAGTAGCTGTGGCAATATTCCTTTTGTAATTTGGGAAAGAAACATGGGAGTGATGCTTTGCCATGAATAATTTCATTTCTATGGGAGCATCTGTCCCAAAAGGCAATGGAAACCATCCCAAAGATGAGCAGTTATTGTGGACATTTCTTTGAACTATACACACTGTTGGATGTGTAAACTTTGTTGATGATGATTTTGTTCATTTATATCCCACCTTTCCCCCAATAATCAGACTCAAGGACTTACAACATATTGGCCTCAATTTAATAAGCCCTTAGCATAGTGTAAAGAACTGCTTGCAGACATACGCCATCACAGTGCTATGCAATCCCCATTCAGAATAGCAACACAGGGCAACGCACATAGACATAGGCTTGAGTTGCACAATGGCAAAACAGCAATGTTTTGTGCTGTATGCACCTGCCTGTGCTTGGCACATTGTGCTAGCTATAGTCATGGGTTGTGTAACAATGGGCCTAAGCAGACTGCCAGAAATAGTGCACATTAAATTGAGGCACTGCCCTGGCTCAGTGCTAGGGAATCATGGGAACTGTAATTTATTGTGGCACCAGAGCTCTCTGACAGAGAAGGCTCAATGTCCCAGAAAAAAATACAATTCCCATGACTCCCTAGCACTGAGCCAGGGCAGTGCCTCAATTTAATGTGCACTATTTCTGGCAGTCTGCTTAGGCCTAATATTTCCACTGTTGCATCCTGACTGCACAATGATGCTGGTTGCAAAACATTGCTTCTGCCATGGCCTCCTAGATGTTCCTGTTGCCCAGTGTTGTGCTCTGCAGTCTTTTGCTTCTGTTGTTGCCTGCTGAATTCATCCATTGGTGAGTTCTTTTCCCCATGTATGCAGCACTTACTCCATATGTGTATGTCACTTCTTGAATTGAGGCCATTAACAACAATACAGATTAAATACAATACAAAAACTAAAGTATAAATATCAAAGTACTTTAAAATCTTTTTGAGCACAAACCTTACAAAAATGTTCGGCATTTAGCAGTGTTCCAGTTTCTGTATGGGATTAAGTAATACAAACTTGGTAAATGCTCATAAAAATGCATACCAAACTTCCTTCTATACCCCTAGCCTTTATTCTATTAGTTTTTCAACTCAACTGATCCCAAGAGCTGTTCATATCTTTTAATAGCCATACTCCCCTCTCTTACAGGTTGGCATCATTCTCCACTATTCCTCCTTATCTTCTCTTTTATGGATGGCAGTGATGGCACGAGTGATCTATAAGGAGGCCACATGGAAGGCACCACAGCTGCAGGAAGGGGAAACACCCCCACCAGCCCCACGCCCAATGCTACGGTACTGAAGAAGAAAGACAGCTATGGGGAGGGGAGGACGGTAGATGTCAGGGTGAAACATCATGGCTGTTTTGCTGAATTCTGGTCCACCTAAGAAACCCCAAATTCATTGCAGGGCATGGCTCTCATACTCTCTACAACTGATCTCATTTGTTTGCTACAGACAATGGCTTCATTCTTTTGTCCCTTTGCCGTGGAATGTTTTCCGAGATAAATTCCATGCCCAGGAGACAATTTCTGCAGTGATGGTTTTCTTTATGTTTTCAGATTCTACTTGATTGCTGGTGGGATCCCTCTAATTATCTGTGGAATTACAGCTGCGGTCAATATTTACAATTACGGAGATCAGGAGTTCTAGTAAGTAATCACAGCCTCTGGTTTTGGATACTGTGGCACCAGATATGGTGCCTTTATTTATGGACAGGGCTTAGAAAACTGTAGCAAGTTAAGGCCAAGATCCTATTTGACACTGGTGGAGCATAAAGGTTCACCAACATAATGAAGCAGGAGGTCCGGGGGGCAGGACAACAGGACACTGGAACCCCCCAGCCCATCAGTGGTTGTTGTCAATGAAACAGCGGAGCTGTATCTGGAACTGGCTGCTCTTTCATAGTTGAGGAAAACCACCCAACAAGGATGTAATGCAGGGTTCCTCAACAAAGGTTCCTTGAGAGGTTGCTAGTGGTTCCATGAGAAATTATGATTTTTAAAAATATTTCTAAAAATGTAACCGTTTTTAAAAATCATTTTTATTTGAGTACGCAAACATAAAAGAAACATAAACAACTACATTCTCTCTCTGTATAAAACATCTACAGTCGTCCCTCTGTTTTTGTGGAGATTCTTTCTGGACACCACCCCCCCATGGAAAAATCGCAAATATTTAAGCCCCATAGGCTTGAATGGCGGCACACGTCCATGGGTGTCCATGGGTATGTGCTGAGGGCATGCACCCCATTTTGTCCCACTCTGTTTGCCATCTGCGAACAGACAAGGGACTTGGACTTCAAGTCCATGAAAATGGAGGGGCGACTATATACATAAACCACAAAAACCACACCACTATCCAATTAACAAACATCACTAACATACTAAACACAGACTACATATAACTAACATACTAGTGACTTTCCCCTTACTAACTGATGATCATTTCCCTCTAATTCTTCCTAATTTCTTTAAATCATAATGTGTTTTACTTCTACTAAATAATCCAACTAAATTTACTTAACAAAACCTACAATTAATATTTGCCCTCAATAAGAATACATAAAAGAAATAGGTTTGGTATAAGGGAGATTGTAGAGGTGACCCATGAATTTCATAGATGTTTCCTAGGCAAAGAGATGGTTATTCAAGGAGAATCACCTTGAATCCCATTGTGGGAGAAAGGTAGGATATAAATCCTTGAAATAAATTTCAAAATAAAATGAAATGAATAAATGGTTTTGCCAGTTCCTTCCTCTGAAATATTGCCTACAGCACCTGGCATTCTTTGGAGATCTCCCCTCCAGGTGTAATAAGGGCTGACCCTTCTAGCTTCCAAGATAAGGCAGTATCTCATGACTTAAGGGTCTTCAGGCCATATAAAGAGATGGCATGAGTCTTATCTTGTTTATCTTCAGTGGATCTTATAATGCCCTGCCCTTTCTGGTGATGACTCCAAGGAACCTCCTTGGTTAATGGCAGTAGGAGAGGGCCTATTGCCTCCAAGCTCTTCTAGAGAGTTTCTGAGAGACATCTCTTCAGCCATTGTGGAAACAGGGTGCTAGATGAGACAGAGGATTGGTTTGATTCAGGATAACAGAATGATTGCTATCTTCTTCTCTTTGCTGTGAGCCCTGGGCTAGAGTGGCTACTGATAACTTTGCTTAACCTTTCTTTTCTTTTTCTCTCTCCTCCTCAACACCACTCCACACAGTTGCTGGCTGGCTTGTCGGCCAAGCATTGGGGCATTCTATGTGCCGGCAGCTTTTATTTTGCTTGTCACCTGGATCTACTTCTTGTGTGCTGGAATCAGTTTGCAGTGCCAAGCCAAGAACCCCAAAGAGATGCCCAAGCCTCTGGAAACTCGACAGCGCCTGGGTGGCAGCAGCAACCTTTTGACTGACTCCGGTTCCATCTCAGTCACACTGAATTCTGGGCCTCATGCTGTCGAAGTTGATGGTGTCTATTCCTTAGAGATGCAGTTCTGGGCACTTGTGATCACCCATTTTCTGTACATCACCCTTTGGATGTTTGGGGCCATGGCAGTTTCCCAGCGCTGGTTCCTCCTGAAAGTCATCTTCAGTTGCCTCTATGGAGTGACAGCTGGCGCTTTGGGGCTCTTCATCTTTATCTACCACTGTGCCCGCCGTCAGGATGTGCAGAGTTCATGGTTTGCCTGCTGCCCTTCTTATAGGAATGCTTTACCTATGCAAGCCTATGTGCACTCTGGGGTGGGTGTAGAGGATGGTTCCCAGATCTTCATCGGCTGCAGCCCTGAGGTGGCTCCATCTGTCAAGTCTTCTTCCTCCCCCAGCAGCACTAATTCAGCCCCAGGGCCTTGCAAGCTCAACAACTTGCAAGTGGCCCTTAGCCAGGCAGATGTGAACCCTGTGCCATCCATCTGCTGTGAAGATGTTGAGCCTTCCAATAGCAAGAGTACTCCACCAGCTAGGTACGCCAACAACTTACATGGGCGCAGTCGGCACCACAAAAGTCGGACTAAGCAGTACCGGGAAGGGAAACACCAGCGCCTGAAGGTGCTACGGGGGCCTTCTTCAGAGCATCCCACCAGTGAGAGTGGGAGCCTCCACAATAGCCATTCAGAGAGTTACCAAAGTAGTCGGAATAGCCCGTTGAACAATCGTCGCCCAGGGGTGGTACCAAGCCTAGAGTCAGCCCTGACACAGTCCGACTTGAGTGATGGCAGCGGTGGCCATCAGCCATCAGATTTTGGTCAAGCCAAGCAGAGAAGTGCCAGCAGAGACAACCTCAAGCACCAAGCCAACACCACCGTGGAGAAAGAGACTAAGAGGCGATCTTTTCCGCTCAACATAACCAATCAAAATGGGGTCCTGAAGGGCAGCAAGTATGACATAAACCTCACAAGTGCTGACAGTGCAGCTGGCATGAAAACAGGCCTCTGGAAGAGCGAGACAACAGTGTAGGCAAAGCCCAAAAGTGCCAGACGATGGCAGCTTGAGCCGCCCACACCCCAATTTCCCAGGCAGAAAGCTGTATGGTACAGCATTTTATTGGCAAAGCAAGCTGCCGAAGTGGCTGTTAAGCACTATATGGGCTCAGGCAGTATTAGCAGGAGTGGCCACACTCTTTGCCAGGCACCTGCAGTGGAGAGGAAGGTCCACCAGGTATTTGAGTGGCGGAGATGGGTGGGCATGTCTTTATATCCTGTCACGGGAATGACAGCACACTTCCTTGTCTCTGCTGCTAATGCACAAAGTAATGCTGGTGGGATTGGGACATTTTGCTGTCCCTGGAATGAGCAGTGGATGACTGTCCCCCAAGGCACTAAAAGCACTAAAGTTGTTAAGGTGGAAGACAATCATTTAAGGTTTGTTTGTTTTTTAAGCATTCTGGAGCGTTGCAATCTTATATCCCCTTTTGCATGTCACATAGATCCTCAGAAGCTTTTGTATAATATACTGAGGGCAGCATTATTTATAAGCTGAAAGCTGTAGTATCATATGTATATATGTACTGGCAAAATGTGCTATTTGATGAACGTGCCTGCAGACTTTGTGTTGAAACAATCCATGTTCTGTAAAGGAGGTTTCTCCTTCTGCTGAACTCAGGGCCAGATCACATGGCTAGTTTTGACCTATCTTGGATGCTTTGACCGAACCTGCTTGGTGGGGTGGGGTGGGGGTTGTTTTGACACATTTCTGCAAAGCGTGAGGAATGGAAGGTGGTGTGCGCACATTTGACTTCCATTCCATGATCCACAGGATGAGAATCCATTCTCCTCGACTTCTCTTTTTCTAAATGGAAGGATTTTGTTTTTATTTTAATATTGGTGGAGCATTCAATAATGGGAACTCTTTGCAGGCAGAAAGTGGTAGACCCTAGAAACAGGCTGATTACTTCAGTGAAAGCTAGACCTAAGTCTTGCAGGGTTTTGTACATAAACGGGCAAAATTTGTGATTAGGTATGTTCTTGATGAATATTTGCACCATGATCAGCAGTTTTTGCTGGCCAAGCTCCTCTTCACCAATATAGTTTTGGGAGAGGCCAGAAGGTGAGAAGAGCATGTGCTCTTGGGTATTGCTTCCCAAAGGAGCACATAGCACCCAATGCTCCCCTCCCCTGCTAGTCTTTTCTGAAAGAAAGGAAGGATGAGCTGTTGCCTTCCACCAGAGGTGCTTATGGCACCTTTAGGAAGCATCATCACCATCATCATCTGTCTTTCCTGCTCAGGAACATGAAAAGCCAGTAGGGGAAGGTGAGTTGCCAATTTGGCTCTGCTTGACTAAGCTCCTGGGGCAAGTTAGGCATGCAGCCTCCAAAGTCTCCACATTTCCTTCTCCTATCTTTGGAATTGGGGAGTTGGCAGAGATTATAGCACATCTGAGCCAGAATCCTGTTGTTGACACATGCTCATATATTTCTTAGCATTTATTACACAAGGAGGTATTCAGTACTTCTTTGCACAGTTAATTTAGAGGCTGAAGGAAGGTGGGAGAAAGCCTGGGAAGGCACAAAAGGCATCAGTTGTCCAGCTAGGAGAAAGGGCTGGGATTCTTTGCCTTATTAGTGAGGTTTTTCTCCTGAAAAAACAACAACACACACATTACATTGCTGTATAAATGAATTAAAAATGTGCCCCTGATTAATTGGGCTCCAGATTTGCTTAGGTAGATAGAGAAATAATCTAAAGTTAAGTACAAGCACTTACTAGAACTGCTTTAAAGCAGCATTCTCCCTTCTCTAAAGATTTCTGTTTTCCATGATGTCTGTTAACAAGCACAGGCACCAAGACTCATTTGTGTGAATTCACAGATGACCACTCAAAGAATCACAGTTACAGGTAAGCAACCTGTTTCTTTTTGCTCATTTAATTGATTGATCACTTAATTATGAATTATTAGCTGAGATCTTGCATAGTGCACAGGGAGCATTAACTGTGAATGCAACTTCATGGCTCCCTCTCCAGGCAATTGTTAAAGTCAGTAAATTGTTCCTTATCCCTCTTCCTCTCTTCCTAGTGAACTTCAGCGGGATCAAGAGAATAGCTCCTTGTGCCTTGTTCAAAACAGGACAAATATGCATGTGTGTCACTAAGAGGATTCCAGCCACCAATTATCATTTCTTTAAGCAAATAATATTCCTACTTTTATTTTTTTTTAAAAAAACTGGCATCTTGTTCAGCAGTTTTGAGATCACAAGGTGGATTTATGATATTGTAACTGCTGGAGAGTCACAGTTACAACCATCAACAACCGAGCATGACCTTAAAAACCAATCCTTCCACCCTGGCAGTGCTCTGACTGAAGCATTTCCATAATGACATGTGCATGATCCTCCCAGTCACAAGGTGCCTTGAGACAAGCAGTTGTGCCAAGACCCTGAGAAGTTTCTTCAGCTGCCTGTTCTCAATGCACCCCATGACTGGATGAGTGGTGAAGTCCAGTGCCCTGACCTGCACCATCTTGGAAAGACTTCAGCTGGGGCTCTGCCAGGCTGGACAGAGAGATTGCAGGGACTGTCACACTTAAGTACAGTGATGGAGTTCCATCATAGTAGTTTAGCTGATGATGTAAGCTTGCAGCCAAATAGAAATGTTGGTCATAAAATGAAATTTTGCAGAGAAAATTGTGTATTTGCAGTTCTGAAACAGCCTCCGTATAGCATTTTTAGAACTGATTAAAGTGCCTGAGGAAGAGGTGCCAGAGGATCAAAACCCATTAATCCTTCAAGGATTAGGTAGGGGACAATATTAAAAGCGCCTTTAAGCACCTTTGGGACATTCCCTACTATGTGACATTCATGGAAAAAGCAAACCTCTCTTTACCAAGTTGTCAAGTAGTCACTTTACCTCACTCGTGTTGAATTTGCTATCTCCAAAGTGAGCTGGAAATAGCTGCACAAGCAATGTCTTCAGGTCTCAAGTGCATGTTCCAGAAGAGGTAGAAAGAAGCAGGAGATTCACTCCCTGCCCAGTCAACATAGATTTATTACATTATGTTATGCAAACTGAAAGTTAAATCACAAGGGGGACTAAAAGTGAGTTGTGAAAATGTCTTCTGATACATTATTCCCCAAACTACTCACCTCAGACCTACAGCCTTCTAAAGTTGCTTCTGCTGTATCGGACAATGAGTAGATTAGGAAGCATCAGAAGGAAAGATTATCAGCCTTAAATTGACAAATCATCCCCCATCCTAAGGTGGGTTATAACAGCAACATCACAACTTTGGAGGGGTGTTAGGTATTTTGCTGTTGTTAAAAACAAAACAAAAAAAACAACAACCCTTTTCAACCTCCCTTTCTTCTCTAAGGGAGATATTAGATTAATGGTTCCTTGAACTTGGACCACTTGTTCTGTTTCAGCTTCCCAAATCCCCATGCAGCACAGTGGTAAAAGATTCTGAAAGTCATAGCCCAACAGTTTCTGGGGAACCAAGTCTGGGAACCACTGGAAGATGCAAAGCAAACATAGCAAAGTGGTAGCCATGTTAGTCTCTTGCCTCATAAAAAGGAGGAAGGGAGAGGGAGGAAGGGAGGGAGGGGGGAAAAAGGAACATAGCAGCAGCTTTAAGACTAATCATTTAAAAAGATTGCATGAGCTTTTGTGGATATAAACCCACTTCTTTGGATACACACACATTGATAATGCTTAAGTATAAAGCATATATACCAGTTGTAGGAGTTGGGTGGCATCTAATAGGATCCAGAAGGATGCAAATCATAATTCTTGCCCTAAATTTTTGAAGGGCTGCATAGAGATACAAGGTAGAATAGAAGAGGCATAGGGCAATAGCAAATACAGCTTTGCGTAACAACTTAAAAGCCATAGGTGTCCAGGAATTCCTAGCAGGTAAGTGGATACAGGTCCTTTGGTCTGAACAAGCAAAACATTTTCTCCATGACCATCAGGAAAACACAGCAGGCCAGGAAAGTGAGACCAACTGTTCCATCTCTCTTCTCACAAATTAATCACTGCAATAGAGTGCTTGAGAAAATGAGAGCTCAATTACAGAAGTAGTCTTGAGTAGAAACACATGGATAGGGTACTACAAATGAGAAACAAATGCATACTTGGTAAACATAACCACACGTGTAAAAACTAACAAACAAACCTCCAGTGCCTTGTTCTTACTACTTCGTGATGATATAAAATAAAAACGTTACTCTGAACAGAATGCAAAAAGTAAAAATGCCCTTTTATATGGACAGATAAATACGTGGGCTTTTGGTATTCACTGGGGTATTGATTCCAGGACCCCCTGTGGATACCAAAATGTGTGGATGGTCAAGTCCCCTTAAATACAATGGTGCACTGAAATGGTGTCCATTATAGGTAACAGCAAATCCAAGGTTGCTTTTTGGAATTTATATTTTTTTGAAATATTTTCAAGCCATAGAGGGTTGAATCCATGGATATGGAGGGCTGACTGTACTTGCAGTCCCTTTGCCTGTACAAAACCTACCTCCAAAGAACTGTAAGATTGCTTTAGCTCACCTTGTATGGTGCCACAAGCCATGAAGAGGGGGCCATGGGCCAGTATGAGGATCTGTACTGGCTCTGAGGGCTGCCATGGAAAGCTGTAGCCATTAAATGATTATAAAGCACTTAATCCCTGAATTTCCAAAAACTGTTGACAAGTGCTTCCTTCTGTCTTGCTTGAGAGTCATCCCTTTTCGCTTCATCTGAGTGTGTGTGTGTGCGTCCCTTATTAGTTTTATATGCATATTTAATAAAGCCTAAATCATTTATATATCAGTACTACAACTCACATATTGGCAGTGCTGAACTTAGTTATATATGCTTGCTACACTGAAACAGTATTATCAGAAAAGCTTTGTATTCTTCATCTGTTTACATTAGGAGCAAATGGCATATCAGACAGAAAGCTCTTTGAGAGACAACTGTGCCAAAGAAAGCATTTGATAGTTGATTTTTGTTGTTGTTGTTTTTACATTTTATATAAATGAACTGTTTCTAGCAGATGTTTCTTGTTTAATATATTAAAGATTTGCAACATCCAATAAGTTAGCTATAGTTTTCTTGCTCTTTCAATGCTCTAACAACCCACACATTTTCCAATACTGTCAATCAAAATCAACTTTTGGCACCACTGAAATCTAGCCCCAATTACAAGCAATGAATGGATTTATGCATCCATCAGAAAACCAAGCATCTGTCAGCTTTGTGAAGTAAAGGCCACTTGTTTCTTAACAGCAAGGAGAGGGATAGAAAAATCAAGGCAAAGTAAAATAGTACACAAGTATATCTCAGTCAATGAAGTAGATGTGTTCCTAGGCATTACTGTTTTAAAAGAAAACGTAGAATACAACAAGGACAGAATAGGGACATCACAAAAAAGAAGAGCAATTCAATATGTTTCAGTCAACATTTTATTCCAAACCAACAATATCCACATAGAATTCCACTCATTCACAGCTCAAGCTTTACTGCATTGTTTACTGCAGATAGGCTGCTGCAACCTGACACTGGAAACCTGTGTTTCTTCATCCGTCACCATTCTCCCAGAGTCAATGCTAATGTTATTTACGCATGCACCTTCCTTACAACTAAACAGAAGAGAAGGAAGAAAAGCTGGGCGGCTAGATGGAGGTAAAAAGGCTTTTTAACTATCAGAGGCTTTTATTAACTGTGCTATGCCTGTAAACATCATCATCATTATTATTATTTACTTATATCCCACTTTTATGCCAAGATAGGGGCTCAAGGCAGTGCACAGCAAATCTAAAACAATACGAAAACATACAAATTTGAAAAGCAATTGAACAATTTTGAAAGTTAAAGCAATTATGATCTAAAAGTTAAAATATATCAAAAACTCTAAACAAATTTTAAATCTAAATAGTAGTCGCATTCATCAGAGTTCGTGGACAGATGCATCACCTACATTAGAATAATTTAGAGGAGGAAACTCATTTAGCATTATCCATAAAAGACCCCTGTAGTGCCAGATCTTCCTTGTAGTTTTGAACTTAAAGACAGACATTAGTCTGGAAACTCAGTATGCAAAGGGATCTTGTAGCACTTTTGAGACTAATTGAAAGAGAAAAGTTGGTAGCATGAGCTTTGATAGATTTGACTTTCACAGAATTTTTGTATATGACAAAAAGCCGTGGTGGCGCAGTGGTTAATGCCAGTCCTGCAGCCACAAGGTTGTGAGTACGATCCCATGGACTCCAAGGTTGACTCAGCCTTCCATCCTTTCGTTGGTCAGTAAAATAATACCCAGTTTGATGGGGGCAACTAGCTTACAGATTGTAAATCACATAGAGAGTGCTGAGTTCACTGATAAGTGGTACAGAAACGTACATGCTATTGCTATTTGTAGACTCATGCTACCAACTTCTCTCTTTCAGTTAGTCTCAAAGGTGATACAAGATCCCTTTGTATACCTGTAGTTATGAGCTGTTTGCTGCTGCCAATTTCTTCTCACCTACATTTCAATTCTAGCTTCTCCCTACAGGCATTGGTCTAAATTGCTCTAACGTGGGCGGGAATAGGCAACATAGCCAAAGTCAGGTTGCATGCCAACAACATGTGGAGGGCCAGATTCTCCACTCTTGTTCTAAAGGCAGTATGAAGAGAAAACAAAATCTAAGGGTCTTGCTTCCTCAGTGGACCACATTTCATGGATATTGACAAGCTGGAATGTGCTCAGAAGAAGACAATCAAAATGCTAAAAGTTCTGGAACCTAAGCCCTATGCAAAATGCTTACCTAGAAGATTGATGGCCATGGAGCCTCTGTGGCAAAGACCAATCTTTCAACTGGGCAGTATAGTCTATTTTAAGAGTCCCCAAAACACCATCAGCATGTCAATTTATTAATCCTCTGCAGTTTAAGTTTTTAGTCTCATTCTTCCCATCATGAGTTGGAAATGCATTAGAGGCATCTCAAATTTCAGTTCACTTCCCCTAGGAATTTCCTTTTTTAAAAAATACAGTAGGCCCTTGGTATTCGCTGGGGTTTGGTTCCAGGACCCCCTATGGATACCAAAATCCATGGATGCTCAAGTCCCATTAAATACAATGATGTAATAAAATGGTGTCCCTTGTGTAAAATGGCAACACCCTTTCTGATAGGGGTGAAAGAAAACAGTGTTATTTGAATATTAAGAGAGGACCCATTAAGATCAGGATAGAAATAGCTATGGGACCTACCAACATGTGTCACTAGAATACTTCTCAATCATTTGTGACTATCATGTTATAAGCATGCCTGAGCCTTCCTAAATATCTCCTTTTCTTCTGGGGTCCGGATGTACTGCTCTATCTCACTATCTAAAATGGGCTCATCCCCAGTGATAGCAGAGTTCTCAGGGCTTGGATCAAGAGTCCTCACCTTTTTTGAGGGATTCAGCATGCAGGGTGGGAGCAAAGGTGCCCGCTTGCTGCTACTTTTCTGCTGCTTTCTTTCAAGTGAAACAATTTCAGTCATTGCAGGGCATTCTTCTGTTAGCTGCTGTGATGTTTCTGGTGTCAAGCTTTCCAGACTGCAACCTTCAGTGCTATCCATTCTCGAAAAGGCAGTCTGCAAAAGCACACAGCGGTGCTGCAGTAGGTCACCAACATACTTCACCACAGTCCTCCGGTTCAGTTTGAGCACTCGCAGCCAGCCCAAATGAGAAGCCATCTGAAGGAGGATGTTCTGCAGCTCCTTCAGCCTCTGGCGAGCTGGTCCTGGTGTGTCTGTACCAGCAAGTTCACAGAACTTAGAAAAGGTGCAAGTGAGGCGATCAACAGGCCTCAGAGACTGCCATGCTAGGAAGGCTGCTGCCATCACAATGGGGATGGGATGTCGGCCAGTCACCAGCCAAGTCTCACTGGCAAGCTCCATCATCTGAATAGTTCTGTTCATCAGCTGCTCCTTGTGTTCAACAAACTTGGGTGGGATTCCAGATGACTCCTTGAAAAGCTTGAAACTAGAAGGGGGGAAAGAATGCATGTCTTTTACAAGGAGAACTATGTATAGACCTAGGGTGAGAGGTAGGAAGTGCTGGGAGCAAAACTGAATGAGCCAAGATGTTTACAGCATATAAAGACAAACTGGTACATGAGTAGCAAAGGCAAGCATCCAACTTTGCATTATCTTGCTGTTGTTTTTGTTTTTGTGATATACCTTCAAGTCGTTTCTGACTTATGCTGACCATATCATGGGAAATTCTTGGCAAGATTTCTTTAGAGGGGATTGGTATTGCCTTTCTCTGAAGCTGGAATGTAACTTGCTTAGAGACATAGACATTTTTTCTATGTTTGTTAAGCTGTTGTTTATAATAAAACATGCTCAGAAGCTTGGCTCCAATACAAGAAAGTAATACAAAGATGCAACAGCTCATGAAGAAGGGGGGTGTCACACCCAAAACACATCAGCTGAATAAAATAAAGATAACAGCTTAACAAACATATTTTTATTGCATCAATAACACTAGATTATGCCTATCATCTCCAAGTATTTTATGGTGTTTTTTTCCCTTCATTTTCTCATACCTGTTTCAGACTGTAACTTACCCAGGGTAATCCAGTGGGTTTCTATGGCCAAGCTGAACCCAGGTCTCCCAGCATCTTAGTCCAACACTCAAATTGCTACATCATTCTGGCTCTGACATTACATAGCCAGGGCTGTATATATAATAAGACTGTGTATTTATGCTAGGTGAGAAGTGTGCAACCCTCCAGATGCTGCAACTCCAGCAGCATCTTTACCACAGTCCTCCAGCAGCATGGCCAAAATTGGCAGCATGGCCAGAATTAACATGTCCTGGGAGTTGCAGTCCAACAACATCTAGAAGACGACAAAATTCCTTCCTCTGTTCTGGACCCTCCTCAGGCTACTACCTACCTTCAAATTCTGTTTGTATACTGTGCAATGCCAGGATAACAACAGGGTTTTTTTGGGTGGGGGTGGAATAAGAAGGAAACATAGAATTTCGTAAGAGTAAAATCCTCTATTCTAAGAATTCTCTACTTAGGAAAAGAGGTTTGATGTCCTTCTAACTGCAGGGAAAAGCATGAAACTATAGCCCTGAAGCTTCCCCAGCCCTTGCAATAAGGACTATTTGATTGGGGGGGGGGGGGGGGTTTACAGGTCTCACTCATTCCCCCATTTATTTATTCGTTATTTGTTTACATTCCACTTTTCCATCAACAAGCTCAAAAAACCATGCAATTTTTCATCAAGCAGAACTTGTTTTAAGTTCTGTGTTCAGGAGGGTAGACTTTGACTGAAATTAGAAGTAGCTTCTTGACAGTACAGTATGTGTGATTTGGCAATGGAATCAATTGCCAATGGTGGTAATGTCTCTTTCCCTGGATGCCTTCAAAGATAGGCTGGACATCTACCTGCTGGGGAAGCTTTAGCTGGAAATCATGCACTGACTTGATGGCTTATGGGGCCCCCTCCAACTCTTATGATTCTATGAATCTATGATTGTAGTTTAATAGATTCTAATAAAATTTATTTACTATAAATAATAATTATTTACATATACACACACCATTTTTATCCATGATAGAATGGGAAGTTTCCCATTCAAGCATTTGGACAGTCCCAGCCCCACCTAATATCAGACGGTTATTACATTGTTTGCCTTAAGACCATGAACCTGAGACCAATAAAACAGCAAATGACATTTTCTAAAGATTCCATACTACCTTAGCAACTACATACTAAGTTTGAGAAGTGTATCAGGAAAAAGGCAGATGGACATTAACATACCTGTTGAGGTGTGCTTTCAAAAGATCGATCAAACTCAGGGAAGGAACATCCAATGACATTTCCTTCAAAAACTGCAAGTAGGTTGCAGTAAACATCTCTTTATTTGTATAAAGCAGCAAACAAACAGTGCCCATAGTCAGGGGCCAGTTGTGTTGCCGGCAGGTGACAAAGACACAACAGCCCACAATCATCTCCTTCTTCTCCAAGCTGACCAAGCGAAAGCAGGGGTGCTTAACTGCCTTTTGGTAATAACTCACAGCTGTGTCTTCAAATAGAGAAGGAAGACGGAGAACTCTGCAGAGATCCCGGACACGTTTGATTCCTGCAGGGGAAATATCACATTGGTATGTAAGAAATATTGCCAAACATGTATTTGTGATTTTTTTTCTTCTCAAACTTTTCCCCGTGTAAACTTGATATGTGCCTTCAAGTTAGCTCTGGTGTATGACAAGCCTATTATAAAGTTTTCTTGCCAAGATTTATTCAGAGTAGGTTTGCCACTGCCTTCCTTTGTGGTTGAAACATTGTCACTTGTCAAAGATCAGTAGGCTTCCATGGCTATATAGGAATTCAAAACCTAGTCTCTTAGAGTTTTGGTCCAATACCTCTCTTATCATCTTTATTATCACATTAAGATCATCTAGTAAGACTCTTCTTCAGATACCCTCATCTCCTTGCAGCTCTTGCAGCTGATCTCTTTTCTACTATGACAGTATTAACTAGAATGTCTTATACAAACATACATTATTTGCCTGGCACATACTCTGCCTTGTTTTGGACACCAGGGAAAATTATTTCATTTGCACATGACTTTCGTTATTTCTGCTGCTGTTTCAAGTTTATACTGTATTTTAAGATAGGGATCCCCCCCCCCCAATTTGGTATTATTTTTAATTTGCACAAGCCATCTTGAAAATAGCTGGGTGGTGGAAACCTTTCAAGTCACCTCTGGAAAAGTGGCACACTTTTACACAGAAATAACATTTTGATGCAAATAGAGCCTTCCTCCCTTCACCCTCCAAAAGGCTGGTGTGTTCAATGCACCTTTAGCAAAGAATCCCCCGATGACTAGAGATCAGACAGGATTTATGAAGATAAGTCTTCACAAATTTGTAAAGTGTTGTAACTTTGTTTTCATGGTATGAATCTGCATGTGTTTTAAGAGAGGTCGCAACATGTTTTGTTATCATCCTTCAATAGTATTAAATTAGTGTTACAGTCTAGATGTTTGCACACAGCAATAGGTTGTCTGTGAAACAGATGATTGGTGATGAGGGCAGAAACTAAAATAAAAATGGGGTTTAGGAGTATGTGTGTGTGTGTGTATTTGTGTGTGTATATCTCAGGGTGGGGACCCTTTGTTCAATCAGATGTTTTGGTTTACAATTTCCATCAGCCCTATCTCAGTATGGTCAGTTGAAAGGGATTACAGGAGTGGCAATCTAAAAAACATGGAGAGTCAAAGTTTCCCATGTTCTGATATACAGTGGGCCCTTGGTATCCACTAAGCTTTGGTTGTAGGACCCCCAAGGATACCAAAATCCATGGATGCTCCAGTCCCATTAAATATAGTGGCATACAACAGTGGTGTTAAGTGGATAATGAGGCCTGACTATATATGATGAAATTGCTCTAAGTTGCCCCTGTTCATGGGTGAGGAAGGGAATATAAATATAATGAATGCTTGTACTCATCTGTACACACACATCCTTCTAATTATGTTTATTTACCGGTAAATGGCTTAAATACATTCTTTCATTCATTTGTTTATTAGTATTAACATTTGTTTCCATAATAAAGAAAAACTCAAGGTAGCTTTATTTCCAAAATATATTGGGTAAGGAATCAGATTCAGTTGCAAGTCAGAAAAGGAACGTTTATGTGATGTGCATGTAAGGAATAATATCCTGTATTTTTATTGTTAAGTTAGATATTATTATTATTATTATTATTATTATTGTTGTTGTTGTTGTTGTTGTTGTTGTTATCTGGACCCTGCTTTTATAAATGCAATTATGTTGTCCATACAAAACACTGGTTTTACATGTACAGTGAAATGGCAAGGAAAACAGTGATAGTAAATTACTCTATGGGATCTGACTAGGTCAACAAACTAAAGTCCAATTTCTATGCAATAGAAACAAAGTAAAATAAAAACTCCCTTAAGGGTGTCTGCCCTGCTCTAATAAGAAGATAGGCAGTTTTGAAATTCAACTTCTTCTTTGCTTTTAGAGAAGCAGCAGGTAGTGGATGGCAAGAACGTTCATTTCTGTTGTTGATGATGTGCCTTCAAGTCTTTTCTGATTTATGATGACCCTAAGGCAAACCTATTTAGTAGAAATTAGCAAAAAAATTTCAGAGGAGTTTTGCCCATGCCTTTTTCTAAGGCTGAGAGAGTATAACTTGCCCAAAGTCATCCAGTGGGTTTCTATGGCTGAGTGGGATTCAATCCCTGGTCTCCCAGTGTCCTAGTCCAACACACAAACCACACCATGCTGGCTTTCATATTCATTTTTACAATACATCAAAAGGTACTAAGGGATGATGTGAAATACTTGCCTCGCTGCAGAGAGCGGCTCAGCTGCTCATTTTCACCAGTACTTCGTAGGTATGTCACTTCTGAAAAGGAAACACACCATATCAGATAGATAGATAGATATCTTATTCAAAGCAAATTGTAATCCTGGGAGCAACCATCCACTGTTTGGATATCCCTCAACATGTCAGATGTAGAGACCAAACAGTATGAAATTCATTTCTCTATATACTACTGTTTTCTTCTTTCTTTCAAAAAGTAACTGACAACCTAAATCATCTGGAGAAAAAAAGAGATGTATGTGGTTTTCCCCTTCCCTTCTAAAGGGAAACATATATTCTTGGTGCAAGAGGACTTCAATATATTTTTTTTTAAAAATGCCCATAATGCCACAGCTGTTGCTAAGTTCAATTCTGATCACACAAAATTCTGGAACAAACTTAGCATCTTACATGTACTTTAGACCATGGGTCCATTTACACTACACAATTATAGGGTTATATTACACTTTGATTGCCATAGCTCCCTCCTGTGGACTGCTGTTTGTAGAGTGTTGAGGCACTAGAACTCTCTAGCTGCGAATTCTAGATGCTTCTCCATTAATTGCTAATTCTAGAATTTCACAGGATGTTGTCATACAGTTAACGTGGAGCCACAGCATTATAATTATATAATGTGAAAGGGCCTCATGTCATAAAATCAAAAAATAGGTTTAACTATAGCTGTGTGTGACAAAGGCAAGACAAATGGATTCAAAAGGTAGGAAGTTAGGTAGCCTTGACAGTTCATCATAAGCTATGATAAACAATAACAATATAAAAGCCCTTAAAAGATAGATAGAAGCAGGAGAAAGAATGAAGGACAGAGATCCTGAAGTCCTGAAGCCAAACGGTTTGTGAGAGAAAGTTGCTCCTGTAAGGTAAAATCTGCAAAGTTTCTGAGAATCACCTGCAATTACATCACACAGGAACACTGATTCTTCTGCAGTGAGTTTCCTGTGTAAGGCTTGCAAGGCAGCCTTGCTTCAAAGAAGTCAGCCGAAGAAGGTAGAAGCGAAGGAACCATACAGGAGGGGTTCTTCCAGATATCTTTCCCCATTCCAAGTCATTTAGGATTTCAAAGTCTAAAGCTTTGGAGTCTGTGATGCTACTACAACAATTGAATTACAGGCTCCAAAACCACAATTTTAACATCCTGAACTATACAACTAATATTTGACTCACCTTGCAAATGCCCTTCATCGGCAAATGTGGTAGTGAGAAGTCCTTCAGTTAGAATGAATCCACAATCTGCACATACTAGCTGGTTCTGAGAATAATGAGAATCCTCTACAATTTCCAGGGAGCCACAGTCTGGACACTTTTTTTTGCCTGACATATTTGCAGCCTGAAAATACAAACCAAATACACAACTATAAAACTCTTTTTCAAACTGTCACTGAAAACTTTTGGCAGCTGTGGGCTTAACGGCATTTATTTCTCACCTTTCCACTACAAAGCTCAGGTTGGCATATAGTATTTGTTCCAGTTTTTATTCTCATAACACATCAATGAGGACATTTTTATCAGTCTTAGGTAAATCAAACATTTTACCTTACATTTTCATCCTGCCAGTATTCCTATGTATATTTGGCAAGATCCTTCATGGCAATGTTTTCAAATCATCTTTAGTATACTAAAGTGTACAGTAAAAACAGCACACATTTATAGCGTTCTGAGCTCTTCCAAACAGTAGGCCATGCCTATTGTTCAAATTGAGCAGTTCAAATTGGGACTGCTTTAACTGCCCTGGCTCAATGCTAGGGAATTCTGGGAACTGTAATTTTGTGAGACATTTAGCCTTTTCTGTCAGAGAGCTCGGGTTCCAGAATAAACTACAATTCCCAGGATTCCCTAACACTCAGCCAGATTATTTCTGCAGTGTGTTTTGGACCAAGGATTGGCTCAGGGTGGGGTTCATGGCTGCACAAGGGATCTTGAGCCTAACCAAGCTGAACCTTAAGCACTACACATTGCTATTTGCTGTACTTCGCATTGTTGTTGTGTGTCTTGAAGTCATTTCCAACTTATGGCAACCCTAAGGTACAGAAGATACAAAAGAGCCAGAATGATGTAGTGGTCTGAGTGCTGAACTATCACTCTGGAGAGCAGGGTTTGAATCCAGATAACTTCTACATTAATTATCTACTCCAGGATCCTTATATTACATGTACAGTTGCTAAATTCTGTGTTGCCACAATGAAAATAAACAAACTCAGACAAAAGAAAATCTCCCTATCTTAAATGTAGTATTATTTTAATATTATTATTTTCAATTTTCAATTACAAATTGTCAGGGGAAACACAAATTTTGCATTTTATTTTATCTTATAACATTCTATTATATAATTTCTAATGTGCTCTAATGTAGGCTCACTCTGTAAGATAGCAAAGATATTAACAAAATCACAGGATAGTGAGTATTTTATTAGTGTGTGTCACTTTGTAATTTACTATTGTATCTATTAACTGTACTTTGTATTCCTTTTTTTTTTAATCTTGCTGGTCATTGACCAAATAAAATGTATGTATGTAGGTATGACTTTTTTCATGAAAGGCTATGGAATGCCCTTAAAGACATGGGAGTGCCAACACATCTGATAGTCTTGATGAGGAATCTGTACTCGGGACAAGAGGCTACTGTCACAACAGAACATGGAGAAACAGAATGGTTTCCAATTGGCAAAGGAGTCAGACAAGGCTGTATCTTTTCACTTTACTTGTTCAACTTATATGCAAAACATATTGTAAGGAAAACAAGCTTGGATATGGAAGAGGGAGGAGTGAAAATAGGAGGAAGAAATGTCAACAATCTGAGATATGCTGACGACACCATAATACTAGCAGAAAACCTCACAGATCTGGAACACCTACTAAGGAAGATCCAAGAAGAAAGTGCAAAGGCAGGCTTAATGTTGAACATAAAGAAAAAAAAGAAAAAAAATGACCACTGAGGACCTTCATAAGTTCAACCTAGACAATGAAGAAATAGAAATAGTAAAAGAATTCCCATACTTGGGATCAAACATTGATAGAAATGGGGAATACTGTACAGTCAGGAAATCAGAAGAAGATTAAGAATGGGGAGGGTGGCTATGAAATAACTAGAAAAGATCCTAAAATGCAAAGATATACAACTCAGCTCAAAAGTTAAAATCATATAAGCCATCATATTCCTTATTACCATGGATGGATGGGAGAGCTGGACAGTTAAGAAAAATGATAGGAAGAAAATCAATGCATTTGAGATAATGTGGTGCTGAAGAAGAGTGCTGAGGACTCCATGGACAGCCAAAAGGAACAACAAAGGGGTCCTTGAACAGATCAAGCCAGAAATCTCCCTGGAAGCCAAGATGACAAAACTAAGGCTGTTGTATTTCAGACACATCATGAGAAGAGAGGACTCTTTGGAAAAGACAATAATGCTGGAGAAGGTGAGGGAAGTAGGAGGAGAGGAAGGCTACGTGCCAGATAGATGTACTCTATTAAGGAGGCCACAGATATTAAGGAGTTGCAGGAATTAAGCAGAACAGGGGAGGACAGAGAGTCTTGGAGAGGTCTCATCCATCGGGCCGCCATGAGTGGAGATCGACTCCAGGTCAGTTAACAACAATAACAAATGCCTTTTTTCTTTTGGCAAGTCGCACTCTCTCAGCCTCAGAGGAAGGCAAAGGCAGCCCCCCTGTGAAGAAATCTGCCAAGAAAAGCTCGTATTAGGGTCGCCATAAGTCGGAAACAACTTAAAGGCACACAATAACAATAACAACAACAACAACAAGGCGACCCTATCACGGCATTTCCTTGGCAAGTTTCTTCAGAGGGGGTTTGCCATTGCCATCCTCAGAGGCTGAGAGAGTGTGACTTGCCCAGGGTTACAAAACAGCATGATCAATGGTAGGAGAAACATAGGCGCCGCCAAATACAACCTCGTCTGGGAAGGCTCAGTGCAATCCACTTACTTTCTGGGGAACCACAGCGAAGGCACCAGTTCAGGACCAACGTCGGGGGCGGAGGGGCTTATCAGCTGCTCCCTCGAAGGCACTGGCTCCCAATATCTCCAAAGCAGTCCTCCATGAGCCTCCTGCTTCTCCTCCTGAGACCGGAAGTAACTATGTGGGGGACCTTTATCGGTGACGGACTCGTTTTTCTAGCCATCGCCCCGACATCCGGGCACTTGGCGGCTAGGCGATAGCACCGGAAAATGTTCCCTGTGGAGAAACAGCAAGCGAATGAGAAAGGTTCCGGGGGGTGAACTCTCAGGCTAGCATAACAGGGTAGCCATAAGTCAGAAATGACTTGGAGGCACACAGTAACAATGGCAACAAAGAAAAAGCTTTCTCGCAATCGCCTCTTTTTTCCCAGCCAATGCTGTCTCTAGAGCAAATTGAAGGTAGGGTTGTGCCCCCACCAAAAATGATAAGACATACTAAAACAAAGGATAGTACTGGCCCATAGGGAAACCATACTTGCCCATAGAGAATCATTGGAGAGTACTTGCCCATAGGGAAACATGGGAGACGTTTCCTATGTTTCCCTCTGGGCAACTATTCCTCAATGTTTCCCTATGGGCAAATAGTTCCCTACATTTCCCTATGGGCAAGTATTCCCCGGTGTTTCCCTATGCACAAGTGTTCCCCAGTGTTCCCAATATTTCCCTATGGACAAGCATTTCCCAATGTTTCTCTATGTTTCCCTATGAGCAATTATTCCCCAATGTTTTGCTATGGGCAAGTATTCCCCAATATTTCCCTATCAGCAAGTATTCCCCAATGTTTCCCTATGGTCAAGCATTCCGTCTTCTCACTACGCTAGAAGCCTTTAAGAAGGCACTTAAGATGGAGCTCTTCCGGCGGGCCTAGCCATCTGATCTTCTGGATTTCTAGACTCTGATGATGATTGGCTATTTTATTTTATTTTATTATATTATATTACATTTTCTTATAATTTATTATTGATATTTTGACTTTACTATTTTATTGCTTGCATTTTATACATTTTATTCATTTTATTCTGCAATTCCACCTCGATTTGTAAGGAGAGGCGGGAAATATATTATTATTATTATTATTATTATTATTATTCCCTAATGTTTCCCTATGGGCAAGTATTCCTCAATGTTTCTCTGTATGGGCAAGTATCCTCTGTATGGGCAAGTATCCTCCAATGTTTTGCTATGGGCAAATATTCCCCAATATTTCCCTATGGGCAAATATTCCCCAGTGTTTCCCTATGGGCAAGTATTCCCCTATAATTCCCTATGGATAAGTATGGTTTCTCTATGGGCAAGTACTGTCATGTGTTTTAGTGCATCCCAAAAATGAAGACTGAAAAGCAGCATACATTGAGCAAGTCACATGCTCTCAGTATTAAAAACAGCATTGGAAAACAAACAAACAAACAAACAAACAAAAAAAACACCATTAAAAGATGCTTAAAAACAGAATGAAATAAAAACTCTAGACTCCCCATAAAAAGCTTCAGGTGGGTCAAAGGCAACTGCTCTTGGCATTTCTTTGTTGTAGTGTGCCTTCAAGTTGTTTCCAACTTATGGCGACGCTAAGGCAAGCTTGTCACCAGGTTTTCTTGGTAAGATTTGTTCAGAGGAGGTTTGTTGTTGCTTTCCCTTCAGGCTGAGAGAGTGTGACTTTGTCCAAGGTCACCCAGTGAGTTTCGTGATCGAGTTGGGAATCCAAAGGAGATAGGAATAGCCTGTGGACTGGGAACTTCAACCAAGGTAAAACATTTTTCTTCTTCTTAAATTTGGACTGAATTCACATGCTTACTTCTACATCCACCAAAATGTTTCTGATGCAAAAACATGGAGACTTCTTGAGGAATCCATTGTTCTCTGCCACAAAGAGGCCTGTGGCCTCACTGGAATGGAGACATGTTGGATTGCAAAAGAGGGATCCCTGTTGAGATTCAAATGGATTTTAAATTTCCTGGACTTTGCAAATCTCCCAATAGCCACAGAAAGAGGCAAAAGATATCCTCCCCACCATATACCATTTTAACTAAAGACTGAAACAACATCCAGGCATCTGACTAACATCTCCAATTGTTTTTCTCTGTTTGGTTTGTAAGATCTTGCCTGATGAAGAAGCCCATTGAGCTTTGAAAGCTTGCAATAAGTATGTTGTGCATTTTGGTTGGCCAATAAAGGTATCACTGATGGATTTTTGTTTGAATTTGCTAAATGGCCAACACAGCTAAGCCTGAATGATTTTGTCTAAACTTAAGGCCTAAGCAGACTGCCAGAAATAGTGCACATTAAATCAAGGCACTGCCCTGGCTCAGTGCTAGAGAATCATGGGAACTGTATTTTTTTCTGGGACATTGATCCTTCTCTGTGAGAGAGCTCTGGTGCCACAATAAATTACAGTTCCCACGATTCCCTAGCACTGAGCCAGGGCAGTGCCTCAATTTAATGTGCACTATTTCTGGCAGTCTGCTTAGGCCCTTTGTTTAACTGTAGGTGCTGTCCAAGGTACTGAATCTATTGAGGGGGTAGGATTAAGTGCTCTGGATATCATAATGGTTTGAGTTACCCTTTACTTTTTGTGGTTTGGATCTGTACAAAGAACACAAGAAAACAAAATGTATTGTTATGAAGAGTAGATTGTGTATGAATAAACTTTAAATCCAAGAAGAGCCAGTGTGGTGTAAATGGGTTTGAGCATTAGACTAGAGCTCTGGAGATCATGGTTCAAATCCTGCTTGACCATTGAGACCTACTGAGTAACCTTGAGCAAGTCACACTCTCTCAGCCTGAGAGGAAGGTAAAGGCAAAACCACTCTGAACAAATTTGACCAAGAACCTGTGATAGTTTTGCCTTAGGGTCACAATAAGTCAGAATCAACATGAAAGCACCCAACAACAACGTTTAAACCAGCAGATGGCAGTCTTCACATTTCACTGCCTTCTTTCCCTAGCCAGGAAGCTGTTCAGAAAAGCCCACTTGCTGCATCATATTCATATAAGCCTGTATATTGGATAAAAGTATTAACTGGTTTGGATCTGATTTTTGTTGTAGTGGAGGATCCCAGGATTCAAAACTAACCTGCTGCTACATTCAGCATAAACACGAGCAGAGCTGTACAGGCAGATAGAATAGCAGTATGCCAATGCAGTGGCAATAGGAGTCAGTGCCAAGCAAACAAGCCCTGTTTATAATGTAACTTTGATCATTGCTTATTGATGAACCTGCTCTTGTGCAGAACTGGCCTGTAATATTTTGCTTCTCGAAGTAAAGGACAGGATGTCCCCCTTTCACTCCATGCACAAAGCAAACACAGTTGAAACATACTTGAACACTCAGTTGGATAGTGTCCTCCACCACACCTGATCATCTGTTTCCAGGGAGGTTTCAGGCTTGATCTATTCAAGGACCCATCTGTCTATCTTTTGTTTGTCCTAAAAATAATTTTTAAAACTGAGCCAAGGAGAGAGCATCCTTTGGTACCCCATTTGCAACTTCTCTCCAGGATGATGAGGAACAATTGATGAGCACTGTATGGGTTGGTTCCATTACCTCCTCTGCCTCCTCCTTCCAATATAGCTGCCATTTCATGATCATCTCAAACCCTGAGGTTTCCAGGCCAAAATCTAGGGACAGTCCCTGGAGATGTCATTAAGCATTATGCATTAAATACCAACCACAAGTGCTCACAGGTTGTACACACATACACAACGTATTTTCCTCTTTGGAAGTTAAGATTTTAGCTAAGGCACTATGTCCAAAATAAGTTCAAAGGGTGGGATTTATTCCTTCTCACGTACTTAGATAGGATACAGAACATTTAATCTAGGCTACTCGCTTTGAGTAAGAAGGTGGATGCAGATCAGATTTGAGGTTGAACCCTAGTTTCACAATGACAGGGAGGGGAGGAGGAAGCTAACTAAGTATAATTCCCCTGGTGAGTCTTTGCAAGTTGTATCAACTAACCAGGTTTCCAGATTGTAGCAAGATGCTGCTCTGCTAGCTGAACTGGAGATTTACACAGTTCTCTCCCCTTGCCTGGAGCAGAGCTTACCAAATTTAGAGAATTTACACCCTTGTCTTCCACCTGGAGACAACCTATGAAAACTAGACACTCAGGGACAGACCCTGAAATTTGGCAACTATATCTTCTGATGATGCAAAATGATAAAGAGAACAGTAATACTACTACTAAGAATAATATTATCACCCTCATCACTGTGCGTTGGGTAGTAGAAAGACTTCAGACAACCCCAGGGATGACAGAAGGATAGAGCTGCTTTTAAGAGGGCTTGCTTTTATGAACAAAGTGCAATCAGAGACCTATTCTCTGGTTATGTTTTGGGACCTTAGTGGAGGATTTGCCGTGAATAGGCAAGGTTTTTCTGACTCCCAGTTGTTAACAATAGCAACATTAAGAACTAAATCCAGATGTCATCATGTTTAGGACAGAATCTATTCTACATTTGACCAAGTCTCAATCCAATCCAAGTCCCATTCCTCCCCATTTCTCTCTAAATTAGGCTGTTAGAATCCATGCTCTGTAGGATCTTATTATCCCAGATATGACCTCTGGATCTGTCCTCTTATTTGAAGCCACTTTACTGCAGACTCCAACTGGAATTCAGGGATGATTCTAGTTAACAGACTGCTCCCATCAAAAATTGATGTCAGGGATGGTAGTCAGGGATGATGGGAAGTGTAGTCCAGTGATGTATGGAAGACTGCAGACCCCTCGTCTTTGCATTAAAGGCTACCTTGGGTGCCATCAAGTGTGTGCTCTTTGTGAAATTCTTTGAACTCAGGTTATTCTTGTGAAATTACAATTCTCATAGAGATGTATTTTGTTTGCTTAGTACAAGGATAAAAATAAGATAACACAACAGCCATTGCAAATTAAATGTGCTGTAGTAAAAATTGTTATAGAAATGTACCGTGTATGCATGCACATTTTATGTGGAGAGAATAATAAAACAATTCTTCCTTCCCAAATAATCTGCTCAACAGAACAAATGAAGAACAAACTTTTTGCAAGTCCCTCTTTTCTGCATTTCCAGTCCAGGGGGACACATTTTTAGACCATCTTTACAGTACATGTGGCCCCCAGGAGTGGTTTGACTACAAGTCCCACCAGCTGTAGTCATGTGGACTAGAGGAGAACCTGAATCGGTTGAGAAAGTTATAGATTATTTGATCAAAGAGGTCCCTCTCATCCCTCACTCAAGAACAGTTCTGCAAAAAGAAACTTTATTGATTGGAAACAGAAAATTTATAACTTAGTCCAGTGACATTTGCAACAGTTGCAACATTTGCAACAGTTATATTTTAATGCATTCAGGGACAAATGTTTCCAAACCCTTTTAGACAATCACCCACAGATTTTATACCCCCATAATGGTGAAAACATATCTACCATTAATAATGTAGACAGTGCATATGCCAATGGATCTTCACAAAGCTAGATTTGGGAGCTGAGTAGAGAATTGGACATCAAGCATATCGGTTTTTTCTTTTCCCTTTCAAAAGAAGCTTCTGTCTCTTCCTCCTATGAAAACAGACTTAAAATGGGGCAAAATTGCTGGTAACTATGACAGTGTATTTGCAGCAAGATCAAAAGGCAGCTGCTAGAGACTGATTCTATGGGTACATCATGTTCCTCCAGCTTTACTAATATAAAATTGACCATGTTTTTCTATTCTTTCCATGCTTTTACAAGAGTGTCCCAAGCAGTGGTAGAGAAAGACCCAAGAAATATCTGGCTTTCATGTTTTCAGAAAGGAGAGCAACTATTGCTGTTTTGTTGCCATTGGAGATTTATTTATTTTGCACCAAGCCAGACTAATCTAATTAAGTCTGTGAAACAGTTTGGAAGAAGTTCTGGTTGCAGTTTGGATGCGAGGATGTTTCTCTACTGCCTGTGCAAGCCAGAAACCTCAGCATGAAATCATACATGTCTGTTAGCAAAATTCAAACAACTGTACTACTGTTCTGCTAAGTCTTAGCCATAGCATTAGGCAGAATGAGGCAACTATATATATCACTTCCCTGGCCATTTCTCCTGAGTTGCTCCCTGTTAACTCTCTGCTTTCTTCAGGTTGAATGGAGGATGCTGCCTCATCAGCTAGGCTTGCTAGATCACAGGGCCTGCCCTGAGTCTCCATTTTGTATGGATCATCTCCAGGTGGGAGATGAGGTTGCAAATTCTCCAGTTTTGGTAGGCCCTACTCCAATTAAAAGGAAAATACTGTGTGCAAATCTCCAGCTCCGCTAGTAAAGCCGTAGCTTGCTACAATCTGTGAGGATTGATTTGGTGCTGGAACTTGCAGATTTTGTTGTTGTGTGCCTTCAAGTCATTTCCGACTTATGATAACTCCACAGGTCTACAATTTGTCAAAATATTGTTATAGTTGTTCTCAGTTAAGATGGTACAGATATTCATGTAGACAGAGGCCATTCCTCCTCCTCAACCATGAAGGCTCTGGGATAGAGTTGTAAAGTCCAGGAAATAAAATATAAACTCCATTAGCAACCCAAAAAGAAACCATGTATGAGATCTATATTGTCTCTGTCCTGTGTGAGGCTACCCACCCCCTTTGGCAGAGAACACTGAATTTCTCAAGCAGTCTCTGTGTTCTTGCATTTGGAAATAATCAAGATGCACTTGCCATAGTGCTGTGACTACCTAGAAATTGATGGGACACAGATATACCATCTTCTGCTTATGGGTATGAAAAGGGCACGGTCCTCTGAATGGGTGCAAAATGCAACCCATGTACTATACAGCAGGGTTGGATTTTTGCTAACACTTGTTAGCATGTCAATAGTTATTACCTAAGCCATGTCATGAGCACCACACAGCAGATTTCTGAGTTACTGAGGACAGCATCCTGACCTTAATAACTGGATTACAGCACATGCCATTGATGACAGACTGAAAAGAAATGCTGGACTAAACAAAACACTTGTCTGGTTTTAATGTTATCCAATCTTCAAAAACAACATTCAAAAGAGGAGTTCCCTTTTAAAAAAATCTATCATACCCAGTTCAACCCCCGCCCCCCGGTAAAGGTTAATGCAAAGTGCATAGTTTTTATATTCTTTAGCTTTATAATAAACTGCAGCTTCAGGATTATAAATGCTTCCAATTTGGAAAATGAAGTAAGTTGCTCATTTGGATCAGACCTAAGTGAATTGCCATCTGAAGTATTTGTTGTATTATGAAAATGGAATGCATTACACTTATAGTTCACATGCACTTCTATTTCAGTCTTGTTGGGCCAGATGATTCACAGATCCTTCCTGCTCTGCAGGCTTGTCACAACCATTTCCAAACTGGTTTTGCTCGGCATAGTCATTTATACTATACATCACAAAGGGAGCATCTGTGATTCGATGCTACAGCTCAACTGACACAGGATTTCAAAACCTGTATTTCTCAATATGTAATCCAAATTAACTACAAGCCAGAGATCTGATCTAGCCTTGGTGGAAGTTTCGTAAGGAATGTCAGTTACATTTCTCATGTGGTTGGCTGGACTGTAACATCTACCATTCTTTGCTACTGACTAGGACTAACATCTACATGAGGAAGGCCATCTTCCACAGACCTTCAAGTAGAAAAGCAACTGCAAGGGGGAGAACCTCCAAAGCCTTACTGCAAAATTTACCCTTCAGTCTCTTCCAAACTAGAAAGTACAACACAATCTGTTTCATAGCAAAGGAATGGAAGCCCATATTTTTCTGTTCCATACTCAAGTGGAAAGTGCCATTTTAAAAATGTTTGAACCCTGTTCAATTTGTACAGCTGCATTACATTGTTCTTGTGGTAATAAAGCTTTGCAATATTCACATGCATTGGATGTGGGCAGAAGAGAGGCACTGCTTATGGAGAGAAAGCATGTGAGTACAGAATTGTTAAAGTTAACTGAACTTGTTTCCTATTAATATAAATGAGGCAAGTTAGTCACAACATCTTCAGTCTCATTAACTTTGGAAGGAATCAAGTTTCATCATTCACAGAATCTAGATCTGTTGTTGTGTGCCTTCAAGTCATTTCCAACTTATGGCAACCTTAAGGCTTACCACTCCTATCCTGTACTTCTATTTGCAGTCAGTAATAACATTTGATTTTATAATACTTAGGGGCAAAACAATTATACCTATTATGCAGCTTCAAACCCTTTTCAAGTGTGGATAAAGTGGTAACCGAGAAAATATAAAAACACTGATTTAAACAAAGATTGTTTTTAGGTTCCTTCCACCCTGATAATTCTCAGGACCTTAAACAGTGTCAGCTGTCCACATCCT
The DNA here is from genome assembly GCA_026167975.1 of Phrynosoma blainvillii. Classification (NCBI taxonomy): domain Eukaryota; kingdom Metazoa; phylum Chordata; class Lepidosauria; order Squamata; family Phrynosomatidae; genus Phrynosoma; species Phrynosoma blainvillii. The sequence goes on along the minus strand of JANUYF010000006.1, from coordinate 9,102,545 downwards.
ACATCCATTAGTTAAGGGACCATTGTCAGTCTTAATGCACAGGACAATTTTCTAGTAAAAGCTTATGTTACATAAAATGCTTTTTCAGTTGTCCTACTATGAAGATAAATTCTGTCTGACCTGACAAATCTTTAAATGATTCATTAAAAATGCAGCATCCATTTAAGTTCATAAAAACATGTAATAAGTACAAGCGTGTACACAGGTTTAAATAACTTTATTTTAATATGCCATTATGCTGAAGGTCTTTGTATAAAAAGTACCAAGAATAATGAGGCAAAAAATATAACATACATTCCAATCCTTCAATATTAAGCACTGAGCAAATGAATGTACAAGGGGAGGTGCGTTATGTATCCTTACCCTTGACAACACATTCAGCATTTCTATGTCCAAATGTTAATTCATAGGAACTAATAAGTCACTGTTTAGAAGGCACAATCCTCACTGCCTGTTGCTCAAATCTTATCAAGTAGTACACAACTGAAATATTGGTATGAAAGAGTGTACTGGCATTTTGGTCCAATAGAAGCTTGCTCTGCATGTAGCCCAATGTGACAAGCTGTCTACTAACCACCATGGTCACTGAGACTTTTAGGGAAAGTTATGAACTAACATGCTTTCACAATCCTCTATGATGTTTTTCTAGTTATCAACAGCCAATGTCATTTTGAGAGCATACAACTGATTTTAAATGTACAACTCCCCTTGTTGCAAAATAATCATTCCCTGGAATTGCTGTGTTGAAGCAAATATCCAAAGCAAATTATCCCCACCGGACATATGATTTTCCAGTACAGCCCTTTTCATAAAATATCTTCCAATGTTAGCAGGCATGGTTCTAGTAGGACTTCAGAAAAAACACTGAAGCTATTTTAAATGAAATTTTGAACAGAATTTTGATCTATTTCAATGTGTGTTATAGGGGTTTTTAGAAAATGACCAAGCATCTGAATGGTGCCTTTACATGCAAAATGTGCCTTTGCACAATCCTTAAAGTGACTGTTTCTCTCCTTGCAAACATCTGAAATCATCATTCTAGTTCTACATACAACTGAGGCAAAATGCCTCAGTCAGTGGATTTCATCAGGAGAGAAGAGATGGACAAGTCTATTGAACAAACATCACACTCCATTCAGGGCAAGAAGAGGGAATACTGTATAACCCTACATTCAGAGCTGTATGTTCAGACATGGCTTTACTTTACACCAAACCCTAATATAAATAGTTAGGCTACGATTGCATAGTGGCAAGTAATATGAACAGCACCTCTCCTTGGAGAATTGGTACTGCAACCGCTTAAGCTATTCTTGTTCTTTGGTGATCAGAAGTCAGATTATACAGTACCAAGATCAATTAACATTGCACCGTTCAGCAAACATCAAGATTTTTTATTTGAGCTGACAAGTTTATAATCCAGTGTCATGACTGAATGCAATGACAGGGCTGAAGCTCTTCAATGCCAACCTCATCCCTCTTTTAAAGTGCACAGGGAAGGACCTGCTGCAGTCCTCATCACCCCTAACCACCCCTAGTGATGCCACTGCAAAGTTTCCTGACAAAATAATGGCCGGCTAGGTAAGCTGCCCTCCAACTGCCCAAAATTCTCACTTTGCAGCTTACAGTTGCTTGGGCAGGTTAGATACCAGTGCTATGGTCCTGTATTTTTGTCTTGTGAATCAGCTACCAATCAATCATGGTATCTTCAGTCTGTAAGACCTTTGGGCCAGGGTGCATTGTTACAATCAACTACATCAATCTTCTAGGTCAACAAGAGGAGAAAAGTTGCTCCTGAAAAAAAAGAAAGGCACCCGGAATAACCCCAAAACAATGGCAAAAACCAGACCTCTGAAAAAGGCATCTGCTGTAGCAAAAGCCAAGCCAACCACCAGTTTAAAAAAAAAAGGGGGGGGGAATAAACCAAATTGCCAAATTGATTGCAAGATTTGAAGTAAAACCTCAAATCTGGTTATTGTTGACTTACCAAAAAAAATAATAATAATAATAAATAAAGTGCATAGGAAAGGAACAAATAATAGCTATAGTAAAAATTATGGGGTAAAAACTCATCAAAGACTAACAACATTCCGACTGCTGTTGGAGCTTCTACATCTTATCCTCTGGAAGTCAAAATTATAATTTAAAAAAGATTTTAAATGTTTAAGTTTTAACTGATTTTATAAGCTAATTTACATTAATTGGCAGATATAACTGGATGGAAAGCGAAGAGTACATAGCTAAGCTCTAACTCGGGAGTGGACATCCAGAGAGCGGGGAGGACACTTTCCAACTCCTCCCAATTCAGCAGGGGCCACACTGCCATCATTTTCAAAAACGGTAAATTATGTCCTCACCTATGGTCAATTTTCAGGGCTTTCCAGTTGTTCCAGGATGGGGGAAACCAAAAACAGTATTGTGGTACTAAACTGCACCATTTTTGTGAGTGAAAAACTATTTCCATGGACAGAGAAATCATGAGGACCAACTATAAGCTCCCCATTCCCACTACTGCCCTAGGTTAGCAAAAAGCCTTTCGTAGTCTTTATATTTTTTATATTCTATTAGAGTTCAATTAATACACAATTTAACATTAATGTTCTGTATTATAGGAAATAATGGATTTCACTCAACATTTAATAACCATAAGGAAGCTTTGTTTTGCTCATGAAACATACTAAAACTTATGACTTGTAAACAATTAATCTAAGCAATGGAGCAATGTCTAGTCCAAAAAAACAACAACAAAAACAACAACAAAAACAACAACAACCTGAAATGGTAAAGCAGAAAACAAACAAACGCATGCTGGTTTCCCCATCTGATTAATCATAAAATTTCATTGAATTTAAACTACTTGTTCTTTACCTCAGTAAACAACCCAGCAAAACATCAGGACAAGTTAGATACATTGTTCATTCTGGTAATTTCTTAAAAGAAAACTTAATCATCTATTTAAGAAGTCAATGAGATTTTTAATAGCTGTTTTTTTTACCTAGATTCTACCCTCAGCTTTGTAACACACTGTATAAATCATCTTTTATTAAGCATAAGAAGAAAGTCCAATCTGTTTCATATGTTATGTAAGTGACAGCTCTTCCCAATTTAGTCTTTAGCTTCCATAAGGGCATTAAGTTATAGAAGGATAATGCAGGTGCAGACCAGCCACATTCTGTAGCAATTATAGCAGCCTAGATAGAACTGAAAAATTTCCTTTCACAGCAATGAGGAAGGTGTTCAGCTTAGCTGGGGAACAAGATGGTAGACTGCTAAGAAACCTCACAAGAGCAACACAAGGGCACAAATATACTATTAGGTTCAAGCCCTGGTTAATTTTTTTCAATTTTCAGAATGACTTGCACCTCAATAAGAAATAATCATGGTGGAGTGTATGCAAACTGAAGGCCTATACTGGAACTCTTCTGAACCAAGTGACTTAAGATAAATTGAATGAAAAATAAATGAGAATGAGTTTTGAAGGCAGATAAGTATACTCAGAACTCCACTTGAATTTTTTACGTACCTTAGTGAAAGATGTTTCACTTTAGCTTTGGGAACAAGAGCAACCAAGAATCTGAAACAACTGCAGCCGGACTACTAAATAGGGAATATACCTTCTGTACCCCTTACCACCAGAGAGACAATAGAGCCACTGAAGCCAACTCCAGTCATTCCTTGTCTGGGGTAAACACAGAAGTGGTTAGCAATGTGCTTGTAGCCAGATGAAATGATTACATCAGCTACTAAAGAACTCCAGTGGATGATGCAATTGCTTTGCATCTGGATATGAATTATGGCCAGGCACTTCTCTGATTCCCTGCTCCCCTGCTCACTACCAGGCTTGGCATGGCACTGGGGTGTGTGGCTTCAGCAAATACACCTTCCATGGGCTCCAGGAAGTGGTAAATAGTTTAGCACAGTGTAGTTCTAAATACGGAACTACTATGGTATGCTGAGCAATGAAGGATTGTGGCCAATTTCTGCTTGTTAGCAATGGAATTGCTTGGAACTAGAATAGATAAAACCTGTTCAGAAGCTCCTGAAAAGAAGCAAAGGCTAGAAGAGTTAATTGTGGAGAAAAGGAAAACGTCACTCCGAATGAATTAAAACAAATGGGTACCCTACACAATCCTTAAGTCAATGGAGTAGTGCAGCAAACTTTCAATGACTTGTGCTGGTTTAAGTTTTGAAAGGGCACCTAGGTTCCTTATTTTCCAAAAACTATCAAAATAAGGCACTTCATAATAATATGTTTCTCCAATATATCTAATTAGAATATGAATGCTTATATTACATTAATACTTAAAATACCCTTAAAAAGGAGTCAAATCAAAAGCTTGGGTTTGAAAACTAGAGAAGAAGTACCCAATTTAAAAAAAAAGCCCTTTAAAATGTCCCAGTTACAAACTTAATTCACAGCTGAAAACTGGCCCACACCTCCTTCCACAGTACCAGAATCAAAGGCTTTTAACCTTGATTGAGCAGCAAAATATACACAGTGTATTAAAAATATGAAACTGTTTTTTGCTTGCACAATATGATTGTCATTTTGGATTATATGTATTCATTAACTGGTTTCCAAGACAAGGCAAGTCATTATCTTTAGCCTAAGCGAAGAGCAACCCACATTTGTTTTGGTACAAGCAATCATTATTTAAACAATACACTCTCCTTGAAGCAAAATAAGTCCTTCTCCAGTAAGAACTGCCTTTTCACATCTTTCCAGCTTTCTTGTTTGTGTAGGCTTGAACTCGAAGAATGTTAGGTGTTTCCTCCATGACTCTGACAAGCAAGTTATCTATGTAGTCTTCCAGTTCCCTCACTTGGAGATCTCGCTTTGCAATCACATCTTTCTGCTTCAAGACCAGCTGGATCAGCTCATCATGGGTTAACTGAGCATAAGCATAAGCAGGATCTGAAGGGTCATACTTCTTCAGGAAAGAAGAATAAAAAATATTAGTCATTTGGTAGACAAGAGAGGCCTCAAGGGATCAGAAAGAAGGTATTTTTGGTTTCAGGGCTTGCTGAAGAATCCCAGGAATTATGCTTGAATGAAGACATAATCCTGAACAACTGCTGAACCTTATTAAATATTAACAAAAACAGGAATTTCAGTAAATACTTTTATGGGCTATGAATGCCCAACACTTCTGCATCTGCACAAAAATCTTTCAACGGTATGGAGAACATGCAAAGTTCTGAACCAACACAACTCCCGCGCACAAATTTATTTCAGTTTCCTGTTTTAAAAAAAAATCATACGTAAAAGATTTTCTTGATCAGGAGGACAGCAAGCAGTCTCAGAATACCCAATTAAGGAAGGCAAAGATTTTAATTGGTTTGCTTATATGCAACTTAAGGACAGATTAAATCAAGACAAGAGAAATGCCGCCACAGAAGCTAAAGAAAAATTAGTTTTATTTAGAGTTGTGTAAAGACAGTGGCTCAGTGGTTAAGATGCTGACTCTGACAATTGCAAGATCAGCAGGTCGAGGCCCAGGTGCGGGGTGACAGAGTGAGCTCCCATCACTAGTCCCAACTTCTGCCAACCTAGCAGTTCAAGAGCATGTAAACGTGCAAGTAGATAATGAAGTACCACTTTGGTGGGAAGGCTAAGCATCCTGTGCAGTCATGCTGGCATGATCACAGAGTTGTCTTTGACAATGCTGGTTCTTCTTCGGCTTAGTAACAGAGATGAGCACTGCCCCTTACAGTCAATCTGACAACCTTGTCAAATGAGAATACCTTTATCTTTAAAGATGACAACCATGTAAAGTGTATAAATGACTTCTGAAACTAAAGACAGAAGAGGAGCCTGTAAAGAGTACATGATAAGGTGGGCCCAAAATTTTGGGAGTGATGTCCATATGGATGCATGGGGAAAATGTCCAAAAACATAAAATTTATTTTTATGCAATGACTTAAAAGAAAACCTACATAAGATGATGTATAGATGTATCAAACTCCAAAGAAGCTGTCAGAAATGTCCCAGAATGCTTCAAAGCAATGTTGGGAATGTCAAGACAAGGAGGGATCTTTTTTCATACGTGGTGGACTTGTAAGAAGGCAAAAGTTTACTGGTCTAAGATTTATACAGTGGGACCTTATTATCCACTGGGGTTTGGTTCTAGGACTCCTTGTGGATACTAAAATCCATGGATGCTTAAGTCCCATTAAATACAATGGCATAGTAAAATGGTGTCCCTTATATAAAACTGTAAAATCAAGGTTTGCTTTTGAAATGTATGTATTTTAAAACAATATATTTTCAAGCTGTGGATGGTTGAATCCACAGATACAGAATCTGGAAGGCCAACTATATGTTAATCCAAAACCTTTTAAAGGTAGATTTTGTAATGTTACCAGAAATATTTTTGTCAGGCATTATGGATAAAGAACCAGGAGTAAACATGGATTACTTCTTCCATATGACAACAACAGCAAGAATACTGTTTGTTCAAAGTTGGAAATGGACTGAACCATCAACAATGGAAGAACAGTTCATTAAAGTAGTGAGTTAGTCCAACCTGCCAAATTAATGTGGGTTCTACAGGATAATGATGTATGTTTTAACCTAGTTTAATTTTTTCTAATTGTTTAATTGTGTTTTAACTTTTGCATCTAGTGGATTTTTACATTTTTCCAAATCATTGTATGCCACTTGGAGTCCCAGTGTGGAGAAAAGGCAGGATAAAATGAATGAATGAATGAATAAAGAACAGCAGCAACAATAAGAATCCAACTGAAGACTTTTTGAAAGACTGGGAATCATTTATGGATTTTTTGAGCAATAAGAAAACTAATGATGCAATAATCTATGATTATAGTATTTAGTAGGATCTGTAATAGTAGAGTCATTATTTTCTTGTACTTTTTCTCTGCATTACAGTTTGGATGGGTGGTGGTGGTTCAGAACCATACTGTGCATTAATTCATTATATTTCTTTTTCCTCTTTGTCTCTGTCTCTTTATATAGATCGTTCATTCTGAAATTCAAATAAAAATATAGAAGAAAGAAGAGGAGAAAAGAAAAGAGAGAGAAAAAAGAATGCCCAATTAAGTTTCCAAATATTAGTTCATATACCTTTAGGTTGGCTTCATTCTGGTTATCCATAATCTTAGTAGCTATGTTCGAAGCTTTTGCTGGTGGCTTAGCATTCATTGGCTTTACAGGATGAAGTCTGAAAGAGACAGTCCATTTAGTTCACTCAAACCTTACATACCTTACAGCAGCATAATTAAACAAGTTTGTACAATTCAGTTTTTGGTTGTGCACACATGAATGCTTTTTTAAATAAGATAACTAATTAAAAGAACATGTTCATCTTACTGCATTCTGTCAAAGCAAGGCTAAGGCTGAAGTTGGTATATTCTATTTTCTCATGTAAAAAAGATCTACAAACCACTATACCATGCTGGCTATCAGACCTGGATACTCCTGAATCTTATTCTTGCAATCTATGCACACCAGCTTTGTTTTCATTAAAGTGAAACAGATAAAGTTGGCTAATTGTAGTTTTAGTTATCTAAGTGTTCAGCAGGTTTTTGAAATGGACACACACACATACAAACAAGTTTACAGTCGGCCCTCAGTATCTGTGAGGATCCAATCTGGTCCCCCCGCAGATATCAAAATTTGTAGATGCTCAAAACTACATTGTCCCCAATGGTGACATGTGCATGTGGCTGTACTGCCATTAGGGACAGACCTCATTGTCCAGTGGCGACCTGTGCATGTGGCCTCATCACCATTGGAGACAACGGAATGTAATGGTGGCATGGCTACATGCATGTGCTGCCACAGGACAACAGGAGCTGTCCCTAACAATGGCACAGCCATGTGCATGTGCCACCACTGGGGACAGTGCAGGCTTGCAATCCACAGATACTTAAATCTGCAGATGGCAAGTCTGCGAATACCAAGAGCATGGTATCCTATTTTTCCTCCAATACAGGACCCAAGGTAACTTAAGACACAAACTAAATTAGAATACAGCTAACATTCTTCAGTGAAGATTAAATTCAATACATTGGAAAATACTTTGTTACACCTGTAGCTGTTAAAATATTTGGGCCACAGGAAATTACAGTACATTTAAAGTTTGTAATTAAGAATAAATTTCCATCAAATAAGTAGTCTGCTGCTACTTCCTATGCTGGAAAAGCCAAGGAGTCAAAATAGCATTTTAATATGATTGTTAATAGAAAATAAGAACAGAAGTACTCAAAAAGTACTGGAACATCTTTACATACTATTCTCTGACATTTATCACTGTTGAAATTAAGTCTGATTGTAGTTTGTTTATTTTTCAAAATACAACTTTCTCTAAATGTATCAATTTACTGAGATTCTGAGAAAGATGTATGAGGCAGGTAAAGTTGAGAAGTATGACTGGCCCAAGGTAACCCAGTGAGTGTCATGGCTTAGTGAGGACTTAAAAACTAATCTCTCTAAACAAAGTTTGATACAGTAATCAGACTAGATCATATTTGGAAGTTGCTCCAAATTAACAGACAACATAGATTTTAGGCTGCCCAAACCTCATACTTTATTGTAAGAAGTGGGGTAAAGCACAACCAAAGTCACTTATGATATTCTGATACTTTCTTATTAGCTCCCCAATTCTTCTCACCTGAGCTTAGGAGGATATTTTCGATCATTCTGTGGAGTTTGATTGGGATATGTTTCAGAGGGTGAAACCCATGCCTGAAGCAGCTTCTTCTGGCCAGAGATCTCCACTTTGGCATCCAAGCCCTCTGTTGTAGCTGTTTTCAGAGATTCTGTGTCATTATAGCCAAGACCATCAGACTGGAAAGGACTGACAGAGTAAGACTGAGAAGAATTGGAAAGAGTAACAGACTTATCAGAAAACTCGGGACAATCATGCTGCCTATTTTCCTCGACAATATTGCCTCTCTGTTCTAGTCCCCTTGCATTCTGAAGTATTACTGCTGAAGGACTGATCAATGATTCACTGGGTTTTAAAGCTTCACCAGGAATATTCGCTTTCACAAGAAATGATATAGCTTGCACCTCACCAGTAGCCTTTGCATCTGATGCTAGTTCTCTCTCTATGAAATCATTCCCACTCCTTGGTGAGTCTCCACAAGCTGCCATCTTTTCAGTATTCTGGTGATAATCACTCAGCTGCTCATCATCTGATCCTACTTCTGGAATAACAGGAAGAGCAGAGGTTTTTAAATCCGGCTCTCCAGTAACAAAAATACAAGTTTGCGTGTTTAGCTGGTTAGGTTGATTAATGCTTTGATAAGGATTCATATTGCTGTCATCTCTTGTAAATGGAAATACTGACAATGAACTAGCACTGGCTAACTTTTCACTGGTGACTGAATTATCTGAAGACAATTCTTTAAAAACAGGTATATCACCTAGTTCTGAAACATTGATTTGAGGGTGGAATACGTCTTTTTGTTTCAGAGCACTTCTTGGTGCCGGCTTTGGAGGAACAGAGGGAGAGCTGCTACTAGACTCAGTCCTTGAAATGTTAGTTTCTTTAGGTACAAGGACTCTTGGGACTGGGACTGGTGGTTCTATGTGGAACAAAGAACCAGATTTAGTTTCACTTTCTGAAGCATTCCCACTATTATGAGCAGAATTTATTCTTTCATTATGGGATATGAAAGCAGAGCCAGGCTCTACATGAAGTTCAAGTCTCTGTCTCCTGTCCTTTTCACTAGATTTTAGCACACTCTCATTTTCATCATCAGACCCTCTCTCAACTTGATCTTCATCTGACATTTCATCACCACTACTCACTACATAATTCTCTTTTGGCTCACTGAGGTCAAATTTTACTGACTTCTTTCTTCCACTGTTTTCTTTAAATGGGGGAGCTATGTCCACTTTCTCATCAGCCTGAGTCTTCAGTATCATTTCGACTTGGTCATAAAAGCATGCAGTGTTAGAGACAGAGACAGAAGAACTGGATACAGGATCTGTTAGACTAGTCATACTTTCATTCTGAGGCTTCTCTGAAGGCACAACATGAAGTAACTTGGAATCATAAAGCTTTGGAACTAGAGAGGTAGGAGTGAAGAATGCAGGAGCACTGTTCAAGCTTTCGGAGTCCTTTCCCTGCTCAGATATCAGAGGGTTATTTACATTAGGAAGCTGAGAAGGAAAAGGATGTGAATCGAGAACAGGAATTGTAGAAGAATGTTGGAAATAAAAGGGGGATTTAGCTTTGTCTTCAGAATCCTCTGTCTGGGATTCTTGTCCCCATTGAGGAGAAAAGGGGTTGTTTTCTTTGCCCGAAACAGGAGAAATATGCTGCAAAGTTGCCACTGCAGGTGAATCAGGATCTTGTTCTTTGGATTGCTCTTCCCATGTCGTAGTGAAAGGATTAGTGTAATGCTGTGCGGAAAGATTTATCAAACCACTAGCAAACCTATCCTGACTTTTCTGCTCTGCTTTCTCTTTAGAGGTAAATGGGTTGTTCTCATTATTAGAATGATAGAAAGGATAGAATGAAGAAACAGGAGGAGATACAGGAAAAGTCAAAGTGGCTTTGGTTTCATCCTCTGAAGACACGCCCAATCTGTAAAAAGGGACAAAATAAAACCTGCATGTCAGTTGCAGATGCAACATGAGACAGGCAGAAACATCCTGGAGACAAGTTTAATAAGCTTGCTGCATGATAGAAATGTACAGAGTACACATAAGGAGGTCCTAGTAAACCATTCAAACTCACTCTGCACATGTTTTAACAGGGAAAGCAATCAAAGAAATACATTTGAGAATGTAAGATCTATTTCCAATGAAACACATATTTTTAATCCCAGTTAACAGATTACATTAGTAGCAAACCCAAAATGTATGGATACAAAGATACAACGACTATAGACTGGAAAATGAATACAGCATGCCTGTGCTAACCGCGGGCTTGCCATCTGCGGTTTGAGCTTCTGCGGATGGCAAGCCCCTGCTTTTTCAATAGGTGCACGCAGCAGCACGCGCCAATTGAAAAGAATAGGATTTAAGGTCCTACGTTTTTGACTATCTGCTAGGGGTCGGGGGTCCAGAATGGATCCGCCAGGGATAGCAAGGGCACACTGTAACTGCTTCTACTGTTTAGGGCTTCTAAAAGATGTAATTTACCAGGCCATAGCAATGGCACTTTACACAGCAGAAGGGTGCTAAAACTGAGTCATAAGGGATTACATGGAAAAGAAAATCCCATCCCTGTTGAGAGAAAGTTATTTCAACTGTTTGAAATGTTAGACTGTAATGAAGGGAAAGTAAGTTAGAACATCCAGGAGTTTTCATACAAAGCGGTTATGTATGTAAACAATCAAACAAAGTCACGATCATATTGAAGTCTGATTATTTAAACACATACCAATGAATAAATGAACCACATTAAAGATCCCCTTTCCAAGTAATGTGTACGTAAGAAAGGCTAGCAAATTATCATGGGCTGGGAGATCACCCATACTTCATTCACCTGAGGATTCCCACACTATAGCATTACAACCTCTGTTCATGCTACTACGTTTTCCTCTAATTCAGGAAGAGGAGGCTACTGCCATTAATATTAGCTGTTTTTTCACATTACAGCATTAGATGCAGTCATTCCCTTTCTGCTTCCAATTGGAAGGAAAAGGCCTTACATTTGGGAGGCAGTGTATATCATATTCTCAGTTCTCAGGCAGTGTATATCATATTTCTACAAGCACTGAATATAAGCTCAGCTCCAAACAACAAACTGAGAAGCAACTGGATACCTAAATTACATTTTTGGGCCAGCAAATTTCTAAAAATCTAGGTGGACCAGTCCTCTATAGCTCCCCTTCTCCTGAGCAGAAACTGACAGGGACAAAAGGTATTAAGAACTTGTTCAGCTGTACTTAACCTGCTGGAAGAACAAGAGAGCTACCACATCTTTTCTTTCTATCAATCTCCCTGTATTGGTAGAGAGTAAAAAGGATCAGTCCAGCCAGCTGAGGAACAGGTTCTGTCAGACAGGGGCTATTCGGCAGAGGCAGGAGACTCGCTCCCCTCACCCCAGAAAAATACACAAAACTGCATGAAAGAGTGAGGTACCTGTGGATGATGCATATATTGCCATTTCTCTCTCCTTTTAAGGAGACAGGTAGAAGCCTCACATGTCATTTGCAGAGGTACTAGACAACTGAACACATAAAGGTAACACCACCAGCACCCAGAGGTCATTCTCAGCCCAGTTCAGACAAGTGATTATTTTCTAATCTGGTGTGGTGAAAAAGCTAAAGGAGTGATGGGGAACTTTTGGCCCTTCAGTTATGTTGGCCTACAACTTTCATCACTCACATTTAGTAGGGGACTGTACAAATGGTCATTTATAATAAAAGTCTGAAATGTAAGTCAAAACTAACCTGGGTTTGACAGGATTAGTCTGAGATGGTTTCACAGCAAATGAATTTTTTTCCAGTTGCTCTTCTTCCATGATGCTTTCATTAAAAGGGTTCAGGGATGTCTTTGTATTTGGGACATCTGCTCCATTGCTTTTCTCTGGACCATGTCCTCTTTTGCGATCCACAGGGACTTCAAAGGGATTTGTCTCTTTCTTTGGCAATTCTTTGTCATTATGTTTTATTTCCTTCACCTTCAGAGAGGTATCAGAACTAGCCTCCCCTTCCTCACTGATTTTAGCTTCTTTTTTTCCTGTCACAAGAGACAGCAAGCCAGATTTCTTGTTATCCTGTTTTTTGTTCTCTTTTGTTTCTTTCGGAGTGTCTGAAATAATTGGAGGAGTGTGAGTGTGGCTTTCAAGCAAATCTTCATTGCTAAGCAGTTTGTATGATGGCAGTGTCATGGCCTTAAATGACTCCAGCGAAGAAGATCCAGGTGGGACTTTGTCAGGCAGCAATCTTCCAGTGCTCTCAGGTTCTTTACTGGGTTCAAAAGACAGGTTCTCCTGAGACAGAAAGAGCCGCTTTCGCTGAGATGTTTGAGATGAAGGGGAAGATGGAGTGCTGTCTTTTGGAAGGATATCACTTTTTGATTCCATATAAACATGGCTGCCATTGATACACACATTGGATCGGGATACTGGATCATTTTTGGACTTCAGACCTCCAAACAGAGAATGTGAATCCTTCTTGTTATTGCTACCAGCCATTTGGTTTAATTGCTTACTATCTCCACTACTTGTTCTCTTATGAACCATGTCGGATGGGGGATAAAGCAAATTAGCTTCTGTTCTATTTGTAGAGGGTTCTGAAAAGATAAAGTGAAATCAGTATCAGAATAATGAAATCAGCACTAGAATTATGAAAGTGCAGGTCCCAATAGAAATAATTGTCTAAATCAACTGATGAATCTAAGCAACACTTCATACTGTTGCTAATACCTGGCCGTTTTTTTAGACAGATTTGTTTTTACCCAATGAGAATTATTATACTCATGATCATGAAGGCACTTGTTTTACTCATAACTCCTAAGCAATTGTATCAAAATATAGGAGGTGTAGTATTATACATTATAAACAGAGTGTATTAATAAAAATAAAAAAAATCTTTTGCTATGCAGCATTCCACTAAAACGTTTTAAAATCAGGAAAATTAAGAAATTGCTTCTCTTAGCAAAAGAAAATACTTACTCTCTGAGACTGGGGTCAAAGTGTCATCGTCATCATCATCGTCATCACCCCACTTTGACTGATAGTCACTGGGTCTAAGTCGAACTCTCTCTGATACTGGTTTAAGAGGAGGTAGCACAGACATAGACTGGGAGAGATTGTTCTTCTGCAAGCCAGGCTTGGAGAATAGTGTCTTGAACTTTGATTTTTTCTTCTCTTTCTCATTTGATTCTTCCTCACTGTCAGCTGGAGAGTGACTGATGCCAGGAATAATTGCTGAAGCTGTGTCTGGTAGTCCATTACCACGTTTCCCCTTTAGTTTGTCTTTCAGCTTGCCAAATGGAGTCCGTGACTTGTCCTTCATGGAGAGATCAAACATGCTGGCTGTCATGTTGCTCCTCATGAACTGGATATCCACCTCAATTTCACCCCTCTCTTTTTCCTTCTTTCCTGGTTTGGAATGAAGCTTGTACCATCTGTATAAGTAAATGAACAAGGAATTCAAATTTACATTAGGCACCTGAGAAAACTAGCTTCAACTAACCATTTCGTCATTTTTAATTCAAGAGAGTTGTCCATTTAAGTGAATGAACTGGTATGTGTACTGATTCTAACAGTATCAGGCAAAAATAAAGGAAAAATATTTACAAAACTATTATAAATAAATAAGGGAAAACTTCCTAGATGACCATAAATAAGTGCTTCTGCAGTGTCATTTATTCCTGTATTTTACTGTGTGAGTCTCGGAATACTTTGAAAATAGACAGATTTCTACAATTCTAAAAATCCTAGAAATTGAGGACCTGTACACATGTGCCAGGAGTAAAGAAAATCCTCCTGACAATATGCTCATACTTAAGTATTTCCCCAAGATGTTTTAGGAAAACATGCTCATCCATCCAAATGAATATTCCTAGACACATGCACAAAAGAGATAATTATTTCAAATTCACCTTTTTACAAAATGTGTTCATGTTACACAGGTTACCTAATACAAATACCTAATTTCACCTATACTGATTAAAGGATAATGGCTAGTTTAGTAAAATGTTGGGCCCCTAACAGAACTAAAATTGAATATGGGGTGGGGCAGAGAAAGAGCCAAAACAGTTTAGTCAGAGTGAAACAAATATGGTTTGGAATTTAGATGTATCTGTTGGGGGCAGGTGGGGCATACACTCTCAAAATACTCTTGAACTCACAAATCCCATGCAACCTCCCCCATGAACATGAAAAGAGCTTACTTCTCTGTATAAGAGTATAACCTTAAGGCAACTGCATAAAAGTAATGGAATTATAGAGAGAACAGGCTATTTCTGAGCTGAAGTCTAAAATTCATGTCACCTTAGTTTGTCTAACCTTTTTGCTCCCTCTCAGCCACAACAAGAACCAAGACAAGTAATGTAGGATAGTCTTGAATGGAGCAGGAAACAGGAGAGCATAATAAAGAACTAGAGAGAGAGAAAAAGAGAAAGTAATTACCAGAAAAGATTTTAGAGCAGAAACAAGAAGTAATCTATAATAAAAACGTGCACCTTCTCCCCAAAATGTGAAACACTACCATATTTTCAAAAAGCTGTATGCCTTACAGTTTAACCATCAGACTAGAAAGGGAAACTAAGAAGTAGAATGAAAGGAAAAAGCAGAAGAAAGCAAGCAATTTTCTACCTTCTCTTTCAACTTCTTCTTGTTGTTGTGTGCCTTCAAGTCATTTCCGACTTATGGCACCTCTATCACAGCATTTTCTTGCCAAGTTCTTTTGTGTGTGTGTGTGTGTGTTACCACTACTATCCTCTGAGGCTGAGACAGTGTGACTCGCCCAAAGTCACCCAGTGGGTTTCATGGCTCAGTGGGGATTTGAACCCTGGTCTCCAGAGTCATAGTCCAATGCTGAAACCACCACTGGTTTACAATCTATCATTTCCCAAATTCATCATAAGAACAGAGATGATAACATTATTCCTGGACTACATCACTAATGATTTACAGGTGGGATACTACAAAGCTGAGAACATCCTAATTCTGCAGAAGTTCTCCGTACATAACATTCTGGCTTATCAGGGAGCAGATATCAGAAACCATCCCCTATACATCTAGTACCTCTGTAAAACGAAGTGTGTTTTATTTATAAAACCAACATTCATTGTGCAATTTTTTAAATATCCTCAGCCTCAGCTAGTACATCTGTTGTTCTTGTTGTTGCCTTCAAGTCGTTTCTGATTTATGGCGACCCTATATTGGAGTTTTCTGGGCAAGATTTGTTCAGAGGAGGTTTGCCATTCTCTTCCCCTGAGGCTGAGAATATGTGACTTGCCAAGATCATCCAATGGGTTTCTTGGCTGAGCTGGAAATTGAACCCTGGTCTCCAGAGTCGTAGTCCAACACGCAAACCACTATGCCATGCTGGTTCTCGCAGTCCCATCAACTAGAAACTCCAAATACTGCCACCTTTAGAGGAGAAGATATCAGTCAGTTTGAACTACATGTTCTCATTAGGCAGTCCAATAAAATAATTGTATTTGATCTCTTGTAACCGATATGATCAATTAAAACTTGTAGTCTCTGGACTAAACTGATGCTTCGCTGGTGGATTAAACAGAATTTTATTTTCTTCCTCTCCCCTCTCTACTGTAGCCCTCCTTGCCACCTGAAAATTAAACAGAACTTTATTTTCTTCCTCTCCCCACTCTACTGTAGCCCTCCTTGCCACCTGAAACCAGTTCTGGAAGTTTTTCCAACCGGTGAGCCAGCTTTGGAAACATATGGGGGGGGGGCTACAGTGGGCAGGGGAAATTTTACTGAAACGCATGGATCTGGCACTAGGAATCCACTGCTGGATTATGTCTCTAATTTCAATTTGTAAAATAAGCTGGGCATTTAGAATCTGAACCCTGCTGCTTATCCTAAGAAAGAGTTATGAAAAGAAAATGTACTTCAAACATACTTTGCATACTTATCATGGCTGTGTAAACCATGTAAGCACCCAAGGCAAATTTGGTAAGCTTGCTGGACCTGTTAAGTCAAATATTTCAAATTTCTTGTATCACAGAGATACCATTTGTTATACTGTAATACACACTTATAAAAAAGTCATTTATAAATAAATGATCTCATCATAAATTATGACTCATATTTTAAAAAGTTGGATATGAGCTTAGATGAAGACCTAGACAAACAGAAGGCTCATGTTTTCTTGCTGTCACTTTCCTTAGTCTAGAATGGGCAGCTAAGAACAAGGTACTGAAGGAGAATTTCAGTTGCATATGTGCACACAAACACTTAAAATGCTTGCAGTTATTGTAAAATGTACATGTGGAAGCAATCATTACTGCAATAACATTTATTTGTATTTACAGTCCAGTCTAATTTGTCTTCAGATGGAAGTCTGGATGATAAATGATAATGCTATGCTCTGGCAGGTCTGCTTTAATTTGAATAAACATGGATTGTTTTGACTACAGATTGGAGTTTGTAAAGGTTAAACTTTTCATTCCTGTTCCTTCAATTTCATAGTTGTATTATGTGCCACTATTTCCTAAATAAAACAGTGTGCCTTGTATATCTCTACTTGGCTGGACCCTGGCCAATAACCATCACTTATTCCAAAGATCTGAATATGCATTTAACACGCAGTGTTGTGGATTATTTTTGCCACAAATATTCATCTAAGATTCCATAGTCCTTCTCTAATTTTTAAACTGTTTTGGTGTGTTTTTTTTAGCATCCCCCCTTCACCACTAGCAGGCATTATCTTAAAATTGCATTTTTAAGAAGTCTTATTAACTAGAAACAAGTTTTTATTCAATAATTAGGGCAACTTTTTTTAGACAAGTATAATTGTGAGTTTAAAAAAACTATATAGGTGGTCAATTAAGTGTTTCTGCCCAATGTTTTAGCTAAAAATTGATGTAGGTATACATGTAAACCTGGACACCTAGTCTCTTCTTGCTGCCCCCATTCATATTAAAGTACGGCAACCATCTTTCACCAGGGCTGTTGTGCATATTGCCAAGAATGTACATGGAAACGTTCTGTTAATTTAAGGAATGCCCTTTTTAAAAAGAGTTCTCATTACAGCTCATATCCTCTTAAATTCAAGATCGTGTTTATCACTTTATTGAAGAAACAGTAAACTAGGAGTGTTCATTTCCACTTCCTATACACCTCCCTATTTCTAATTATGTCTCACTTTACACATTCATGTACACACCCACTGACAACATGACCTTTATTGTGAGGACGACTAAATGGAGGAAGAGAAGAATATTCCCTTGTCAAGTGAAACTCACACTTTGAAGCATTCTAAATTGGTGATATTAAAATTATTTTATATCACAAAATAAAAGGACTTCTTTGTATAGGCAGAGACATCCTTTCACGCTCACCTGTAAAGTCTGAACACGGTAGTGCTATCTGCCTCAATATCACACTGGATAACCTTACTAAAGAAAAGAACACCCAACCTGAGTTTAGAATTTGTCTTAGGAAAGTTTGGGAGTGCTATTACCTTTGAGCTCAGAGTACACCTATTGGTATGTCGTACAAAGAAGCAGATGTTATCAGCAGGTTTCCCAGAAACTGAGATTTACACCTTCCAAAGATACAAACTACTATTAACAGTTTTGAACAGAGCTGTCTACAGACAACAGTTTATCTGACAATACAGGGAAGGACAGTGCGTTAACCAGAGAAGGTGCTAGAGAAGCACTTCAAATGTTTTGACCAGTGGCAGTTTTCTTTGAATGGATTATGGGTTCATTTCTCCGACAGCCAGCCTCAGTTTCGTAGTTATTCTGGATATTGGTATATAGTTTTAATACATTTTAATATAACAGTTTAAACTTTTAAATTGTTTAATTGTTTTATAAATGTTATATTTATACTTTGTAATGCTTTTGTTATTGTTTTTAATTTGTGCTGCTTTAAATTGGTTGGTAGCTGCCTCAAGCTCCTAGGATATAAATAAATAAATAGTAGTAATAGTAGTAGTAATGATAAATGGGGAGAAGAGGAAGTGTCAACTACTTTAGTATTCCTACGTTATCCCATCATGTATATATGTAATATTTATCTACTCATCCCTGTTCTACCACAGCCCTGGAAATAGTTACTAGTGTTGCAATCTGTAAATACGTATTCTCTCAAGAAACTGGGGCAGGATTCCAAAGACAGATAAACTCCAGATTCTGCCAAATTCCACCCATAACTATCAATGACCTAAATTCTCTTTCAGTCCTAACTAGAGAAGATCCACTGAAACCATTCAATTATTCTATGTGTTGACTCACTATGCAATTGTTTGAATAGGCTTAATCTATTTGAACTAATAGGGCACCAGCCAGTTTCTGCTAGATTCTCTCCTTGCTTTGCCACCCATGTCCACCTGATTTTAAAAAAGCAAAACAGAACCACACACACATTCAGGAATCAGAAAGCTCTACAATGTAAAAAGTATGTGTATACTGGATTTTTCTTATGTCTAAAACATAATATGTGTGTGTGTGTGTGTGTGCACCCCGTCTAGTCAACTGTAAACACATGGCAACTCCATGATTTCATAGGATTTTTTTAGATGAGGAATCCCAAACGGTGATTTTACCAGTTTCTTCCTCTGAAATACAGTTGACAACACACTGTATTCAGTGGCGGACTCCCATCCAAGTCCTAACCAGGGTTGACTGCTTAGCTTCTGAGATCACAACAAACTTTTTATAATAGTTCTTTACAAAAACACACTAACAATTTTTATTGGACTTTATGGATACCCTCTTGTTCTTTGACATGCGCTTTGTCTTGTACAGCCCTAGTTTCAAACATACGTGAGGACACTGTCTCTAAACATGCAACTTCTACTCCGTCAGTAGGAAGTCCATTATCATATATTATGCTCTTGCATTACTATTCCTCAGGTATGCATCCACAACTCGGGACACTAGGAAGAAGAAAAAAGGAAGCAGAGTGACAGGTGCGCAAGACAGAAAATAAAAATCATTCTAGGAGAACCAGCTTTTGAACAGACTTCAAAATTATTATTTTCGTAACAACTGCCTCTGGGGAAGAATTCATTCCAAAACATGTTGTGCTTGAGTAACTAGCTATATTATTATTAATTAATTATATTTTTAGACTGCACAGGTATACCTCAGTTAACAAAGTAGATGTGTTCCCAGACATTACTTCTTGGACAGAAAATTTGGCACCAAAGGCAGAAGTAACATGGAAAGAATGGGGATATGGTTTTTAGTCCATAAAAATACGTTCAACATGTTTCAGCAAACCTTTCATCCAAAACAATATCCACACATGAAATGAAATATCCAGATGAACCAAGTTCTCCATAGGTTAAACAAAAACACTTTGAACCTTCTAAATTTGGTATATTTGAGATATCTAAATTTGATCTTGTGCACCTGTAGGTCTCTTCTCTTTTTCCTTTTCACACACACACTCTTCCACACTACCCAATTATAGCAGGATGATCCCACTTTAACTGTCATTGTTTCATCCAATGGAATCCTGAGATTTGCAATTTAGGCTGGGTCAATTTGACTTCTCAACCAAACAGCTTCAGTGCCTCATGAATCCAAAGATCCAAAGATACCACAGCACACTGCCATGTCAGTTAAAGTGGAATTATAGCGCTATAAACACTAAAGTGAGGAGCATCCAAAGCATCATATTCCCCATTGTATACATCGTATACAGATGTGAGAACTGGACAGTGAAGAAAGCCAACAGAAAGAAAATAAATTATTTTGAGATGTGGTGCTGGAGAAGAACAGTCAAGAAGACCAAACAAATTGGTCCTATAACAGATCAAGCCTCAAATCCCCCTGGAAACCAAAATGATCAGATTAAAGCTGTCCTACAGTGGGTCCTTGGTATCTGCTGGGGTTTGGTTCTAGGACTCTGCGTGGATACCAAAATCTGTTGACGCTCAAGTTCCATTAAATACAATGGCATGTGTCCAAAACACACTGCAGAAATCAACCAGTTTGAGATAGCTTTAACTGCCGTGGCTCATTGCTAGGGAATTCTGGGAACTGTAGTTTTGTGAGACGTTGAGCCACCTCTGTCAAAGAGCTCTATAATAATAATAATAATAATAATAATAATAATAATAATAATATAATTCATACCCCGCTTAAATGAAGACAATCTAAGCGGCTTACATCAGTTCTGGTGCCACAATAAACTACAATTCTCAGCATTCCCTACCACTAAGCCAGGGCAGTCAAAACAGTCCCAAACTGGATTACAATCATCCCTCCACATTTGCAGATTTGACTTTTGTGGATTTGATTATTCACAGATTGCATTTGTATGTTCTCTCTAGGAATGTCTAGGTCCTCCAGTGCAACTCAATAGTCAGCTTTAACCAAAAGTTACACAGGGACCTAGAGATTCCTAGAGAAAACACTCCAGTAGGCATGTGCAGCTCCTCCAGCGCAATTCTGTGGTCAATGTCTGGCAGATGTTGACCACAGAGTTGCACTGGAGGACCTAAAGATTCCTTGAGAGGTGTTCTCTCAGGTAAAAGCATAGTGTAGTGGTCTCTGTTATTTTGGTTTTTCCACAATCACAGGGGTCCTGTGTCGCCAACCCCAGCGAATGTGGAGGAAGCACTGTATTTCTGCAGTGTGTTTTGGACCTACGAAAGCTCATTCTGCCAACCTTGTTTCTTTCAGTTAGTCTCACAGGTGCTGCAAGATCTCACAACATACTGATTTTGCAGACTAACATGGCTATATCTTTGGATCCTGGTGATGAGTATGAACTATATAAAAAGGTAAATTGACAAGGTTGTTCGGTCGTGTCCGACCATAGGAGGTGGTGGTCATCTCTGTTACTAAGCCAAAGAGGCAGTGTGGTCAGAGACTACTCTGTGATCCTGTGGCCAGCATGACTGCACAGAACGCTGCTTACCTTCCCACCAAAGTGGTACCTATTTACCTACTTGCATTTGTATGCTTTTGAAGTGCTAGGTTGGCAGAACTAGTGACAGGAGCTCACTCCATCATGCAGCACCCGGGCCTCGAACTGCCAACCTGCCGATCTTGCAATCAACAGAGGGCCTTTGCAGACTGCCAGAAATAGTGCAAATTGAGTCCACTTTAAGGGTTAGGGTAAGTGCAAGGGAATCATGGGAATTTTTTTTTTTTCTGAGACATTGAGCCTTCTCTGTCAGAGAGCTCTGGTGCCACAATAAAATACACTTCCCATAATTCCCTCACCCTAACCTTTAAAGTGGGCTCAATTTGCACTATTTCTGGCAGTCTGCAAAGGCCCAGAGTCAGCGCCTTAACCACTTGAGCCCCGCATCCCTGACATATATATATATATACAGCCATGGAAAGCCATTGGGGTGAGACCTTGGGCAAGTCACACTCTCTCAGCCTCAGGGGAAGGCAATGGCAGCCCTCCTCTGAACAAATCTTGTCAAGAACACTCCACAAGAGGGTCGCCGTATGTCAGAAACAACTTGGAAGGCACACAACAACAACAACAACCGCCGCCGCCGCCGCAGCAACCACCGCCACCACAGGCTCCCTCGGGTCCTTCCCTCACCGTTTGGTCCGTCGTCCCCCTTCGGTCTGGAGCTCCGCCAGGCTGATCTCGGCGCGGCCCAGGAACTTGTCGAGGCCGAGGAGGGCGCGGTGGAAGACGGTGAGCTGGAGCACGGCGGGCGTCGGGGCGGCTCCCTCGGCGAGGCCTCCCAGGCCCAGGCCTCTCCTTGGCGGCGGCGGGAGCTCGAAGGTGGCCTCCTCCCTCCAGACGGGGCTCCCCAGGCACCGCTCGGCCACCGAGGTGGCGAACTTCTCCTTGCCCAGCGCCATGACGGCGTAGGCGTCGCTGCCCCCTTGCCCGCCGCCGCCCTTCGCCTTGGAGCGCAGGCCCCGCGCCTGGAGGACCGTCACTTGGACGTGGGTCGGGGCCCAGCGCGGCCCTGGAGAGACCGGGGAGCCCGGCAGAGACATGGCGGCTCCTTCCCTCAGTAGGTCCGCCACAGACTAAGGCTGAAGAGGAAATGAAGGGCCCATCTCGCTGCCTAGCAACAACACCGGAAGGGGCGGGGCTCCACCCTCGCCAGCGCCGCACCTCCTCGCGGCGGCCACTCTCGCGAGATTTGGCGTCAAAGGGGGCGGGGCTAGGGATGGCACAGTGGGCGGGGCCTAGAGCTTCTTAAGAGTGGTGTTCTCTGCTTTGGTTCTCAAGGTGGGTTTTTGGACTTCAAGCCAGCCTGGCTCAGTGCTACTACTAGGGAATCCTGGGAGCATGGTGGTGTTAATAGTTCTCCTGACTGTGAAGGCTCAGTGTCTCACAAAGCTACGGTTCCCAGAATTCCCTGCCATTGAACCAGGGCAGTTAAAGAGGTCTCAAATTTGGGAGTGTTTCTGCAGTGTCTTTTGGACCTTAAGATAGCATTTGCCTTCTTTGCTGCAGCACCACCCTTCAGGCTTCTGTTCAACAGTAATCCCAAGGTCCTTTTAGGGTTATTCTGGTCCAAAACACACTGCAGAGATAATCCAGTTTGAGACCGCTTTAATTGCTCTGGCTCACTGCTAGGGAATCCTGGGGAATTGTAGTTTGTTATGGCACCAGATCTCTGACAGAGAAGGCTCACAGAACTACAGTTCCCATAATTCCCTAGCATTGAACCAGGGCAGTTAAAGCGATCCCAAACGGGATTATTTCTGCAGACCTATGACTGATGGCTCATGTTCATCTTCTTTGCTGCAGCATCATACTGCTGGCTCATGTTCAACAGTAATCCCAGAGTCCTTTTAGGGTTATGGCATGTGGTCACCTTGTTAAAAAGTGGATTTAAACTGCACTGTTTCTACAGTGTAGACCCAGCCTCAGCCAGCCAGTTTTAGGTGAACATAATCAGACCCAGCAGACTGTGGGACAAGGGACCTGGTGAGGGAGAGGAACCCTCAAAGACCACTGCAACCCTGCCAGACTGCCCCCAGGCCTCCTTGCTACTGGACAGAGAGCCCAGGTGGCCTGAGACGGGGAAAATTAAATCACCCCCCCCCCCGGCATCCATTTTATTTCGTTTATATTTTTGCTTTTGCCACTCAGATCTGAAATTCAGGGACTTTATCACACGGGCAAAATACACGAGATAAAAGCTCTATGATTCCGTCAAAATCTCACAATAATGGGATGCTTTTCACATGACATCACCATTATTGCGATATTATCCCGTGCATAAAGCGGCAAAATCGTGCCACTTTTTATTCATGGAACTTTCCCCATTTATTCACGGGATAATGACGCGATAATGGTGACGTTATGCAAAAAGCATCCCGTTATTGCAAGATTTTGACGGGACCATAGCACTATTATCCCATCGCTTTTGCCTGTGTGATGAGTTTCGCAAGAATAAATACTACATTACTTGGAAGGATCGCTGGATATTTTGCATATGTTCATTGATCTATTAATCCTTGCTCAGCCATGAAAACCCACTCAGTAAAGCTCGGGCAAGTCACACTCTCTCTGACTCAGAGGAAAGTAAGGGCAAGCATCTTAGGGAACTAGAAAAGATTCTAAAATGCAGAGATATACAACTCAGCACAAAAGTCAGAATCAAGCAAGCCATCCTATTCCCTTTTACCATGGATGGATGGATGTCAGAGCTGGACAGTCAAGAAAGAAGATAGGAGGAAATTCAACGCATTTGAGATAATGTGGGGCTGGAGAAGAATGCTGAGGATCCCATGGACAGCCAAAAGGACAAACAAATGGGTCCTAGAGCAGATCAAACCGGAAACCTCCCTGGAAGCCAAGATGATAAAACTGAGGCTGCTGTACTTTGGACACATCATGAGAAGAGAGGACTCTTTGGAAAAGGCAATAATGCTGGGGAAGGTGGAGGGAAGTAGGAAGAGAGGAAGGCCCCATGCCAGATGGATGGACTCTATGAAGGAGGTCACTATGGGTATGAATCATAGAATCATAGAGTTGGAAGAGACCACAAGGGCCATCCAGTCCAACCCCCTGCCATGCAGGAACTCCCAATCAAAGCATCCCTGACAGATGGCCATCCAGCCTCTGCTTAAAGACCTCCAAGGAAGGAGACTCCACTACTCTCCGAGGGAGTGTGTTCCACTGTCGAACCGCCCTTACTGTCAGGAAGGGGTTGCAGGATTTAAGCAGAGCAATGGAAGATAGAGGGCCTTGGGGATGTCTCATCCATAGGGTTGCCATGGGTTGAGATCGACTCGAGGGCAGTTAACAAAAGCATATGTTAGAAACAAACCTTCCCCCAAAGGCATTCGAGCTGAGCAACAATCATGACATACAAATTAAAAGCCAAATGAATCAAAATAAAACAAGTACACTTGAATTAAAAGCATAACAAATGAACATGGATTAGCAGCCTTCCTGAGCATATACTAGACATGTTTGATTATAGCTCCTGCTAATGCCCACCATCATGTCTATTGGTCTTGGGGTTGAGGATGATGGGAGTTGTAAACCAACACGCTCGAAGAGTGCTGGGTATTATGACTAAACCATACTGGTTGTTGCCAATATTGATCTTATTAAAGCACTACCCTTCCCCCATTTTTTAAAAACGTGTTTAAGCCCTTTTCCAGTATTTTATGCCCAGTCTGCTTTTTCAGCTGAATTCCTTTTGATTTTTAGGTCTGTCTCTTTTCAGTTCTTTGCATGTGTTGCAAGACAGACACAGCAGGGCGCAACGTTTAACGCAGCACATTCTTCAGTGAAGTGGAATTTCCTCCTCTGGATTGCTAAGACTGAGATATGCATTTATTTATTTATTTTTAAAAAGGTGCTGTTAGATAAAGCCATATAAAAGTTGTTGGAGTGTAAACTTTAAATACCTAGTGTTCGAGTCTGTTTAAAATCCACACCCTTTTAAGCTTTCTTCCTTAATTTCAAGTGTTGGAGTTTAAGCAGATGGAGACTTTTTGCAAAATCTCCTGCACTTAGGCTGCTGCCACACTGCAGAATTAATATAGTTTGACACTACTTTAACTGGCATGGCTTCATCCTCTGGAATCCTGGGATTTGTAGTTTGTTGTGGCACGAGCTTTCTGATAGAGAAGGCTGAATACTTTGCAAAGCTACAAATCCCAGAGTTCTGTAGGATTGAGCCATGGCAGTTAAAGCTTGAAAGTTTGACAACAGCAAATCATAGATTCATAGAACTGGAAGAGACCATCGGGGCCATCCAGTCCAACCCCCTGCCATGCAGAAAGACACAATCAAAGTACAGTCAGACCTTCATATCTGTGGAGGATCCATTCTGGACCACAACCACCCCCCGCGTATACGAAAAAACTAGTGTGGCCACATGCACACACCGCCATTGGGGACAATGGGTCTTGCTGTCCACTGATGCTCAAGTCTGCAGAGGTCCACTATATTCCCAAAAGATAGCCACTCAGCCTCTGTTTAATAACCTCCAAAGAAGGAGACTCCACTACAATCTGAGACAGCATATTTCACTGTGGAACAGCTCTTACCGTCAATACGTTCTTCCTCATATTTAGGGGGAATCTCTTTTCCTGTAGTTTGAATCCATTGTTCTGTGTCCTAGTTTCTGGAGCAGCAGAAAGCAAGCTTGTTCTATTCCACAATATGACATCCCTTCAAATGTTTAAACATGGCTATCATGTCACCACTTAAGCTTCTCTTCCCTAGGTAAATATATCCAGCTCCTTCAGTCGCTCCTCCTAGGGCTTCATGGTTTCCAGACCTTGCACCCATTTGCTTGCCCTCCTCTGGACATGTTCCAGCGTATCAACATCCTTTTTGAATTGTGGTGCCCAGAACTGGATACGGTATTCCAAGTGAGGACTGACTGAAGCAGAATAGAGTGGTACTATTATTTCCCTCAATCCGGACACTACACTCCTATTGATGTAGCCTAGGATCATACTGGCATTTTTAGCTGCCGCATCACGTTGCTGACTCATGTTCAGCTTGTGGTCTACTAAGGAATCTTGGATTAACCCAGAGGGATCTGAAAGGGTTCTAGAATTAACCCACAGGATTAACTGGAGCTGCCCCTGCCAAACTGGGACAATTGGTGGCTATATAATTATGTTCTAACTTGCTGTAGAAGCTGACCCAGCAAGCAGACCAGATCAATATATTACAAATACAACAGCTGAGATCTTGCATAGGGAGACATGTGTTTCATATAGCTACATCTCTGCTCAGTTTCATTAGGCACATGTATTTTTAGATGTATATTTTAGATGTATATTTATTTAGATGTACAGTATATACAGATGCATATTTTATTTACAGGTGGATCATGAATTGTAAATAAGAGCAAGCTTCAAAATATTAGACAGAGATAAAATTGTGCATGCGTGTGTGCATGTGCGTGTGTGAAATCAAGGCATCATTTCAAGGATAATAAATGTCTTTAGCTAAATAAAGTACAGATGAGCATCTTGATTCTAAATGGCAGAAAACCTACTTAAAAGTGGAGATCAACCAGAAGTACTATTCTGGTTCCTTTGAAATAGATACTTTTCTGGCTCGGATGTTTACACCAGAAAAAGCATGCAACTTAATTCTAAGTGATACTTCATAGAGAACACCAGCCTTATGTCAGTGCTCTTGGAAAGTTAACCAATTTCATTAAGAAAATCTAGACAGATTTATATTTACTTAGGATTGGATCATGGATTGTAAGTACAGGCAAGATTACCTAAAGAGGGGAAAGATTAGATGTATAAAAGTCTAATCAGCGCACCTTAAAGACAACTTTATATTTAAGCAGGTATCTATTTATTAGTGATGGGTCACATATCCCCCAACATTTCACAGATGTAAAACACTTGTAGCCTAACAACATCAGAATGTGGTCAAGATGGCAAAAGTTATTAAGGAAAGAACACAGAAGCTTGGAAATAATCCAGCAGTTTGCTTTTGCCTGAGCCTACTGGGAAAGGATAATATTCTACCCTTTCCACTCTTTCCCTTCTGCTGAGCTGATGGAGTCCAAGGACCTTATCACATGGGGTCTAGAGCAGAGCTAATCCAAAGGGTACCTGCAGCTAATACATATTATTTCCCCGTGTTTACACACGACGCTGCCCTAGAACACGGAGCTAATCTGTATTGTTTCCCCACGTGTACACACGACGCTGCCCCGAAACTCCACAGAACCCGAAGCTAATCCGTAGCGAGTAGGGAGATTTTGACATTCGGTTTGTTGGGGAAGTACAAGCGGAGCCTTCGTATTCATTGCGCAATGGTGGGCGGGGCGGGGAAGCAGGGAGAGCTCTCCCAAGCAGAAAATCCCGGCGAGGGGAAGGGATTGGCGAAAGGCAAACCGGATTGAGAAAGAGGAGGAGAAGGAGAGGAGGAGGGAAGAGGGAGGCGATCTCTCTCTCTCCATCTCTCTCGCATTTTCCCCCACCAACACCCCTTCCCTCCTCCAGTCCTCCAGCCCTCCTCCTCCTCCTCGGTCCCCTTGGCTGCCTTTCCTCCCGACTCCTTCATCCCATCCTTGCCATCCACAGAAGCGCCTTCTGCGACGCTGGCTTTTTGGGTGGCGGGAAGGGAGAGAGAGAGAGAGAGAGAGAGAGAAGAAAATGTGTGTGTGTGTGTGTGTTTTCCTTCTTCCCACGTGAACCGCATCCCGCGGCGCCTGATCGCTAAATCCCCTTTGGAGCCTTCGTATTCATTGCGCTATGGCCGCCAGGGCGAAATTCAGTTCGTTTCGGTATAGAACTGAATTTATTCTCACTTCGGTTACTTTTCTGTTACTTTTCGCTTCGTGGCCAGCGTTTGATAAGGTCCCAAACCTACTTTTGCACTTTGAACTCAGTTTGCAGCAGCAGACATAAGCTGAAGACAAAGGGATTTGGTGGAGGAAAGAGAAACTGGGACCTTTCCAAACCAGCTGAAAAATTGGGACAAATGATTAACTGGGACTGTCCATACCAAACTGGGACAGGTGAAGGCTATGGGATCATGAACAGGCAAGGTTCAAAAAGGAGAGGGAAATAATATAGAATACTTATTAATGGTGTTTGTGTGTGTTGTTTGCCTTCAAGTTGTTTTTGACTTATGGAAACCCTAAGGCACAGAGACTACAGAAGAAATACAGAAATTTAATCTAGACAATGAGGAAATCGAAATAGAGTAGTTAAAGAATTCCCATATCTAGGATCAAACATTGACCAGATTGGAGACTACAGTCAAGAAATAAGAAGAAGACTAGGAATGGGAAGGGCAGCTATGAAAGAACTGGAAAAGATCCTGAAGAGCAAAGACATACGACGGAGCACTAAAGTCAGAATCGTTCAGGCCATTGTATTTCCAATTATCATGTGCAGATGAGAGAGCTGGACAGTGAAGGAAGCAGACAGAAAGAAAATCAACTCATTTGAAATGTGGGGCTGGAAAAGAGTACTTTGGATATCATGGACAGCCAAGAAGACAAACAAATGGGTTTGTGAACAGATTGGACCAGGGCTCTGCTTGGAAGCAAAGATGATCAAGTTGAGACTATCGTACTTTGGCCACATAATAAGAAGGCATAGATGACTAGAAAAAACAATAATGCTAGGAAAGATAGAGGGTAGAAGAAAGAGAGGAAGACCACAAACCAAATGGATAGACTCGATCAGGGGGGTTATGGGGAAGGGCTTGCAGGATCTGGGCAAGGCAATGGAAGATAGGAATGAAACCCTGTCTCATCCACAGGGTCACCATGCGTCGGAGCAGACTCGAGGGCAGCTAACAACAAGGCACAGAGTCACTTTTGGGCAAATTTCTTCAGAGGGGATTTGCCATTACCATCCTCTGAAGCAGAGGGATTTGCCTGAATGGGTTTTCATTGCCGAGCAGTGATTTGAATCCTGCCCTCCAGAGTCATAATAGTCCAACCCTCAAGTCACTACACCATGCTGGCTCTCACATTAACACAACTTTGTTAATAGCTACGTCCTATCAGCTTTCCAAAACCAGGAGACTGACTTGTCTTGGCAGCCACGGTAGCTGCTCTGAGCCAAGTCATACCCTCCATAATACCATCATGGGAAGAAGAAGGAGGAGGAGACAGAGCCCATGCCAAAACCCTTTCCAAGGAGACCAGAATGGTCCCACTCACCCACCACCCCTGCTGTCATTCTGTTTGCAAAGACCTTTTGTATTATGACAGGCTTTAAGATCTGAAGGTTTTTTAAATTGATTTTTAAGATTGTCCCGCATTGTTTTAAACTGTGTGTGTTGTGTGCCTTCATGTCTTTTCTGATTTAGGACAGTCCTAAGGTGAACCTATCATGGGGTTTTCTTGGCAAGAATTGTTCAGAGGAGGTTTGCCCTTGCCTTCCCTAAGGCTGAGAGTGTGTGACTTCCCTAAGGTCATCCTGGGGTTTCATAACTCACCTACCGTATTTTAATTGCTTTTTTATCTTTTTAAAGTGCATGCTTTAAATTGTTTTAATGTTGTGAATACTTTGATTCTATTTTAATGCTCACCTTTTGTATGTTTTTAGCTGTATTGTGCTTGTTTTAAATTTTAAGCTGCCTTCAGGAAAAAGTTGGCTATAATTAAAGGCGGCGGCGGCGGCGGCGATGACGACGACAACGACGACAGTAACAACTCCCGGAGCAGTTTGCATATATAGTCAATAAAAGACTATCCTAACATGCAGGTTCATAATCTCAAATGATTTGCCATGAAAAGAAAGGAAGACAGGGAGAGAAGATGAGAAAGTGTTGTTTCAGCAGTACTTGTAGGATGCTAGGGATGGAAAAGAATTTGGTTTCTGGATGAAGGTAAACAACTGCCAACTCCCAAGAGCAGTCTCTGTGTTTATGTGTGTATATGTGTGGGAGAGAGAGAAAGAGAAGCTTGTGGTGTGTTTCAAAAAATAAATAAAAATAAATCCAAAATCATGGGGCTTTTTTGTTGTTGTTAACTGCCAATCTTGACCTATGGCCACCCTATGGATGAGACATCTCCAGGCCCTCCTGTCCTCTACTGTTTTGCCAGCTCCTGCAAACTCATATTCGTGGTCTCTTTAATAAAGTCCATCCATCTAGCATGTGGCCTTCTCTCTTTCTTCTTCCCTCCACCTTCCTAACATTACTGTCTTTTCCAACCATTCATGCCTTCTCATGATGTGTCCAAGGTACGACAGTCTAAGTCTGGTCATCTTGGCTTCTAAGGATATCTCTGGCTTGATCTGTTCTAGGACCCATTTCTTTGTCCTTTGGGCTGTCCATGGGATCCTCAGCACTCTTCTCTAGCACCACATTATCTCAAGTGCATTGATTTTCCTCCTATTTTCTTTCTTGACTGTCCAGCTCTCACATCCATACATAGTAATAGGGAATAGGATGGCTTGTATGATTCTGACTTTTGTGCTGAATTGTATATCTTTGCATGCAACTCATGGTTACATTTTTAAAAATGCAAACAGATAAAATGTTTCCATTTGAAAAATACACACAAATACACTTTAACGAGGTAGGAATATGTGCACTGTAAAATTCTGTACAAAAATAAGTACAGTGGGCCCTTGATATCTGCTGGGGTTTGGTTCTAGCCCCCCTCCCCACCCTTTGGACACCAAAATCCATGGATGCTCAAGTCCCATTACATACAATGGCATAGTAAAATAGTGTGCCTTATATAAAATGTCAGAATTGGCATTTACTTTCCCCTCAAATATTTTCAAGCTGTGGATGGTTGAACCCGTGGATACAGAATCTGTGGATACGGAGGACCAATTGTACATTAAAAAAAATAGCCCTGCCCCTCTATACACATTCCCTCATGGAAATAAAATATTGGAAATAAATACCAAAAAAGGGACTGGACAAGAATTCAGGTAATTGAATGTAACAAAATCAGGAGTGTGGAAATTTCACATCCCCATGAAAAGTTTCATCTTCTCTTGACATCCGCCTCTGTTTCAGCCCTGATGCAATGGCTGCTAGTATTGAGTGACCTTGGGCAAGTCGCATGCTCTCAGCCTCAAGGAAAGGCAATGGCAAGCCCCCTCTGAACAAATCTTGCCAAGAAAACCCCATGATAGCTTTGCCTTAGAAACGCCATAAATTGGAAGTGACTGGAAGGCACACAACAACAACAACAAATGCATCACATAGCTATCTCTCCCAATGCTACCCTCCCTAAACTATCTTGTAAGCAAAACAGCCTCTCCTACAGAATCATTTCTGTATTGCTGGAGAGCACTAGCAAAGAAACATCTCTCTGTTTCGTCATACTTAGATACACTGTGACAGGCATCCACAGAGAGCTCCAGGTTTCTTCCTGACAATTTGTTCTTCTCAAACTATCTGAGAACCCAGGGACTGGCAATTATTTTTTCCCCCAGTATCCTATGAATCAGTACCATATGTGTCCATTGGCTACAATGGTTTTTTTATTTCCTGGAAAGACACCAGGGACCATCAGCCAATGTCTAGGACTTCAGCTCTGGTGCAGAGGCTTCCACTTTGAGCACCATAGCTGGAGATGACTTCCTTGTAGTCCATCAAGCTCCAGAAAAATCGCTGGACACATCTTTGGTGATCCCCTTACTCTTCCACAACAAAAATGGGTGCATGTGTGGGGAAGGCACTGCTCACAAGGTCTTCCACGACCACCAAAAAATTGAGTTGCGATGGCACAAGGCTGGCTTACACCATCATAATTCAACCATAGGATGCCAACCAGCTCTTGCCTTTGAACACTCTGGGAGATGAAGGGCTGTGGCTGTATTTACTTGAGAACATGTTGTATTTCTTCCGGCTCTATCTCATAAATCAGGACAGCTTGCCAACAACGTCTTACTCTGAAACTGCTGTTCAGTTTCCCAGCTTCGTTGGAAAAGAGACAACAAACACGGGCCAACAAGAAACATAATAAGGGACAACGAGGACCAATGTTTCCCCCCAATTCCTCTCCATTGTGTAGCTGATAATTTAGCTCCAGGACTGTTCTTTCTAGAGGAACTGGAGAAAAGAGCACGCAGGCAAGCGGAAAAATGTGCTGTGGAGTTTCGGTGTTTGTTGTCTCATGGCTGTGCTATGCTTTGAAGGGTGTGGTGCTCCTTGGCTCAAGAATGAGGATAGTTATTCATTTGTGCATGACTGAAGTTAAGCCCTGGTGTCACCTGTTTCCTTACCTTCCTGGCGGCTGCCCAAGAAGAACCTTCTGTGCTACGTTTTCCTTGTACATAAGAACTGTATACTTGTGCTCAGCAGGTACAGGGGGCAATGGGGTAGAGTGGATAGTGTTCTAACTGATTTGGGTTCCCTTCGTTGCTTGACCCTGAAAGTCAGGAAGGAACTTTACATCATCTTTGGAAACACAAGTGCTCAAACTTGCATTTGTTGGGGGAAAATCACCAGTAGGGAACTTACCCCCTTCTTATGCCTGACAAATCTTCTGTGCAAATATGTGGCGGAGGTCATTTGCTTTGGAAAGGGATAGCGAAAGGGACAGGTCGAATCCCTCTTAGCTTTCTGAGTGCTCTCCTTCAAATGTACTGTACTTCAAATCCCCCTTTTCCCTGATGCGGGAAAATCAACAGCTTGAGTCCTTAACTCTTTCTTGGAGCTTCTGGTTCTCCACTGCAAATGAAGTTTTAAGATTATTTTTCTACTTGAGTATAATGTGCTTTTGCTTCTGAGCTTGCCCCTGGTTTCAGAGCTCAGCTGGAGAGAAAAACAGATGAAGAGAACTGGTGGGCAGAAGAAAAATCAAATACACCCATGGCCTCCTAGTCTAGTAGTCTCTTTCCCCAGTATGTGTTTTCAAAATGTTCTCACCCTTGAAAGAGAAGAAAGTATAAACGTGTTGTGAGCATGCATGTATATATATATATATATATATATATATATATATGCATTCTTAACTTTTGAAACAAGGAAACGGAGTCTATTTGGTAACAGACTTTGATCTGGAAACTGGTGGAGCATAAGCTGTTGCTATGTAAATAAACAGAGTATTGTTCTGTAGTAATGAGGAACTTCTCAAGTTATCTGCAAAGCTTAGTGGACACACGAGTCAGGAAACCAGAGCAAAATGTTATTGTCCCTCCCTTTCATAATAACAACAGGAAAACGTACGAGGGGGTATCATAAAGTAATAAAGATCACCTGGAAGTTATTAAGGTATATTGATGAAATTTTGTCAGCGTCGTCATTGGTCCCTAAGTGTATGATGTTGAGAAAATCAGCTCTTTGTGTCTTTTATTTTTGTGACAGGTTGTGCCAGAAATTACTAAAGTGTAAGATGAAGAAGTGTGAGGGGGGGGGGGTATCATAAAGTAATAATTATCACCTGGACTTTATTATGGTATATTGGTGAAATTTTGTCAGTGTCATCACCACCAAGTGAATTTTTTCTTTTCCCAAAAATGAAAAATCCATTGTGGGGGCACCAATTTGACAACAGAGATACCCTCATTCATGAAGTGGAAGAGTGGTTTAAATAATAATAATAATAATAATAATAATAATAATAATAATAATGATGATGTTTAAGGTGCAATCTGGAGACATCTACAATAATGGTATTCAGAGGGTCAAGAAATGCTGGGAAAATGTGTAAATCTGGATGGTGACTATGGGGGGTTGCAGACTGCCAGAAATAGTGTGAATTCAGTCCACTTTTAGGGTTAGGGTTAGTGCTAGGGAATCATGGGAACTGTTATTTTTCTGAGACATTGAGCCTTCTCTGTCAGACAACTCTGATGCCACAATAAAATACAGTTCCCATGGTTCCCTAACTCTAACCCTAACCCTAAAAGTGGACCGAATTCACACTATTTCTGGCAGTCTGCAACCCCCCTAAGTAGAGATAAGTTAACAACTACAAATCAAAACAAACTTTCTGTCAAATTTTTTAAAGGTGATAATTAAAACTTTGTGAAACTCCCTTGTATAATTCTCTCTCCATGTACAATTAAGTCCAGCAATCCTCAGAGATAAAACTGTATCATGGCACCATAGATACACAGTCTGTATACCATTTGCCCATCTTGTGCAGTATTGTCTATACCAGTGGTTCCCATCGCAATCTTGAATCACTGAATATTATTGGATTCCTCTCCCAGAATTTGGATGTAACTAGATTTAATGACCGAATAGTGTAACATTTCTGGTGTTTGTCCCCACTTTGTGTGCATGTGAATTCAAGTCACCGGTCCACTTATACCGACTCCATGAATTTCATAGGGTTTTCTTAGGCAAGGAATACTCAGAGGTAGTTTTGCCAGTTCCTTCCTCTGAAATATAACACTTTACTCTGCATTTTTTCCCTTGTGAATCAGCTGACAATGTGTTACTTCTGGGGATCGCTGTGGTTTTCTCACAGGTGTTTTGGGCATCAGTTTTAAAAAAGGGATATGTGTCAGAAAGCTAACGCAATACCACTGGAAACTCGTGACTAAGGCAAGGTTCTCTTCATTCATCCTCACCACAAAATGTGAAGTACATGTGGATGAAAGAGTGTGGCCAGCCCAATGTCACTTTGTAAGCCAGGAGGCATGCATTTGTAGCCTGCAAGGCATACATAGATCTTCATAACTATTTTTTAAAGATCCCCAAGGGCTTAATATCTTTTTTATATATTTATATATATTTTAATATATTCTACTGGGAATACTACTGTGTCCTCTAGGAAGTATGGATAGCAGTTTACAAAGTTTTTGACCCCTCTGGGCTGTTTTAGGTCTGGGAGGGTTTTATATATATATAAAATTATAATTATCTTGATTTATAAATAATTACCTTGATTTATAAATATTGATTTATAAAGTAACTCAGAAAGGAATTGTGAGCTAGCTCCTGATTTGAAAGAGGTTTGTTCTGGGCCTAAAATAGAAGCTGGGCCTATCCTGGACTCAAGGTGTACATACAGAGGTAGATCATACCTTACTGCAGTGGTTCCCAAACTTTGGTCTTCCAAATGTTTTGGACTTTAACTCTCAGAAGCCCCTTGACCAACTGTCAGGAATTCTGGGAACTGAAGTCCGAAACATCTGGAGGAACAAAATTTGGGAATCACTGTCTGATAAGCTTATCGCACCAGTACCTGTAACATTCCCATCGAGTCTCTGGAATGTAACGATATGGGAACGGGTGTTACCGCATTAGACTATTGATAACGGGATAGTAACATTATGAGAAGACATATTATCACACTGCATTTACTGTTGTACCGGTACCAGCGCTAAAGTAGTTACTCAGCCATCCCTCATTGGCGCATGCTTACTGTTGCAAAAACCCCTATATCTGCATTGGAAAGAATGCTACCGAGAGGTTTAGTTAGCGAGCATTCATTGTTTTTTCTTGTAAACACAATGCAATCCAATCTACAAAAATAATAATAATAAAATTTAAATTGCCTGTGGCACCTTCCTTGCATCAACACCGGAAGAGTTGAGTTTGGGGATGTTCTAGGACGGGAGGGGAGGAGGTTGTCTTAGCCAATCAGAACACAAGAATAGATTGAGATTGGGTAGGATTATCGCACACACATCATTTGGAACGGTCTGTAAGCATTCTTGCTGGCTGAGGATGCATTTTTACAGTTCTCCTCCTGGAACAGGCTAGGGACTGTCAGAGCACAGAATGGGAACTCAATGAGGATCATACCGTGCGATAAAATACGTTCCCTTCTGTTCTCGTCATGTACTCATTACATAGTGCAATAAGCTTATTAGTGTAAGAGGATAAGCGTTGCATACCAGTAGTTCCAATTTCAATGCCAGCATCTTCACTTGAGACCACAGCAGGAAAGAGAATGTTCTCCACCTGAAACCCAAGAGAGCCTCTACCCTAGAGAGACTTCCTCAACTTATTTCCATCCAGATGTGTTGGACTACAGTTCCCGCCATTCTCATTGCACAGACTACCAGGGGGTGATGGGCTATATAATATCTGGACGTTGCTGTTGTTGTGTTCCTTCAAGGTACTTCTGACTAACGGTGATCCTAAAGTGAATCAGTCACAGGGATTTCTTGGCAAGGTTTGTTCAGAGAGGGTTAGCCTTTGATTTCCTCTGTGACAGGGTGACTTACCCAAGGTCACACCAAAAGCCATGAGCATTTAGCCAAATGCCTTTTAATATTTTCTTTCCCGCATAATTCAGGATCCCATGGGTTTCCATGGCTGAGTGGGAATTCGAACCCTGATCTCCAAAGTCATAGTCCAACATTCAAACCACTATTATTATTACACCACGGTGACTCTTGGAAGGTGATGGATTGGGAAAAGCTGCTCTGCTGGTTGGAATGGACAACATTATAACACCTAGTGGTCTGAGTCAGTGTAAAGCTCCTTAACATACACCCTGAATTTTCCATTCTCCCTTTGAATACCTCATTGCATTTGGCCAGACACCAAAAGCCATAAGCATCTAGCCAAGCACCTTTTAATATTTTCTCTCCAGCATCATTCAGGATCCCAACCCACGTCATTAATTGCTCCTTGTCATCCTTCCATCCCTAGAAGGCCTCAGTCCTGCCAAACAGGAATTGTCCAAACCCTAAAGAAGCCTATCCTGTAATCATTTACAAGTCAGACATGTTACGTCCATTAGACACTTTGATGGCACAACTAAGTGCAAAGGAAGGAGAAGACGCCAGAAGCCTTAGAGCTTGCTTATGGCTTCTGTCAAAAAATAAGTCTGTATGGTTTGTCGTGCCTGAGGAAGTTGGTTTAGGGTTGCCAGTTCAGGATTATCCCAGGCCTTGAGATTTTAGGAACAAAACTATAGAGACTGAGGGATGGCCCTGGTGAAGTCATTACGTGCTATGCGTTAAGAACCAAACACACTTGCTCACAGGCTGCATCTGCACTGCAGAAATCATGCGGCTTGACAACACTTTAACTGCTATGGCTCAGCGCTATGGAATTTTGGGATTTGTAGTTTGGTGGGGCACCACTAGAGCTCTCTGACAGGAAAGGCTAAAGATCCCATGAAACTAAAAATCTCAGGCTTCCATACCATGGAGCCATGGCAGTTAAAGTGGTGTCAAATTGCAGTGCTGACACAGTTTGTCATTCAAACACACATGCACACACAGACATACATTTTCCTGTCTCACAATTATTTTTAGAACCAAATGTGTAGATGTTGTCCTCCCTTCCCTTGGCTTTGTTGCCCATGTTAGCAGACTTGTGCAAGAGTTCTTTTAACGTGACAAAACAAAGCCATTAGCCATGACTCCATGGTCACCTGTTTTAAGATAGTTCCATCTTCCATTTGAAGCTCAGTTCATCTGTCTGCCCTCATTAGAGACCAGACAATGGCTTCATAATGCATTGATCATGCCAAAGGGTTTCATGACGTGGGAGAGTGGCTTGATCACGTGTCACAATGCATGCAACAATATGGTGTTGCATATGATAAGACTGTTTGATAAGCAGCACGTTCACGTGTTTGCACAATTCACCTGTTCACAGAGGCTTTGGGGCTGGTTACAGTAAATATGTACATAGACCACACTCATAAACCTGGATTCTTGCAGGTATAGTGGGGAAGAAGAAAGCAGAAGATGAGGGTGAAGTCTTGATGAAAGTACACAAAAGTTGAAGGCTTTCATGGCCAGCATCCATAGTTTTTTGTGAGATTTTCAGGCTGTGTGGCCATGTTCTAGAAGAGTTTCTTTCTGATGTTTTGCCAGCATCTGTGGTGATGGTTGAATGGGGGGCAGCTGGAGGGAGTTTTAACTTCCCCTATCCATGCACAGTGAACTTGAGCTAGAATACCTCCTTTTAAGGAAAAAAGAAAGAAGAAAGAAGAAAGAAGAAAGGGAAACTTCACACTTAGATAGTATATACTTGAACTCTAGGCATTTACTATATTCCTAGTGCAGGGATGAGAATGATATGGCACTGTGGATATTGTTAGACATGACATATGTGGTAAACAGCAGAGAAACAAAGAACAACACTAAGCAGCCTTTGTAAAATATTAAACAAGACCTGAACACATTGGCGTCATTGACTGATGCCACCTTGTGGCTCTGGTGCATCTGCAACTAACATTGCAATATGCAACATGTAACATAACTGTTTTCTTGTTTTTATCCCTCAAGTGACCAGAACTAATTGGATATGTTCTAGTGGTAAGCCTGTGGAGGACTGAAAATGAGCAACCCTTTTATGTCTTTGTGCCTCGGTGGTTCTGGATCTGCACTAGCAAGGTTCCCAGAGCTCTGTGCTCTGCAAAGAAAGCGATAAAAGCAGTGAAGACTGTGTCATGATGATGACAGTTGTTTGAGACTTGAGATGTTTATACTAGTTATAATTTGATATGGTGTGGTGGTTTGAGCATTGGACTACGACCCTAGAGACCAGGGTTCAAATCCTTGCTCAGCCATGGAAACCCACTGGATGATCTTGGGCAAGTCACACTCTCTCATCCTGAGAGGAACACAAAGATAAATCCCCCCCCCCACACACCTGTACATATCTTGTCAAGAACACCCAGTGATAGGTTTACCTTAGGGCTGCTGTAAGTCAGAAACAACTCAAAGGCACACAACAACAAATCTGATGAGAGAGTGATAACAACAATGATGGCATTCCAAAAAGGAGAGAAAATCCAGTTATGTTGCTTTTACAGGTAGCATGATCAGGTCATACAAAGAGCAAAACATGGCTTCTGAACAGGGTTACCAGTTTAGGATTGTTCCAGGCCAAAAAATGAGCCCTAGGGACAGTCCTTGGCAATGTCATTGAGCATTATGTATTAAAAACCAGTCACAGTTGCTCACAGCTTGTTGTTCAAACACACAGACAAACACTCAGATAACATATTTTCCTGATTTGAAATTAAGAGCGAAATCTTAGCTAAAGGGGCTATTTTAAGATCAAGGGTAAATGAGGTGATTATTCCTTCTCACTTACCCAGGGAGACCGGATAAGAAACATTTAATGTAGTTTATTTGATTCTAGCCAGAATGTATAGTAGATGCAAAGCCGAGGGTGATGACTGGGAGACGAAAGAGGAAACTAACTAAAATACATAGACCCCCTGGAGAATCTTTGCAAATTGTAGCAAGAAATGAATTAAGCCTTGGAAACTGTAGCAAGCTGCTGCTCTCCTAGTTGAGTTGGAGATTTGTGCATAGCCCTTTCCTCTTGCCTCGAGCTGTGCTCCCAAAATGAGAGAATCTTCACCTTCGTCTCCACATGCATATGACACATGAAAAGTGGAGACTTGGGGCCAGACTCTGAGATATGACAACCATATTTACTACCAATAAATATTTTG
Source organism: Phrynosoma blainvillii (assembly GCA_026167975.1). Lineage (NCBI taxonomy): Eukaryota > Metazoa > Chordata > Lepidosauria > Squamata > Phrynosomatidae > Phrynosoma > Phrynosoma blainvillii. Next base: position 9,062,717 of record JANUYF010000006.1, on the reverse strand, counting down.
CTATAGCACTAGGGTGTGTCAGTATCCAACACCGAAGGAACCCTTGGAGAGGATTGGAACTGCACCCAGTTCTGGTTCTATCTAGACAGTCTCATGTAGACAGCTTTACCCTGTCTACTGCTGGAATATACTGATAGATTTGGTCAATGTTTTTGGAAGTGTGTGTGTGGGTCTACCTGTTTGCTTATGGTGATGCCATGAATTTCATAAGTTTTTCTTAGGTAAGGAAGACTCAGAGTTGGGGGGGGATGCAGACCAGTACTTTAGGCCAATCTGGGGGTGGAGTTGGGGTGGGGGAACTGCATGCCGGCAACCCCGACTCCACCCTGACGCTAGCCAGACACCGCATACCCAACCACATGGCGTGTGGCATCAGGGTGCCCTCTTGGCTCAGGGTGCAGAAATGTTGCACCAAAGAGGTGCAAAGAGCCGTGGTGGTGGCTCTAAGGGTGGCTTTTTGCAGCCCCCAAAGGACCGGCATTTGCAAAAAGGAGGATCGGGGCCACAGCGTGTAATAGCCACAGCCCTGATCCGCCACTCCCAAGGGTGGCACAGAGCCGCCCCTTACGGGCTGTCTGCATCATTCTTTCTGAAATATAGCTATAGCACCTGATTTCTTTGTCTCCAATCCAGTCTCCAGTCCAAGTACTAACCAAGGTCAACCCTGGTTAGCTTCCAAGATCAGACAGGATCTGGTTCCTTTAGGGCAGGGGTAGACAACCTTTCCCCTTTAAGGGCTGAGGGACTTCAGCTCCCAGAAGCCTCAGCCATGTTGGCCAATAGTTCCATGTTGGCCAATAGCTCCTGGGATTCTGGGAGCTGAAGTCCCTCGGCCCTTAAAGGGGAAAGGTTGCCTACCCCTGCTTTAGGGTATTGATGGATCTATAAGATGATGACATGTAACAATACACATAAATAGTCAAACAACCATGATGACATGAATCATATAAAACCAAGTTACAATCATGTATAAAATGCAGAAAGAAAATACTACTAGGCAGAAAAGACAAAATTGGTATTTCTCATAGCATGTCATAACTCACCCCTGGTGTCAGAGGATTCAGATGGAGAGGAGGAGGCAGTTAGCCAGGAATCTCTCCTGATAACTGTCTTTCTGAGGCCATAGAGCCAGGGGTTGCTGCAGAGGGGGACCTATTCCCCAGCAGGAGGTTGAAGACAAAGGGGAACCCATTGCCATCATTCATGGAGTGAAGAAGAGATAAAAGACTGGATTGTTCCCAGCATTTGTTAAGGAGGAGATCCTGATCTAATTAGGTACCTGGTGTTTTGGAGACAGCTGCCTATTAATCTCTCAACAGCTCCCCAGCATCTCTGTTACTCACATTCATGTTTTCTTGATCTTGGGCTAGCTACACTTGTATGACTCTAAGCCTTTGCAGACTGCCAGAAATAGTGCACATTAAATTGAGGCACTGCCCTGGCTCAGTGCTAGGGAATCATGGGAACTGTATTTTATTGTGGCACCAGAGCTCTCTGACAGAGAAGGCTCGATGTCCCAGAAAAAAAATACTATTCCCATGACTCCCTAGCACTGAGCCAGGGCAGTGCCTCAATTCAACGTGCACTATTTCTGGCAGTTTGCAAAGGCCCTCTGTTTTACCTCTTGCTGGCTTTGTTTATCTGGACTACTACTAATGAATGACTCCTGGACTGGCTGATGATCACTCTCTTGCTTCTTCCATCAACCTGCTGGGTACCCTGTGTATGGCTAACCTGAATTAACTCTGTAACAGCTTTTGCACCACAATTCAAATTCAATTCAATTTTAACCATCTGATTCTTGGCATACTTGCTGACTGAAGCATAGAACATAGTATCCCCCCCCCCCCCCCCAGCCCCAGTATAGATTTAAACCTTGTGAAATTTTGTAACAAAGAACTGTGGCAGCCAATCTTTTAACCATTTATTGAAGGGAATAATAAATACAAAGTTAGCAAATACAAAATTAACAGTTTAAATTAGTACATAACTAATTAGTACATGAAATTAAAAGTAATCCATGAACTAAAATAGTACACAGCAACTCGCAGTCTGTTCCTGAGATGCAAAAACAAGCTTGGATTACTCTGCCTCGTAGGAGGGCTCGCCCTGCAAGAAGGAATCTTTTTTTGCCTATGCAAAAAAGGCATTTGTTGAAAAAAGAGACCACATGGTGAAATGGGTGATTAGCACATTTATGCATGGGCCAACTAAGGGAAAGAAAGACAGGGTCTGCTAGACTTAATCCTCCTTCCCACTGCCATCTCCTTTTCCTTCTCCATCCTATTTTATACAGATTGCAAGCCTGAGGACAGGGAACTGCCAAATTAATGCTTTGTAAGCCACTCAGGGAAGAACCAATGTGGCATACTTGTTTGAGTGTTGGACATAGACTCTGGAGATCAGGATTCAACTCTTGCTTGGCCATGAAAATCACTGGGTGGTCTTGGGCAAGCCACACTCTCTCAGCCTTAGGGGAAGGCAATGGCAAACCTCCTCTGAAGAAACTTGCCAAGAAAACCCCATGATGGAGTTGCCTTAGGGTCGTCATGAGTCGGAAACGACTTGAAGGCACACAACAACAACAACAACAACAACAACAACAAACAAAGCTACTCTGGGAACTTTTTGGAGGAAGGGTGTGTGTATATACTCTAAACAAACAAACAAACAGTTGCCAACACTTACATCCAGTTGCCATTAATTACATTTAGTTGTCCTTCATTATTTTTAATATCACATGTTCCTTTAATTTGATCACTTAAGTGTGTGTGTGTTTAAAACTGGCCAGAATCTTGTTTGGGATTGATAGTTTTGTAAGTGAGCCAGCATGGTACAGTGGTCTGAGCATTGAACTATGACTCTGGAGACCAGGATTCGATTCTTAGCTTGGCCATGGGGACCCTCTAGGTGACCTCAGCCTCATGGGAAGGCAATGGCAAACCTCTTCTGAAGAAATCTTGCCAGGAAAACCACATGAAAGGATCTTTACGGTCACCATAAATCAGAAATTACTTGAAGGCACACAATATCAAACAACAACAAAGTCGACATACATATGCAGGAATTAGAATTGTGCTGCTGCATAATGTCATATGCATCTTGTTATGGTACTAAATAGCACAGCCAGCAGAGTGCCTGATGTGCATTGGTGTCTGATGCACAATGAGACAGATGAACATCAAGACCAATGTGCTTCAGTCCAAATGAGCATTGCATTGGTCCTGATGCGCATTGGGCCCCAATGCACATTGGACACTCTTGTTGATGCCCCATTATGCATCTTCAGAATTGTGTAAAGAGGTATCTTAGAGCCTCTGCTACATAGTATATGTGAAGTCATGTAACATAACAGGTCACATAGGATTCCAGCAATAGTTTTGAAAAAGTTGATTTAGTTAGTTTTTAAAGCTTTCATTTACTTGTTCTATCTGTTTTTATCTGCTGTGCTTCATCCTGAGAGTTGGGGTGGGGAACCTGGTAATAGAGATGGTGGCAAAAGTTGCTTTTCTAAAATCACTTCGCTATTTGATGAGTGATGGGAGAATGTGTGTAAGTTAGTATGCAAGCCAAATTTTCATCCTTTACAATTTGAAAAGGATGTTGACAGGCTGGATCATGTCCAGAGGAGAGTGACCAAAATGGTGAAAGATCTGGAAACCATGCCCTATGAGGAACAGCTTCGGGAACTGGCTATGTTTAGCCTGGAAAAGAAGGTCAAGGGGTGATGTGATAGCCCTGTTTAAATATTTGAAGGGATGTCATATTGAGGATGGAGCAAGCTTGTTTTCTGCTGTTTTCTGCTGCTCCAGAGAATAGGACCCGGAGCAGGATTCAGACCTGGATTCAAACTACAGGAAAGGTGATTCTATCTAGACATTAGGAGGAACTTCCTGACAGTAAGAACTGTTCGACAGTGGAACTGTTCCTCAGAGAGTGGTGGAGTCTCCTTCTTTTGAGGTCTTTAAACAGATGCTGGATGGCCATCTGTCGGGGGTGTTTTGAATGTGAGTTCCTGCATGGCAGGGGGATTGGACTGGATGGCCCTTGGGGTCTCTTCCAGCTCTTTAATTCTATGAAATGACATTCCCCAGAATCCTGATTTGCAGTGTCTCGGGAGTGCTGGCAGTCTACAAAGCTAGGTTTTTGAGGTCATGTTCACTCTTTCATGGCCATAATCCTCATCAGTTACGAGATCATAAGTCCAGGTTATGAGCTGGTAATTGCTTAACAAGATGCCAGCCATTATCTTTATAGCAATCACTAGTGAAGTGGAAAATTTTGAAGTGTAGATGGTCATCACAACAATCCTCAAACAAAAAGCACACAGCAACAACAATGCATTAAAAATGCAGGCTGTTGTATTGATCTTCCTCCCCCCCACTGTGTGTACATATACACACAGACACAGACACACACCAACTAAGCATTTTTTCCCCCTAGCTGCAAGGAGAAACGCCTTATCTCCAGGGCTTGGATCCTGTGCTAGGAGAAAGGTGGGATATAAACTGAATACACACATACATACATAAGTTAAAGAGTCCGTTGCTTCAGTCCTGTAAAGATTCAAGCTGACTACAGCACAAAATATCTGCTGCTTGTGCACTCACATGGCTCAGAGAATGGATTCTACTAGATAATAAAAGACTGTTAGAATTGGAGAGCCATAATCTATATTTTGGGTGGCATGCCTTCTTCTGCTATGATAAACTAAAAGCAAATAAAGAATTTAATAGGCATTATATAAGAAGATCACTACTAAGGATTTGGGTTAAATATAGGAGATATCTTTACAATAAAATACCAAGTGGGACATCTACGCATGAAGCGTTTCATAAAAAAGAAAATCTCTTTAAAGGAAATTGGCTTAAATGCAAAGATATCCTAATAAGAACAAAAGAAGAATATAGAATTAAAATGAGAGAAGAATTGAAAGAAGAGGAAACAGAAGTAAACTGGTTTCTGTACTGCCAACTAAATGAAAATTTTAAAAGAGATATAAAAACACAGGGAATAGAAGAGCAGAAGAATGAATTTGATAAAATAGGATTGCAAAAAGAAAAATACATGATAACAAAGATTTATAAAGTCGTAATATATATAGAACTGAAAGAAGAATCGATAAAGACCAACATGGTGAGGTGGATGCAAAATATAGGGAAAGAAATCCCATTAGAAAGCTGGGGAAAAACCATGGAATAATAGTTTAAAGTTCACCAAATGTGATGACCGAAAAGAAGTTTTTTTATAAAATCTTCTTCAGGTGGTACATGTCACCATCTAAGCTGGCAAAAATTCACAAAAACAAGAGCAACCATTGTTGGAAGTGCAGGGAGGGAGGTGCCACACTATATTATATGTGGTGGAAATGCTCTAAAATAAAAAACTTCTGGAAAAACATACATAAAACTATGACAGAAACTCTACAGAGGAAAATAGCATTAATCTCAGAATTATTTTTATTAAACATAACAGATGGGATACAAGACAAACCAACCATGAAGATTTAAGTGTGATACTCTACATGATAACAGCTAAATGTATAATTTATGCCAAATATTGGGAAAACAAAATAACACTTATGGATGAATGGATTAACAAACTAAACGACCTCACTACAATGGATAGGTATTTCAATTCAAAATTATGAACCAAAATGGAAAAAGTAATCAAATTGTGGGAAAAGTAAAAGAAAAAAGAAAAACTAAGAGATTTAGGAAGAAGGAAAGGAAGTTGAAAGCTAGTTAAAACAGATATACACCTTTCCTAAATGAAGTTAAGGAGAAAACAAATTTATTTCTGATGACAAAATTAATGTAGCAACTGGTGAAGAAATAACAAGCAAGAATAATTGTTTATTGCCATAGGAAGTGGTATAGAGGATGGTAAAAAGGCAAATGAGAGAGAATGGGTGGAGGGTGGAAAGGGGGTGATGGGATTTAAAGGAATGAATGTAGGTATGTGTAAGTTTGTATATATGGAATGTTTGCCTTTTTAATGTACATTATGGATGAATAAAATAAAATAAAATAAATACCAAAGAAAATATCTGCTGCTCAATTCCATTTGACATCTTTTTTGGGTGGCTCAATTAAAAGGAGTTCCCAACCAATCTAATCAATTAAATACTTATGGCCATCAAGGTCTGAGATCTCAAAGCATGACACTGACTGCTACACAATTGTTGGCAGGAATGATCTTATGCTTGAAGGTGAACATCTCTTTCAGCCCGTTTCGGAAGCGGTCGTGCAGCCAGGCATAGAGGAAGGGATTGCAGCAGGAGGAGCTCATGGCAAACCAGTGGCAGAGCAGCTGGATCAGAAGAAAGTAGTCCTTATTGATGAGGTTGATGTCTATGTCACGGATGATGTTGAAGACATGGATGGGGAGCCAGCAGATGGCAAAAGCGGCGACCACCAGCACAAGGAGGCGGAAGATCTTTCTCTTCCTCAGACGGTCAAACTTGGTTTGGCTTTGTGTTGGGTGACCTGGCACAATACGGTTCTTCAGTTTGATGGTGATGCAGATGTAGGAGAGGGAGACGGCTGAGAGGGGAAGGATGTAAGTGATGATCAAGGTGCTGTAGGCATAGGCTAGCCGCTCTTTCTCTTCCTCCATCCAGAACTCCTCGCAGATGGCAAAGCCTTCCTTTTGGAACTCCACATGGTAGGTATGGGCAATTGCAGGGGCCACCAAAGCACAGGACAGCAGCCAGATCCCACCAATGATGTATACACAGGTCATGAAGGAGATGCGCTTCTTCAGAAGGTGCACAGTAGTATAGTATCTGGGACAAAAGTGAACGAAATGAGTGAAATATCCCCAGGACCAGCCCATGACTTTCACACTAACACAGTGGTTCTCAAACTGTAAGGCAAGATGCCAGGGACAGGGTGTAAGAGTTGCTCAAGGGAGTGCAACACTTGGAGGAGGCCTTGATCCCTCTTCTTCCTCCTCCTCCTCCTCCTCTTCTCAAATGTTTTTTATGTGTAAAATTTACACCAGCGTTGAGTTAAATATTGAAGTTACTAATGTTATTTCCTTATAAAATGTTGTAATATGAATATACATGAATGTGCAAATGAAATATACACACTAAATATACCAAATATTTTTATTTATATATTATGTCGAGGTGGGGGGACATCCACATGTAGATATAAAGGGAGGTCCTAAGGTTAAAAAGGTTGAATACTATTGCAATAGTACATTTCAATTCTCTCTCCTTGATTGTCCTGAAGATTGTCCTGAAAATCCCTTTCCAGAAATTGTGTCTCAACATAGACCCACTGTAGCAGTTTGCTTTCCCTGAGCCTACTAAGAAGGGGAAGATTCTGCTCCTTCCTCTCCTCTCCCTTCTCCTGAGTTAATTCAGTGCAAACTACTTTTGCATTTTGAACTCTGTTCCCCCCACAACAAAGTTTTGCCTAAAGCGTGCCCTCCGACTGTCCCAATTTCACAGGGAAAGTCCCAATTAATCCTCGGTCATCCCACTTTTTCAACAGCTTATTAAAGAGTTCCAGTTTTACTCTCCTCCTCCAACTTATGTTCTCAGCTTACTTCAGCATTGCAAATTGATAAGCTTATTGCACAGCACTTTCAGGAATGGGAACTGAACAGAACAGAATGGCATGGAACAGAGCAAGAACGCAAATTACCGCACAGGAGAACACTGCCAATGCTGCTGGGAGTCCCCAAGCTGTTCCCCATCCATGCTATGGCAGCCAGTTTTGAAGAATGGTTCAAAATAGTTCAAAGTTGGCTGCTAGGAATGGCTGGGGAACAGTTTGGGGACTCCCAATGGCATTGGTGCTGTTCTCCTGTGCAGCAACTTGCATTCTCACCCTATTCCTTGCTGTTTCGTTCTGTTCGGTTCCTGTTCCTGAAAGTGTCGTGCGATAAAATTATGAGTTAAAAGCACAGGCGTAAAGTCATCTCAGCAGAGGAGAGAGAAGACTCAGGCAAAAGTAAATTGCTTCAGCCTCTCCTCCTAGCTCATATGTTTGTCCTCATCAACAACTTTTGCCCCCTTCATCACATTGCGATGTTGGTAACCCTCACATGCTCCAGTTTTCATCTGTGAAATAGAGGGTATGGAGCAGTTGTTCCCAGCTTTCAATCTTTTAGATGTTTTGGTTTTCAGCACTCAAAACCCTTGGCCAGCATGGACAACTGTAAGGGATTATGAAAGCTGAAGGACCAAAGTCTGATGGACCAAAATTTAAGAGCCACTGAAGGGTGCTGATGCTAGTTTCTAAGAGATAAAGCTCCTGCCTGCAGCCTGACATATTTACTCTCTTTCTCCTTCATCAAGGGTAGTCATACCTCTTGAGGTCAATTTATACATTGCCAACAATCAGGAAATGTATCTCCAAGAAAGAGAAAATACATCACCAGCAAAGATGGTCTTCTGCATACAGAGCATGTGCCCTGCTAATAAGTTCCAGCCTGTCTAAAAAGTGATCCTTATATCACAATAATGGCAGATGAACCCATTGCTTTTTTTCTTTTGGCTTTTGTGCACTGCAGATGCCCTCCTGTTTTCAACCAAGTGACGCAGGAACATCACAGTGTAGTAGAGAATGAACTGGCACTCTCTCCTCCTATGTTTCCAACTGGGAATCAAACACATAGAAATGGTTTGCTGCTTCTCATTCCCTTGAGACATGGTCTGTTTTCACCCTTCCCCATCTCTGCTCCAAGATCATCAAGCTCTCATCATGATTCTATCATGAAACCAACTGAGTACAAGAATGAGCTCATTTTTCTATCACTGCAGGGAACTGAACTAAGAACAACTGAAAATCAGAGAAATATCCTTGTCCTGTCCTGTGAATGTATCAAACCCTTCTTCAAAGAAAGACTTCTTTGGTTCCAACACTGGGTATTATATTTGTCCTTTCGGTAAAACATCCCAATATACTATTTCTCACAAAGAAACAAGTGGTTAAATGCAGCTTTTCTTTGGAAAACAAGAGACAAGACATAGAAATAGAAGTTTTTTCAAGGGCGGGATAGGGATGATAGAATACAGTGGGCCCTCGGCATCTGCTGGGGTTTGGTTCCAGGACCTCCTGTGGATACCAAGACCTGTGGATGTTCAAGTCCCATTATATTTGCTGGTGTTTGGGCCTTCAAGTCATAATCTGACTTTTTGGTAACCCTAAGCCTAAGGCAAACCTATTACAGAGTTTTCTGCGGCTGAGAGTGTGTGACTTGGCCAAGATGGGTTTCCATGGCCGAGCTAAGCACTACACCACACTGGCTCTTTCCCATTATATGCAATGGCAAAATAAAATGGCGCCCCTTATATAAAATGGAAACAACAAGATTTGCTGTTGTTTTGCCTTCAAGTCAATTCCGACTTTATGGCAACCCTATGGAGAACATATCACAGGGCTTTCTTGATATCTATCTATCTATCTATCTATCTATCTTTTCAAGCTATGGATGGTTGAATCCATGGATGCAGAATCCTTGAATACAGAGGGCCTACTATACAGTGGGGCCTCACCATCCACAGGCTTGCCATCCATGAATTTGAGCATCCGCGGACAGAAAGCCCTGTTGTCCACAAAGGAGATGCATGCATGCATGCAGCCACACTAGCAGCTATGAACATGTTGCGCCACCATTAGTAACAATGGGACTTGAGATTCTGCATTTTTTGCATCCCCCATGGCTATGAAGGGCTGACTGTACTTAAAACAATGAGCCAGATCAGATAATACATTTTATTCAGCACTACATGTGACAAAGAGCAAGAGTATGGCTTCCTTTTATTCAGTTCATCTGCCTTGCCGCCAGCAACACTGGGCACCCACATAGAAGTATTCAAAGTAGCTGCTCATCTGGATGGGACAAATGTACGGAGAGATGGGAGTTTTTTTTATTGCTGTACTTAACTATGAAGGGAGGAGCTCAGATCCAAGTCACACTTTGCTATCACAGGATCCCATCCTTTCACATGAGTGATCTCTGGCATTAAAGGCAGAAAAAGGACCCCTGCTGTAAATTCCCCTCATGTTGTAAATGGGGTTTGCAGGACTTCCACCATTCCTATGTATCCCCTATGTTGGGGTGGGCTTTTTCTCAATCCCATCCCCATCACAGATATTTCATTCTCAGTAGCTGCTTCTAGGCTATGAAATCCCTCCTGTTAAATCCCTCCCTTGTGAGGCTGCATCTGCACTGCAGTAATAATGCAGTTTGATGCCACTTTAACTGCCAAGACTCAGTGCTACGGAATCCTAGGATTTGTGGTTGGTTGTGGCACCAGAGCTCTCTTGACAGAAAATATTAAATATCTCACAAATTCCAGAATTCCATTGCACTAAGCCATGACAATTAAAGTGCTGTCAAACTGCATTATTTTTGCAGTGCAGATGCAGCCCGGGTTAGCCCTCTCTCTGTTCCCTTTCCAATAGCAGGTAAAAGCCTTTTCATTTAAACAGGCATTTGATGATTAAATGGTTGTGGAAAAGGATCTTTGTATGGGGCTGTGTGCTGTATTTTTATCTTTATCATAATGTTTTTAAATGATTCTGTACATTTAAAATGAATGAGGGCTTACTATGACACCTTGTTTATGTTTTAACCCTTTTTATTATCTGGTACAGTGGGCCCTTGGTATCTGCTGGGGTTTGGTCCAAGACCCCCCATGAATATCAAAATCCATGGAAGTTCAAGCCCCATTAAATACAATGGATAGTTAAAATGGTTTCCCTTACATAAAATGGCAAAGCCAATGTTTGCTTTTTGAAATTTATATTTTTTAAAAAATATTTTCAAGTCATGGATGGCTGAATCCATGGATGGATATGGAAGGCCAACTGTATTTCACTGTCTCTTATTTTAATTTTGCTCTTAGTTGCCTTTGGTCCCATTATGGGGCAATTATTGCATAATTAATTTTAGTTGGAGATGTCAAAGACTGAACCTGGGACCTTCTGTTCTGTTCTGATACTGTGCTGCAATCCCTTACCTTAATATGGGGACGCACATGACTCAATGATGTCTATTAACAAAGGTTTTGAATCCAGATCAGTCACATAGAGAGTAATTACCTGTCCACTGCAATAGCCGTGAGAGTGAAGACAGACACATATACTGTCATGGGCTGCATCAGGAACACAAAATAGCAGAGGAATTTTCCAAAGACCCATCCCTGGGGGTTGAAGGCATATGCCAGAGTAAAGGGTACACAGGTTGCACACATCAGCATGTCTGAGAAGGCCAGGTTTCCAATGAAGAAATTGGTGACATTGTGCATTTTCTTAGTCTTGCAGATGACGTAGAGGAGGAGATAATTGCCAATGATGCCCACAAGGACGACCAACGTGTAGCAAGGGATGATCAGAGGTTTAAAAGACTGGATCAGCTGCACTCCACTGAACTGAGAAGTAGAATTGGAGTTGTTCCTACCTGCAGCTTCGTGAATGGTCTGGTTGGATGGGCAATTGTCCCAATGGCCAGTGGATGCCATGAGTTAATAGCAACAGGGACCAGGGTTAAACAAGAAATAAGAGAAACATTGATGATGTAAGTCTTTTGAAATTTAATTTAGGGTTATCATGGCAGTGATGTTGAGAGTCTGGATGCTGTTTTCCCTTTACATTTGGGCTGTACACGAGCAGTTCTTTTCATTTGATCAGACATGAGAGACCAAATCTATCTAAAAATGGAGATGACTTTTATCCAGGTTCATTGTCTCAGTTTCAAAAGGTGTCTTCTGTTCTCATGCAAATGCAGATTCATTGATGGACAAGCCTTTGAAAAATAATGTTTCTGTAGTATTCACAAATCTTAGAACTTAGATGAAATGCTTTTAAGGGCCATTAGTTCTGCTCTTTTACACTAGCAAGCTACAATACACCATCCTTCGTTCTGATGCCTTTTCCATTTTCCTTGGTGCTGCCTCTTTCTATAGCTTCTTCATAATTTTCCTCTTCCATCTCAAAATTGGTGCATTTCTGTTCATTTTAAAGGGCATTACTGGCTCCACAAGTGCCTTAGAAAACAGATGGAGAAGGAAGGAGGCAAAAAAGGAAATTTAGGACAAAAAAATATCTGGTAAACAGTTTTCCTTTAAAGACAGGCAAATTAGAAAATATGTGAAATATTTGATAAGTCCAGAGAGAGATTGGGGATTTTGATGTGATGGGGGAACATCCTAAAAGCTTTCAAGGCAGCAGAAATATATATATATATTTCTTGACCTGGGGACCCTGTTGCAATTCACTCATTAGTAGGTAATCTTTGTTAGTCGGTTGTTTTGGTTTTCATACCCTCCAACATTTCACAGATGCATGGCCAAACAACATCAGAATGTGACAAAGATGGCAGAAGTTATCAGTGAGGAAGAATACACAAGCTAGGAGAAGCTGCAGCAGTTTTGCCTTAGGAGTTTATTGCATGCACTTTTCAGCCCGATCCGTGCACAGGACGGGATTGGGCTGGAATAGGGGGAAATGGGTTTTATTGCACATGAAATTGCTGCTGTGCTACCGGCCAACCACTACTTGTCCTCAATCCAGCCTCTGCTGGCCAATTTTAGTACTATAGACCATACTACCAAAATCAGCTGGCAGAAGCCAGATCAGGGATGGGTGATGACAAGCCAGCAGTGCAGCAACAATTTCATGTGTTTTCCCCCTGTTTCAGCCCAAGCCTGTCCTGTGCACAGATTGAACTGAAAAGTCAATGCAATAAACTCTCTAGTCTACTGAGAAGGATAACATTTCATCCTCTCCTCTCCTCCCTGCTGAGTTAATGGTGCAAACTACTTTTGCACTTGAATTTAGTTTGCAGTGCTTGAAGTAGCCTGAGAACAAAGGTGGGAAGTAGGAGGAAGCGATATAAACCGTGACCTTTTAAAAGCCATTGAAAAGTGAGGTTACAGAAGATTAATTGGGACTATACCTGCCAATTCGGCATAGTTGGAGGGGTACGGGCTTTGGTCAACAATTTCCATCAGTCCCACCCCGATGATAAGTGCAGTGGTTTGAGTGTTGGTCAGAGGTCAGCGTTCAATTCCCTGCTCAGCAATAAAAACCCACTGGGTGACCTTGGATGAGTCACACACTCTCAGCCATAGAAAACTCCATGATGGAATTATACATTTCTATAACTTATAAGTTATGAGAAGTTATAAGTTATAAGTTCAGCTTAGGGTCTCCATAGGTTGGAAACCACTTGAAGGAACACAACAACAACAACATTGTAGGAATGATAGGTCAGAACATCTGGACAGCCACAGATCTAGCCTAGGATCTTTTGCTGCTTGAGATGAAGCACAAGATGCCACCCCCATCCATTTCATATACAAAAGCCAAATGGATTGCTAGCTGCATGTGGCTTTACAGCAGCCTGCATCTACAACATCTGCAGAAGTAAGTTAGAAATCCAAGCCCTTTGGGTTTCTGACTCCCACTTATGTAGCAATAGCAGCTTTAATGGGTTTTTATGTTGAAAAACTATGATCTTCACTCAGTCCTGGGACTCACAACAAATTTCCAGGCTCAGAATTCATTAATTCCAAGAGCATGTCTTTTGTACCAGGCTCCATCTGGTGGATCTCAGATTTCTAGTAAATAATCTAGAAATCTATGCAAGAAAGTGAATCAAACAAAGCTAGCCCTTTGTATAAGCTACATTAGGATACACAACCTTTTACCTTTCAGATATAATCTTTGATCACTGACCATGCTGGAAAGGCACCCAGATATCTGCTACTGATCTAAGTGCAAGTGACTTAAATTCAGGACCATTTAAAAACATCATACTACCGTACATTATACATACATAGAATGGCTGCAAACAAGTCCAGCACAACATCTCTAGAAAATATGGTCCAGTTTTATGAAATGGAAAATAGAACATGCTCTACCAGAAAATGGATGAAGGAGCATACAAAAAAAATTCTATCACACATGTGAGTTATTGCTGAACAAGATTACAGTACATTCTTCTCCAATAAATGTAATATTTTCCTAAATGGAAACACCACAGGATAAAGGGTAGTTGGAAACAGATATTTTCAAAACATAATTAATATTTCTGAGCTTGATCTGAAGCAAAAACTTGGATCCATCTGGAAGCACCTCTGGTCTCTCCATATGTACTCAGATGTACATCTTACCAAACTTAGCAGGACTTTGTTCCTTGCAACTTTATTTGCAGTGCAAACCTAGGCATATTAACTGGAAAGTATGTATCTCTGATTTCAGTGTGTCTCACTCCCAAGTAAATATGCATAGAACAACAGGTTCACTACATTTGTTTTCCTGAGTATAGTATATTCTGCTACAGATTCAATATATTTTGCAAACATCTTTTCAAGCTATGCCCAAATAAACTTCCAAAAAGAACCTGAAGAAGGCCATAGCAAAATAAGATGAATGGAAGTAAACTCTTGCTTTCAATTTATTTATTTATTTATTTAAAAGAAGCTACAGCATCTTTGGCAGGAATGCTATTTCTTGACCACGCTCTGCACTTTTTTGACTTTGGGAAGACTTTTTGCTAACAAGGTTCTAAGTGACATTATAAAACCTGCACTATCTAAATATAATCCTTCACTCTCACTGTAGGGATATACCCTTTGAATTAGATGACCGACTGCCAAATGGATGCAGGGGGATTCTAAGAGGAACACTATACATGCAGACAAATAGCAAAGCAAAGCAAGCAAAGCAGCTTCGTTTATATACCGTTTCATATCGCGCAATGGGATGTCTAAGAGGTTTACAACTGTAAGCTCATTGCCCCCCAACAGGAACCATGCATTCTCTTCTTTACTGACCTGGAGCAAGCGCAGCAAAGTCAGGATGTAAAAGCAGTCAGAGAACTCCTAGTATGTGGAAAGCAGTGCAAGAGCCAGTGTGCATGTCAGTGGATGAGAGAGAGAGAGGAAGGGGAGAGTGATTGAGAGTGTGTGTATTCAGGTTAGATCCTGAGAGATTATGTTCCAAGAGTGTACGTTTCATAAATTCAGTTTCAAGATAGCTGTCCACTCACTAGTACCCTCTGCTGGTTGCTCTGTCTTTCTCTGCTGTCCTTAGAGCATCCCAAACCAGGGATGGACAGAACATAGGTGTAGCTCTAAAGGTAGCTTTCTGGATTCTTTGCAGTTGATTGGCAGAGATTTCTGACTACCAAGTATTTAATAACAGCAATATTATGGATATTCAAAGCAGTAGGTGAGCATGAAGAAGGGGAACAAGCCTCACACACCTACTTCAGAGTAAGAAAAGGAAGTATAGCTGGACATTACACAGGTTTTCTTCTCCAGGTTAAACATACTGAACCACATCAACATTTCCTCATAGGGCTTAGTTTCCATTTACCATCTTGCACAGTGCTCTAGGTAAAGTCTGACCAAAACAGAGTCAAACAGTACTATTCCTTCGCTTGATCTGGACAAAATGACTGAGATCCTACACCAGGATTATATGTATAGTGTAAATCTCCACATGTGATGTTAGGCATTAATAGTGCTGAGCAATCCCTGTGTTGAAGGGCAACTTTGCACAACTGAACCAAGATTTCAATGGGGCATGGACATTCATGTGCAACTGTACTGCATGCACACCTCTGCTTCCACCAACTTGAGCTGGATGCTTGAGCTGGATGCAGTCATTCCATGTGCAGAAATTTAATTCAGTAGAACCTCAAGGCACCTAAATTCTTATGGACACCATATGAATTTCATAGGGCATTTAGAAGGTGGTTTTGCTAGTTTCTTCCTCTGAAATATAGCCTACAGCACCATAGACTCTCCCTGGAAGCCAAGATGATCAAATCGAGGCTGTTGTACTTTGACATTGTTGTGGCAAGAATGAGCACAGCATGATACTGGAAAGAAGAACTGGTTCCAGAAACAGAAGAGTGAATTAGAAAAATCTATGACTTGGTGGGAATGTATAAGCTAACAAGGTTATTAATGGATGGGAATTTAGACAAATTTGAAAAAGATGTGTAGTTGAACTTTTATCACAAAAAGGAAGACAATTAGCAATAGAAGGTTTCACAGAATGTTAAGGAAGTTAGACTAATAGAAAAATGTTAGGAAATACAATGTCAGACTAGGATTAAGAAAAGGTTACTTTAATAATTGTGTATGGAGAGGAGAAGAGATATGGAGAAGACAGACAAGGGAAATTCAAACAAGAGCCAGAAGACAGAGGAGAGACTAAAATAAAGAAGGACATGAGGGGGGAAGGGAAAAGGAGGGAGGAGGGAGGAAAGGGGTAGGGAAATGATCAATTCAACAATAATGAGGGGAGGGGGGATGACATGGGCAGCAGCAGTAGTGGTGGGTGTCATTAAAGAGAAAGAACAACAGTGACATCATAGCTAACACTTATTAGCACTGTGCACAGGGAGGTGGAGGTGGTCCTCCTTGTATAACCCCCCCATCGAGAAAACCCTATGATGAGACATCGAAAGTGTCACATAGGCAGGACAAGAGCACTAAGAGAGAGAGAGAGGAAAAAAACTAGATGAAAACACACTTGCAAGAACAGCTAAGGGCAGTCAAAAATGATGAAGCAAGTAGTAAACACACTCAGAAAGACAAATCCCATCAGAAGCAATACCACACATAAAATAGGGACATGGAATGTGAAAAGCATGAGCCAAGGGAAGCTAGATATAGTAAAAATGGAAATGCAGTGCATGAACATAGCGGTACTGGGGGTGAGTGAGTTAAAATTGACAGGAATGGGCCACTTTGAATCAGACAAGCTTTCATACTAAGAAAAGATGTTGCAAAAGCAGTTAGAGGATACAATGCAAAATCAGACCGAATCATTTCAACAAGGCTCCATGGGAAACCTATGAATATCACCATAATTCAAGTATACGCACCAACCACTAAGGCAGAACAAGAAGAAATTGATAGATTGTATGAAGGAGTACAGGAAAAAAATGACTACACACCAACACAGGATGCCAAGCTGATGATTGGAGATTGGAATACAAAATTGGAAGCAAGGAAGAATCAAAAACAGTAGGAAGATTTGGACTAGGCAAAAAAAAAATGAAGCAGGTGAGTTTCTGATAGATTTTTGTGAAGCCAACAACCTATTCATTGCAAACATATTTTTCATGCAACCAGAAAGAAGGCTACACACATGGCCATCATCCGATAGCCAACACAAAAACCAAATAGATTATATAATTGGAAGTAAAGATAGAGAAGTTCCATACTGGTGGCCAAGACTAGACCAGGGGCTGATTGTGGCACAGATCCTGAATTACTCATATCAAAAATAAAAGTAAAACTCAAGAAGAGAACAAAACCAGTCATCATATCAAATATGATTTAAACAACATTTCCACAAAATTCATTGACAATATAAGGAACAGATTTTCAGAACTAAGTATAATACATCATGAACCGGGAGAGCTTTGGTCTGAAGCCAGGGACATAATAAAAGAGGAATGCATAAAGACACTTCCAACACACAAAAGGAAAGTGAAGAAACCATGGGTGGCAGATAAAATGCTACAAGCAATAAAGGAAAGAAGAGAAACAAAAAGGAGATAGGAATAAACTAAGAACCATGAAGTACAATGCTAGTGCAGAAAGATAAGGAAAATTACTACAGTGACCAATGCAGAGAAATAGAAGACAACAACAAATAGGGAAGAATGAGAGACCTATTCCACGAGATTCGAGAAATGAAAGGAAAATTCAAACCAAAGACCGAGACACTCAATGACAATAAAAATAACATAATTCAAGACCAGGAAGGAATAAAAATACATTGGATGCAATACACAGAAGAACTATACAAAAGAGATGACAAAATGAAGGACACATGGACTGAAGAGCAATATGAAGATGACCTCCACATTCTAAAAACTGAAAAACTGAAGTTGAAGCTGCAATAAAAGAAATGGCAAAAAACAAGACTCCATGACCAGATGATATTCCAACAGAACTGTTGTAATCCACGTTGACAGAGTCAACTCTAGTGCTAAGCAACATATGTCAACAGATATGGAAAACAAAACGATGGTCAACAGATGGAAAAGATCAATATATATCCCCATCCACAAAAAAAGAGACACAAGAGACTGTAGCAACTATAGAACCATAGCACTTATCTCCCATGAAAGCAAAATTATGCTCAAAATTCTACAACACATACATGGAGAGAGAAATCCCAGAGGTCCAAACAGAGTTCAGGAGTTCAGGAAAGGAAGAGGCACCAGGGATCACATTGCAAATATATGATGGCTAATGGAGCACAGCAGAGTGTTACAAAAGAAAAATCAGGATGTGCTTTATAGACTATAGCAAAGCCTTTGTCTGCATAGATCAGGGGTAGGCAACCTTTCCCCTTTAAGGGCTGAGGGACTTCAATTCCCAGAATTCCAGGAGCTATTGGTCAACATGGGACTATTGGCCAACATGGCTGAGGCTTCTGGGAGCTGAAGTTCCTTGGCCCTTAAAGGGGAAAGGTTGCCTACCCCTGGCATAGATCATGAAAGGCTATGGAATGCCCTTAAAGACATGGGAGTGCCAAACCATCTGATAGTCCTGATGAGGAATCTGTACTCAGGACAAGAGGCTACTGTCAGAACAGAACACAGAGAAACAGAATGGTTCCCAATTGGCAAATGAGTCAGACAAGGTTGCATGCTATCCCCCTACCTATTCAGCTTATATGCAGAACATATTGTAAGAAAAGTAGGCTTGAACATGGAAGAGGGAGAAATGAAAATAGAAGGAAGAAATGTCAACAATCTGAGATATGCTGACACCATAATACTAGCAGAAAATCTCACAGACCTGGAACAACTACTAAGGAAGAACAAAGGAGAAAGTGCAGTGGCAGGCTTATGGTTGAACATAAAGAAAACAAATATAATGACCACAGAGAACTTACACACATTCAAACTAGACAATGGCAATGAGGAAATAGAAATAGTAAAAGATTTCTCATATCTGGGGTCAAACATTGATCAGAACATGGACTGCAGCCAGGAAACCAGAAGAAAATTAAGAATGGGGAGAGCAGCTATGAAAGAAGTAGAAAAGATCCTAAAATGCAAAGACATACAACTCAACACAAAAGTCAAGAAAGAAGATAAGAGGAAAATCAACTCATTTTAGATAATGTTGTGTTGGAGGATTCCAGGGGCAGCCAGAAAGACAACCAAATGGGTCCTAGAGCAGATCAAGTTAGAGATATCTCTAGAAGCCAAGATGATAAAACTTAGACTGTCATACTTTGGACATATCATGAGAAGGCATGAATTGTTGGAAAAGACATTAATGTTAGGAAAGGTGGAGGGAAGTAGAAAGAGAGGAAGGCCAAATGCTAGATGGATGGACTTTATTAAAGAGACCACAAATAAGAGTTTGCAGGAGCTGGACAGAGCAGTAGAGGATGGGGGGTGGGGTGGGGGGGTGGAGATGTCTCATCCATAGGGCAGCCATGGCTTGAGATCAACATGGAGGCAGTTAACAACAACAAATACTTTTGTAGCAAAATTTAGAAGAAAAATTTAAAGGATTACAAATCAGTATGGAGAATAACTGAATCTGTAAGATGGGAAGAACATGTTGTTTATGTACTAGGTAGAAGCATGTGTGTGTGGAAAAGACGAATACTGCAACTGTTGCATCCAACTCTTTGAGGAGGTGAAATTAGGAAAGACCAGAAAATAAAGATTAAAGGGGTGTAGAAGTTGGAAATCAAGAAAGTGAAAAGAGGTAAGAGCAAGTGAAATGAAGATAAAACGGAAGGAGGAAAAGAAAGGGTGACAATAAGAGGATGAAGAAGTGAGAGGGGGGATTAGAAGGAGAAAGAGAATGAGGAAGTGAATGAAGAGGGTTGGAAAGTGGAGGAGGAGATCTAGAAAAGAAAAGGGGGAGGAAAAAGAGAGAGAAGGCAGTTAGGGAAAGAGAAGAACTTTAAAAAGATAGAAGAAGATAAAATAAGGGAATTGAGTTGGATCCAAGAGTTGTCATGGGCCAAAGTTTTTTTTTTTAATGTATTAGTTAAAAATTTGATAATGACAGGTTTTAAACGATTGACACATGTACAAAAGATTAATGTTTAGAATGTACTATCAGATGTATTATATTTATATGTTTTATGACATATGTAATATGGAAACTTATTTAATAATAATGACTTTTTAAAAAATCACAAGAAGGCATGTTTTGTTGTTAACTGCCCTCATGTCATCCCCAACTCATGACAACCCTGTGGATGAGACATCTTCAAGCCCCCTATTCTCCACTGCTCTGCTTAAATCTTGCAGATTCATGCCCATGATTTCCTTAATTGATTCTATTCATTTGGCATGCAGTCTCCCTCTCTTTCTACTGCCCTCCACCTTTCCTAGCATTATTGTCTTTTTTAATGCATTCCAATTTTCATCTCTGAAATGTGGGAGGGTATGTTAGTGTAATTGGAAAATCATTCATCACAGACCATTTGGGCTGTCCAGTCAGCTGCTGTTCCAAAGCGTTTTCAAGGGAAACCCCTAAAACCTTCTTTAGTTAGAGTGGCTGAGTGACCAAGGCTTGTAATTGGAGTTTATCACATTCTTTAAAAACGTGACCCTGCTATTTTCAAGTCTCTTATGAGATGCAGGTGAGAAAATGCAGAAAATGCTGCCGATGCACCTGACTGCATCCCACCCAAAACCCATCTAGAAGCCACGCTCAGCTGGCTGATTTGCAAAGTCAGATACACATTTTCTATGAAAAAGGACAAGAGGCAAACCAGTCAAATTGAGCTTAATGGCACTTCTGGCTACAGCAGTCACCTGTGTATCCAGGAACAATGCTGGATCCAGAAGTTTCCCCTAAGTTGGCGTGGGAAGTGTCTTAGAAGCAATGGTGAAGAGCGATGTGAGTTGCAGACCAAAAACAGGAGCAGCTGTATCCCATCCTTCTTCTAAGCCATAATTGGTGCCAGTAATTATAAATATGTAGTCAAAGGAGAAGGAAGAGGAAAAGGGAAAACATTGTGAAGGAGAAGTTGTAAGCCAAACATGTGTCTCTTGGTGTGGGACTCTAATATTTTAAAGGACTTAGTGGGCTGCCAACTTTCTTAATAATTTCTTCAGAAGATTACCATTTCTTTCTTAAATCAGTGTTAAACTGGTAGATGGACAAGAGGGAAACAAAGGAACTTATCACATTCTTAAATAACTCATCTTACCTGATTCAGCTTAAATTTGGGCAGTGTCCAGACCCTATTAAAAGGGTTTTGCCACTAAAATCACTGCCCAAATGCAGCCCAAGGCCATCCCCACTCCTAGAGCCACTAAGCACGGCTCTTTTTGAAGCTGGGAGTTTTATGGCTTGAAAAAACGGCTGCCAGAGTGGCTCCAGGAATGGGGATGGCCCCGGGCAGTGATATCGGCAGCAAAACCCTTGTGATAGGGTCCAGACACCACTCAAATTTAATTTTTAGCCAGATCAGGTAAGGCAAGTTATTTAAGAATGCGAGAAACTCAAGGACCTTATCACATGGGGTAAAAAAGCTGGCTTATCTTTCCTGAATTGAATTCTAATTTGGGCGGCATCTGGGGATTATCATATGTAAATTGCCACCAAATATGCTGGCCAAGTCCAGCCCGGATGTAGCCCGAGTCCCAGGCATCCTCAGCAAGCCTCTTTTTGAAACCAGGAGCTTTCCAACTTGAAAAAACGGCTGCCAAAGCATGCCAGGGACATAGGCTGTATCCAGGCTGGATTCAGCTGGCAGATTCGGTGGCCAAATTCATGGAATAGGACCCGGATGCAGCCCGAATTAGAATTTAATTTGGGAAAGGTAAGCTGGCTTTTTTACCCCATGTGATAAGGTCCTTGGAATAGGCTTTTATCTCCCACATATATTATTGGGGCAAGGGAGGTAGAATAAGCTGGAATAAATGTTTAAATCTGTTTGTATATTCTGGTGTTTTCATTGACATTTACTTCATACTTCCTTTGTACCTAACAGCTATGTGTTTTGAGTTTTCTTCCGTATTAAAATAATCACCAACCAATTAATTTATATGGCTTGTTTTGTCTGTCATCTTGTCTTAAGCCTACAAAATCCTGGAGGGATACTCCTCACTTCAAGTAAACTAATATAGTGGCACATTTTGATATTACTCCCTTTCCCATACCACCCTCATCCTGTCTCCAAGTTCTTCAGAATAGTGCATCAGCAATTAAAACTGTATAATTATATAGTGTTGTTCATCTCAGAGGATCACAAAGCTGTTTATAACAAGGAACTGAATATTCATGTCCCCAAAGGTACATGCAAAGTCACGTGAGAAAAACATAAGCATAAGAAAAACAGGTGCTATGACACACACACAAAAATCTGTATAGGTAATGTGTAGACAAATTGTCCTGAATAGGGGTTGGAAGCATTGTGCAGAAGGGACAGATTTGTTTTTGACTGTTGTCACCCAGTCTTCACTATTCTTGTTAACTGCCTTCAAGTTGACTTTGACTCTTGTTGACCCTATGAATGAGAGAACTCTAAGTCACCCTATCATTGACATTCCTTCTCTGATCTTGCAGATTCAGGGCTGTGGTTTCCTTGAATGAGTCTATCATCTTAAATGTGGTCTTCCTCTTTTCCTATTGCCTTCTTCATTGGTAAGCACTATTGTCTTTTCTAGTGAGTCATGTCTTCTCATGATATGGCCAAAGTACGGCAGCATCAGTTTAGTTATCTTGGCTTCTAGGGGGAGTTCAGCCTTGATTTGCTCTAAGACCCATTTATTGTTGTTGTTTTGCAGTCTACGGCATCTGCAAACCTTTCCTCCAGCACCATGTCTCAAATGAGTTGATTTTCTTCCTATCAGCTTTCTTCACTGCCCAGCTTTCATAACCATACATAGAAATGACAAATATGATGGTATGGGCAAACCTAACTGAGGACGTTATCACACGGGGCAAATCTGCTGGTTAATTCACACAAATCCCAAACAAAAACTGGATTTGTGCCTCACGTTTTCACATGACGTCACACAGAAACTGGACAGAAAGTGGACAGAAACTGGTGTTATCCGAGATCTTTTGAAATTCGGTTGTTTTGAGGAAATGCATTTGTGGAATTACAGTAATTTCACATTTACCGTAATGTGAAAAGCAAATGCGCATTTGGAAGCATTTCCCCGCATTTTCCCATGGTTCCACGGGGTTTCCCATGGGTCATCGAGGCAGCATCTCCTTATTACGTTTACTTCCGGTTTTGCTTGGGCGACAAACCTGCCTGCCAGACATGAGCCTCTCTGCTTCGTCTTTCTAAATATATCTGTCTTTTACTAGAGATATCGGGCTGTGGTTGATGTGGGGTTTGTGAAGGAACACAATTGGGGCCAAAACACGCGGCCAAAGCAATGACGAAATGGGGAAAAGGAAGTGACGAAAACAACATCTGCCAGCCGCGGTGAGCATAGCTATATCTGTGCATGTGCTAGAAGATCATTTCTAGTACATTTACGGGCTTTTCTCACTTGTGTGTGAACGTTAAATGCGCTTACTGTAATTTCACAATTAAGGTAATTACGTGTGAAAGCCATTTGCAGAATGAAGGTTTATTTTCGGGATTTCTCATTTCCACTTTATTATCGCTTTGTGGCCCACGTGTGATAACGTCCTAATATTCAATTATATATCTTAACACTTCAGAATCTTGTCTAGTTCCTTCATAGCCACCTTTCCAAATCCTAGCCTTCTCAATAAAAATTCCCCTGCCAAATTCAGATTCTCTGTCCTGTTTACAAGTGGTGAAAGGGGGTAGGGGACTAGGGGATGACACATTGTGAAGAAGTCTCTGGCCAAATGACTTTGTGCTTGTGCTATCTATCCAGATACTACAACTACCATATGATTTGACAAACACATTCTTCAACCATCCTGGTTTGCCAGGGACAGTCCTGATCAATCCTCTGTTGTCTCACTTTCCCAGCTGCTTTTAAAATGTCCCCAGTATCTCTCTCCTTTCAGTTTCCCCCTTTTTCCTGCTTACTTCAGTTAGTGCAAACTGAGTTCAAAGTGAAAAAGCAGTTTTCTCTCAAATAATTTAACAGGGGAGAAAAGAGAGGAGGGATAGGCTGAGGCAAGAGGCTGAGGCAAACTGCTGCAGCCTCTCCTAGCTTGTCTGTTCTTCATTATTAAGTTTTGCCATCGTGATCACACTCTGATGTGGCTTGGCCACACATCCCCATTTTTATCTGTGAAATGTTGAGGGGTATGGACAAGAGCTTGGGAAATGTACTTTTTGGACTACAGTTCCCAGAATCCCATGACTGGTGGCCATGCTGGCTTGGGATTCTGGAATAGTTATCCCAGAAAACCACCTAATTTTTCCAAATTCTGCACTTGATTAAAGGATGGCATTGTCTTACAAGAGATAGATCAGTGTAGAGTTTATTTTTTTGCTTAAGAAGTTGTACAAAGACCTCCTCAGTACTACCAAACATCCATTTGTGACCAAGCAACATTCCCTTCCTCCCACTGGCAATAGGATTCTGCAGCAGGGATTTGGGGGAACTAAGGGGGGTTGCAGACTGCCAGAAATAGTGTGAATTCAGTCCACTTTTAGGGTTAGGGTTAGTGCTAGGGAATCATGGTAACTGTTATTTTTCTGAGACATTGAGCCTTCTCTGTCAGACAACTCGGATGCCACAATAAAATACAGTTCCCATGGTTCCCTAACTCTAACCCTAACCCTAAAAGTGGACTGAATTCACACTATTTCTGGCAGTCTGCAACCCCCCTAAGTAAGCTTCTCCAGCTGCTGCAAATCCCACTTCACCAAACAGACTAATATTGTGATTTCTCCAGAGGTCCAAGGCATTGTCAAGAAAATCATATATTGGTAACAAAAGCTGTAATTATCTTTCAAACTGAGTCCCAAATGGACCAGGTCATCTGGAAACAAGACAGATTTGCTTTTTTGTGCTTCAGTTATTAAAGTAAATATTAAAGTAAATATCTATAGTAACTTCTATTAAATCTATTCTGCCTTCTCATTTAAAATAGTTGGGGGGGGGGGGAGTTAGTCACCTAATCCTGGACTGATATTCCTTCTACTTGTGTCACCGTTCACACCTCCACCTAGAAACAATTTGGGACTGTGCAATCTTTTTGATATAGCCTTTCTGTCAAAACTGAAAGCAGCTGATGCACCCATTGTCCTCCCTTTCAACTCCTTCCAGCATTCATCCCTTTCAACATCCATTTCAAGTAACTGGTTTGCCAATCTTCTAACTGCCTCCCCATGCTGTCAGAGGATGGTCATTCCTCAGCCTTCACTTCACCCAAGATGAAATGTCTTCTTCTGACATCCATTCCGCACTGTCACTATGCCTGTGTGTCCTCAATCCTGATGTTTGTTTTCATTAATAACACATCCTCTAGTTAAGGCCCTCAGGTTCAATACATTCAAAATAATCATCTTTGCATTGTTGTGATTCTTGAAGTCTTCAGTGGTCAGTGTATGCATTGCTTCCTAAAAAGGCCTTGACCCTCTAGGAGGGTACTGCAATGGCCAAGGTATGGTTTATTGATCAATGAGCCTTCATCCTCTAAGGCTCATTGATCAATAAACCATACCTTGGCCATTACAGTACCCTCCTAGAATTGTAGCCTAAATCATCATCATCATCATCATCATCATCATCATCATCATCATCATCTGTTCCATGTTCTGGAGATGACAAAGCCAAAAGTAGCTTCATCTCTTACTTCCTCTCTTTAAATAAATAAATAAATATAGAACCTTTTAGCGGACATTACTGAAATAGCCCTCCTGATCTTGCCCATCAACACTATAGTTTGGGTCGGAAGAAGACCAGTCTTCTCTCTTTCTTTCTTTGTTTTAACAATAATTTTTAAAACAGGAGTTTACGAGAATCTACATACAGATATCTGTACTATGAAGAACTCAACAATTAAATAAAAAGAGTGGGAAAATTTCTTCAATTTCTTATTTACTGGTTTCACTGGTTTGGTAGTTTCCATGGTGATGAGCATCTTTTGTTAATTAGTATGCTGTTGCCATGGCTATGGCATAGTATCCTGTGCCAAAGTGGCATTGTTGCAGCTTGGACTCAACACACATCGAAAACCAGAGTCAAAACAGCCATGGATGAAAGACTGTATGAAAATCCAAAGGAAGATAATTGTATGGTTACTTGGGAGGTTTGCTGAAGCACTGGCAGACCTGTCTGAAGCACTGGCAAAAACAACTAGCATCCTTTTACTTTCTAGAATGATGCCCAGAATCTTCCTGAAAGTAGCATCACTGCAGCACCGAGTGAAGTTGAGAATGTAGACTTAGCCCACACAGCCACACTACTGACATTGCCTGCTATTCTAGATCACAGTCTATGTTATGTAATCTTATCCATACTTATCCTACACAGGGGTAGGCAACCTTTCCCCTTTAAGGGCCGAGGGACTTCAGCTCCCAGAAGCCTCAGCCATGTTGGCCAATAGTCCCATGTTGGCCAATAGCTCCTGTGATTCTGGGAGCTGAAGTCCCTTGGCCCTTAAAGGGGAAAGGTTGCCTGGTGTCTAGCTGGTGTCCTGATGCATATTGGAAGTGTCTAATGCCCATCGGTGCCCATTGCACATCAGCCATTGTGCACTGGTCCCATTGTGCATCAGCCCCAATGCTCAACAGTCATGTTTTCTGGCTTCTCTATATAGTGATGTCACAACGTAAATATGGATGTTGTGAAGCTGCTTATTTCTATTTTCTGCAGATGTAAGTCCACTTACAAAGATGCAAGTGATTGAAAATTGTGTCCCCTTTTTTGTTTGTTTGTTTGTTTGTTTGTTTTTATAGCAGGCAATTCAAGACTTTCCCATCCAGCCCAGCACTTTACCTTCCACTGCAGGGATTGATTTTCTGTTGTAGATGCATTTTTTCAATGTTATCAATATTGAAACAGTAAATACTTAACCAAATAAAAAATATACAGCAGTAACTACAACTGAGCAGCTATCCTTAAAATGGAAATAAATGGGTGCCAGGTAGAATAAAAATCTTCTGGTTCTTTAATCCATACAGACATTTGTGGGAAGGGATTTCTGTTAGCTTTTCTGGAAGAGCCAATTGTCCAAACTCTGTTTATCCAGCTATCAATTGATAGACCATTCAGACGTTTCCCTCTCTGCACTACTTCAAGATGAGCTGCTGTTAGAAAATGGGTGGGATTTTGCGGGAGAGGGGTAATTTTCAGAGGAAAATCTTAAAGAGGGAAAGGATTACACAGCAATTCCATTCCCAGATCATTCTCCTGTGCAACTCCCAACTTTGAAGAGGACTTTTTTTGTGAAGGAGAAATAGAGCAAGGCCAGGGAAAGACTTGGGACAACAACTAAGGAAGATCAAGGAAGAAAGTGCAAAAGCAGGCTTACTGTTGAACAGAAAGAAAATGAATCCCTCCGTTTACAAGGAGGATCTGTTCTAGACCCCCTGCAAAAATGGAAAACTGCAGATATTCAATCCCCATAGGCTTGAATGGAGGAGGTGCACCCGTAGGCTTGCCCCCCATTTTATCCCCCTACAATTCCTGCCTGAAAACAGGCAAGGAACATGAAAACGGAGGGTCAACTGTAGTAAAAAAGTTCTATATCTGAGATCAAACATTGATAGGAATGGAGACTGCAACTAGGAAATCAGAAGAAGATTAAGAACAGGGAGGATGGCCATGAAAGAACTAGAAAAGTTCCTAAAATGCAAAGGTAAACAGATAAACACAAAAGTTAGAATCTTGCAAGCCATTATATTCCCTATTACCATGTATTGATGTGAGAGCTGGATGGCTGAGAAACAAGATAGGAAGAAAATCAATGTGTTTGAGATGTGGTGCTGGAGAAGAGTGCTGAGGATCCCATGGTCAGCCAAAAGGACAAACAAATGAGTCCTAGAGCAGATCAAGTCAGAAATCTCCTTGGAAGCCAAGGTGACAAAACTAAGACTGTCATACTTCAGATACATCATGAGAAGGCACAACTCATTGGAAAAAACAAGAATGCTAGGAAAGGTGGAGGGAAGTAGAAAGAAAGGAAGGCTGCATGCTAAATGGATGGACTCTATTAAGGAGGTCATGGGTATGAGTTTGTAGGAACTAAGCAGAGCAGTGGAGGACAGAGGGTCTTGGGGAAGTATCATCCACAGGGTTGCCATGGGTTGAGATTGACTCGAGGGCAGTTAACAGCAATAACAAAGGGAAAATTACATTTTTTAACTGACCTCCTGTCAGCAGAAAGTAACTTTTCCAAAACTTGGAAAAGACAGTGTTGGTGAAAAGCAATGGTTACTGTAAAAGATAGTTCAGACTCAGAAGTCCTGAAAACTGGCTTCTCTTTGGTTTTGGCAGAAGCCTACAGTCAGGAAGAGGCAGTCAAAAGCGTTAATGATTTCATGCCAGACTGCTGCTGGGGATGATAATGACTGTCAATTTGTACTGTGTTATTAATTTCCCTGTTGTTGCTTTTTTAAATCAGTGTGAGGTGGCAGAGCAAATTTGTACCTTTTTAATGGATTTCTTCCAAGCGAGAGAGGATAAAGCCTGGCTCTAAAGCTGTAAATGAGGTGATGGGATGATTGTATTCAATGGGGTTGGGAAAATGTTTCTGTGTTCCATATTTTAATAGCTAGACCATTTTTCAGGATGTTCTAACTCAAACTGCCTGGATAGCCTAAGCAATGTCACCTACCCACCCCAGTTGAAAATCCTGCTGGTCAATGCCAGGTCAGTGAATGACAATCTTGGATGAGGATGTTAATATGCTGTGTATCACAGAGACATGGTTAGGTGAGGTTTCATTGTTGTGGTATGCCTCCAAGTCATTTTTGACTTGTGCCAACCTGAAGATGAACCTATCATAGTGGTTTCTTGGCAAGTTTCTTCAGAGGAGGTTTGCCATTGCCATCCTTTAAGGCTGAGATAGTGGGACTTGCCGAAGGTCATCCAGTAAGTGGTTATGCTGAAGTTGAGAATCAAATCCTGATCTCTGGCATCTTAGGACGTTATCACATGGGGAGTCACAGGGAGAAAGTGGAAATAAACGGGCACGAGAGGAAGTCTTTAATTTACGGGATTTGTCCCATTCTGCCTCGTCTGATAACTAAATTTGAATTTAAAAGGGGGTTAATTTAAAAGGGGGTTAATTCGAACGAAAACCTGATCTTTTCATTTTCAGGATTTTTGAGGATTTGAAAAGATCAGGTTTTTGTTCAAATTAACGCCCTTTTAAATTCGAATTTAGTTATCAGACGAGGCGGAACGGGACAAATCCCGTAAATTAAAGTCTTCCGCTCGTGCCCGTTTATTTCCACTTTCTCCCCGCAACTCCCTGTGTGATAACCTCCATAGTCCAACACCCAAACCACTGTACCATACTGCTGGGGGGGGGTAATCTTTCTCCACTTTATTCAATGGGCTTCTCTGCACAGCAGCAGCAAGGCCTAGGGCATGATTCCTTTCCTCTGACTGTGTCCACAGTTTGCAGGATTTGATTCTGTGTACCTAAAATTGCATGTCAGGGAGAGAATAGGGATTCTGTTGATGTGTCGTCCACCCTGCTGCTCAACAGTCTCTCCTCCTGAGTTAGTCTCAGGTTTGGCATTGACATCCCATCATCTTGTGGTGCTAAGGGACATCTGTGCTGCTTGGCTGCATGTGTCCTGGTTTTCATTTGTCAACCTAGCAGTTCGAAAGCATGCAAATGCAAATATAGTCACCTCTCCTTTCTTGTGGACTTCAAGTGCATGGTTTTACATATTCACAGAGGGGAAACCTCCATTTAAGTCAATGGGGTGTGCCCCATTCAGGCCTATGGGGCTTGAATACTCGCTAATCTCCATTTTCACAGAACGGATCCCACGCGAAAATGGAGTGCCAACTATAGATAACTATAGATAACTATAGATAAATAGGTACCACTTTGGTGGGAAGGTAAACAGTGTTTTGTGCAATCATGCTGGCCACAGGATCACAGAGTAGTCTCTGACAACAGTGGCTCTTTGGCTTAGTAATGGAGATGAGCACTGCCCCCTACAGTCGCACACAACTTGACAACCTTGTCAATGGGGAATACCTTTATCTTTACTTACACACACACACACACACCTATTCAGGTGCCCAGAGGCCTGGGCTTTCAGGATTCCCCCTCCTACTACTACCAAATTTAAAGGAAGCAAGGCAGCCTAAGGCATATGGCAAGTGACAGCATTCCCTCACTAATCAAAAAGATCTTGAGCTTCTGTTCTCCAAATCCTGGCTTCACCAAACTACTGGCTACAGCTAAAAACCAGAGCTGTTCTTTTGTACTAATATAATCCAGCTCACCTATCTGGGTACTTACTTTTTCAACTAAAGTGGGTAAAGCAAGGAAGCAAGCAGGGTTACAGCTGGACATTATAAAAACAAAAATAAATGACCACAGATGATTTACACTGAATAATGACAACAATGAAATAATTACAAGATTTTATATACCTTGGCTGAGTCATAAATCAAAATGGAAACTGGAATCAAGAAATCAGAAGACTATTGGAAGGGCAGCTATGAAGAAGCTAGAAAATTTAAAACTATGTCATGGAATGCCATGCCACCATGTCATCCATGCCAAAGTATTTCCAGTGCTTAGGTATGATTGTGAAAGAAAGAAAGACAGTGAAGAAAGCAGACAGGAAGAGATTCACCTAATGTGGTGTTGGAAGAGAGTTCTACAGATATCATGGACTGGCAAAAAGATAAATAAATGGGTCCAAGAATAAAATCAGACCAAAACTCTCCCTAGAAGCCAAAATGGCTAAACTGAAGCTATCATACTTTGGACATATCATGAGATGATGTGACCCATTAGAAAGAAGATAATGTTTAGTACGGTGGAAAGCAGTAGGAAAAGAGGGAGACTACATTACAGGTGGATAGACTCAATCGAGAAAGCCACGGCTCAGAGGTTGCAAGACCTTAGCAGGGCTGTTAATAACAGAATGCTGTGGAGCTTTCTCATTAATAAGGTGCTGATAAGTCGAAGATGACTTGATGGAATTAACAACAATGAAGTATGAAAGGAGCTAAAGGACATGTCAAAGGAAAATTGGTTTTGCCATTTCTCAGAATCTCTTCAAAGTAAATACTTGGGAAAATGAGTTACAAGCCTCAACAATATGGCCACCAAACTAAATAGGCTCACATGCTGTCAGAGTATATATTGTTAAACCTATCAGCCCATACAAAGCTCTTATTTTCCACTGGTGCTAGAGTAGCCTTTTGAAATATCTATCAAATTATATACATATTCGGAAAACAGTTGTATGGGCTTTGCTGTTCTCAGTTGTATCCTCTTATTATTGATTATTTTGTTATTACGAGAGCATCGTGCATACTTGTTCGTTTTGCTTATTAATCCTCTTTGCATTTCTTTTCTTTTTGATTTTTGTGTTACATGGTAATCCTCACTCAGTGGGATAACGCACAGTTATTAGCTTGTTTTTCAATTAGTCTTAACTTAGTTTCATATCCACTTCTTTCCTTGCCCTTGCTTTCAAAATGGCATTTTAAAAACAACAGCAGCACAAACCCAGCAACAGGAGGCTAGGGTTGTGTACTGGTTCTATCAGTGAATTCCTTTTAAGCTGATTTATCCTCTCCTAGTGTGAGTTTCAACTTTTTATGGTAATCCTATATTTGGTCATGCTACCTGGAGAGAATTCTGAAAGATTTAAAAAGTTTTGTTATTGTTTTTTGTTGTTTTTTTTTAAGAAAAATCACAAAACTGAGGGTATTGTAATTTGGACATGAGATGACATGACTAATTGGAAAATACATCAGTGTAAAATGGAAGGCAGTAGGAAATGAGAAAGATCACATTATAGATGGATATACACAGTCAAGGAAGCTATGACCCTTGATTTGCAAGACCTTAGCAGAATTGTTAATAACAGAGTATCTTGGAGGGCTCTCATTCATAAGATCGCCATATGTTGGAGCTGAATTGATGACAATTAAATGCAAAAACAAGCCCCAGGAACTGGATGCAGGTTTCTCTGCTGTGCTCATTCTTCACCATCTGCTCTTCACTTGTCTACTGACATGCATATCATGATCAATTTCCACATGGGCTGTCATGCAAACATTTCTTTCCCATATGGTCCAAGTAAACCTAAGCCTTTTTCAGATCTCTCCTCTCCCTGATACCTTTCATGGTATTCAGTTGGTTCTTGAGGCAATGAACAAATAAAAATAATTCAAATGAGAGTGGGGGGTAGTGATTTAAGCATGGGACTTGGATTCTGAAGATCGGGGTTTGATTCTCTACTCAGCCAAGGTAACCCACTGGGTGACCTTGGACAAGTCGCACACTCTCAACCCCAGAAAACCCCATGATAGGTGTGCCTTAGGGTTGCTATAAGTTGGAAATGATTTGAAGGCACACAACATAAAGGCATCACAATATCTTTCTTTGCTTGCTCAACGTCTAATCATAAACAAACCCCAAGTATTTTGATTCTTTGTATTAAAACATAGTTGCTAATGATAGGTAGGTGAGATCCAATATGAGTAGTGGTTTGAGTACTAGCCTATGATCATGGAGACCAGCGTTCGAATGCTGGCTTGGTTGTGTAAACCTTGAGCAAGTCACACTCTCTTAGCCTCAGAGGATGTCAGTGGTAAACCCCCTCTAAAGAAACCTGCCAAGAAAACCTCATGATAGATTCACCTTAGGTTCAGTACAAGTTGAAAACAACTTGAAGGCACACAACAACAACAGGCAGCCCAGTACTAAAATAAATACATGCAATGGCCCCAAACTCACTGTTCTGCAGAAAAATGAAAGAGTAAGAAAACCTATTAAGAAACTCAA
The DNA here is from genome assembly GCA_026167975.1 of Phrynosoma blainvillii. NCBI lineage: Eukaryota > Metazoa > Chordata > Lepidosauria > Squamata > Phrynosomatidae > Phrynosoma > Phrynosoma blainvillii. The sequence continues at coordinate 9,029,845 of JANUYF010000006.1, read as the reverse complement.
CCTTGTGTCTGTGGGAGAGCAAATTCAAGTCAATTTCCTGAGTTTCCCAAGCTCTTTATCACCTGTTGTGGAAAATTAGATGAAGAAGGCCTTATCCAGATTATGGTGGGATTTTCATCACAACAAGATAATAGGGGCCATGGCAGACCCTTCAGTATTAGTCATACGGAAATGGATGTGTTTGTTTTACGTTTAGTGAGATGAGTGAGTCACTGTTCTTAGCAGAGCAATAGGAGAGCAACATGATGTGGTGATGGCTGATAATCAATTAAGGAAGTGTTTTAGGCAAGGTGGAGTTGCTTCAGTGATCTCCATCATTTATATCAGGGACAAGGAAATTTGGAGGGTCTGAGAATCACTTTATACACATCCCTGGACCTTCTGTGAACTGCACCAGGAGCTCCTGCAGAAACTGGAACTGACTTCTGGTAGATTTTGTGGACTCAAAAAGTTAAACTAGAAATGTCTCTTTCTCAGTCTAAAAGATGCTATGGTATTCCCTTAGATCGTTTCATAGCAGAGCATCATGGCATTAGATAAAATGCCATAAAAAGGTATGCCTTTCCTTTAGAAAGAAAAATAAATAAATCTCTAGAAGTCTTGAGCATTTCCAATTTTTGTTTTGTTTTTATTGTATTGTTTATCCACAAGTTGTGTCCAGTCTTTTTCTTGAACGATACCCTCCCTCTTTCCTCGCTTGTCAACTTTCCCTTCCCTATGCCATAGATCATGTCTAATATTCAGTGTCATGCAATAATTCAGAGACTGATTTCATCAATTTCCACTGAAATTATTACTTTAAAATGATAAAGTGCTTTAGCAATATTTCACTACTTAAGCATTAGGATCATTTTGTGTCAGGGCTAACATCCCTCTTTCCTTTGCTTGGTCTCTGTTGAATCTATGCCCTGGAAACAATAGTTGTGTTCACATCAGCAGCCAACTTTACTGCTTCCATGTACACAAGACTACTACTCAACAGATACATTTCATTTTAGAAAGTTGTGGGTAAATTTAAATGGACCTGAGGAGTGGCAATGAAAAATCTTTGGTAATGCTAGGAACTCCCTGGAATTGCTTTAGGATGAAGAAAATGTCATGTGGATCTTGGGGGAAAAATGGAAACACAGGTACAAAATCTGGGATTTCCAGGGTTTTTTTTTACATCCATCTGGAGACAACCCATGTGGGCAAGTTTTCATGTTCTCTAGAACTCTTCACTAGGCTAAAGGAACATTAAAAGGAGCAGTTTGCAACTAATAAGAAAGACTTTCCCTCCCCAGAACAGGTGAGTTTTGCTGCCAGTTTGACCAAAGTTGAACCAAGAAATTATGCATCTTGAGGCAAAGATGCTTTCTCATTTGTCATTCTTTCCATATGGGATACAGAAACCAGCAGGAGTGGCAACTTAATTCAACATTGAGGGCCAATGGACTGGGACGTTACCATTTGAGGTTTCTATTTTCAACAAAGGTTAAAAAAAAAAAATTCTTAAAAATGTGGACTACATTTGACATGTTTTACCAAAACAGAATCTAAAAAATATTTCCTAATGCAAAAACATGGAGGACTTCTTTAGACATTCATTGCTTACTGCCTAACAAAGGAGTTTGTAGGACAGAGACAATGTGGATCACAAGAGAAGCATCTCTTTTTGTCTTGCTAATGGAACTTTTTAAAAAAATTCCTGGAGTACCTTCATGTACAGAAGAAGGAGAGCTGGACCTGCATGAATGTCCTCCAACAATGCCTGAACGGAGAACAGTAACATCTTGACAAAATGCAGGCTTGTGACTAACATTGCCACAATTTTTTTCCTTCCTTCCTCTATGATTTTTAACATCTTTGCCTGATGAAGAAGCCAGTGGAGCTTCAAAAACTTGCAACATATATTTTGCACATTTGGGTTGGCCAAAACACTACAACTATTTTGTGGATTTTCAACACTGATAGTGTTTGTCTTTCAGAAAACCTGATGCCAGCAGGACATATAGGAGGTGAAGGATATGCTCTGTGGCATACATAGCAATAATCTCCAAGAGAAAGCCACTGCGGACCTCCTGTCATATGAAGCAGGTGCCTCACTCTGTATAATGTCAAGAGTGGCCCTGAGTCCAATATATATTGCTCAAATAAGTAAACAAATAGTCTGATATAGGAACTAGATTCACTGTATGCTTCTGAATCACACAACTGCACTTCTGCTTATTCATTTTCCCCACTGTGAACATAATTGATATTGTATAACTAATTTGAGGTTTATTAATGAGATCTCATATTTGGCACCTAAAGAGCTTCTTTTTTCTTTATACAGTTACCTCATCTGTTAATGGACCATGATGGATCCTCATAAATATACAATGAGCACACTACAAAGGTTCATTGTTCTGGTTTAGCATTATTTCCCCAAACTAAATATGCGGTCCCAGCTGTGGTTTATACTACTATGTTTCTGTCACTAATGTACTAAATGCATAAGTGTCACTGTCCTAGAGCCTACCACCAAGGCTGAGGACCTTTTGATTTTCTATTTTTTTCCATCCCATTCCTGTCAATTCTTCTAGCATAGTTTATAGATTGTGGAAGATGCAGTAGAGAACATCTGGAGGGCCTAAAGTTTCCTCAACCTTGACCAAATAATCAATTAGATCAAATAATCATATCTGAGATTAATATGAGCATCATGTGAAATCTAGTATGAAATCATCTATGTCAGGGGTAGGCAACCTGTCCCCTTTAAGGGCCGAGGGACTTCAACTCCCAGAAGCCTCAGCCATGTTGGCCAATAGTCCCATGTTGGCTAATAGCTCCTGGGATTCTGGGAGCTGAAGTCCCTTGGCCCTTAAAGGGGACAGGTTGCCTACCCCTGATCTATGTGGTGTAGGACACCCCCTCTCATTTAGATCCTAGTAATATGGAAGATGAGGACAACTGTTGCACTGGTTTCCATCACATGAAGAAGGAATCCCATTAGTTTAATTACTTACTTACTCTCAGACAATTCAAAAGTTTATCTGAAATAGATTATGGGAATTAAATAGTGAAAGGAAAGGAACTAGGAAAGGTTGAATAGAGACAGCGCATAAAGTGCTACAAGGGAAAGAATATGGCTGTCATAGAATCAGATAGAGCCAGGTGGAAATAGAAATAGGGCCATTCAGGAAGATAAGATCTCAACAGGTTTTTTTGTTTGATGGGGGATGACAGTTTGGAAAGAATTTATGGAGTTCATGTTTAAGAATTGATAAGGAGGATTGGTCATGAACTACTACACTGAATCCCCTGATCAATACATCTGCTGGTCTATTTTAAGGGTTACCTTAGGGCCTAAGAACCAGACCCAGGAATGGGGTTTATGGGTAAAGGGGCAATGTGAGTGATAGGAGCATAAGGATTGGAACTGCCAAACCAATTTGGATAGGGGCGCCTTCTGAGATGGGACTCTAGATATGGCTGGACTGCAACTCCTATCATTCTTCACTGTGCCTTTATTGGGTAGAGGTGATGGGAGTTTCAGTCCAACAACATCTGGAGAGCCATAACACCTTTCCTAACTTCTATTGAATGAGAGAAAGCAGGATTTCACTGTTACTGGCTAATAGGTTCACCTGATTTGCATTTGGTGCAATGTCTGGATGTATGTACAAGCTGTAGATACATAAGTTATGTCTGAGAGGTTTGATAAATTTTGAAGAGGGTCCTTGGTCCCTGACTGCATGGAAAATGCCTCATGTTGAATACAAGTAGGAAAGTGGGAGTGGGTCCACAGTGGGTATGAGCCTGTTGTCTTTTCTACCTATATTCATAAAAACATCTGAACAGTCCTCCCATCTTTGACATTATAAAGCACTTGTCTTCAGTATAAAGTTGTAGCACCTTTGTCCTTTCCAACACTACTCATGAGATGAGGCAGGGATGTTCTGTACTGGGCAGGTTGGAGGAGGCAGAAAAAACACATAGATAAGATTTTGATTAAAAATTGGCCAGGACATTTTTCATTTCAGTATGCAACATCTTGTGACATGGCACAGGACAGGATGCCATCACTGGGCAACCCAGCTACTTGAGTGATTCTTCACCTCCAGTCCAAGTGTTAAAAGGGCTATGTTCAAAGTGACAAGAATAGCAAGGCCTATCACATTGGTTGGGTACAATTCCTTCCTTTCTTCATCAACTGCTTAACACATACGCAAAGAGCCTGAAAGTATGATGTGTGCATAAAGTATTAAAAAATTAGACATTTTACCTAATTTACTGATATTGCTTCCATTTGGAGTGACAAGTACGCAAATTAGGCACCAAATTGATTTTTATTTTTCTAGTGTCTGTTTGTGGAGGAAATTAAAGTATGCAAATTAGTTTTTATATTTAATTTACTGTTATTTTGATAGTGTCTGGTTTTGGAGGGAGACAAAATCACAGAAGGAAAGATTGAGAAGAATGAAATTTAGGAAAGCTACAGGGAAGAGAAAAATGTGTGGCATGATGAAAATATTAAGCAGGCGACACAAACAGGGAGAACTAATGAAATGGCATAGGTTGTATGTGTGCTATAGCTACCAGGAGCGGGAATGAAGGATTCTACTTGACACCTTCTCTTGAGTACTACCATTTTAGTTGGGTTGCTTCCACCCTAGGGCTTTTGCTTTTCTGCAGTCCATTGAAAGTGGAGCTAAAATAATGATTCTGCACAGGGCACGATATAGCATCATATGGCTGTTATCCTGTTGGTGATATATACAGCAATAACTGGGGGATTGCATCTATGTATGGACTTTTTCAAACCTTTTGGAAGGAGGTATCCAGCATATACAAGTTCCTCTGATCAGCTGTGATTTTTGAGCATGAGGGAGGAGGACCCTGGTTCTTCTTCACTCCATTCTCAAGATGGGTAGAAGGCCTCTTGGTTAGTTGCAGGGGAAAAGATCTGTGCCCAGCGGCCTCCTGGCTGTTGCATACTGGGGGAAGCAGATTCTTTCAGTTCACCTTAGGACTGTCATAAGGCACAAAACAACAACAAGGTGAAATTATAGCCCAACAGTAAGGATTAATCTTCCTTAGGTATGTAGAACACAGGAGAGCCAGTGTAGCATAGTGGTTTTAGTGTTGGACTACGACTCTGGAAACCAGGGTTTGATTCCCAGCTTGGTCATGACACCCACTGAGTAATCTTGGGTACGTCACATACTCTCAGCCTCAGGGGAGGGCAATGGCAAACCTCCTCTGAACCAATCTTGCCAAGAAAGCCCTATGATAGGTTCGACATAAATTGGAATTGACATGAAGGCACACAATAACAACAAATTTGGAATACAGTGGGTCCTTGTTATCTGCTGGAGTTTGGTTCCAAGATTCCCCGTGGATAACAAAATCTGTGGATGCTCAAGTCCCATTAAATATAATGGCATAGTAAAATGGCCCCTTATAAAAAATGGGTGGGATGCAGTAGCTCAAGTGGTTAAGACACTGACTCTGTTGAATGCAAGATTGGCAGGTTGGCAATTCAAGGCCTGAGTGCTGCATGATGGGATGAGCTCCTGTCACTAGTCCCAGCTTCTGCCAACCTAGAGTGTGAAAGCATGCAAATGCAAGTAGATAAATAGGTACCACTTCAGTGGGAAGGTAAACAGCATTTTGTGTAACCATGCTGGCCACATGATCACAGAGTAGTTGCTGACAATGCTGGCTCTTCAGCTTAGTAACAGTTTGGTAAGGATAGTCCTGATTAATCCTCTGCTATCCCACTTTTTAAGTTGCTTTTAAAATGTCCCAGTTTCTTTCTCCTTCTGTTTTCTCCCTTTGTCTTTGTCTTACCTCAGTCGGTGGAAACTGAATTCAAAATGGAAAAGCGAGGGGAAAGAAGGGAGCAAATATTGCCTTTCCCAGTAGACTCAGGCAAAAACAAAGTGTTGCTTCTCCTAGTTTGTGTTCTTTCTCATTAATAACTTTTGTACCTTGACCATTCTCTGATGATGCTCTGCCGTGAGTGCCCTGGTTTCCATCTGTGAAAAGTGGAGGATATGGGAATGTGGAAGCTGCAATCTAACAATTCCTGGAGATTCATGTGTTGCTCATCCTAAGTGAAGGCCTCAATGGTAATGGAAACTTCTGTGTATCAGGATCCTGCCTCAACCATATTGAGGTATATGCAGTTACATCAGTAGATCTATTGAGCCTGCTATAGGCAAAGTACATGGACACTATTGGGAGGGGACGACAAGTAAACCAATTGTTGAGGCAGAAGAAAAAGGACTTTATCACATGGCTAATAAAACATTTTACCTGAATTGAATTTAATTTTAAATTGGGCTGCATCCGGACCCTGTCACAAAGATTTTGCTGCTGAAATTGCCATCTGAATGCAGCGTAGGTCCATCCCCGCTTCCAGGACTGCTCCAGCAGCTATTTTTCAATCCAGAAAACTCTCGGTTTTGAAAAGAGACACTGGAGAGCGGGGATGGACCCGGGCTGCATTCAGGCAGCGATTTCAGTGGCAAAATCTTTGTGATAGGGTCCAGATGCAGCCCGATTTAAAATTAAATTTGATTCAGGTAAAACACTTTATTTGAGCTATGCGATAAGTCTGAAAGACAATTGACTAGTGAAAATAAAGGTGAATCTGTGATCAGCGGCAGGTTTTCCCTTTCCATTTTAGTGAGACCCTCCCCTTGCACGCATTTCTGGAATCACTGAATAATTTTAAACAAGTCTGGCAAATATGAAAACTACCATGAAAGTGAGCAGAACAGCAAAAAATAAAAATAAAATATGAACTGCTCTTGCTGCCGCTCAAAAATTAATCAGGCAGAGAGAGCAAATGATCAAGCACTTGAGCAAAGGAGGTTGGGAGGGAGAACAGCACATGCTGTTTATGGGCAGAAGCTATTACCAATTCATTCAGAAGAGCATGATGGGGCCTGCACAGGCCAGCTTGAAACTCAGTGAAAGATACATCTGATTCTTTCTGCAACTACCTAACAAGGGGAGTATCAAAGGAGGGAAAATAAATAGCTAAAGAAACAAACGGACTAATCAGGAAGAATGTAATAACAACTCAGAAAGATGGAATAAGAAAGTAACCTTGTGTATACTGTCTTTGATGTTCTGTTATCTATTCTACTGTTTTGTTTTATATATGTACTGAGTGTTGCATTAAGTTAATAATATTGATACTAGACAATGATAATATTTGAGGTAGAGATACGATGTTACATTGTTTTGTATGTGGCATCATATGTTTCATATTTATGTAAAAACTGCCTCTTAAAAATGAAAATTTAAAAACAAAACAAAACAGAAAGCCAGCTAAGAAGCATTTGGATTCTGTCCCACAACTGGCATCTGCTTAACACACTATTATTGTCTTGAGAGTCATGTCTGACAAAAAAAAAAAAACAGGAAAGGGAGTAGGGGCAAAAGCTGCTTTGAACATGACAGTGCATTTGCTCTGTTGATTTTACTCTAAATCAGGGGTAGGCAACCTTTCCCCTTTAAGGGCCAAGGGACTTCAGCTCCCAGAATCCCAGGAGTTATTGGCCAACAGGGGACTATTGGCCAACATGGCTGAGGCTTCTGGGAGCTGAAGTCCCTTGGCCCTTAAAGGGGAAAGGATGCCTACCCCTGCTCTAAATCAAACAAGTTTGCTCAGGTTAGATCTCAATTGGGTTTCCAGGTTACCTGTCCAGGGTCCTGAATTCCTGCCATAGTCTAGAATGGGGCAGGACTGTTTTAAATTTGATTCCCCCCCCCCCACCCTTCACTAGCTCCTTCCTCTACCATGTTGATCGCTAAGTAGCCAAACTGGGCCAATGCAAAACTAACAGGGAGGCATAACCACCACTCAGTTTTTGCAAAAGAACCCTTCCCAAAAAATCTGACAATCCTCTCACCCAATCTCCTCCCCACTCCCAGTAAGATCAAGACTTACTAGGACATCACAGAGGTGATTGTGTTCACACAACACTAGCACATCAAAAATCCAGGAAAATAGCCAAGGGAGGGGATTGGGAAGAGAAGTGGTGCTTGCATTCACTTGGATTCACTGCTTTATTTGGAGCAAGGCACATTGGTGATGTGACTCATGAGCCCTAGAAGTAGATTTCGAGTAACAGCCATTTCCAAGAAATGATTTTTTTAAAGCCAAATTAATCACCAACATAAATGAATAGATGCAAACTCAGTAGAATAGTGATGAATCATGCATGAATAGACACACTACCAGTTAAATTGGACAGTTTGTAAATCATACTTAACTATTTTTAGGTGGCAATGTCAAGGAACAGCTCTTTAGGTAGACTAGAATAGTATGCATGTATTACTACTAGCCTATGCAGAACCCAGAACCCGGACCATCTAGATGTTGTATATAATGTGTTGTATGAACATGGTTACATAGAACAGGAAATCCACACTTTCTGTCCCTGTCTTTGTGGCCCATAGGCACTCATGGACATAAACAGATTATTGTACAACTCTCCCATGGCATCATCAAGGGCCCACCTGCTGCACCATCACAAGGATTTGTCCCTGGTGTCAGAATTTGGCCATGAAATCATAGGAAATGGGAAGGTGCTCACTTGGCAACCCAAGTGTGGGGTACAGAGGGCTGTGGAAATCTAGTGTCACTCCTCTCTATCAGAACTGGTACATTTAACAGCTAGAGAACCTGAGAAAGGAGCTAAGACATCAATGTCTTGGAACAGTGATTCCCAAACTTTGGTCCTCCAGCTGTTTTGGACTTCAACTCTCAGAAGCCCCTGCCAGCTTGGCCAACGTTCAGGAATTCTGGGAGCTGGAGTCCAAAACTTCTAAAAGACCAACATTAGGGAACCACTGGCATAGAGAAACAAAACAAAGGCTTTCTGATCTGAGATAGTAAAATTATTTAGGGGACTGTTCTAATCTCGCTGCATTCTAGAGGAAAGCTGAAGGAGTTTTGGATAGAGGTGGAAACATCCCTAAGAGTATCAGTGTATGTCACAGAGAGAGCAGAAGTAGTACAGAGGCAGGGAGGGCACTTTGGGTCACACCAACTTTCTAAATCTATTGCTACTGTACACTCTGAGGCACTCTTGACTATACAGTGTAGAGTATTGTTGCATTTCCAACAATCTCCACTATCATACTTTGGAATTAATGTGTTTAACAGTGACATAAAAATGACTGGATGGCTGTCTGCCACAGCTGTGATAATGTCTCTTGATGGAGAAGTTTGACAGGGCTTCTCTTGTGGATGGCAATTGAGGATGGAAAGTGATGAAATTATTCTTTTACAAGTGATGATAGTGTAGCCTTAGAGGAAGTGTTCTTCTCCCTCTACAGCAACTTCTTGGAATGGCAGCTGTGAAACAACAGTGGACAGACAACCCTCTCGAACTGGTTTTCTAGGAAAACCAATGGAGTAGCTTTACAATTGCTTTCCTCCATCTGCTGTCAATTAATGGAATGACAATTACAAGATGACAACTGATAGAATTGAAAAACATCCAGGGGTAGCTGTGTTGGCCGTATAGCAAATGCAATAACATCAAAAATCCACCAAACAGTGATAACTTTATTGGCCCAACAAAATGCACAATATACATTTGGCCATGTGGCTACTGGGAGCTTCTCAAAGTCAAGGAAATTTAACATCCATTTTCAGCACAAAAAGATACTTCCTTTACAATCCAATATGTCTTCATCCAATGTGAGGCCACAGACTCCTTTGTTAGGTAGAGGCCACTGAATTTCTCAGGAAGCCTTCATGCTTTTGTATCAGAAAAACTTTAGTGGTGTTGAGCTGAAACATGCCAATGCAGTCCCAATTTTAAAGAAATAATATAATGTGAAATTGTAGGCTTTCATGGCCGGCATCCATAGTTTTTTGTAGGTTTTTCGGGCTGTGTGTCCATGTTCTAGAAGAGTTTCTTTCCGATGTTTCGCCAGCATCTGTGGCTGGCATCTTCAGAGAAAATAATATAATAATAATAACTCCCTTAACTGAGAAAGATAGGTGTAAATAGAACCAAACCTAGCCAGTCCTGAAAAGGCTGGGAGTCCACACATGGAAATTGGGAGGCAGATGTCTGTCCAAGTAATGTACTCTCTCTGCACTTAGTACCACCAGTCAGAACAAAAGAGAAGAAATCTAATATTTCAAGTATATTGAAAAGAGGTCAGAGCTTATTGTGAATTTATAGTTGCCCTCTTCCTCACATACATTAACTGAAACTTTGCAAATCAAATCTTGTTTTCCCCTAAAATACTCATCAACGAAAGATGTGTGGTGTGTATTTGCATGATGGCTTCAATGAACAATGTTTGTACAGATCTCAGTATTTTGTATCCTGAATATCAGATTGTTTCAGAGCTTAGAAAACTTATTTTTGGACTAGTTACTAGACTCTCCCAACCATTTGATCATTCTGAGAAAGGTAGTTCAAAAACAACTTTTCCAAGCTCTGTTGTGGTTTTGGGCAAAACAAATAAATTGGCATGATTTCACACAGGTTTTTTTTTTTTTAAACCACACTTTAATTTCAACTATTTAGAAAAGTTTCAGACTGCCACTTGATCTGTGGAACCTTTAGCTGGGTCATCTTGTCTTCGCTCTCTACGCTGAGACTGTAGTCCTGAACAGTGGTGGACAGAACTGCTTCATGGATGCTCTGTGCAACATAGTTCAGGTTCTTTGAGTTAATGCTGCAGATGTTAATCTGCCCATTTGGAAGGAGATAGATGTGTTTGCGCTTTGCTAGGAACTCCACTTGGGAAGCTGCCGGGATGGGGGGGGGGAGTAAAAAATGAATTATTTTATCAAATGACATGGATTTTAGCACTGTTCACTTTACAGGAACCAACAATGAACAAAAAACAATGAATTTCTGGGGGGGGGGGGAAAGCTTTTTAATCATCTTCATTAGTATATAAACAAAATAAACAAGCTTACAATACAATACACTTCAATATATATATATAGCTGTGTTAGTCTGTAGAATCAGTATGAGGAAGTTGACTTAAGTCTACGTAAGCTCATGCTGCCAATTTCTTTCTTTCACTTAGTCTCAAAGGTTCTACAAGATCTCTCTGTATATTCTCTCTACAATACAATGCACTATAATGCACTAGGTAAACAAGCTAACAAAACACTACCAAAAAATCCCATACTTAAATAGTACATACTACAAAGAACAACTCCATTCTCTCAATGGACAAACAGACCTATCTTGCCATCTTCCATTCCAAGAAATGTCCTCATGTTCTTTTAGAGTCATGGAGAAGACAGCTTGGAAATTGCACAAATCAAGCAAAGCGTGGGATTACTGTCTCCCCAGTACATGCTGTCATCTGATCCTCTTCTCTTAAGGATAATTTAGAAGAGTATTTTTAAAGAGTGGTTAAATTAGGGATACTACCAAGAAATAGAGAGGAAATATTGAATCCCTGGTGAAACAGTCCCATTAAAACATTACTGTGCATTCAGAAGGTAGCTTGTCACAGCACTGCAGTGATCAAAATAATTCAAATAGATGGCAGGCTTTGACCCCAGTTGTTTAAGAAGGACACAGCCCAGATACAAATCTATCCAATGCTTAGGGAACAGATATACTCAGTGGATACTTACGGAGAAGTCCAATGAAGCTGTTTACTCCTGACTGGGTTGTGAGATGCTCCCAAGAACCTGGTGTTCCCAAGATACGCAGCTTCTCTTTCAATTTCTCTCTAATCAGCATGATCCTTTTTACTAATGCCTGGAGACTCTGTTTCCTGAGGACAAAGGAATTAGAAAAATAAGGCGCAATATTTTTCTGGCACATCTCACCAATTTAATTCTAATTCTTTTGAACTTCCTTGGACCATAGGTTCTCTCTACTATTGCAGGGGTTGGTTATAGCAAAGCTTGGAGACTTGTCTTGTTGCCAGTACTGGCTGTTGTGAAGGGCCACTGTCTTTTGTAAACTAGACTTCTTTAACAGGAGCACCTTCCATAGGGGGTCACACGGCATCTTCCATCATTCTCAACCAGCATGACCATGCAGGTTAGAGATAATGGGAATTGCAGTCCAGTTTATTTAGAGGACACTCTAGTCAGAGAAGTCTGTGGAATATTTTTGAATTTTGCATAGAAATGTCATTAAATAACGCTTGTGCTTCTTGTAGCTCATGACTTTGGCCTCTACATCAGCCCTGAGATGACATCTTCTCTACCTGAGTCTTCAGATGGAGCTGATTCTTCACCATCAGGAGGCTTGTCCCCATCCTCACTGGAGGGATCTGCTGGTGGGGACATGCCAGAGTGATATACTCTTGAGCTACATGCCAAAAGTCCTTTAATTCTTTAAAATGAAGGATTCTTAGCCAAGGAACATGTGTGTGTGGAGATTATCTCACTGCCTTTAAAATGCATTAAAAAGAGACTTACCTCGCCCAAACTGAAGTAAAATTCGGGCTGCATCTGGATGCTATCGCACAAATTTTCCCCAAAAAAACGCTATCTGGATGCAGCCCGAATTCAGCTAGGCTGACTTAACTCGCTCTGGTGGCCATTTTTCTAAGTCAGAACGCTTCTGACTTAGAAAAATGGCTGCTGGAGTGAGTTAAGTCAGCCTGGCTGAATTCAGACTGCATCTGGATGGTGGTTTTTTGGGGGAAATCCATGCGATAGCATCTGGATGCAGCCTGAATTTTACTTCAATTCAGGCGAGGTAAGTCTCTTTTTAATGCATTTTAAAAGTAGTGCGATAATCTCCTCTGTGTGTGTATTCCATACAAATATAGTTTTGTGAATCACATATACAGTCAGCCCTGAGTATCCACAAATTCCTCATCCATGGATTCCACCATTCACATCTTGAAAACATTAAAAATATATATAAATTCCAAAAAGCAAACCTTGGTTTTGTCATTTTATTTAAGGAACACCATTTTACTACACCAATGTATTTAATGGGACTTGAGCATCCACAGATTTTCGCATCCATGGGAGTTCCTGGAACCAAACTCTAGCAGATGCTAAGGACCCACTATATACATGTTTTGACCTAAATCATATTAAATCAGTTGTCTCCATCATATGTAAACCTCTCTCTACATACTTATTAGATTTGGCAGCCTAGCTAAATTAATTACACATATAATCATGATAGTACTTCTAGTAATAAGACTAATAGCATCAGTAATAATGATAATAATAGTAATAACCTGTATAATAGATTACAAGTTGCTTTAAAAATTCCCTGGTCATGCCTTACTTAAATTACAATCATAATGACACTTATTCCACCTAGAGCAAATGGGATGCAATTCCGCAAACAATTCTGAGATTCTTCACTATCTTGGATGTACTGGAATGTTCTGAAGATGCTAGGATGCAAAGCACCACTCTCTTGACAAATTAAGAGCCTTATCGCATTAGAAAAAGAAAGCCAAAATGGAATGGGAGAGTAGTAGCTTTCTCTGTGCCTTTCCACATGCTGTTGTAGCACTTCCATTCCCATTCCCAAGGAAGATGGTTGTAAAACATGCCTTTTGTGAAACAGATTTTTCCAGTGTGACAAGAGACAAACTTTTACTTTATCTTAGGAAAAGAACACAAGTGCTATGGTGGCATGAAGAGACTCACAGACAAAGCCACTACTCTCCTGCTCTGCTTTGGTTTTCTTTGCTCATGCAATAAGGCCCTCAGTCTCAGACCACAAACTTGCTGTTCTCCTTACCACTCATATAGCAGAGCTGGGCTGGTCAGCACCATTGCAATGACCCGGCCTCCCAAACTGGATGGGCAAAACCATACCATGCCAATCTGCTTGGCCACCTGGGAATGGATTCTGATCAGTGTCTCATTGTCTTTCGTGACCACAATGAGGTTCCCTACATGCTCATCTGCATGAAGAAGCAAAAGGAACATAATGAGCGGTGCATGTTATACCATTTGCATCTGAATTAGTAATACTGCTCTATAGTAAACCCTTTCTCTCAAAACCCCTTCCTCTTATAATTCTGGTCCCTCTCTCAAATCAATTCAGAATGCTAGCTTGACTCACAATCTGTTGATAGTGCCAATTAATAAGAGAAGAATTCCCATGGGTATCCCATAAAGAGAGCATATTAGTTCAGGGGCTGAGGGTCTACTTTCCCTTGAGGGCCACATTTCCTTGTAGTTAACTTGTCAGAGAACCAGCATGGTGTAGTGGTTTGAGTGCTGACCTAGGACTCTGGGAGACCAGGCCTTGGGTCACCTGTTCAGCTATGGAAACCCATGGGGTGACCTTGGACAAGTTGCACTCTCTGCGCCTTAGAAGAAGGCAATGGCAAGTCTTCTTTAAGTCTTGCCAAGAAAATCCCAAGATGGGATCGCCATAAGTCAGAGTCAACTTGAAGGCATAACAAAACCTGTCAGAGATAGATGGAGGCAGATGGGCAGGGCTACCCCTTTTCTTCCTCTTATGTGTACTGACACAGGCCAACAAACATTCAGCGAAACAACAAAACTCAGGGCCCATCACACTAGAGAATTATAATGCTATTAATCCAGTTTAAGTGTCATAGTTCCATCCCATGGAAACCTGGATTGGCAATTTAGGGAGGGGTATTTACAATTACCTATGATCTATTTAAGTTACAAATAATATGACCAAATGACAAGATAAAAACTTACCATATAAACCAAATATTTTGGAAAAGGATTGGGCACATAGAAGTTCAAAGCCTTTATCCACAAAGTGTCGTAGTGCCCAGGCATCTCTGTCCAGGCTTCCTGAAGCCAACCCCTGAGCTTCAATATTAAAAAATGGGAAGAGATGCTTTTTCTAGGGAAACAAAGTCATTGGAGAGGATGGGAGGGAAACAGATATTGGTGTGAATTTGCCTGACTTTTTGCTGTCACTAAATATAAATCTATAGCTTTGTCTAAAAGCAGCCATAAAGCTAAATATTATTCTGGTATCCATAAGTAGATAAATACAGGTGAATGATCTTTCTGGTGGAGGGAGGGAGATAGCATGCTGTCCTTGCTCCACACCAGGATGACTTAAATGAATATGCCAAGCCACAAAGTCCCAGAGAAGGCAAAATGTCATGATCATCTAAAACTTTGGAAAAGATGCAAACATGGTAAGAGGATTTTAATAGCTTTGGCTGGAATTCAGTGTTGCAGTTGCAGATGTGTAACCTTGAGTTACGGATCTGTAGCTGATCTGTATTCATAAAAACTACATAGTGCTATCACAATCGTGAATGCCCTCCCAAACCTACTTTACTAGGCAGCTGTCAAATTGGGTGAAGGAGGCACAAGGAAGATGAACTATTCTCCTTCCCACCAGCCAGCAAAGCTGTGACAGTCAGAATTAAGACCCCCCTCATTGCAAGCCCGCTTCGTTGTGTGTGGTTTACCCCTACTGAAATTCATTTTTAGTACTGATATTCGTTAATGTTAGTTTGAACTCATTCTCTTATGAAAAACCTACCTCTCCCACTTTGGTGTCATCTGCAAATTCTGAGCATGCCCTCTGTTCCTGCATCCAAGTCATTTATAGAGATGTTGAACAAAACTGGCCCCAGGGATTAGGCTCTCTGACTGTGTTATCTATTTTCCTAGACTTACTTCCATTGTTGCTGCAACCTTTTCCCACTCCTTGGGTGTCAGACCCATTTCTTCAGGTGCATGGAGTGAAACAATAGAGCCTTCTGGTGCATCCTACAAGCAAGCCAACACAGCATTCACCATCTGATATTGGTCAATGATATTAGGAGCTGCTAAGATGAGAAAAGAGTCTGGAAATAATACTGAGTCAGAGAAATGAATAGTCTATCGGGGCTGTTTGTTGTCATTATTAAGAAATCCTTCACATTTGGTAGATTTTCAACAACAGTACGAGTAGGGACTTTTTGGCTTCCCTGATGTTTTGAACTACTACTCTCATAACCCCTAGTATTTGCACGACATGGCATGACATTGTGCATTGCAGTCACAAACCAAGAAATATACTACAAAAGTTAAAGAGGACCCAGCATCATGATAAACTAGAGCATTTATACAATTACATGCATAATAAAGCCTTGGAGTTTTTACTTTTCCTACTCCTAATCTACACAGAAATCAAGAGAAAACTGGCCACTCATCTTTTCAAGAGAGTTTCCAAAAGAGGATGTTAACAGTTCTTTGCTATCTTTATACAGAACATAGTGTGGTGAAAGATGCTAATCTTTTCCAGTGTTTCCACTCCACACAAATATATTTGCTTGTTGATAGGGATCTTATCAAATCAAATGTCTAATAACGCTGATGGCCACACACTGAAGCAGGCAGGAGTGGATGTTTCTCTATATTTAGGAATAGTTAAGGAGTACAAATATGAAGCTATAAAAAACCCATAGCTTGAGAGGTTACAGTATAGGGGTGAAGAACAAGAGCTCCTGGTCACAAGTTGCCTACTACTGTTCGGTGTAGACTTGGGTCAATTGACTCAGCCTAAAGTCAGACTCAGGTTGCTTCAATTACTTGACTTGGACTTGGCAAAAATGACACACTGACTAGATGTGACTCGACGTGAGACTTGTATATTTTTAGTGACTGACTTGCTGGTGCCATTCACTTTGAGCAGCAGGCAAGAGCTGCCTCCAAAGTGTGGGGCACATTTCTTGGAAGGAGACAGCAAATGTGTTAGGCAATGGACTTGAGGTGGCAGGATCCTTCTAAAGCTAACTTTATTTTAACATGAAATGTGGCTTTTGCCTTTCCACTGAAGTCTCATGGTGCAGCAGTAGGGTACAAGAACTGGGGTGTTGGGAAGGAGAATTGTCTCCCAACTTTAGAAAGTTCCACCTCAAGAAATTACTTTAGCATCCCATGCTTCCTCCACAGAGTATAAAGTAACATTTTATCCTCACAACATCCCTGTGAAGTAGATTAGGCTGAGAGAAGGGTGAGCTGAAGAGCTCTCTTGATGAACAGAGATTTGTACCTGAATTTCCTGCAAACCTTCCTAGCACCTGGTTTTCTCATAGACTTATGACTATACCTGAAGTTCTTCTAACAACCCTTCTGTGTCAACAGTCAGGTTGATAGGATCCCAATAATGATAAGTACGAATGTCTGTAAAGCCAGCAACTTGAAATATACAGCCAAGATAGCCTGAAAAAAACACAAAAAGATCATTGGGTGTCACTAGGGTTGGAGTTCAAGATCATCATAGGCCCCTGATTATGTGATGACCTTAGGCAAGTCACATGCTCTCAGCCTCAGGGGAAGGCAATGGCAAACCTCATCTGAACAAATCTTGACAAGAAAACCCTATGATGAGTTTGCCTTAGGACCTTATCCCACGCTGCTCTCAAAAGTGGCAAGAAAGCAATATGAGCATCATTCCAGTACTATAGCGCTAGTATAAATATGGTGCTAGCGCTATAATAGC
This sequence comes from Phrynosoma blainvillii, assembly GCA_026167975.1. NCBI lineage: Eukaryota > Metazoa > Chordata > Lepidosauria > Squamata > Phrynosomatidae > Phrynosoma > Phrynosoma blainvillii. Next base: position 9,012,452 of record JANUYF010000006.1, on the reverse strand, counting down.
GCTATGGATCACCTCGCACTATTGCAATGCCCGCTGAAACCGACATTCAAAAGAATGCGAATGATGCTGCATTCCGAGCGGTTTCTTGCTGGATTCTGAGCGACGTCGTGGGATCACGCGGAAAACTATAGCGCTATAGCGCCTGATTCTTAGCGGATTCTGAGCGACGTCGTGGGATCACGCGGAAAACTATCATGCTATAGCGCCTGATTCTTAGCGGATTCTGAGCGACGTCGTGGGATCACGCGGAAAACTATAGCGCTATAGCGCCTGATTCTTAGTGGATTCTTGCTGCTTTTGGCCCCGTGGGATAAGGTCCTTAGAGTCACCATAAGTTGGAAATGACTTGAAGGCACACCACCACCACATTAAGTACCAACCACAGTTATGCACAACATGTTTTTCTAATACACACACACACACATATTAAGATGGAGAGAAAGAAAACATATTTTCCTGTTTGGATATTAAGACAGAAATTGTAGCTAAAGGACTGTTCCCAAATCAAGGTGAAATGAGGGGATTACAGAAAATAAACACCTCTGGTGGTTGAAAAAATAAAGACATTCCTACAATTCCCTGCTCTACAAACACTTAAACAAATGTAAAAACCAAAACAATCACCCCATATGAAGATATTTTTAAAAAAGGAAAAAGAAACCCCATGGGCTTCCAGGTAGAGAAATAGGAAAGAAATAGGAATAGGAAAAAAATAACAATAGAATAAATGAACTCAATGAACTATATGAACTATAATAAAAACAGAATGAACAGAATGCAATAAAGAAGAAAAAAAATCCATTTTTATATCTGTGAAATGTTGGAGGGCAGGCAAGTGTTCTTTCAATTCATAAGGCAAGTTTTATCTGAAACTAGCAACATTGCCCATGGCTTGCAGTTTTAGCTTGTAAATCTAGGCCAAACCCAGTGGAAAAACTTATCTACCTAGTTGTGATACAGCAATATAAACAGTTGCTGGAGCAGAATGGTTGGGTTTGTACCAGCGGCGCAGAAAGTCAGCTCCAATCCACAAAGCACCTGTCCCACCTACTGTTTGAACAGCACCTGCCTATTTGTAAGGGAAAAAAGAGAAAGAAAAATCAATTTTTTTGTATACACACACATACCAGACACCTAGAATTGCCAACTCAAATTTGCAGTAGCATAGAACACTTCCGCCAAATGAAAAAAGACTTGAGGGAGAGCATCCAGGCAGTCCTCATTTGCCACTGCCAGTCTAAAAATTGGGCTGTGACATTTGAAGAGAATTCAAAAAGTTATTTTTAAGAAAAATGAAGAGAGTGACATGTGGAAGCCATTCTTAACACATGAGTTTATCACATGGGATGAATCCTGTGCAGAAACTAGGTTTAAGTGAAAGTGGGTTGTTTTTCACATGACGTTTGGGGTTAGCCCAAACAGAAAGTAGAAAAAACCCACAAATGCGGGTTGTTTTTCAGATGATGTTTGTGTGAAAGAAAAATAATGTGAAAATAACCCAAATGGAAAGCTGACAAAACCCACTTCTTTTTACTTTTGGGAAATTCCAAAAATAGAAAGGAGTGGTTTTTGTCAACTTTCCATTCAGATTATTTTTGCATTATTTCTCTTTCTGCCAACACATCTGAAAAACAGCCCACATTTGTGGGGGTTTAGTGGATTTTAAAATCCCGTTTCTGCATGGGATTTGCCTCCATGCGTCTCTGTGTGATAAACTCCAGACTCTCCAACTGTCCTGGTTTTGCACTTTGAACCCAGTTTGTAGCAACTGAAGTAAGCAGGAGACAATGGGGCAAGTGGGACGAGGAGAGAGAAACTGGGACATTTTAAAAGCAGCTGAAAAAGTGGGACATTGGAGGATTAATCAAGACAGTTGGAAGGTTTCTGCAGAGCATATAAAGAACTTGGATCCAATGTATTTGTTTAAAAGTTATATGATATCCTCTATTTCCACCAATGAGCTCAAGGCAGCCTGCATGTCTAGCCCTTTGCTTATCTTCAGAGCAACCCATTGAACTAAGAGAAGCTGAGAGAGAGTGACTGGTCCACAGTCACTCAATGAATTTCATAAATCTGTGGGGACTAGAATCTAGTTCTCCCAGTATCCAGATCTAACATTCTAGCCATTATACTACACTGTCTTTCTTCTAGATGACTTATGTAATATTGCCAGTACCCTATTGTCTAAGAGAGCATGATTCTCCTTGCCAATCAGTAATTCCATGGCAGCCCTTCTGAATGTCTCTATGCCGAGCCGAGGAAGGTATTCATGGTCCAGGGTTGGGTCCTGGGGGATTTGGAGAAGAATTTGTTGCACAACGGGTGGGATCCAGGCTTCATCTGCAAAATCTGTCTGGCAGCCTAGAAAGTGGAACAGAGATGACCTGAGAAGACGTCGAGAACATAAATAAGGACACTCTTTAGAGTCTTGGTTGCATCCTTCTTGTCATGCTAACATTTACTATGTTACCCAACAAGGAAAATACTGAATTTTAGCATGAAATGAATTTCTGGAATTTCAGATTGCCTTTGGTTGCTGTTTACAACATTCCAAAAATATCCTTCTTGACCATGTTGACAAATATTTGAATGTAGAGCCTTGTCATTTCTTGATTAGATTACCACAACTGTCTTTCTGGTCTTCCATTGTCTCTTCTTGAACTCTCTCACATCAAGCTAGTAATCTGTTGCCTTGCTTTCAAAAAGTTATCCATTGCATGTTACTTTGTTACATGTTACCCCAATTTTTGGCTGTAGCACATCTAATATGTTGCTTGTATGTTACTTTTAAAATTCTTTTTTTAATGATAAAATACCCCCCTTCCCTTGAAAATTCCTCAAAGACTAATGTTTTAAAGCAATGAATAAATGCTACTTGTTAATGCAGTGCAGGTCATTATGTCACACTGCATCTCCACTGCAGAAATAATGTAGTTTGACAACACTTCACTTTTACAGGTGAAATTTGTGGTGGGAAGGGCAATCATCTTATCTTTAACAGAGACAAGAAGATATCTTGTGCCCAAGACCACTTGCTCCCTTTAAAGACCCCACTCTTTCTGGCCTTCTATGTTTGGAACCCAGAATACCTGTATGACATCACTTACCTGATTTCCTTCAAATCCCTCCTCAAAACTGATATTCGGAATCACCCCCTAATTATCATGTCTTACAATAACCTGTTAACAAACTTAGACTTAGTATGTAAGTTCCTTGGGGAAGGTACTTGTCTCTTATATACTGAAAAGTAATAGCACACCTTGTTGGCACTAAATTATTTAAGGTATTTTTAAGATGACCTCAACCCATGAACCCACTAAGTTCACACACACCCATTGTTAATCTCAAAAGAGGCAGTAAGAAGGATGTGGTCCATGAAGTGTCTCCCTTTCTACAGCTCTGTGTTGATGGATGAACATTGGTCAACTCTTGTAAAAATGTTGGAGGTAAATTATGCAACTTTCCTCACGCCCAAACCCTGCCAAGTGACACAAACCAGCTCACTGGGAACCAGTTTTGTCTGAAGACAGCTAGATTTACCTGCATGGCCAAGGCACACTTTCTTAGGTGAAGGATCTGCTCTGTAGACATCTAAGGGAATGTCTGTTTCTGTGGCTAATGGAACGTCAAGGAAAACCGAAAGAGTCTCCATCACCCAACCTGGCTTAGCAAGCTTTCGCAAGGAATTTCTGCTCAAGGAATGGTGATCTGATGCTTATGTAGAGCATCCCAAGAATCATGCCAATACTTCAACCATCCCAAGATTCTTAAGACAACGATCTCCTGGGTTACTGTATATATTTGTATCCCAACATTCTAAAGGAAGGCCATTGGTGGAGGCTATTAGCCAGAAATCTGCATCCATGCTTGTCTATACAAGGTGTATTTTCTTCTTCAAGTACTGGGAAGATATTATTTTCTTACACATGGTTTTTTATGAAGAGAGTAGATAATTTTCCTCCCTCCGCAGCATGACAATTGAAATGATCAGAATACTCAGGACAGACTAAACAAAGTTGTTCTTCTTGTTGTGCATAATTACTAGAACTGACTGACCCAGAATGTGGTGGTGCCTACTGCTTTAAAAAGGAAATTAGGCAGATTAATGGGAGGACTAGGTTTTGTATGGTCTGGAAACTACTAGGACTGGCAAGAAACAGCACTCTAATATTTGTGACATTAATCCAAATTGTGAAATTTTTCATTGCTCCTTTGAACTTTTTTCCTCCTCTGAGCAGCATCTTTACTTGGGATTAGGTCCCATTTAATTCAATATTTTAAATCAATAATTCAAGTGGAATACTTGGAGTGTGGTGGAGTCCCTGTCTTGGAGGTTTTTAAACAGAGGCTGGATGGCCATCTGTCAGGGGAGCTTTGACTATGGGGGGTTGCAGACTGCCAGAAATAGTGCAAATTGAGTCCACTTTTAGGGTTAGGGTTAGGGCTAGGGAATCATGGGAACTGTAGTTTATTGTGGCACCAGAGCTCTCTGATAGAGAAGACTCAATGTCTCAGAAAAAAACCCAATTCTCATGATTCCCTAGCACTAACCCTAACCCTTAAAGTGGACTTAATTCGCACTATTTCTGGCAGTCTGCACCCCCCCCCATGTCTTCTGCTTGGCAGGAGGTTGGACTAGATGGCCCTTGGAGTCTCTTCCAACTCTGTGGTTCTGCTATTCAATGTGGCTCGTTTCTGAGCAAACAAGAATAATACAGCCTCAAGATTTGTTGAACTGCAGCTCCCAGCAGTCCTAGCCAGCATAGTGAATGAAGATGAATGGTGGGAGTAGAAGTCAAACAACCCAATGGATTTCCATGTGATTTCTTTCCCTGTGATAAACACTACAGTGTTGCTTGTCTCTAATCTCAGAGCCCACCTCCAAAAACGTGACTTGGACCACAGTTTAAATCTATGGATCTGTTTTCAAATAAAATATTTTGAGGCTTTTACATGACATTGATTTGTCAATATGTCAATTAATAGCAATTTCTGGGTAACATGAGTGGGAGGGTTCTGTTAGGATTATGTTCCCTTTAGTAGCTTCCCCACTGGCCACTGACCAAAGTGAACAGCATACTAGACAAGAGAAATCTTTGGTTTGCTCCAGTGGAGCTATTCGTATTTCACACAAATGTTGACAAACCAAGAAGCCCATTTCACTGCCATTTCATGTAAACTCTTTGAACCCACTTCCTGCACTGACCTACTGACAAACGCTAGGTTTTATTTTACACTTACATGTCTTCAACAAACTTAAATATCTTGTTGGTGGGCAGGGGGAAATAATGATGAAGGAGCTATTTTCTTCCCTCTAATGACAGCTGATATTAAGAAACATTAATTCCTCACTACATACTCAGCAGGGTTGCCAGGGTGAAAACTGGAAAGGACTCCTGTACCTTTAATGATTGTGCAGAAGAGGGAATTTCTGCAGATATCCCTTTTATCTGGTTGAATAACAAACACCACATTCTGAATTTCCCTCTTTTACACAACCATTACAGGGATGGGGTTGTCTCCAGTTTTCACTCTGGCAACCCTAGCACACAGTATATGTTAAGTTTCTTGAAGTTGTTGTTCAGCAGAGTAAATGAGTCTAGAAAGAGTTTGGGAAGTAAAAGAGACCCAGTCTAGACCAAAGTCCTAAGAACTCACCTGGCAAAAATAACCAGCAACTCCATTCTTATTAATTTCAAGTAATCTAGTAGTCAGTATGACCTCTCATAATGTTAGATTCATTGCATGAGAACTCAATATGCCTTCAAGCAGGGCTATAGCCAATCTGACAGCTTGTAATGACAAAGATAACTAAAGACTGTCAAGTGGAGATAGATGTTTTACTCTCACCCTGATGCATGGAAGGATGCACATTTTGTAAGTGCTGAGCTTATCATTAATCCTCAGCATTACATCCAGGTGTATGCATTTTGAAATATATTTGTGACATACTCCTTCCTCCATCTTGCTGATAACCTAGGGTATATGACAGACCAGGAGAAAGCACCAACATTTCCTGTAATAAATCTTTAATCACGCTTGCATAATATTATCCATGAGTAGCATATGGAATGATCTGAAATTGTTCCTTTGGCAGACCTTCTCAGCACGATACTTGCTATGATGAGGAAACCAGACATCATCGTTGTTTAGTTGCTTCTTCCTAAGGGGACAAAACCCAAGGATCAGTTCTAGAGCTAAAACAAACAGCAGGCAGAAGCTGAACATTTGCATTGGAAGAAGATTACCACCCTCACCACCTCTTTAAAGAGCTTATATTTAGAGCTATATCATCATCATCATCATCATCATCATCATCATCATCATCATCATCATCCTCTTTTATACCCCAGCTTTTCCCCAAAAGTGGGACTTAAAGAGGCTTATTAATTAAAAACAACAAAACAAACCAAATGAAGAACAGTATGATTAAAAGGATACAAAAGGTCAACATTAAAACAGATTAAATTTTAACAAAAGTAAATTAAAATATGCAATGAAAAATGATAAAAAGCCACATTGCACCCCATTTATCTCCCACTTCTTCCCCAATATGAGACGCAAAGCAACTTAAAATATCAAAATAGCTAAAACAATATATTGTTCAAGCATCAATCAATTAAAAAATCATATTGTACATGATAACTACAGCTGGAATAGTACATGCTGAATATTGGAAAGAACCAAATATATCAGTACAAGAAGAATGGTTACTAAAGATATGTGAATTAATGGAGATGGACACTTAACATGATTTTTTTTTTAAAGAGAAGACACTCTGAAACACTGAAAAAAGACTGGAAGACCATTGAACTATTAATGATAGAAAACTGGAGAACTTCACTGATAGCAGACATGACAAATTAGTTAATCATTCATTCACTTAATGTAGAAGTTCATTATAATATTGCACAGACTGAGAATGAAGCAGCCTTTCAAAGGAAACCAGTATCTGAATGGTAGGGAGTCTCAGTTTTAATGTTTATTTTAAGGTGAGTATTAATGTTATATGTTTAAAATTATGTCTTTGTTTTATGTGATAAAATTCAATAAATAAAATAAATAAAAGCATCAATCAATCCAATTAAAACATTAATTTAAAGCAATTCAAACACATTATGAACATATTCCATATTTAAAATAACAGCACACCCATTGTGCATCTTTCTACCCCAGGCAGTTAAAGGATGACTGGGGCAATAAGGAAGTAAGGAAGGGACCAATCTAACCTCCCTAGGAAGAGAGTTTCAGAGTTTGGAAACCATGCCCTAAGAAGAGAGACTTAGGGAGCTGGGTATATCTAGCCTGGAGAAGAGAAGGTTAAGAGGTGATATGATAGCCCTGTTTAAATATTTGAAGGGATGTCACATAGAGGAGGGAGCAAGCTTGTTTTCTTCTGCTCCAGAGAATAGGACCTGGAGCAATGGTTGCAAACTTAAGGAAAAGTGATTCCACCAAATCATTAGGAAGAAGTTCCTGACAGTAAGAGATGTTCAACAGAGGAACACTACTTCTTCAGAGTGTGGTGAAGTTGCCTTCTTTGGAGATTTTAAAACAGAGACTGGATGGCCCTTGTGGTCTCTTCCAACTCTATGATTCTGTGATTCTGTGTTCCAAGAACCTCACCTAGTGTATCTCTAAAGATGGTGGGACTGAGAGAATGGCTTCTTCTGAGGATCTAAGGATCTGGGCAGGTGTATACAGGGAGATACTATCAGATAATCTGGACCGAAGCTGATTAGGGTTTTATAGGTCATAATCATCACCTTCAAATATGTCAGAAAACTAGCAACCAGAGGATCTGGTGCAGCAAGAGAATTGCACACTCCCTGTAGCCAGCAGGTAAAATCTGACTGCAGCTCTTTGGGCTAGTTCTAGTTTCCAGTCTTCAGAAGCAGCCCATTGTAAAAGGCAGTCAGATTAAGTGTCTCGCCATAAATCAAAAACTTGAAGGCACACATCAACAACAATCAAATATTTGATGAGTTTAAAGAAATACCCATGGTTCTATTCACACTTTTTCCTCAGTTTCTGCATAGAGAGAATGAATGGCCCAGAGTCACACTGTGAATTTCATAGCTGAACGGGGACTTGAACCTGAGTGTCCACAATCCTAATCTGACACTCCACCACTGCACTATTCTGGCTCTCACCAGACAGCAACACAACAACAACAGCAACTTGCTGTTGGATTTCAGCCTTGCTCAGCATGGATTATGTTGGCTAGGCATCATGGAGTAGTAGTAGTCCAACAATATCTGAAGTTCTCCATCCCTGCTTTAGTTGGTCCATTAGTCAACTAAAAGCTCTCTCTGTTTTCCTCTAACATTTTGCCTAACTTGTTTGGCTTTCAATTGAGTTGCTTTTGCCACTTCAGTAAACATGTAGGCTTCCTCGGCCCTGAACTGTTTGTGGAAAGCATACCCTAGTTTATCACAAACACACAGGCAAGAGCAGCTTTCTTCCAACTTGGTGCCTTCAAATATTTTGGTTTTCAATATCCATGAACTCTGGTAAAATGTGGTTGGGGAAGGCTGTTGAAATGAGATGATTAACCTGATGTCCACCCAGATGTTCAGGCTATGCATTAAAGATGGGGTGGACAACTGCAGCAGAATGAGGCCAGAGCACATGTTGATTTGGATAAGCAGAAGAAATGCATCTCAACCTCCAGTGAATACATGTCTGGAAAGAACAATTGTGTTACCCCTTTTCTGGGTTGTCATCCGATGCAGTCCTTACCCCCACCACTACCCCATAGTGATGCCACTGGATATTGGCAGTTAATTATTTTAATTAACTAAATAAAACAATTTTAATATAAATACCACTTGGTCACTTGGTCTCTCAAAATACAGTTATGTCAATTTTTTTATTTTTTTTATCTTGCCTCACTGAAAGGATTCTTTACCATGCTTGGTGACCAGGAATCATATACATGTATAAGCGAGCATAACTTACGGCTTCCATCTCTGCATTGGCTGTCTCCGTCTCATCATTGGCCGTCTCCATCTCCACCTCTTCTTCATTAGCCTCTTGGGCCTCTTCCTCCTCAGGATTGCCCTGATCTGTGTCATCTTCCCCCTCATCTGGTGGAACGTCTTCTTCTGTCGGCTCATAGTCAGAAACATCTTCCACTTGGAAAGCAGAATTGCAAGGAAGCACCAAATAAATAACCCACCAGTACCACAACTGTGCTCTCTTGAAGGTCATCACCCAAAGAGCTCTTGGCAATTGGGCAAAAGGAAGAAAGGAATTAAGCTCCTGATCACAGATGAGGTGGCGGTTTGGTTTTCTGTTATCAGGAGAGGGCAGACAGTGTCTTTTAACTGGACAAAGAATTCTGTACCAGTTACGACTGATTGGTGGAGGGAGGAGAAGAATGGAAGCAAGATCAGGCTGTGATGTCACAATGACAGCAAAGGCTGAACTTTTAAAAATCCCATGATGCTGAGAAGTGACATATTGGAAAGGCTCAAGCTCTTGTCTTTCGGTAAACATTGCCGTGTTTTGTTCAAGACAAGGTTATTCGTAGCAATTGAGAAGTAGAACAAAATTCAGATATTTCTAGTGTAGGAACAAAATAAATTTAGAAACACTCCTGTCCAAGATCTTCAATTCTGCCCCCTCCTTATATTTTATTTTGTATGTATGTATGTATATTGGACAGGAATGTTTTTAAGTGCTGCGCTTTGTGAAATGACATTGTTCAGCAAAGCTTGAATGCTTTCCAATTTGGGTCATACTTCTCTTCATTTATTAATTGTATACTGCTTTGAATAAAGAAAACCAGCTTATAAATGACAGAACATGAATAAATAATACAGTTGAGGAACAGCAAAATAATGAAAAATAATAAAGTTTTGTTTCTTTCCCACTTCTCCTCAAGGCTCAAGGACAGGGTACAACACACTGAAATACAAAACACAATGACCAACACAAAAACACACAGTCAAAATACAGTACTGCAAAGTCACTAAAATACACTCATAAGAGCTCATATGCAAATTAATATATCCAAAAGCCAGAAGTTGCCAAATGCCTGGGGGCCATCAAAGATAGATATGAAAGGAAAATCCACAAACCATCTCCTTACTTTAAAAGTGAGAAACAGAACAGTAGGGAGTGGGTGAAATTAGGAGTGAAGCAATAGCTGCTCAACTTTTTTCCATAAGCCTTCTTCCTAGTCACCCTACCTAGCTGCATTTCCCATTCACAATTCCCCCCCCCCCCAAAAAAAAAGAAACTTCGTACATGTTTTTCACTTACAGAATAGGAGCATTGTGCTGTGGACAGCCAAAAAGACAAACAAATGGGCCCTTGAACAAATCAAACCAGAAATCCCCCTAGAAGCCAAGGTAACAAAACTAGGGTGGTCATATTTTGGCCACATCATAAGGAGGCATGGCTCACTCAAAAATACATTGCAGGCATGAACCTAAAAAACTTAAGCAGAGCAGTGGAGGATAGGGGGGCTTGGAGATGTCTCATCCATAGGATCGCCATAAGTTAGACCCAACTCAAGGATAGCTACCAACAGCAACTAAGGGACAGAGTTAAGCTTCCCTTTCCTCCTTTCATCACTCTCAGCCTCAGAAGATGGAAATGGCAAATGCCCTCTGAAGAAACTTGCCAAGAAAAGCCTATGAAAGTTTCAGTTTAGGGTTGCCATAAGTTGGAAACAACTTGAAGGCAAACAACAACACCACACCACCAGTCAACCACCCAATTCTTGTTCCCTTCCCCTTTCCAACATCCTGTTACTCACTCATGCAGTCATGGAAGTTTTCACTCACAGATCAGGTGTTCTCCATGGAGGTAGACTGGCCCAGTCCCAGACTTCAGGATAAAGGTAACAGGGGGAATAAATTCAAAGCCATCAAGACAGGTCTGTTTTAAAAATGAGATGTCAGGCTTTAGAATATATATACGCTGAATTTAAAATTATATATATATATATATATATATATATATATATATATCGAAAGATCCACAAAAACCTATGAATGCTGGCCATGAAAGCCTTCGACTTCACCCCAGTTTCTCTCTCCTCCCCCTTTTCTCCTTTGTCCCCATCTTACATCCATCGGTGCAAACTGAGTTCAAAGAGCTGGCCTTCTGTAAAGCCATTCAGTGTATATATATAATTTTAAATTCAGCACCAATGGAGGAATAACAACACAATATCAATACACCATGGAGCATTTTCTTCTACAATGGTGTCCCAGGATGGGAAACGTGGACTGCACCTCCCATCTTTCCTCACCACTGACTATGTTGGGTAGGACCAATGAGAACGGCAGTCCAGTAGTATCTTGTTGTTGTTGTTGTTGTTGCATGCCTTCAAATCATTTCCAATGTATGGTGACACTAAAGCAACCCTATCGTGGGGTTTTCTTGGCAAGATTTGTTCAGAGGTGGTTTGTCATTGCCTTCCCCTGAAACTGGGAGCATGTGATCTGCCCACGGTCACCTAGTAGGTTTCATGGCTTTCCTGGAGATTGAACTGGTCTCCAGTGTCACAGTCCAACACTCAAACCACTACCATGTTGGCTCTTGCCAGTATCTAGAAAGCTACAAATCCCTCACTCCTGGTTTAAAGCAGAGGCAGGAAATTTGGATCTCTCCAGGCATACTGACTGTAATTTCCACCAGACTCACCTAGCAGAGCCAATGTTCGGGAATGGCAGGAGGCCTAATTATTTTTGTCAGAGGGGGCTTTTTTCTTCTTCTTTTGTCTTTGTAAAATAATATTATTTGGTTTCTCCCAGCTTTCCATCCTAATGGGAATGAATTGATAGGGAACAGATCTCACAATGCATTGAGTATGTGTATAGCCCTGAACTCTCCTTAGACAAGGAGCCAGGAAGTGGCTGACCAGTAGTGGAGGCACAATCCAAGCATGGCTGCTTCAGCCACAGATGCAGGTGAAATGTCAGGAATACACTCTTCTAGAACATGGCCTCATGGCCCGAAAAACCCATAAAAACCAATAGAAACTGGGTATTTTTAAAGCAGATGAAAAAATGGGACAACAGATGTTTAATTGGGACTGTCCCTGACAAATTGGAACCATTGGAAGGTATGCAGAAGTAGTCATTCAGCAGAATTTGGAAGGCCATTGAGTCCCCCTGGATTTAAACATTAACCTTCAATGTTGCCCAGATTATGAGTTGCAGCCCAGTGTTTCCAGGCTGGATTGGTCTGCCTCTACAACTAGGAAGAAGAATTTAACTAATTCCAAGCAGTATTGCATTAAAGCTAACAAAGTTAGAGTGCTTTCTTTAATTATGTCATTTATCTTCTTCCCCTGAAGTTACGTATTTCCTATGAGTTTAGCTGTAATCTTCAAAAAAGCTGGGATAGGCAGATTTCCCCAGCAGCAATATATGGTGTGAGCTATTCCTCACAATGGAAGAATCTTGGGGGGAGGCTTGATCTTGAATAGCAAGTGAGACCCATTAGCTTTACAGAAGGCTAGCTTGTAGGGGGTCTTTGAAGACAGCTAGAAGTGGTTTGTTGATATGCATCAATGTGGTTGCCCATATTATCAGACTTTCATGATGAGACATGACCACAGGACCTGTTATGATGGATGCCTGAACTTTGAAAGATACCATCCCACCACGATGGCCACAAGCTGCTGAGACTGAACATCCAAAAATTTGTCTCCATCATAAGAACATAAGGTGGATGATAGTGTGTGTGCATGTGCATAATGCAACATGCAACTGAGATATTTCTGTCTCAGAGCTTTAGTGTAGTTCATTGCTCCATAGTATTACCATTGGCAGAACAGAGTGTCTCAGTGACACAAGTGGCACTGGCTTGAGGCTGCTGGCCATGTTTTTGGACTCCACCGCAACCACATGTGGTTTGTCATCAGCATCCTCACCCAGAGATACCTAGAAGAATGAGAGAAACAGCATCAGAAGTTGCCATTAGAGACTATAGATTTAATGAAAGTCTTTCTATAGAGCCAGGGTGGTATGAGGGTCATACAGTGTGACCAATAAGGGAACTGCTTAAAATGGCAGGAGTGGGCTTCCATCATCCCTATTGGTCATCTTGGCTGAAGGTGACGGGAGCTTGAGTTCAGCCACATTTGAAAGGCCACAGGATTCACAAAGGACTAATGATTTCAGAGGAAGCTGTGTAGAATCTGAAATCAATCCAGAATAAATAAAAAAATCCATCCTGTACAAGATGATATAATGAGATGATGGTAACACCATCATGTATGTAACAGCTTACCGTTTTCAAGTACACAAGGTGTTCCAGTAAATCATCATCTACTTCCACTATACATTTCCTGATTGTGTCATTCAATTCACAGCCTGTAAGAAGCACACAGAGGCCACAGGTGTAACTTCCCAGTTGCCAGTTGTTACACTGAATAGCCTACATTGCCAAAATCATTGATAGACATACTTTAGGTTTCACAAATTAGAAAAGAACCTATGCAAAAATCAACCAGAAAAATATTGCTGTAGAAGAAAGGAAAGCCAGACATATCTACATCATGGTTAGCAGCTCATGTTGTGCTATCTGGGATATCCATAGGGCAGAACTTGGAGGGATATCTTGTATCTGTCCTATAATGTCCTAATCAAGGTCCTCAAGAGTCTTAGGAAATACCAGAGTCAGTTCTGAGACCTTCAGTGTGAAAAGGTGGTGTGATCCCACCCATGTTCCACCACAACAGTGGAAAATAAAATCCTACAGCATATATGATTTTATACTCACTCAATTAAAATATTTAGTATCCAGTCCATTAGTTCCAAGCTTCTGAGCTGAGTAATAACAACAGTTCTGGCACACTGACACACAAAAGGAGAACTATGCAGAGTGTCACCCAAGAGGATAACAATAAGACATCATATGAGAAGCAGTCGCAAATGAAAGAAATCTGAAGTTGGAATCCAATACATCAGACATGTTGTCTGGAGCTTATAGTAGCTATGTGCTATTTAGAATCTGGGGGATCCCAGGATGACCACCAACATACTGACAATCTATGAGATAGGGGTAGGGAACCTATGGCGCTCCAGATGCTCTTGACTACCACCACTAGAAGTCCCAGCCTGCATGGCCAAATATTATGGGAATTATAGCCCCCAAAATCTGGAAAGCCACACATTCTCCAGCCCTGATCCAGGGACTTGCCCCAGCGGCTATAGAGAATGTGTTTTCACTTGACAACAGAACGCTGTGCGATTTCAAACGAATGAAGCAACAATATTACCCCAAAGGACTACCACTGGTTTTTCATCCGTAGAGAATGATCTTGAACTTAAAGAAAGGAAGCTCATGCCGGGTTGCAGCAATGCAAAGGAGATCTAGGATGACAAGCACAAAGAAAGACAAATAGGATAGCAGAAAGCAGCACACATACTGTCAATGATTTCAGAATGAATTCATAAATTTCTTTTGCATAAAGATAGGTAACAATCAATATACATCCCCATCCACACACAAAAAGGAGACACAAAAGAATGCAGCAACTATAGGACCATAGCATTAATCTCCCATACAAGAAAAATTGTGCTCAAAATTCTACAACAAAGACATACATACAGAGAGAGAGAGAAATACCAGAGGTGCAAGAGGGATTCAGGAAAAGAAGAAGTACTAGGAACCACACTGCCTAGGCTGATTGCCTAGGCAAAAGGTGGGATACAAAAATAAAGTTGTTGTTGTTGTTGTTGTTGTTGTTGTTGTTGTTATTATTATTATGGAGTATACTGAGGAATTCCAGGGGGAAAATCATCATGTGCTTTATAGACTCTAGTAAAGCATTTGACTGCATAGATCACGAAAAACTATTGAAGCAATGGAAATGACACTACATTTGATAGTCCTGATGAGAGATCTCTACTTAGGACAAGAGGCTACTGTTAGAACAGAACATGGAGAAACAGAATGGTTCCCAATTGGCAAAGGGATCAAGACAAGGTTGCATCACACTACTTGTTCAATTTGTATGCAGAAAATATCATACTAAGAGCAGGCTTAAGAACACTCCGCTAGGCATTTGTAGCTCCTCCTGCACAATTCTATGGTCAACGTCTAGCAGATGTTGACCACAGAGTTGCACTGGAAGACCTAGAGATTCCTAGAGATGTATTCTCTCAGGTAAAAACATGGTGTTTTCGTTATTTGCAGTTTTTCCACATTCATGGGGGGTCCTGTGCCCCTAACCCCAGCAAATGTGGGGGGATGAGTGTACTTTTCAATTGCATCTTATCATTGAAGGAGGATTAGCCCCTTTGCAGGAGATAGTTAAGGTGGTGCCCCTGCTACCAACACACACACACACACACACAGAGAAAGAGTATATATATATATATATATATATATATATATATATATAATTTTTAAGTTGGTAGCAGAGGCACCACCTTAACTATCTCCTGCAAAGGGGCTAATCCTCATATACATACATAATAATATATATATGATCAATATATATAATCATATATATATGATGCAAAGGAGAAGAAAAGTGAAAGGGGGAGGAGGATTATCCATGAGTGGGTGAGATGGCAAAAAATGAGGAAGAACACACAAGCTAAGAAAGGCTGCAGCAATTTGCAGTTTGAATGTTGGACTTGGACTCTGGAAACCTTACTCACCCATGGAAACCCACTGGATGACCTTGGGCAGGTCACATTCTCTCAGTCTCAGAGGAAGGGAAAGGTAATCCTTCACTGAACAGATCATGCCAAGAAACCCCCATGAAATGTTTGCCTTAGGGTAGCGGTCGATCAGAAATTACTTGAAGGCACACAACAATAGAGAAGGGTAAGATTCTGCCCCTTCTTCTCCTGGTCCTGCATTCATTGAGGCAAACTACTTTTGTACGTTGAACTCAGTTTGCAGCAAGGGAAGTAAACTGAGGATAAAGGGGTAAAGCGAAAGGAAGAGAGAGAAATTGGGACATTTGAAAAGTCCCAATTTCTCTCTCTTCCTCTCGCTTTAGCCCTTGAAAAAGTGGAGCAGCAGAGAGTCAACTGGGACTGTCCCTATCAAACTAGGACAGTGGGATGGTATGTAGATGGAAAGCACATTTTACCAGCAACAGTATATCATGAGCTCTCTCTATTATGATAAAAACGTATTTGGGGTGGCTTCAATTTGAGCGGGCAATTAAGAACCATTATCTTTACAACAAAACTGCTCCCAAGTGCTGCTACAATTGATTTGTTGGCAATGACCAACATAGCTGCAAAGGCAGGTGGATTGTCTTTGAGTGAGTTACAGAGATAATTCACAATGAACAGCTGTGCTTCAGATCTGCTACTATACATCACTTTAAGCCTAGGTAGCTTTCAAATATCAGTTGGAACAAGATCGCCAGGGCAGTAACTCTTTATAATTTTTAAAAAACATTAACAATGGAAATTTATTATTATTATTATTATTATTATTATTAAACAGGGAAGAGAGGAGGAGATACAGTGCCCAAACACACACACAGAGAAATTCTGGTCCTAGCATGATAATGGAAGATCAATGTTTTATATTGTAATGAGCTGCTGTTGTGTGCCTTCAAGTCATCTCCGACTTATGGTAACCCTAAGATGAACCAACCTATCATGGTGTTTTCTTGGAAAGATTTGTCCAGAGGAGGTTTGCCATTGCCCCTGAGGCTGAGAGTGTGTGACTTCCCCAAGGTCACCCAGTGGGTTTCTGTGGCTGAGTGGGGATTTGAACCCTGATCCTCAGCATTATAGTCCAATGTTCAAACCACTGCAACACACTGCCTCTAGCAGTTAGCATATTCTGAAATAAAGTGTGTTGGGAGAGGAATATTCTCACCAGATATAAAATGTTGCAATCCTAGTAAATATATCACACTGGCAGAATGTTATCTTCATTATTCCTAGACAACTTTTGACTTTTACGCTTAAGGCCACACACATACACATATTAAGCTGAGTACTGAGATAGAAAAAGCCCTGATCTAATATCAAATAAAATCCCATCATTTAACACAACAGTAAAGGAAAAAAATCTCAAAGGTTCAGCCAAACAATCCATAGAATTTATTCATCTTATTAAGTTTTTATTTCTTCTCCCTCAAAGGAGTGACTAAAAAAAAAAAGCAGATAAAGTTAAACCATATCTAATCTGAATAAAGTCATTTCTAATCTGAAACACACACAGAGCATATCATGCCGAGGATAAATAAGAAAATGCTTTTACACTCACTCAACTGCGTAGGAAGGTTCAATTGAAATTGTCTTTGGAGGAGACTTGAAAATCATAATGTCTCATTTAAGGCAATGTCTCCTTCAGGTTATTTTTCTATGAGGTCTTTGGACACAGAAGCAACATTTAAGAAAAACTCTAATAAAAATGACCACCCTGCTACTTACCGAATTAGTGGCACAGAAGAAATGTGCAACAGCTCTGTTGAAAGGCTCCAAAAACTCCTCCTCACATCCTTTCCAAAATGTAGAACCGCACCCTATACTCCCACTTTCTTAAAGGGTTCTTCCTTAAGTGACGTTTAACTTGATTTATTTTAAAAACAGACACAAAACGTAAAACCTCTTAGGCATTACTTGTAAATCTTACCTTGCCTGGAACATATTTCGATTTCAAAGGGAAATCTCTCCCCAAACACCCTGCGATCCTTTTCATTTGGTTTCTTTTTAACTGGGGTGATGGAATGGAAGGTTTAACACTGATGACAAAACCAATCTTGGGTTGATTCTTTGCTCCAGAATTGAGAAATCTCCGGCTTATAACTAGAGTTTGATGAATTAGAGCCAAGAAACCTGATCTGTTTTGAGCACTGGAGAATGCATAAATGTCAGTACCTCTAAGCATGTGCAGAGTCTCTTTTCAGTAATGCTAAGAAATTTTGGACAGGTTTGGCTCAATGCTGCTTGGTAAAGTAAAATTCAGCATGAAAAGAAGAAGACCACATTATAGGGAGATGGATTTAAATGAAGGAAGCCACCACGGCCCTGAGCTTGCAAATCCAAACAGGGCTGTTGATAATAGTGTGACTTGGTTTGCATTTGCACTGCAGAAATAATGCCGTTTGACACCACTTTAACTGCCATGGCTAAATGCTGTGGAATTCTAAGTTTTGTGAGATATTTAGCCTTCTCTGTCAGAGAGCTCTGGTGCTACAACAAACTACAAGTCCCAGGATTGCATAGCATTGCATGATGACAGGCTTTAAGGCTATAGTGCCTTAAAGGTAAAGGTATTCCCCACTGAAAAGGTTGTCAACTCGTGTCCAACCATCATAGGGGGTGGTGCTCATCTCCATTACTAAGCCAAAGAGCCAGCGCTGTCAGAGACTACTCTGTGATCGTGTGACCAGCATGATTGCACAGAATGCTGTTTACCTTCCCACCAAAGTGGTACCTATTTATCTCCTTGCATTTGCATGCTTTCGAACTGCTAGGTCGGCAGAAGCTGAGAAAAGTGATGGGAGCTCACCTCATCATATGGCACCTGGGTCTCGAACTGCCAACCTTCCAATCTTGCCATCAACAGAGTCAGTGCCTTACTAGACTACCAAATCCCAGGATTCCATAGAATGCAGCCAGGGCAATTAAAGTGCTGTAATGATAGTGCTAGAAAGTGATTCTCAAACTCTGGCCTTCCAGGTGTTTGGGACTTTGGCTCCCAGAATCCCATACCATTGGCCAAGATGGCTGAGGCTTCTGGGAACTGAAGTCCAAAACACCAGGAGGACCTGAGTTTGGAAATCACTATGTAGTGCTATATAATTGTCTAGTGTGAAAGGTCCCACAGTGATAAGATCAATCTTCTCCAGCTACCTCAACCCGCCCTTTCTCCTCTGTTTTCAGAGGGGAATTAATTAACTAGCAGTTAATTATCAATTGGGCATGCATGCCTCCAATATGTTTGCTAGTCTTCACCCTCCCTGTCCATGGAATTGCAAACTATATGCAGCAGATGGCAGCAACAGACAGCTTTCAGTGGGGTGATCAAGCTGAAGCCAGAGTACAGGACATGAATCCTGTAGAAGGGAAATGGTACATTTTGCAGTTTCCAAAGAGATGGCTATATTTGTCTGTTTCAGTATAATAAGAAGGGAGTGAATGAGTAAAGGGGAGTCTTGTGGTACCTTCAAGACTTGTTGTGTGCCTTCAAATCGTTTCCGACTTATGGCAACCCTAAGGCGATGCTATCATGGGGTTTTCTTGGCAAGATTTGTTCAGAGGAGGCTTGCCATTGCTTTCCCCTGAGGCTGAGAGCGTGTGACTTTTCCAAGGTCCAACCTCGGAATCGAACCCTGGTCTCCGGAGTCATAGTCCAAGACTCAAACCACTGTGCCACATTGGCTCTCTACTTTCAAGACTAACAGGCTTACTTTAGTATGAGCTTTCACGGATTACATTCCATTTTCCCAGTGTGTTGGTGGAGTACAGTATTCAGGCTTCCTGTCCATATATACAGTTACATAGTTGCAGGATCAGAGTAAAATGGGAAACAGAAAAGGATAGTTGCAACACTGTTCATGAACCTTCAAAGGGCTGGATTAGCATAGACATCAGTCACTAACAGATTTGGGAGTATCTTGCAACTGTAGGTGCATGCTCCCCTGGGAACATAAAAATGATCCTAATGTTTTAATTATTACTTACGTTACTATCCAGCATGCGGTATGCATGCATTCCTACTTTATCCTCATCACAACCCTATGGGATAATAGTTAGACAGAGCGAAAGGGATCCCCCAAGATCCCCCAGTGAATTTCATGTCCCCTGGGGAGTAGAACCAGAATCCCCAGTCCAATGTTGTAACCCTTAGCTCACCCTGGCTTGGGGGCATTTCTCAGAGCCAAGCTCTAAAAATTAAACACTATGCTACTAAATATTGTTTTTTTTTAAAAAAAACTCAACATTTACAAAGCTTTTAGGCAATTTATTTATTTACTTTTTTATACATATTAAGATGCAGAATGGTCTCTGAAGGGACATTTTATATAGGAGGGAACAGAAGCGCAATAATCAATATTTACATCCTTATTTAAAATATCTTCTTATAAAGTTCTCAGACACAGTAGAGGATGATTCCTTGTAGTTGTTAGAAGCAAGGGATTTCAGCAAGTACTGTTTGTTCCAGCACCATGCTGCCAGATTGGGAAGGAAGCTGGAACTGCTACAATTCTCTCTTCTTCATCACTATTACAGGAGATTTTTTTTTCAGTTGTAAGATTCCTTGAAAGCACCAAGAACCTGTAATGTTGTTTGCATGCAAAGGTGAGTCTATGACATTATTCTCCATAGGGATGAGTAGACACACTCCCAGTAATACATATATTGGTGGAACTTGGGAGGTTAAATTTTATACTATAGTATAGTATTTTATACTATAATTGCAAGATCTTCCCAAACAGCTCAACCATGGGATATGTTGGCTAGGGGATTCTGAGAGCTGTAGTGCAATAAATTTAAGAGTTCTTGCAGACACTGGAAGACATGTTGATCTCCAAATGTCTTGCTGCTTCTTTGCAGCAGCTGCCTTTAACATGGTGCCCTCCAGACATTGTTGTGCTATAACTTCCACCATCCTGTACTGCCTAGCGACTGGCCATTGTGCTGGGGCTGGTGGGAACTGTAGCCCCAAACATCTAAAAGGCACTCAAGATCCAGGCCTGATATTATAGTTTGAACACTCCTTTTGATAAAATTACCAGCTTGGTAGACAAAGGAAATACTGTAGATATAATATATCTCGATTCAGTAAGGCCTTTGACAGGGTTCTCCACGAGATTCTTGCAAACAAGCTTGCAAAATATGGGCTAGGCAAAGCAACAGTTATATGGATTTGTAATTGGTTGACCAGCCAAACCCAAAGGGTGCTCAGCAATGGCTCCACTTCTTCATCCTGGAGAGAAGTGACCAGTGGGATGCCACAGGGATCTGTCCTGGGCCCAGTGCTATTCAACATCTTTATCAATGACTTGGATGAAGGAATAGAAGGCATACTTATCAAATTTGCAGATGACACCAAATTAGGAAGAATAGCTAATACTGAAGACAGGATCAAAATTCAAGAAGACCTGGCTAGATTATAAGGCTGGGACAAAGCTAACAAAATGAATTTCAAAATGGAGAAATGTAAGGTACTGCACTTAGGGCGGAAAAATGAAATGCATAGATATAGTCTTGGGGACATCTGGTCTCTAAATCTGGCCTCTAAATCTTCCTGCCCCTATAACCTGCACATAGAAGGACATGATTGTAAGACTAGGATGGGGAACATGTAGCCATTTGGATATGTTGATCTGCAATTCCCATCAGCCTGGGCCACCATGATGAAAGATATTGGGACCTGTAGTTCAACTTCTGGAAGCCCCCACATTCCCTGCTTCTGCTTGTTAGGAGAAAATGTTGCTCTGAATGTGTTCAAGTGCATTTGCTTCTCTAGCTATCTTAAAAACTTAAAGAGTTCCAGACCCAGGAAACGCATGAGATGGAGGCAATTCAGGCTGAGGAGCCTGCCAGCAAGATCTAAATCTTGTTTTAGGGATCAATATTCTTGAAAAGTGGTAGCAATCCAAGGGTTTGTTGTCTGTGTTGTCAATGAAACTTGTCTGAAGGGATTTATGTTGTATTCTGGATTATTATCTGTAAGGCTAGCCAGGCTCACAGTGCAGAAAAGCAGGGGGACAACCCTTATTTTCACTGAGACCTAGGACCTTATCCCACGCTGCTGTAAAAGTGGCAAGAAAGCGATATAAGCATCATCCCACTACTATAGCGCTAGCAATCCCCAGAGATGGCAATGGCCAGCACATGCAACTGGCATCATCGCGCTATTGACGATATCGCGATGATGCCCCTCACGGAAAGCGCATTTGCAGAGCACACTACAGCATGGTATAGTGGGATGATTCCGGCAAGCATATTCTTGCACATGCACTAACTTTTTGCTTTGGCGTCAACACATCACCAAAAGTACTACAAAACAAGTTATCATTCACCCCTATGCTCTGCCTGCACCCACAAGCCTGCACCCAACAAGCCTGCACCCTACAACCCAGCACCCACACGACAGGAAAATGTCCACCGGCTGTGTTTGTGTCCCTATGCAAAAAGGAAACACGTCATAGGATGCTGCCAGAAAGAACGATGGGAAATAGTGCTAGGAACGATGGGTTATGAAGTGGAAATGCTCACGGGGAGGGAATTGCTGACCATACCTACAGCGCTAGCGCTTTCATAGCGCTAAGAATCAGCTCGCGCTATTGCAATGCCTGGTGAAACCGACATTCAAAAGAACGTGAATGATGCTGCATTCCGAGCGGTCTCTTGCCGGATTCTTAGCGGCGTCGTGGGATCAGTCGGAAAAATTTAGCGCTATAGCGCCGGATTCTTAGTGGCTTCTTAGCGACGTCGTGGGATCAGTCGGAAAAATTTAGCGCTATAGCGCCGGATTCTTGGTGGATTCTTGCTGCTTTTGGCCCCGTGGGATAACGTCCCTAGAGAATGTCCTGGGAAACTGTTCTCATATATATATATATATATATATATATATATATATATCAAGAGGGAAGAAAATGAAGCTAACTGAATACTAGCTCTGAAGTAGATCAATCATACATGAAATATTCCCTTGATAGCTGCTTTAGAGAATTGAATAGGACAGATAGTCAAAGAGGATGATTATCTTCATGGATCCCATGTGAATGTTTAAAGTTGTAGGTACAACATTTTTAAACACAGTTTGGCAAGTATTTGAACACGATTCCTTCTGACTCTTCATTTAACCTAGGCTGTATTTTTTTTTAAAAAAAAGTCATTTGAATAAATAAAATTGGAAATTAATTTTCAATTTACAGTAAACTCCTGCATTTTCAATAGAAACAAGGCCACATTTCAGATTCCATAGTCATGTAAGAATTAATGCCAGCTTTAAAATAACAATGAGTAAAGTCTCTGACATCAGGGTTCTCCAGCCAGTGTTTGAACAGATTGTTAAATCTGCAAAGCAGCAAACCCACATTAAGGGGAGATTTCTGATTATCCATTCTAATCTGAATCAATGGCCTCTGAACAAAAGTATCACATTCTATAGATCAGTGATAGTGAACCTTTTAGGCATCGAGTGCCCAAACTAAACAGCCTCCTGGCACCGGGTGTTACCCCGTTCCAGAGGCAGGACTTCCAGGGGAATGGGACTTTTGAGGCAGGACTTCCGCCCTATGGGAGCGGGACTTCCAAGGTGGGACTTCATCCTCCCTACACCTTCCTGGGCCTTCAGCTGCCTCTCTGGACCTTCCTGGGCTTTCAGCTGCCTCTCCGGAGGCAGCTGAAGGCCTGGGACAGCCAGAAGGAAAAGGAACAGGTGCACTCCTTTTCCTCTTCTTCCCTGCTCTGTGTGCCAGAGAAAATGGCTTTGAGTGCAGTCTCTGGCATGTGTGCCATCTCTGGCATGCATGCTATAGGTTCGCCAATATGGCTATAGATCATTCTACAAATATCGTGCTGTAGCTCTTTTAGTAGAATCAAAGAGTTGGAAGAGACCTCAAGGGCCATCAAATCCACCTCCATGACATGCAAGAATACACAGATGGCCATCCAGCCTCCATTTAAAAATCTCCAAAGAAGGAGACACAACCACACTCCAAGGGAGTGTATTCCACTGTCAAATTGCTCTTACTGTCAGGAGGTTCTTCATAATGTTTAGGTGGAATTTCTTCCTGCATTTTGAATCCGTTGCTCCGGGTCCTATTCTCTGGAGCTGCAGAAAACAAACTTTCTCCATTTTCAATATGGCATCCTTTCAAATATTTAAACATGGCTATCATGTCACCTCTTAACCTTCCCTTCTCCAAGCTCAGGAAACCCAATTCCCTAAGCCTCTTCTCGTAGGGCATGGCTTCCAGACCTCTCACCATTTTAGTCACCCTCCTCTGAACACATTCTTTACAGATTCAACCATACCATCCTGAACATACAGGATTTTGCCTGATTTTGGAAGCTAAGCTGGGTCAGAATGGTTAGTATTTGGATGAGGAGAACACCTATCACAATGTTTTCTGTGGCTGAGAGTGTGTGACTCACCCAAGGTCACCTAGTGGGTTCACATGGCTGAGCACGGAATCAAAACCTGGCCTCCAGAGTCATAGTTCAATGCTCAAATCACTACACTATCCAAGAGTCCTTGAGGGCAAATCCACATGGTATTTTAACTTGGAAGACTCAAGGATGAACTGATTCAATATGTGACACCCTTGAAAGTCACATAGGCATCTGTGAAACACCAACATACCTCATGATGGGCAAGCCAAATACTGGGATCAATGGTTGGCTAAAGGTTTAGTCCACAAATAGTGCTGAAGGACTTACAGTGTGGCTGTTCTTGCAGTCTGAAGCAGGAATAGAAAACAGTGCAGCCCCATCTTGCCATCTCACAGATTCTGTTCCTCTGGATTCAGCAGAGCACCTCGTTTGGGAGGTGGGCTTCAGGCTCCTGCTTGGATCCCATCGGCTGATGAACCCAACTGGGATGAAAGTGGAATTTTCACTCTGGTCAGGTTCAGGGGTATATTAGCCCCAGCCGCTTCCCTCTTAGGCAGCCTCATTTGGAATTCCTGCAGAGTAACATTGACTGGGAAGAGGAGGCAGCAAAAAGATAATGGCAAGGAGCACAGGCAGCAACATGCAGCGGTGATGCAGTTAGGACTGCCATTTTTGGTCCTTTCCTGGCTCCAACAGATTAAGCTTTTCCAAATTGAAAATGCATATAACCTGACTTATAGCATTCTATGCCACTGGCCCATCTATATCCTGGATAGTTTACTCCAGGGATAGGCAACCTTTCCCCTTTAAGGGCTGAGGAACTTCAGCTCCCAGAAGCCTCAGCCATGTTGGCCTGGGATTCTGGGAGCTGAAGTCCCTCGGCCCTTAAAGGGGAAAGGTTGCCTACCCCTGGTTTACTCTACCTGGCACTAGTTCCCCAGAGTCTCACTCACAGTCATTTCCACCACTGGTTATCTTCTCCTTTTCAAAGAAGAGATGCTAAGGACTAAACTTGAGGTTGTTTGCATGCATAACAGACCCTATATTATTGAATAATGGCCCTTTCCCTTGTGCAGCAAACTGGTTGGGACTTTTCCTCTTCCAAGTTTGAACCACAAAAATTGGCAGATGAAACTTCCAGTGCAGAGTTACTTCCAGCATCCCCCACTATTGGCTTTACCAGTCAGGGATGTTGGAGGTTGCAATCCAGCAACATTGGGAAGACTCTACATTGCCTATCTCTGTTCTAATGGCATGGAGCTAACAACAACAACACAAATTATTCTCCCCTCCCTAGCCCTCTTTACAACATAGTTCAACCATCATTCACCCTGTAAGTAGGAGAATCACACCAGAGCTCAAAGTCTGTTATTCCATAGCTTTAAGTGAGATGGTGGTGTACCTTGTGCAGAAAAGTGATCCACAGTATAGTTGATAAAATGGGGACCAGACTCCCATTAAAGTCTTCTCTGAAATCTCCCCTCTGTTCAATCAAACATAGAAGCATTTTTTTCCACTAAGCAGTCTACCAGCCTATCTAACCAGCTCCTAATAGACAGACTCTCCACAGACTCTCCACTGACTTCCATGCCCATGTGTTGCCCATCCCTGTTTTAATGGTAAGGAGCTACCCCCCAAAAAACAAACAAACAAACAAACAAACAAACAAAAAATCAGAAACCCCAAAAAGATTAGCACTTGCTAATAATTGTCCAGCTTGAATGAAAGACACTAGGGAACGATCTGTCCCTGTTGAAATTCTGCCAGTCATGCTGGTTGGTGTTAAAGACAGAAGAGTTCTCCACAAAGGAAAAGGAATGAAAGAGTAATAGTAAGAAGATATTGAAGACTTAGCTGTGATACAAGTCTATCGCATTACCTTATAAACCAGCTTACCTGAGCCAGTTTAAAATTAGAAGCAGGCAGCATCCTCATAGTATCAGATGCATTTAGCAACTGGAATCGCTGCCCAGGTGAAGCCCGGCTCCATCACTGCTCAGAGGGGCGCTTTGGCGGCCCTTTTTTCAAGATGGAAAACTCCTGCCTTCAAAAAGAGGTGCGAGGAGCACTCCTTGGAGCAGCGATGGAGCCAGGCTGCCCCCAGGCAGTGATTTTGGCAGCTAAGTGTATTTGATACTATCAGGATGCCGCCCGCTTCTAATTTTAAACCGGCTCAAGTAAGCCAGTTTATAATGTAATGTGATGGTCTGCTGAGTCTGGAAAATCAATATATAAAGGGATCTTGTAGCACCTTTGAGGGGATGCAGTGGCTTAGCAGTTAAGATGACAATTCTGATGATTGTAAGACCAGAAAGTTGGCAGTTTGAGGCCTGAGTGCTGCATGATGGGGTGAGTTCTTGTCACTAGTCCCAGCTTCTGCCAAGCTAGCAGTTTGAAAGCAGGCCAATGCACGTAGATAAATAGGTACCACTTCAGTGGGAAGGTAACAGCATTTGGTGCAGTCATGGTGGCCACATGGCCATGGAGTCATCTTCAGACAATGCTGGCTCTTCGGCTTAGTAACAGATATGAGCAGCACCCCTTACAGTTGGTTATGACTAGACATTCATGTCAAGGGACTACCTTTACCTTTTCACCTTTGAGATTAACTTAAAGGGAGAAGTTGGTAGAGTCAAGACTATGAAAGATGTTACAAGATCCCTTTGAGTAACAAGAAAATGTCCCTCCCAAACCCACCACCCCTTGTAGTGATGTACCAGCAGTTTTGGAAGCCTTGTGCATTTGTGACATCTGCCATAGCAGACATAGGAAGTGGCAAAAATGGTAAGATTTTAGTTGAGGTTTGTGTGTTTATTAGGAAAACTTACATTGAATTAGCTTTGTTGGATCTTTGATAATTGTTACTAAACAAAACATTATTATTATTTTTAAAAAAATCCAACACCGCTGCCAATAATAAGCAGGGGTTGAGGATCCTGCAGTCCTCCAGATGTTTTTAAGACTACATCTGACTGTTTGTTGTGCCAACAGGAGCTGATGGGAACTTTACATCAACATCAGGAGGAATGCAGGTTCCTCCATCCCTCTCCTCCAGGTTTTTGCCCTAGTAGAGGTATGCCCACCATCATGGCTTGCTTTAAAGTAACCATTTGCTCTTCACAATGCTTCTTTCCTGGAGGAAAATTAAATATATTTCAAAATACCTGAGTCAGCTTTTAAAAAGATGCACATTCATACCTGCCACATAGGCATTCATACTGGTGTTTTACTTCTAGACTACTAACAAAAGACTTGCAGTTTCATGTCAAACCAGTCCTGCCAGTAGCAGTGAGCATTTCCAGACAAAGGAAACAGGGTTAGAGGAAGAGCGTCACTTCTAGGTTCTGCACAGTGGCTTGGGCTGAGTTAGCCTTACAGAAACGATAAATTAGTGTCAATGCTTCCACCAGTCTGTACTGCTCAAATAACAGTAATAAAAATCTTTTGATTGTCTGTTTGAGATGCAGAACCTTCACTCTCAATTCGAAACACAAAAAGAGACAAATTGGTTCAGTAAAAGAAGTGATTTTGCTTCATGAGTGTCCAAGGGATTTAGATTGCTGGAGACTTGAGGAAGAAGCCAGAAGCCAGCATTCTGTACAAAGAGAAGCAGCAAAACTATCATTGCAGTCCTGAAATGAGAGAGAGAGAAAACATATTTGAAAAGGAAACTAATGGTCTATTTCTGAGTGTAAGTTTAAAGCCAGAAGGTCTTAATCCAACACAACAATTTAGTCTGCCATTGACAAATCAACGCAAGCTTAAGTTTCATTAAAGCAACAAACAGACAAGGCAGAAATCAATAAGCAAGTGTGTGAACTGATTGCATAACTGATCTTCTAGGTGGAGTCCTCATACGGGGGCAATGAACTGAGGGATTTGTTTCTTCTCTTCCTACCAAAATCCAGGATTTCAAGCCAACAAAAGCAAAAGCAATCTAAGAGGCACAGGATTGATTTCAGAGCATGATGGCCAAACACTGGTGTACCTGTGGAGCTGTGCAAAAGAGGGAGGAAGAGGATGTGAGTGGCTCTGAAATCAGGGACAGACCATTTCAGGTCTGTGGCTGTTGGATTTTCTTGCAGATCACATCTTATGTCCAGCCAAAAATCAGTGGTAGCTGGAGGTGTGAGAGCCCCATGTCTGGTTTCAGAAAACTGCCTTTCTGTGCTAAAACAAGGCAAGTAAGGATGCACACACCACATGGTGAATTCACATAGGGAAGAATTTTGTTTCTGTGAGGGTTCTGGGAATGTGATTCTTCCGTTAACCCAAGCACTTAAACATATAAGCTTATCACACGGCACTTAAGGAATGGGAATGGAAAGGAACGGAATGGGGCAAAAATGCATTTTACTGGACAGGAGAATGCCACCGATGCCGCTGAGAGTCCCCAAGCCATTCCCGGCAGCTGACTTTTGAAGGACAGTTCAAAATCATTCTTCAAAATCCGCTGCCAGGAACGGCTGGGGAACGGCTTGGGAACTTCCAGTGGCATCAGTGGTGTTCTCCTGTCAAGTAACATGCATTTTTGCCCCGTTCCATTCTGTTCCTTTCCATTCTCGTTCTTGTAAGTGCTGTGCGATAAGCTTAACAGTCTATTTGGCTGTCACAGTGCTGGAGTTTAGTGAGGACAAGGGCACTAAGGGGGCACAAAAACAGCAGGAGAGGAAACTTATGGCATTATGGCTGTGTGCTGCCAGCCTCAGCTCTAAGCATGCAGTGGACATGGAGACCTAGAATGGGGTTCAGAAACAAGATCAGCTGCTAATGAACTCGTGTATAATAAAAGAAATTCCAAATGGGGAAAAAAACCCAACTTCAATTAATTAGCAACTGAGCCTCTGCAATCTGTAAGGGCAGTGCCTTAAAATACTAGCTTCCCTTTCACACTCCCTAGTTATAGTGCTATGATTCCACTTTAACTGTTATGGCTGCATGTTATGGAATCCTGGATTTGAAGTCTGCTAAAGTACTAGAACACTGCCTGAAAATTTTAAATTCCCAGGATTCCAAGGCATAACCAATGCAGGTTGAACCATAGTGCTGTACTAGTGTGGTGTGACTATCATGTTCACCCTTTCCGCCTGCATAGCAGAATGCCCTCAACCCTCCACCAGCCCAGATCCAGATCTCATGGTTTAAATCAAAGGAAGAGGCACAAGTAATGGAGGGATTCTTCTCCGGCTCCAAATAGGGCAGTAAAATCCTGGCATGAAATATTTTAGAAAACAGTCAACACTGAAATCCAGCGTGATAGATTTGAGTGTTGGACTATAACGCTGAAGATCAGGGTTTGGTTCCTTCCTCAGACATGGAAACCCACTGGGTGACCTTGGTTGAGTCGCACGCTCTCAGCCGCAGGAAACCCCATGATAGGGTCAACTTGGGGAAACGACTAGAAGGCACACAGCAATAACAAAGCACTAGAGGGACCAAGAGAGTGTCATGGAGCATGATCACTGCCTTCCCAGCTCCAAATATGGAAGATGGAACCTGAGAATATAACCAAGATTACTGGGATAAACATCAGAGATAAAATTCTCTATGTAAGCTTGTTGACAGAAAGCCTTTCTGATGTTTTTCTCTGTACTTATGATGTCGCCTCTGATGTTTTACAGGAAATGGGGAGGGAATCTTTTGTTCATTCCAACATGCAGGAACCAAAGCATTGGATTAAGAATTTGGGCAGACAGTAGCACTCACATCCATCAAACCCCAGTGTAGAAATAATACATTTCCTGGTCTGTTTCTTTCAGACGGTGAAAATAATGCCAGTACAATCTGGGCTGAAATCTTTGTTGTTCAAATGCATCCAATTAAGTTGGGGGGGGGGCTGCAAAAAAAAAAACAACCCCACTTAACCCGGGATAATCGATCTCAGGGGTTTTTTTTCAGGGTTTTCCTAAAAGATTTGCATTGCCGGTTGTGTGAATAACCAATGCTAATAGTCCCAGCTAATAGTCCCAGAAACTCTGCATGCCTCAAAAGTGTTTCGAATACATTTGCATCATTGACTCCATCTGCATATTGAGTGCAGACATGTGTGAGCAACAGAACTCAAAGAGATGCACATAGATGCATTTCCAATTTAAAAAAAATAGCGTGAATAACAACATCGGAAAGTATGAATGAGATTATTCGGATATTATTGAGCTAAAAAACAAAGTCTGAATAACCCCTGAGAAAGCATGACTGCCCCATGGTGACACAGTGAGTTTTATAGCTCAGTAGAGATTGGAAGGAGAATTGATGAAGTCTCACTCCAAGTCTCTAGCCACTAGGGCACAGTAGTTGGTTACCTGGATTTCTGGCAATCTTGAGAAAACTTAATACATCCTATTTAGCCCTACTGCTAAATGCCATGACTATGAGGCTACCCTTGAAGAAATCCAAAATATTCCAAAACCCAAAATGTTTTTCATGGATGGCTGAGATAGTGACACCTTTGCTTTCTGATAGTTCAATGTACACAAACTTTATTTCATGCGCAAAATGATTGAAAATATTGTATTAAATCACCTTCAGGCTATGTGTATAAGATGTAAAAGAAACATAAATGGATGTTATGTTTAGACTCGGGTCCCATCTCCAAGGTATCCCATTATGTACATATATGCAAATACAGGTATTCCAAAATGCAAAAAAAAAAAAAAAGGCTGAAATCCAAAATACCTCTGGTCCCAAGCATTTCAGATATGGGAAACTCAACCTGTAGCACATTAGTTGTGACATTACGGTGAAAACAGATCGCCTCCATTTTGATAAATCTGCACTGGCTCTCAGCTTGTTTCCAAGATAATTTGAGGGGCTGTTTTCAACATTTAACTCACTACATGGACAGCGACCCAGCTCCCATAAGTCCCACCTTTGACATGAAAGTTTGATTATGAATCAGTTGTTTGATTATATGAATCTGGGGGTTAACCAAAACTATGGTTTCTCTGTGCATGCAAAAGATTCTCCAAACTTCTATTATCCCTGTTTTGCTAAGGAACCTAGGACATTTCCTCTTGAGCAACTCATTCTGAATGTACTTTTCTGCCTTTCTGTCCTCAGTTCCAACTAGGGTTCCCAGATCTCAGGAGTGCGCCTCTCTTGACTGTTCCTGTGGACAAGGAGGAGGAATCTCAGGGTGAAAGACTTGTTTTGAAAAGTGTGTGTGTGTGTGTTCCTTAGCGTCTTTTAAATTTAAATGGTATATTCTGTGCTACTGTAGTTAATGCATAATGTATCATGCTTACATGACATCCCCAGGACCTGCCCCCTAAAACATCACAAACATTACAACCTAAGTAGTCTTAGGTTTTGGTGCAGATATTCTCAGGACCCGGAACAATCCTATCATAGCAGGCCTAGTTCCAACCCACCATCTGACAAAACAAACTAGGCTTCCCCAACCTGCACCCCTTCCAATATGTTGGGCTACAGTTCCTAGTATCCACACTCAGAACAGAATGTCATGCTAGTCGGGGAGAATGGGAGCTAGAGTAGAACACATCATGAGGTCCCCTAGTTTGGGGAAGGCTGAAGTAGGCTGTCACAAGAGTTTGAAAGATGTCTGAAAAGTTAGTCTGGAGAAGGCACCACTGAGTACGTATCTTTCTTTCTCTTTATTACAATTTATGTGGCTTTTCATCAGTGAGAATTCACCATTACAAACCTCCCCTGATAGCCACCTGCTACCTTTCAAATTGTTGGGACACTGGCACAATGAAGATTAACTGAATGCCTTACTATATATAGGTATATAAAGTGGCCCCTTGGTATCCGCTGGGGTTTGGTTCCAGGACCCCCTATGGATTCCAAAATCCGTGGATGCTCAAGTTCCATTAAATACAGTGGAGAGTAAAATGGTGTCCTTTATATAAAATGGCAACATCAAAGTTTGTGGGTTTTTTAAATTTAGATATTTCAAGCCATGGTTGCTTGAATCCCTGGATTAAGAATCTGTGGATACAAAGGGTCAACTGTATATATGAGACAGGTCACCACTCTTCTATCTTGGTCTTAAGCTACAAAAAAAATTAGAGGTCAGCTTTGGCCTGGAAACAATCTAGGAACTAGTTCAGCTGATGAAACCCCAATGTAATATTAGTATAATACTTAATCCATTTGGTATCCAACAACTGCTTTCTGCAGTTTTTATAGTCTTCAAAGGGAGGCCCACATATAGGAAATGACAGTAGCCTAACCCAGAAGTTTCTAAAGCAAAGATAACAGAGGCCAGACTCAAAGTCTATCAAACTATGCATCTTTAACTAAATGTTCTACTTCAAAAGTTTACTCACAGTTTTCTCTCTGCTTCCTTCTCCGATCACATTTCATGTCCCTCTCTCAAGTCTCTGGTGGGAAATCTTGAAAGCCAACAACAAAATAAATCAGTTTAAATGACTAACCAGGCATCTTTTTGGCTTTTTACATATTGTTTTTCATCACCCAGAACTGGATTTTGTTGAATGGATTGTGCTTTTAAAGCAAGTGCTATTATTTTTTGGTCAGAACAGGCTCTGATTCATCCTACATCTTTCCTCTGTAAAATAAACCTCCTTAAATACTGTAATTCAGACCAGTTGAAGCAGACCCTTATTAGGATACATCACAAAAGGGCAGGTTTTGTTCAGTTGGAGAGGCCCATAGCAAGTGGTGGGATCTCTCCACCTCAGGGGTGTCACTTAAGGGAGTGGAGGGGCTTCTGGAGGAACTTTTGCAAGTTAGATTAGGTTGAATAGGGGAGACAGGCTGCATCTGCATGGCAGAAGTAATGCAGTTTGATACCGCTTTAACTGCTGTGCTCAATGCTGTGGAATCCTGGGATTTGTATGTAGAGAGATCTTGTAGCACCTCTGAGAATAACTGAAATAAAGAAGTTGGCAGCATGAGCTTTCGTAGGCTTCCTCAGACACAGCTTTGTTGTTGTTGCTAACTGCCCTCGAGTCGATCGCAACTCATGGTGGCCCTATGGATGAGACATCTCCAAGACCCTCTGTCCTCCACTGCTCTGCTTAATTCCTCCAACCTCTTAATACCCAAAATGACCTCCTTCATAGAGTCCATCCATCTGGCATGTGACCTTCCTCTCTTCCTACTTCCTTCCACCTTTCCCAGCATTATTGTCTTTCCAATGAGTCCTCCCTTTTCATGATGTGTCCAAAGTATGACAGCCTCAGTTTGGTCCTCTTGGCTTCCAGGGAGGTTTCTGGTTTGATCTGTTCAAGGACCCCTTTGTTTGTCCTTTTGGCTGTCCATGGGATCCTCAGCACTATTCTCCAGCACCACATTATCTCAAATGAATTGATTTTCCTCCTATCTTCTTTCTTAACTGTCCAGCTCTCACATCCATACATGGTAACCGGGAATACAATGGCTTGTATGAGTCTAACTTTTGTGCTCAGTTGTATATCTTTGCATTTTAGGATCTTTTCTAGTTCTTTCATAGCCACCCTCCCCATTCTTAGTCTTCCTCTGATTACCTGACTGCAGTCCCCATTTCTATCAATGTTTGATCCCAAGTATGGAAATTCTTTTACTATTGCTATTTCTTCATTGTCTAGGTTGAACTTGTGAATGTCCTCAGTGGTCATTATTTTTATTTTCTTTATGTTCAACATAAATATAGCCATGGCTATATCCTGGGATTTGTAGTTTGTTGTGGCACCAGAGCTCTCTGACAGAGAAGGCTCAATATCTCACAAATCCCAGAATTCCATAGCATTGAGACGTGGCAGTTAAAGTGATATCAAACTGCATTACTTCTGAAGTGCAGCTTCAGGCATACATAATCTCCTTTCCTCACCCAAAGTTATCTCAGGTGGCCTTGGCAAATTGATGCCAAACTTCTCGAAAAGGCGAAGGTGGCTTCCTCCTTGCTATCCTTCTGCTAACAAGTGAAAACCTTTCTGTTCTGGCAAACCTTTCAGAAGTGACTATGAAGGCTTTTAAGCCTGTGCTATTTTGTTGACTTTCATCTTTTTAATTGATTTCTTTTCTCTTTTTTTAGAGGTTTTAAATCTATAGATAATTTAATTGTGTTTCAATAATACTTTTCTGTACATTTTTGCTTATGTTTTTGTGATCTGTATTTGTTTTAATTTTAAAAAGCTACCTTAAGCCCCCAGTTTTGGGGCAAAGGTGGGACTTAAATGAATTCATAAATTAATAAATTCACAACAACAACTAGAGAGTGGTGGGCTACAGAAAGCCAACAGTATGAATCAGTTTAAGGACCACTCTTCCAATTGCAAGGCTACCATCGTAAGGCACATTATACAGCAGGACCAGAAAGGGCAAACTGTGGCAGTCCTGACACTGCTGAACTACTCTTATTAGTCCATCACAGTTAATGGACAGGGATGATGGGAACTGCGGCTAACAATATTGGTCAGGCTCTTGAACTCCCTTCCCAGACAGACTTGACTAGTACCTTACCATATTTCTGAATGTAGGTTAAAAAATCTTTTAATTCCAGCTGGATTTTGAAAAATAATTTTTATTAGGCAAACAATTCTTGTACAATGTGCTGGACTTTTATTTGTTGTTGTTGTTTTAATTTGTTTTAACTGGTTTCAAATTTTATGAGGATTTGCTTACTTTTTTAACTTTTCGATGTTGCTTTTGTTTTGACAGTTGTAAACTGTCTTGAGTCCAAAACAGGGAGGAGAGGAGAGGTATAAATGATGATGATGATGATGATGATGGTGGTGGTGGTGGTGGTGCTAACAACAACAACCAACAACAACAACAACATCCCTGCAACAGCTAAGCAGGACACAGTCTGGATGGAAGGCTTCTTGGTAGCCCCAAGTACACTGCCTTGAAGAAAGGAAAGCTATCCATCCGTTGTTGGCAAGGTATGCCCCAAGGGCTACATGGAGCTCTCAGGACAGTTTTTGTGGAGCTGCATGTGGCCCTTGGCCCTTTTTGTTTTTCTGTTGATGTTGTTTCAGTTAACACACTTGGGATTAAAGAAAAGGAGGAGGCAGAATCTTGCCCAACCCAGTAGGCTCAAGCAAAAGCAAACTGCTGCAGCTTCTCCCAGCTTGTATGTTCGTCCTCCCTAACAACGTTTGACATCTTGACCACCTTCTGGTGTTGCTAGACCACATCTGTCCTGGTTTTCGTCAGTAAAATGTTGGAAAGTGTAGAACTGACAGTCAGAGCTTTGAGCTCAAATATGTTGGCATCTTGGACATCTCCCTTTTGTTTTTAGCCCTGTCCACTCTTGAAATGTCGCCTTCCAAGAAACCAAGACCAAGGTTCTCCACCTCTGCCAGCCAGAGTATAGCAGATGATGCAGGACAAGATGAACCAAGAGTCAGATTTAGTACAAGGAACCAACCTGTTTTGTGAATATGAGCTCCCGGGAAACCTTAATTTAGTGATAAGCATGTTCTGTACATACAGTAGATCCCAGGTTTAATTTTTGACCTCTCTGTTAAAGGGATCAGGTAGCAGGTGATAGAAAAGAAGTCCTCTTAAATCCACAGAGAGCCACAGTTAGTCACAGCAGACAATGTTGATACATATGGGCTGATAATCTGACAGTCTGTCATAGTGGTGTATAGTGGTCAGTTCTGAAATGCAGGCAATTGTCATAAGAGGCATGCTTGCCAGTAAGGTGCAAAATATGCAGGTAGGTGCATTGATCCACATTAACAAATCAACTGGAGTCATTTTCATCTCCAGTAAAGATAGGTCTTTTATAAAGCCATTGTGTCTCAGTTCCCTATTTGAGACCAAGAGAGGATGATAATAATAATAATAATAATAATAATAATAATAATAATAATAAATAATAATTTATTTTTTACTTGCCTCTCTCCAAGGCTTGAGGTGTGGCACAACATAGATTATAACACATAAAACCATTTTAACACATTATATTAAAACACATAAACCTAGACTCAATAGCGTGCAATAATATATTATTGATGGCAGATTCCATTTTTTTCCCCATTGTGTAATTGTGAGAAATTCAACCAAATTCAGAAGAAAGGGGAAAGTCTGAGGGTGTGGTAGATGACACTAATGTTTTTTTGCTCACTAGAAAGTCTTCAGCCCCCCAGCTGTTGTAGAAATACAACTCTTACCAGCTCCAGCCTGCACAAGCAATGGTGGAGGTTGATGGGAAACGCAGGTCAAACATATGTGGAAGGCCAAGTACTCCTGCTCCTAATGGTTTTCTGTCTTCTATTGGCTTCCCAACATGACAAAAAGAGCCCTTGCCTCATTCACAATTAAAAAATGACAACAGTATCCAAATGCAATCATGTGGGAAAGCTGTCATAGGTTGCATCCGCATTGCAGAAATAATCCAGGTTGACAGCACTTTAATTACCCTGTCTTCCACTGCCTTGCCCATAATCCCCCTGACTGAGTCTATCCATCTGTTTTGTGGTCTTCGTCTTTTTCTTCTACCCTCTACCTTTCCTAGCATTTTTGTTTTTTCTAGTGATCTGTGCCTTCTCATGATGTGGCCAAAGTACAATAGTCTCAACTTGATCATCTTTGCTTCCAAGGAGAGCCCTGGTCCAATCTGTTCATGAACCCATTTGTTTGTCTTCTTGGCTGTCCACAGTATCATAAGTACTCTTTTCCAGCCCCACATTTCAAATGAGTTGATTTTCTTTCGGTCTGCTTCCTTCACTGTCCAGCTCTCTCATCCGCACATGATAATTGGAAATACAATGGCCTGAACGATTCTGACTTTAGTGCTCCGTTGTATGTCTTTGCTCTTCAGGATCTTTTCCAGTTCTTTCATAGCTGCCTTTCCCGTTCCTAGTCTTCTTCTTAATTCTTAACTGCAGTCTCCATTCTGGTCAATGCTTGATCCTAGATATGGGAATTCTTTTACTATTTCAATTTCCTCGTTGTCTAGATTGAATTTGTGTATTTCTTCTCTGGTCATTATTTTTATTTTCTTTATGTTCAGCATCAGACCTGCCTTTGCACTTTCATCTTTGACCTTCCTTATTAACTGTTCCAATTCCTGAATGTCTTCTGCTAATATTATGGTGTCATTCACATTATCTTAGGTTGTTAATGTTGCTTCCTTCTATCTTAACTCCTCTTTTTTCTGTTTCTAATTCTACTTTTCTTATGATGCTTTCAGCATATAAGTTAAACAAGTATGGTGATAGGATGCAGCCTTGTCTGACCCCTTTGTCTATGGGGAACCACTCTTTTTCCCCAAATTCTGTTCTGACGGTGGCCTCTTGTCCCTGGTACAAATTTCTCATCAGGGCTATCAGACGTATTGGCACCCCCATGTCTTTGAGTGTATTCCATAGTTTTTTGTGATCTATACAATCAAATGGTTTGCTGTAGTCCATGAAGCACATGCTGATTCTTTTTGGGAATTCTTTGGTGTGCTCCATTAGCCATTGTATGTTTGCAATGTGGTACCTAGTGTCCCCTCCTTTTCTGAATCCTGCTTGCACCTCTGGAATTTTTCTCTCCATTATGGTTGGAGTCTATGTTGCAGAATTCTGAACATTATTTTGCTTGCATGTGAGATTAGTGCTATTGTCCTATAGTTGCTGCAGTCTTTTGTATCTCCTTTCTTCTGGATTGATATGTACAGTGCACCCACACTATACATGGACTGAAGGTCATGTGGATGGCGAGCCCTGGTACTTTCAATGGTGCGTGTGTTTGTGGCACATGCAGCGCAGCACACAAGAGCATGCTGCCATAGAAAACATGGGACTTGAGGTCCCGTGTTTTTTCCCTTATGCAGGGGAGTCCAGAATGGATCACCCACGTATATGAAGGGCACACTGTATATTGAACATTTCCAGTCTGTTAGCCACCACTTTGTTTTCCATATTTGTTGGCATATTTCAGTTAGCACTAAAGTTGCATCTGTCAGTAGGCACTGTAGCAGTTCAATTGGGATATCATCTGTTCCCAGTGATTTACTTTTTCCCATTTCCTTTATTACAGATTCCACTTCACTTCTCAGAATTTGGGGTTCATACTCACAAAGATATCATTCCAAAAATTCCATACTATTGAGCCATGGCTATTAAAGTGATGTCAACCTGGATTATTTCTGGAGTGCAGAGGCAACCATAGAAAGATAACATTAATCTTGGTCTTCGTGAGAAAAAGAAAACACGTCTGTACATCACAGTCTCCCACAATGTCTAAGAATAGTGTCTCAGCATTAAATGTGCCAACTGATGCAGAAAACTCAATAAATGCCATTAGCAAATCTGTAAGACCCAGGTAAAGGAAAAAGTCAGAAACTAGTCCCTGGTGCTGACTCTGCTCCATGAAACAAGAAAGGAGGTGCAAAAAATTAGAACATTTTCTTTTTTGCGGGGGAAGGGATCTAACTTAAAAAGAAAAGAACAAGGGAAGAGATGCTTCTATAATACTCTTCATTCTACTTTCTTTCCAAATGTCAGCATTCTACATAACCTGGTCTTGTTTCCAAAGTACAAAGTCAGCATTTTCTTGTGTTGTAGATCCTCACCTCAGTCCACAGGGAGAGTCAGGTAAAAATTAAATATTATTACTATTGTTGTTGTGTTTTTTAGTTCCTGAGTTTTGTATACAGCCCTGAATACATGCAGTTTGCTAAGGCTGGAAAAGTTACTTTTTAAGAGTACAATGCCAAGAATTCCCCAGCTTTATAAAAGATGCACTCCTGATAATAGTTTGACAAGGTTCCTTATTTGGATTCCAAATCCCACAATCCTCCAACTAGTAGAGTCAGTGTCTTTGGCAGTTTAACAGTTATTGCTGTTCTTTCAGGTCTTTCTCCTTCACTCTGTCACCCATGAAAAAATGCTGTAGAGCGGAAGGAGGAGGAGGAAACAAACTGTGGCTGTGCAAATAGTTTAAGAACGTCTTTTTAAATATTGTGTTATTCCAGTGTTCAGGATTTCATGTTACAGCAGTAAAACACAGTATAAAAAGAGTCTTGTTGCAATCTTAGCTACAATTAAATGTGCTTTTGGGAAGATAGCTTTTTAGGAATGCTCACCAATAACACAGAGGAGAGGAGATGCATATTCATAAAATGAGCTGAAAGCTGCCCAAAATTGTGCATGCTCTAGAATTAATTTTGGAATTAATTTTACAGAAATTCTCCTAGGAACCAAGTCCTGTGAGGAATGACTCAAGAGCTGCCTAGCTAGCTTGAAGAAAAAAGTAAAGGGAGACAGTTAGTAATCTTCAAATATCTGGAGCTGTCATTCAAAAAATATCCATGTCATTGGCCATGTTGGAGGTGAGATTCTAAGAGTTGTAATCCAAGAGTTGTTTTTTAAACTCTGAGAGTCAAACACAGTGTGGAGTGAAAAGACGAAAAATGAAGGAATGCAACCAGGGGAAAATTTCATCTCTACCAAACGTCACAACGGTATGACATACAGAATGGGCAAGGCTGTTTCATGCATGGAGAAGTCCTCTTTCTCAGTAGCTGCTAACTGATCTTTTAACAGGAAATTGTTGTTGTGTGCCTTCAAGCCATTTTCTAGCAACCCAACCTTTCCCCAAGGTTTTCTTGGCAAGATTTGTTCAGAGGGAGCGGACCCCTTTTGCCTTCCTCTGAGGCTGAGAGACTGTAACTTGCCCAAGCAAACCCAGTGATTTCCCATGGCCAAGTGGTGATTCAAATCCTGGTCTCCTGAGTCATAATCCAACACTCAAATCACTACACCTTGATGGCTCTCTAGAAATACCAGTGCCCAAACTCAGGATCTTCTGCATGCAAAGTGTGTGCTCTACAACCGTGGTTCTCAACTTTTGGCCTCCGGATATTTTGCCAAGTTGGCTCAGGCGTTTGGGAATTGAAGTACAAAACATCTACAGTGTTAAAGGCTGAGAACCACTGCTTTACAGCTTTAAGGCTTCCAGTTGTTTTAGAAACAGTAAATACACGTTTATACAGCAAGAACAACCTTCAGATGAGCTGGACTAACCATGTTGCCTAGAATGCTAGAAGCTGTCCTCCATCACATCAAGAAGGTGGTAGGTTGGAGGAAACTTAAGGTAGATGCCTCCAGGACTTTGTCCAAACCTCTTCTGGTGTGTGAGCCGGCATAGTAGTTTGAGGATTGGATTGCAACTCTGGAGGTCAGGGTTTGATTCCCAGCTCAGCCATGAAACCCACTGGCTGACCTTGGGCAAGTCACAGGCTCTCAACCTCAGGAAAAGGCAATGGAAAACCTTCTCTGAACAAATCTTGCCAAGAAACCCCCATGATAGGTTTGCCTTAGAGTCACCATAAGTCAAAAACGACTTGAAGGCACACAACTCACTCAAAGTGATGAGGCATTGCCAGGCAAAAGGGAGCCAAGACTGGTAGCTGTTACAGGTCCCCTTTTTCTTTCCACAGCATAAGGTGAGCAACATTAAAAATACAGATGCCTGACCTTTTACTCTCCAGAAGGTTGTGGCCCTAAGATTATTTGCACCAGGGCTAGATCTAGAGCTGACCAAAGAAAAGCATTGCAAGAAATATTGCAAAGGCTTATGCTGCAAAGAACCCAAAGTCAAGCCCAAATTCTGCTTGTATTCTTTTTATGGGCCGAGGGAGTGGGTTTGTTTAATGCAAAATGCTATGAAGAGGGGACAGACTGCTTCTGATGCTCCTCTTTTGGAGCGCTGACTTCACTAAACTGGTGGTTGCAGATTCAAGAAGCATTCTTGGAATAAAATTCCATTCGCCCCTTTGCCCTTACAAATCTGTATTCGGACCTTGTAGTGGGGAGGCCATCTGCACGGGGGTTATAGGGTGTGTAAAAACTGTGAACCACACAAGTGACTAATGTAGATCCATGGATGCACACAAACATACAAGTGCTTCCTTGGAGGACAAGTTTCATGCAAACACTACTTCTTTCCCCCTTTCCTAAACTGCTCTTCCTTTTAAAGAAAGCATCCTCGACCCATCTTTGAATCCCTTAATTTCTTCCCCCAGAAATTTTTTCCGATTCAAAATTTTAAATACCCAGAACCCTTCCCACCATCACCAGGTCTCTAAAAGAATTTGTGAACTCGAGGAGGAGCTCAACACCCAGAGAATGGGAAATGTCTAAGCAAAGCGAGGGTCAAGACAAGGAGAAATCCATCCATCCATCTGAAAAGCAGGGTTGGGGAACAAGCAGTCCTCCTGATATTGTGAGACTCCAATTCCCATCAGCTCACCAGCATGGCCTGTGGCAGGGATGATGGGAGGTGGAGTTTATCAACATCAGGAGGTTGCAGCTTCCCCACCCTGATCTATACTAAGCTTTGCCAACACGGTGCCCTTGAAATGTTCAGATCACAACTCCAATCATCCAACACTTATCATGGGGGCTCTGGCTGATAGGAACTGTAGTCCAAATATCTGGAGGACACTATGGTGGAGAAGGCTGCTCTAAACCAGCAGAGCCTCACAGCACCTTTACCTGAGCTGAGATATGGTTCCTTCCCCCTCCTCCCTAGTTTTCTCCTAACTTCCAACCCAGTTTTCTGTACTCTATATTTCACCTAGCTTGTTATATACAGTCACACACAGTCACCTCTCTGACATTTACTTGAATTGGGGATGAATCCTAACCCAACATCAGAAGCAGTAATGATGCCCTGAGTCTGACTTTCTACTACCTATTCCCTCCAAACCACAAAGAAGATGTGGAGTCGGACTGGGTCGCAGCTTCTTCTTTGGTATAAAGATCATTCATGAACTCAACCCTGGGACCCTTAACTTTGGGAATGCTGTTTTCTGAAGTCATTAACCAGGACAAACTAGAAGTTTGGGAAGAAATTTGGCTGCCTTTAAATAATTCTAATGTATGGCAACTCTATCATGGGCTTTCCTGGGCAAGATTTGTTGGGGGGGGGGGATCCCATTGCCTTCCTTTAAGGCTGGAAAGATATCACTTGTTCAAGAGTTTCCATGTCTGAGCCTCAGAGGATGCCAATGGCAAACCCCCTCTGAAGAACCTGCCAAGAAAACCTCATAATAGGTTCACCTTAGGGTCACCGTAAGTCGGAAATGACTTGAAGGCAAACAACAACAACAACAACAACAACAACAACAAGGCTGGAAAGATATCATTTGCTCAAGGGTTTCTATGGCTGACCAGGGATTCTAACTCAGGGGGGTTGCAGACTGCCAGAAATAGTGCAAATTGAGTCCACTTTTAGGGTTAGGGTTAGGGAATCATGGGAACTGTATTTTATTGTGGCACCAGAGCTCTCTGACAGAGAGGGCTCAATGTCTCAGAAAAAAAACAATTCCCATGATTCCCTAGCACTAACCCTACCCCTTAAAGTGGACTCAATTTGCACTATTTCTGGCAGTCTGCAACCCCCCTCAGTCCAGTACTTAAACCACTACACTAGATTGGCTTCCTACAGTTTAGTTTTCTCTGCGGAGAGAAAAAGAAACAAGGCAAGAAACAAAATTCCCTCCTTGGTGAAAGCTAAACATCCTCTCAAATAAGGAGGTGTGATGCAGTATCACAAAGGGAAACAGTAAACAGGGCTGATAACTCTTTGTAGCTCAATTGCTGTTGGAAGAGATAGCAACAGGCAAGCAGCCTTACTTAGAGTTGAGAAACATCACTTTCTGGATACAACATCCAGAATCCCCCAATAGAGCAAGTGGCCATACTAGAGCAGATTCTTTGTTTATCTACCCCAGTATTGTCTACTCTGACTTCATAACATTCTGGTTACATTTTTCCTACCACTTTCTACCTGATCCTTTTAAATGGAGCTGTCAGGACCTGGGATCTTCATGCAAAATCGGGGCTCGGCCACTAAGTTATGTCCCCCATAACCCACAGGGGACTGAGTAACTGATGCAGCACTGTTTATTTATGTATTTGTTACCTGTTTGTCCTTCAGTGAGTTCCAGGAGGTGTAGATGGCTCTTTCTTCTCCATACCTACAACAACCCTGTAAGGTAGGGCAGACTGAAAGAATGTGCCTGGTCCCACCTAGAGAGTAGAATTTCCCAAGTCCTATGCTTTCTAACCATTACACTTCAGTAGCCTCCTGGGCATCAGTCTGAACAGCGGGGCTGCAATCCCAGAATTGACACACTCAGCTCGGGAGTAAGCCTCCGTGAACTTGGGCATAAGCTTTAGTGAACACAATGGTGATTTACCCCCAAGAAAACATGTCACAGGATTGTGCAACACCTTCACAATCCATGCTTGAATTCACTCCTTCCAGTTCCCTCCCATACCATCTTGCTGCCAAGAAATGTACACATTTAATATATACATCAGTGCTACTCAATTGTGGTGGACCCTGAACGGGTGCCAGTCCCTGAGCTATTGGCTGCCCGTCCCCGGTACGTTTCTGGGGGGGAAAGAAACAATTGTACCTAATTGGTACAAATTTAGTGCCAGTCCCTTGGCACATGGGGGGGGGGTAAGTGCCAGTCCCCCACATTATATAGACTGGGAAGCATTGAGGTACATAATACTTAGTTCTCCCTACCTCCCATTCCCACAGACCCACTAACTTCATGGGGCACCTACTCTTCCAGCTGCGGGCACAAAGTGACCTGCGTTCCTTGGAGTTGGGCTTCCCCCAGAGGTCGCTGACCACCACCGTGCCCATTGCTGGTGAAGTACAAGAGTTTTGTTTCTCCAGTCCTACTGCTGGAGCCACTGCTGGTGCTGTTTGTGCCATTGTCATCCTCTTCTTCCTCATCTTCCTCCTCTCTGGACCTCACAGCTATAGGAGCTTCCTCCTTCTCCAACAAGACCTGGGGACCAAAGGCACAGG
Organism: Phrynosoma blainvillii; assembly: GCA_026167975.1. Classification (NCBI taxonomy): domain Eukaryota; kingdom Metazoa; phylum Chordata; class Lepidosauria; order Squamata; family Phrynosomatidae; genus Phrynosoma; species Phrynosoma blainvillii. The sequence goes on along the minus strand of JANUYF010000006.1, from coordinate 8,968,686 downwards.
GCCGTCCATGGAGGTCCTTGGAGATGGCGTGGAGGCGGCGATCCATGCTCCGAGGACAACAGAGAAGCTTCTTGAAGGCACATCGGAAGTCAGGGCTGCGACAGTAGATGATGGGGTTGAAAGCTGAGTTGACATATCCCAACCAGTTGAAAAAGCGGAAGAGCTGGTCGGGGACCAAGGATCTGGCAAAGACATTGATGATGTTGGCCACAAAGAAAGGGAGCCAACAGAGGGTGAAGATGCCCATGATGATGCCCAAAGTCTTGAGGGCTTTGTGCTCCTTGATGGCCAGCAGGACCCGGGAGGGTCTCCTCCGGCGACATCCCTTGGTGGTCTCTTGGAGGAACCTCCCCTTGTCCTTCTCGATGATGTGGAGCTGTCGGGTGGCCACGGCAAAGACCCGGGCATAAACAAAGATCATGACCAAGAGGGGGACATAGAAGGAGATGATAGAGGAGAGGATGGCGTAGGGCATATTAGTGACAAAGTCACAGCACTGGGGGTCTCGGTAGCAGCGCAGGGCCTCCTCGTCTGCCCCGTCCCGCCACCAATGGTTCATGATGGGCAGGAAGGAGATGAAGGCCGCCACGGCCCACACCAGGCAGACCACCCCCCGGGCCCGACCCTTAGTCACCAACATCTCATATTGCAGGGGGGCCGTAATGGCCAAGTAGCGGTCCACGGCGATGGCGCACAGGGTCTCGATGCTGGCTGTCACGCAGAGGACGTCCAAGGAGGTCCAGAGCTCACAGCCGACGGTGCCGTAGGGCCAGCGGCCGCTCAGCACCAAGGTGGCCCCCGGGGGCACCACCAGCAAGCCCATGATGAGGTCGGCGCAGGCCAAGGAGGTGATGAAGATGTTGGTCATGGTCTGCAAGCGAGGGGTCTTGGCGATGGCCAGGATGACCAACAGGTTGCCCCCGACGGTCACCAGGACGGCCAGGCTGAGGGCGGCGCCTAGCGCCCCCTGCCGACTGAGGGCCCCCAGTGCCCAGGAGCAATTGTTGGAGGACACTGCCCAGGTCCCATTGGGAGGCCAAGGAGGAGCCATCAGAAGGGAGATGGAGGGAGCCCAGGGTGGTCCTCCTTCTCCCTTCTCTTCCAAGAGCCTCTAGTCCCTCGACGGTCGAGGGAGAGCCCTGCCTTTCGGACTTTGGAAGGACTCCTCTGGCTTGGCAAGGCCACCCATGCTCCTGGGAAGACTGAAGCCGCCTCGACGGGGAAGGCAGCGAGGAGAGAAAGAGAGAGAGAGAGAGAGAGAGAGAGAGGGATCCCCTCCCCTTCTTCGGTGGGCAATGCTTAGAGGAGGAGCCCTTAAAGGCACAGAAGAGAGAGAGAGAGGGAGAGGGAGGGAGTTTGGATGGAGAGGGCGAGGATCGCTGCCTCTCTTCCCCTTCGACGGAGTGGGAGGCTCTCCTTGGCATCGGAGGAGCTTCCCTGCAAAGACCTAGACAGCCCATCATCATCATCATCATCATCATCATCATCATCATGTCTTCTTCTTCTTCCGGACGTACTAAAACAAATGACAGTACATGCCAATAGGGAAGGCATACTTGTCCATAAGGAATCACTGGGGAATGCTTGTCTATAGGGAATCATAGAGGAATGCTTGCCCATAGGGAATCATAGGGGGATAGTTGCCCATAGGGAATCATTGAGGAATGCTTGTCTCTAGGGAATCATTGGGGAATGCTTGCACATAAGGAATCATTAGGGAATACTTGCCCATAGGGAATCATAGGGGAATAGTTGCCCATAGGGAATCATTGGGGAATGCTTGTCTATAGGGAATCATTGGGGAATGCTTGCACATAAGGAATCATTGGGGAATACTTGCCCATAGGGAATCATAGGAGAATACTAGTATTTCCCTGTAATTCTCTATGGGCAAGCATTCTCCAATGATTCTCTATGGGCAAGTATTTCTCTATTATTATCTATGGGCAAGTATGGTTTCCTTATGGGCAAGTACTGTCATTTGTTTTAGTATGTTCTTCCTCCTCCTCCTCCTCCTCCTCCTCCTTCAAGTCTCCTTCCCACCCAGGTTTTTGTTATGACCAGCTTTGCTTCCAGAAGATTTGACCCTTGCCTTCCCCTGAGGCTGAGAGAGTGTAACTTGCCCCCCAGTGGATCTCCATGGCCCAGCTGGGACTCGACACTTGTTTGAAGGGAGTGTCATCTTGAGGGATGGAGCCAACTTAGTTGCTGCCACTCCAGAGACTAGGGTCCAAAAAACACTGTAGAAATCATCTGGGTCGAGACTACTTTAACTTTTGTTTGTAAAGGTCCTCCATTTTTCTGGAATGTCCTCTATTTTACAGTGCCTTGTCCTCCTTTGCAGTTAGGACATCTGGTCACCCTGTGACAGTAAGAGCTGTTGGACAGTGGAAGACACTTCCTCAGAGAGTGGTGGAGTCTTCTTCTTTGGATTTTTTGTTAGGTTTTTATTTTAAAAAAGTAATATTTTTAATAAAACATCTCTAAACAGCTTCATATTGACAGTTATAGATTTTCCACATCATATTTAATTCATCTCGTTTATATGAAAGTTGATTGTGTCTGAAAAAGTGATAAACCCAATTCCTACTACTTCTACAACTACTAGGTTCTACTACATCTGGTTTCATGGAAAATTTCTCTAGCTCAACCTTCACAACTTCTTATTCCCGCATCTTTTTGCAGTTTGAGATCTATTAAGCACTGCTCTTAACAAAATTCTTCTCTGATTTACTTATTTATCTAGCTATCCCATTTCTGTTTGCAAAATTCTACAATAGGGTTCCACTCTTTATCAGTAACATTCAAATCTTTGTTGTTTAATCTAGCAGACAGTTTGTCCATTTCACACTTTTCAGCTAGTTTCAATAACCATTCAACTATCGTTGGCATTGTCTCAGATTTCCAGTACTTTGACCAGACTTTGCAAAGCTGAGGTTATCATATATAGTAGAGAGTGATGGAGTCTTCTTCTTTGGAGGTCTTTAAACAGAGGCTGGATGGCCATCTGTCGGGGATGCTTTGATTGAGAGTTCCTGCATGGCAGGGGTTGGACTGGATGGCCTTTGGGGTCTCTTCCAACTCTATGATTCTATGATTCTATGGGCCTTTGCAGACTTCCAGAAATAGTGCAAATTGAGTCCACTTTAAGGGTTAGGGTTAGGGAATCATGGGAACTGTATTTTATTGTGGCACCAGAGCTCTCTGACAGAGAAGGCTCAATGTCTCAGAAAAAAAACAATTCCCATGATTCCCTAGCACTAACCATAACCCTTAAAGTGGACTCAATTTGCACTATTTCTGGCAGTCTGCAAAGGCCCTAAGACCCCCTGGTCTCCAGAGTTGTAGTCCAACCCTCCAACTTCTACACCATACCAGCTCTCCAAATCCTTCTTAGTGCTTTGTCAATTGAAGGTTTATGAAGTTCCCTCCCTTCCAGTGCAAAATTGCTGAGGGAAGCCTGGTGTAATATAATATGACAGTTGAACCAAGACATGTCCATGACTGCATCCGCACAGCAGAAATAATTCACTTCGATGCCACTTTAACTGCCATGAATTCTGGAGATGATGGTTTTGTGAGACATTTAGGCTCCTCTGTCAGAGCACTCTGGTGCCACAACAAACGATACATCCCAGCATTCCATAGCATGGAGCCATGGCAGTTAGTGGTGTCAAACTGGATCACATATGGGTGCACTGGTAACATCTCCAATTGTTTTTCTCCTGTTTGGTTTCCAACATCTTGCCTGAAGCCCATGGTGTTTCAAAAGTTTGCAACAAGTATATTGTGCATTTCAGTTGGTCAATAAAGGTATCGCTGATAGGTTTTTGTTTGAATTTGGGTGTATTGTATGCCTTCCAGTTGTTTCTGATTGATGGTGACTCTATCAAAGGGTTTTCTTGGCATGTTTCTTCAGAAGGAGTTTGCCATTGACATCCTCTGAGGCTGAGAGAGTGTGACTTGCACAAGGTCACCCTGTGGGTTTTCATGAACCCTGCTCTCCAGAGTCATAGTCCAGCTCTCAAACCACTGCACAGTGCTGGCTCTTAGAGGATGAGTCCATACTGCAAAATTATAGCAGTTTGGTCCCACTTCAACAATGATGGCTCCATTCTGCAGTATGCTGGGATGCATCGTTTGGGGAAGGACTTGGATACCTGGTGAAACTACAAAATCCAGGACTTCATAGGATGGAGGTGTGTCAGCTGAAATGGGATCAATCTGATAATGATAGTCATTGATCCCACTTTAATGACTCTGGCTCCATCCTACAGTATCCTGGAATTTGTAGAATTCAAAGATATGGCCATGTTCATCTGTAAAATCAGTATGAAAAGAGATCTTGTAGCACCTTTGAAACCAATTGAAACAAAGTAGTTAGCAGCATGAGCTTTCATAGACTTAAACCTATGGGTTCTTGTGGCTGAGTGGGGAATCGAACCCTGGTCTTCAGAGTCATAGTCCAGCACTCAAACCATTATTTGTACCAGGTTTGTTTTTTTTGGGGGGGGGGGGAATAAAACATACATGCATAAATCATAATAATCTGCCTAGCTGAAAACACTTGAGGAGTCTGCTTGGGCTTCACTTTCCATCTCAACGTCATGTAAAAACCATTAGCGCAATTGCGGGATTATCATGGGTTATTCACAGATAATGGCACTTTAATCACATTTCATCTCAACATCATGTGAAAGCCATTAGCGCAATTGCGGGATTATCATGGGTTATTCACAGATAATGGCACTTTAATCACATTTCATCTCAACATCATGTGAAAGCCATTAGCGCAATTGCGGGATTATCATGGGTTATTCACAGATAATGGCACTTTAATCACATTTCATCTCGACGCCGTGTGAAAACCATTAGCGCAATTGCAGGATTATCACGGGTTAATCACCATTTCTACTTCCAATTGTCCCCCGTGTGATAAACTCCATAGTCCAATGCTCAGACCACTACACCATGTTGTCTGGGAGTGCTAGTCCGGAAGGCAACATTTCCAAGAGCTCCTATGAAGTCAAAAGTAACCCTTGCAACGATTTCTGCGATAAACTGAAGCCAAGCGAGAACGACTGGAGGTGCCGAAATGTGTCTCAGCGACGGGCTCTGTGCCAGTTTGCCTTGGCAGGAGCAATGCCATGGAATTGGGATGTGTACTCTGAGTATGGGAGAAACTTTGCTCTGGGAGGAAAGAACGAGGGGGAGACGAAAGATTGGCATTTTATGACTTACTCATTGGCAGCATAGAAGTCTTATCTCCTTGGAAAGGAAAACTGGTGCTTGGAAGCCACCTCTATGGAAGATGACATTTGTGCTTTGGCTGCTGCTGGTTGTTGCTCTGCATCATTCTTCTTCTCAGAAGTTCGTCTTCTCTTCCCAGCCTCAGGATATCACAGTAACAAGTACACAAGCAGTAGGCATGAGGCTTTTTCTTGTTTATTCCCACTTCTCAGCTCCTTCTTTGCCCGACACTGAAACACAGCCAAATCTTACATAGCAGGTTCAAATGCTCCTGCTCTTCAATTCCTCCTTCTTGCGCACTTCCATAGAAAGTCCCCCCTTTGAAATAAAATCGTTCTTGATGCGCGATCAAGCCGTTTTCGAAAATGACACAGAAAGGTAACAAAAGATGGCAACGGTACCGAAAGAAAGAACATTCTGTGTATTCAAAAATATAGTGAGAGTGTGATCATGGTGTCTCCCCTGCCAGGTAAGTATCATGACATGTCATGGTGATGAGTTTATTTAAACTTTCTTATTATTTTCAGACACTTCCCCCTGTTTTAGCTTATTATATTTTATATTGTATTTGTAGCTTACTTTGCACACTATTATATCCAGTTGTTTTATTCAACCGAATATGTTTTAAACCCCCCAGATATTTTTAGATGTGTGCTGGAGTGATTTATTCCATTTTTGTACGCATTGTGTTATGCTGTATTTTGAATTTTGAAACACTGTATTATATGGTTGATATGGTCAGTTGACTAATCAATAAACTTGTTCTCGTTCTTGTTCTTGTCTGACTTGCCCAAGCTGGTTTCCATGGCTGAGCAAGGAATTGAACCCTGATCTCCAGAAGTGTAGTCCAACACTCAAACTACTACCATTCCTGAATTTTCAAAAATTCTTGGTAGAGTAATTTTAAAAAAAAAATGACAGGTAGAGATGGCAATATACAAAACTGAGTATTTGAAATGTGGGTTTGGCTTTCTTTGGAAGTTTTGGATAATTACAGAACTGGGGTCCAGGAATGTAAGGAGCCAACTTCAGCCTTGTGAGCTAAGGTGAGAGATCTTCATTTGGTGTCAGATACTACAGATTGCAAATCCTAGGATTGTGTAGGGTGACCCCAGGGCAGTTAAAGTGGTACCAGACCGCTAAAACGGCACAGTTTGGATGCCCCCTGGGAAGGAAGAGAAAGCAAGCTATACCCCAGCCAGAAAGCAATTGCGCTAATGGAATCACTGAAAATCCTGGCTGTATGGCTTGGTCCGCCTGCATCTCTTCCAACCATTTTCAGGAAAATTAAAAATAAATACAGGGGCTTACGGTAAATTTCATGCCTGGGGAAATATCTATCACACATTCCAATCTCTTTTGCACAAGTGACTGAAAGGCATATATATATATATATATATACACACACACACACACACACACACACACACACATACACAGAGAGAGAGAGAGAGAGAGATTTGTATTTGTATACAAAGATACAAAACATTGGCATGCTCTTCATAACCAAACATGCGTTCTTCTCCTCTGGTTAGTAAAAGATAATGCTCCTAACTAGTGATATGATTGAAGAAAGGATTTGATTAAGACACATTTAATGACAGCTTCTGTTCTCCTGATCCAACAAGTTCCTTTCTGTGATCAAAACAAACAAAATATGACCCAACGGCAAATCCAAGACTATCTGGGAAAGTTTGGAGATGAGATCACATACAATCCTGCATGAAGACTCTGGAGAAGTGTATTTAAACCGTGGATCAGAGTAATTCCCTTGGCTCCAACTAAAGAACAATGTGTTTTCTTTACATTTAAAAAACCCAAAGAACAAAACAGATGGAGTTAGAATAGAGGCACTTGTATTGAAGGGCTGAAAGACTGCTAGACATTCATTGGGCTTCCTCTGGCACTGCTGGCCACAATACTGGCCCAGAGGCCATTTACCTGGAGCAGGGATAAGGAACAGATGTCCCTTCAAATGCTAGACTACAAATCCCATCATCCCTCACAGTTGGCTATCTGTCCAGGGCTGATGTCAGTTGCAATATAATATCTGTAGAATCACATAGAATCGTAGAGCTGGATGAGAACCCAAGAGCCATCCAGTCCAACCCCATGCCATGCAGGAACTCAAAATCAAAGCATCCCTGAAAGATGGCCATCCAGTCTCTGTTTAAAGACCTCTCCAAAGAAGGAGAGTCCACTACCCTCCAAGGTTCTTAAGCTATGAATCCTAGGAGGTGGAGGAAGATTTAAGAATACATCTGCTGTACAGTTCATACTGAGTTTCTCCATAGTGAATTATTGGGATGGCTTCCAACAAAGTTAAGCTCCCAACATGTGTACTTTGTGTACCTTTTGGTTTGTTGTGGCTCCGGAGCTCTCTGATAGAGAAGGCTAAGCATCTCACAAAACTACAAACCTCAGGATTCCATACCATTGAGTCATGGCAGTTAAAGTGGTGTCAAACTGCATTATTTCTACAGTGCAGATGCAGCCTGAGGCTTCCAGGTTCAAAGGGTGGTGATATGGGACAAAGTCTAGTCAGTTCTGCCCCAACAATGGAACACTCTCCCCAGTGATCACCTCCTCACCATGAGCTTCACAATTTTTTTTTAGTGCTAATTTAAAACATTTTTTGTCTCCTTCAACTTTCACAGGGTGTAATAAGCTGATTTTTAAACGCCCGCCTCACGCCAATTGATTATCCCAATATTTTAAACAAACATGCAATATATATTATATACTGCTTTCACAATGTTGGATTGTTGTTGTTGTTTTGTAGATGTTAATCACAATATGCCTTGAATCTCTGTTTTCAGTTTGCTGTTTTGAAGGGGATCTGTATAAATATCTGTTTATTTGGAAATCGGGGTGCTGTTTAGGGCCCTCTCTACATGGGCCAGGGATACTCAGGGGGTGTACAGTCAGCCCTTTGTGTCTGTGGGTGTTGTGTTCCAGACCCCCGCTCCCACGAATGGCAAATTCTGTGGGACCTCAAATCCCATTCTCCTCAATGGCGGTGTGATGTGTGTGCGACCATGTTGGCACGGTTCATACACATGCCACCCCAGAGAATGGGCCAAGGCCATCTGAGGATGTTCCAATCCACAGATGGCAAGCCCATGGAAAGGAAGAGCTGACTGTATTCAGGTCACTCGCTTTTGAGGTTAGAATGAGATGCCCAGCAATGATGCCATGCTGGACCCCTCTTTCTGACTTCAGAATGAGCAACCCATGGTGGACACACCAGGTGGCTTGGAGGAATGACCAGGCAAGCAGCCACTGTGGCATAGGAATGGCAGACTCTGGATCTTCCCAGAAGATCTGGATCAACAGGTATATATTCCCAGTTATACCCCAGTTCTGGTGTGGAAGGTGACAGACATCATCCAGAGTGCTTGCACCATAACCAGGGGTTTGCACATGTATCATATGAACTGGACAACACCAGAACAGAAGGGAGGTAGACCTGTGCAGAGAGGGCACAGGTCTACCAAATTTCAGGGCTCTAGCTCATTGGTTAATACACACAACAGTGAAAATATGTAGGCAAAGTATAACTGCAAGGGAGGCAAAATAAGGGCATTGCTCTTTTAAAATCAGAATTCTGTTGGCGTTGGCATTCCCCCCCCCCTCATGAAATATCCTTTCAGTGTTCAGATTTCTAGCGTTGAAGTAGCTTCAAAGTTCAGTTGAGGGTTTAGAAATAAAGTTGAGGCATCCAAAGAAAAGAGACAGGCAAAGTTACCAAGGGAATGCAAGCACAGCATATAGAAGGTATCTAGGTGTGAGTGATTTTCAGTATCTCAACTCTCTGCACTGCTAGCAATTTGGGGACTGAAGGAAGATTTCACTTTTTTTGGGGGGGGGGACTTCTTATTTGGGAGCAATGCCTTCTTTATTCCTCCCCACTCCCCCCACAGCACTGTGTAAAGGAGTGTATTGTGCTGTGGTTGCCAAATTCAAGTAAAAGACATTTGCTTAGTATTCAGCTGAAAAAGTGGGACAACAGAGGATTAATCGAGACTTTCCCTGCCAAATTAGGACAGTTGGAGGATATGTTTTTCCCCAAAGGAAAGGTGAAATAAGCCGACCCAGAAGGGATGAAATAGCCAATTGTCCCCCAGAGGATGAAGGATGTGCTATTGGTCATTAGGGCTGATTTTGGATATAGGAATGTGAGGGGGGTCACATAGATCAGAGCATATTGGTTTGTCCTTTGCTGTTCCTTTTTCACAGAGAGGTAACCAATGTTCATGATGTTTGTGACCATTACACCAAGGGTGGGCAAAATGGGTCCCATGGACTGCATGTCCCTCACAAGATCTGCCAAGGGTTAAAAAAAAAAAATGCTTCTGCAAAAAATAAAATAAAATAAAATAAAATAAAATTCTTTGCTCCAAAATGTCTTCTATGAAGCATGGAGGGCATTTCTACCATGTCTGAAGGGACTCTAACCCATTTGTTTTGTTTTGCTTTAAAAAGCAAAAATTTCTTGCCATCAAGAAATGCCCATGGGGGGCATTTTCATTACACGTGGGAGACTCCATAGGCCAATTGAGGCCCAGGGAAGGCTCTATTGAAACAGGAAAAGACTTATTACATGAGAAAGAAAAGCAGAAACAGAGCCGAAGAGTAGTGGCTTCATCCATGCATTACGGCATGACGTCGTAGCGCTTCAATTTTCTTCTCATGGGAGACAGTTTTAAAAGCTTGTCTTTTTTCTAGCTGGAAAAACCTGTTTGGCAAAAGAGATGCTTTTCCAACCATGTCTTGCAGGAAGAGAACTGAAGTGCTCTGACATCATGTGACAAGGCATGGAGAAAGCCACTACACTCTGGCTCCAGTTCTGTTTTCTTTTCTCATGTGATAAGGCTCAAATTGATTTATTTATTTTTTATGGGAGCAGGCACTGTGAAGAGACCCATCCCTCCAAGTTCTTCTGGGGGGGCTTATGTGGTCTCTTAACTTTCCATGGTTGCTCACTCCTTCATTAAACAGAATAGTCAGCTATCTCAGGTGGTAAATGCTGAGAGGAAGGGAATAATGACAACATGCTGAAGAGGAAAGTCATGGGTACCACATGGACTTCTCTGTGCTCTCCGAAGAAGCTTAATGCCTGCAGATGCAGTGAAGGATGTTGTTCTGGTACCAAGGCTGAAGGAAGATTTAATTGCTAGTCTGGTGAACTTCTATACTATTAACTGGATTAATATGTGAAATGTGGTGGCAAGGGATCTTGTCCTTTCCCTCTGATAACAAAATGCCTTTGGCTGCCCTGGCTTCTCAGCCTTTCCCAAATTCTCTTAAACACTCCAGTTCACTGAAATCGAAATAAAATAAAAATCACCTCTGCCCATTTTAAAGCACAGCTGTTCTAGTTAAGTTGTCTAAAGTGTGGACTATTCATGCCATCATATTTCCAATCGCTATGTATGGGTGTGAGAATTGAACATCGAAGACATCTGACAGAAAGAAAATCAACTCATTTGAGAAGTGGTGTTGGAGAAGAGTTCTGCAGAAACCATGGATGGCTAGAAATGGGTACAAAAACAAATTGGATCTGAGCTCTCCCAAGGAGCCAGGATGACTAAACTGAGGCTGTTGTACTTTGACCACGTCTTGAGAAGATGTGACTCACTAGAAAAGATGATAATGCTTGGAAGACAGAAGGCAGCAGGAAGCAAGGAAGACTGCATGCCAGATGGTTAGATTCAATCAAAGAAGGCATGGCTCTAAATCTGCAGGAACTGAGGAGATCCATTGAGGATAAGGAGTCTTGGAGATTCCTCATTCGCAGGGTCGCCAGAGGTCAAAGTTGACTTGAGGGAAATTTACAACAAATTCTAGTTCTGTGTTCTTTTACAATGTTAGATGAAGGATTCTGGGAAATGCAGTACAAAAAGTAACTATTCCATAGTGTGGTGAATCAGAAAGCCTGGTTTAATTCTTTGTGATCTGAGCCTATGCCTGCTTATTTATTTGTAAGTAAGTTTTGCGAAGTTCGACAGAGGCTTACTCCCAAGTAAGCATGCATAGTATTGCTGCCCCATGCCATTTAAGGATCTCAAATGTCTCTGTTTATAAATATTAATAAACAGGGAATACTATACATATTTTCCCATACAGTATGTGAACAGAATCAGCTGACCAAAAAAGCAGGAGTTGCCTGGTCTCATCAAAGAGAAAAGAAGAGAGAGGGAACAATGTGGGAAACTAAAGGGCATTTTTAAGGAAATCGGTTAAGGAACAGATTGTCACTATTCCATATGGCATATGAGAAGACCACATGGAGTCATGTGACTCGATCTGGGAATAAAATGCACAGTCACGTGACATGTGAGCGAATAGATGTGAAGTTCCAGGAGTCTTTTCCCCACACATAAAAAATAAATAAATTCAGGAGGGTGAATTCAGGAGTTTGGGATCACTGAGGAGAGAGGATGCTTAATCCCATCCTATCTCCCTGCCTCCCTTCCTTGCTTCCATTTATCAGCTCAAAATTGAGTTTTCATAGAATCATAAAGTTGGAAGAGATCACAAGGATTATCCAGTCCAACCTTCTGCCATGCAAGAATACACAAAGCACTTGTGACAGATGGCCATCCAGCCTCTGTTTAAAAACCTCCAAAGAAGGAGAAACCACCATACTCCGAGGCAGCGTATTCCACTGTCAAATAGCACTTATCATCAGGAACTTCTTCCTAATGTTTAGGTGGAATCTCTTTTCCTGTAATTTGATTAACTTTAGATTTAAAAAGGAAGATAAGAATAATCGTAGAACTGCTCATCACAGGTAATTTGGCTCTATGGAAACCCACCTGGAGAGCAAAAGCTTTCTCTAAGCCAGGGCTTCTCAAAATGTAGTTCTTCAATCCAATCATTTTAGGACTTCACCTTCTAAAAGTCCCAACCAGCACAGCCAATGGTCAGGAATTCTGGGAGCTGACTTCTCAAACATCTGGAGGACCAAAGTTTCACCAACACACCTCTAAACAACTTTATTTTACTTGAATTTGGCAACCACAGCACAATATCTTCATATTGATATTGTTGTGGGTATTTACCAATGAGCCAGAGTCCTGAAATCTGGTAGATGTAAAGAACATTCTGATTTCCAAAAATCAGAATACATACTGTACATTCCAACTCTTCCAATTTGGCAGGGACTTTTCCAATTATTCCTCTTGTCGTCCCATTTTTTCAGTTTCTCTCTCCTCTTCTTATCTTTCCCCTCTGTCCCTGTTTTTCTCTCCTGATCTGTTTTCCCCATAAGTTGCTGCAAACTGAATTCCAAGTGCAAACATACTGTAGTTTGCATTCAGTTAACTCAGCACATGGGAAAGGCGAGGAGAGAGTGGAATCTTACCTAATAGATCCTTCAGGGTTCCAGAAAACCTTGAAGGGTTTTCTGGTTGGGATCATCAATAATTCTGCTGATTGCCCTGATTTGGCAAGGAAAGTCCCAATTAATCCTTTGCTTTTCCAGCTGCTTTTAAAATATTTTCTTCTCTCCACCACACACATTGTGCACATAAGAATATATGGTTAAAGTTCTTATGAATCACACAAAAAGAAGAGAGAAAAGACATTGTGGATTTGCATAAAATGTATTTTATTTTTAGTTTTAGTTTAGCAATGCAATACAGAAGCAAAATTGTTATTATTTTAATGCAGAACCCTTGACCATAGTGTGGAAGACAGTGACCAGGTAACCTGCATATCTGCTCCTTCTGTCCTGCTGTCCAGGTGCTAACTCCATGAAACTGTGTCATTTCATATGTTTCTTTACCCTCTAGAGTCTAGACTGAGATGCCATGGCATTTCGAAAACAGAGTTGTCTTCAGATGAAAGTCTGGATTCTGACATTGCAGTGGTAGGATGGTGAAATTACCCACATGCAAACAATAGGCATGATTAGAGATCCCACTTAGGGCTTGTCTACACCATTAAAATACTCCTTGTTCCAAGCTAATATACTGCAATCCAACCACACACAATTCAGAGGAATTCAGGCTTTTTGCAAGGGGATGGGGTGCCAAAAAAACCTCCATAAACTCAGCTGAAAAAGGGATCACAGCTTTTACCAGAGTATCTGCAAGGATGCAAATTATCAAATGTCTGGCCATTTATTATCTTCACATGGCTGTGCATTTTCTGCCATTTTCTGCGAACAGATGCAAAGGAAAGTGAAGACAATTAAGCATCGATGTGAATGTGCAAAATTCCACAGCATTTCACCTAAAACTAGCCCTTAGTTAAGCGTCCTTAATTGCATGCACAGACATTTCACCAAGAGTCCTTAACTGCATGTACGGGCATTTCATATACACAAAATGCACTCATAATGCATACATGCATGAGTACTTTTATGGGCTATTCCAAAGGCACAGCAGTGGAGTCTGTGTATATGTTTAATTAAACATCAGAGGGGAGGAAACTAGGAGATAAGAAGGCAGAATCCTATCCTTCCCTGTAGGTTCAGACAAAAGCAAATTGCTGCAGCCTTTCTTAGAATGTAGGTTCTTTTTAATTGGTAAGCTTTGACCATCTTGACCACACTGTGATGTAGCTTGGTCACATATGCTCCACTTTTTATCTGTGAAAGGTTGGGGGCTATGAGATTGGAGGCCCCGAAAATGTAGGATGCCTTCAACAATTAAGCCAGCCCTTCAAATAGAGGACCCTCCTCCGTAAAGGAAAGAATCAGCATGGCATAATGGTTTGAATATTGGACTATGACTCTGGAGACCAGGCAGAGTTTAGTTCCCAGATTGACCATGAAACCAACTGGGTGACCTTGGACAAGACACATGTTCTCAGCCTCACAGGAAGGCAATAGCAAACCACCTGTGAACAAATCTTGCCAAGAAAACCCCATATATGTTTGCCTTAGGGTTGCCGTGAGTTGGAAACTACTTGAAGGCACACAACACAAACTCCTCAGTAAAGGAGGACACGTGTCCACTCTAGTCTAATTTATTTTATATTCATTTATTTATTTCAAGGATTTATATCCCGCCTTTCTCCCACAATGGGATTCAAGTCTTATAACCTTTCTGATTCAGAATGAGAGGGCATGGAGCAAAGTGCTCACCCCTTTTCCAAAGTCAGACAGCAACCACAGACAGAGGACAAAATGTCTTTTATTAGGCTAGTTTTATTTTTGGCGTTGTAGTTAATTTTTGATGTGTCTGTGGAGGATAAACAGTCCTTTGCATCCAATACAACTGATTCATTTAAGGTATTGCCTTATTTAATAGAGGTCGGCTCCTATCTGAGCATGAGTGACCCATTTCCTGCTTTCTCTTTGGGGAAAAAAGTGGGAAGAAATACCATATTTATTTATTCTTTTATTTGATCAGAAGAGAGAAGCTGCTTGTTTCACAGCAGGGTTTAGAGTGGATGTCCTTGTTTAAAAAAGAACTAGACAGGAAAATCCCTAGAAATATGTGAGATATATGTGCATAATCTTAGTAGATGTTGCAAGATTACTTCCCTCTGATCTCTCTACATTGGAAGACTGAGAACGTTGAATGTTGCTGTGGGATCCCAGTAAGAAGCAGTAATGTCACACTTCTTATTCATACATTCCTTGGCTGGCAGTTCTGGGAATTGCTATAGGGAGATGCAGGGGGGGGGCTTTCTGTCAGAAAAAGGGAATATATAGGTCTGCAATAACAACATGGGTTTTGGAAAGGGCCAACAGGATGCCCTGGGGAAAGTAGTTTTTGAATCTATGCACACACATGCACCTTGGGATCTTAAAGCCCTTATATTCACATCCCTGTTCTAGAATGGATGACAGGAAATATTCTACAACAAAATCCAAAATTTACAAAAGATCATTGATGCCTTTATTGGCCAGCCAAAATATACAAAAGCACTCTATTTAAGCGTTTGAAGCTTCACTGGCGTCTTTATCGGGCAAAGACGTTAAAAATCATACAAGAGAAGAACAGCAAAAAAGATGTTAGCGTCATAAGCCTTATCTCAGATGTTACTTCTGTTGTTAGTTAAGATGGTCTGGCAGGATCTCAATACAGGCAAAGGTCCCTTCTTGTCCATATGGGATGTTATCACACAAGCCCCGTTCTCGCTGCAATTGCCCTAATTAACAGAAATGGAAAACTGAAACATACCAGTTCGAGAGTAGCCATTATTGCACATCTTTGTAATTGCACAACTGCAACTGCTTCTGTCATCTATTATATATATATATATATATATATATATATATATATATAATACACACACACACACACACACACACACACCATATACCAGACTCTCCCCTAACACAGCATACCTTTAGTAGTAGTAGAGTAGTAGTAGTTATTTACTTTTTAATGTAGTTCTGGAGTTCTGGTAATGTAATTTAAGATTTTTAAAAATAAATAAAATAAAGGGAATCAGTCTGCTTGGGAATAGCCAGGGAGAGGGGACAGGGGGGACCTGACATCACATAACTGTTAATTTTGCAAGTGCCGCAACAGTGGTGTTTTGCACATGAGGTTTAATGGGATTGCCACACGATTGGCCGCTACTGATGGATTTCCCACATCAGTGAAAAAGGATGAGGACTTAATATAGGAGGAAGCAACATTAACAACCTAAGATATGCAGACAACACCATATTATTAGGAGAAGACATTCAGGAAATGGAACAGTTAATAGGAAAGGTCAAAGATGAAAGTGCAGGTCTGATGCTGAACATAAAGAAAACAAAAATAAAGACCACAGAAGAAATACACAAATTTAATCTAGACAATGAGGAAATTGAAATAAAGAATTCTCATATCTAGGATCAAACATTGACCAGAGTGGAGACTGCAGTCAAGAAATAAGAAGACTAGGAATGGGAAGGGCAGCTATGAAAGAACTGGAAAAGATACTGAAGAGCAAAGACGTACAACGGAGCACTAAAGTCAGAATCATTCAGGCCATTGTATTCCCAATTATCATGGACAGATGCGAGAGCTGGACAGTGAAAGAAGCAGACAAAAAGAAAATCAACCCATTTGAAATGTGGTGCTGGAGAAGAGGACTTAGGATCCCATGGACAGCCAAGAAGACAAACAAATAGGTTCTTGAACAGATCAGACCAGAGCTCTCCTTGGAAGCAAAGATGAAAAACAATAATGTGAGGAAAGATAGAGGGTAGCAGAAATAGAGGAAGATCACAAAACAGATGGATAGACTTGATCAGGGGGGTTATGGACAAGGGTTTGCAGGATCTGGGCAAGGCAGTGGAAGATAGGGATTCTTGGAGACGTCTCATCCACAGGATTGCCATGAGTCGGAACTGACTCAAGAGCAGCTAACAACAACAATGCTTAGCAAACACAGGAGCTATGGGTTGGAGTTGATGTTATGTGATAAGTGTCACCAAAGGCACTATTATACATCTCCATGGGAACTAAGGACAAAGGGCAATAAAAGACAGAAGTCACATCGGAGACAAAATATAGACTTCTTGATTTTAACATTCAAATATATAGCCATGTTAGTTTGTAGAATCAGTATGCAGAAAGATCTTGTAGCACCTTTGAAAATAACTGAAAGAAAGAAGTTGGCAGTATGAGCTTTCATAGACTTAAATCTACTTCCTCAGATGCAGATCCAAATGCATTGGAAGAAGTAGACTTAAGTCTATGAAAGCTCATGCTGCCAACTTCTTTCAGTTAATCTCAAAGGTGCTACAAGATCTCTCTGCATACTGATTCTAACATTGTCACTTTTCTTCTCCTTTATGATTTTTAACATCTTTGCCTGATGAAGAAGCCAGTGAAGCTTCGAAAGCTTGCATGATGTATTTTGTTTATTTTGATTGGACAATGACGGTATCACTCTTTTGTGGATTTTGTATTTTGTTGCTTTTTACTGCATGGATAACACAGCTACCCCTGAATACGTTTCTAGGAAACAATCTAGTACATTACCCAAAGTACAAACCATTAATGTCTCACTTAGCTTTAAAGAACACTTCATGGTATACACTAAAACCGAAGGAGAAAACAGTCTTCTATATATTTTTAGAATTTATTACTATTCATTTAATCCACAGTCTTGGCACAGCTCTCAGGAGCCATGTTCACTTCAGAGAGATTACAAGATTACAAGCAAAGGACAGATTGTGATATATTTATCAAATGAATTTCTGGGGTTGGTTTCAAATTCTTTTTGATCCAAGGCTGGTGGTGATTATGAGGATCTTTGCAAAGGGAGATTGATGGATATGTCTTCCTGGTTCCAAATGATGAATCAAGATTATCTAGAAATTTTCATTGGCCATCTGAACAAAGGGAAAGTATATCCATCATTTTCAACAGGCTAGATTAGCAGTCCCTAGTCTGTGGATCCCCAAATGTTGGTAGACTCAAATTTCAAGAATCCCACATAACTAGCCATGCTGACTGGGTTTCTGGAAAGTAAAAAATCATTTGGGGAGCCAAGAAAGGAAACAACTAGTCTAGACTGATGTTTTGATCACTCTGATCTAGAAGTGGAGAGCTCTCATTCAGCTCCATATGAATATTAATGCAAGTACATGAGCTTTAGCCTGTGTATGGCAAATCCAACATGCTAACATGAAAATAGGCAACTGATGGATTTATTTGGTTGTTTAATTTTTATATATACCATGCATGCAAAATTATCATAGGGCCACTGTGTATCATTGAAAAGAAAAATCAAAGCAGTGGCAAGAAAGAGATCTAGTATCCAGGGAGTCTAGCTGTTCCTCCACTAGTGAGGGCTTTGAGGTTTGTTTAAAAACACAAGATTTATTTTGAGGGGGGAAATGTAGCACATATTCAAAGTACTCCTATGGTTTGATTCATGGGCAAAACAACCTGAAGTGATGCATAGGGGAAGATTACAGTAGTGATTGTCAACCACTGCCAAAGTATGGTAGTCACTGGGAAGAGGTTGCCTTGAGGTTTCTTGGAGATATCTGGTTGATCACTGCAGGAAGCATAGTATTGGACTTGATGGACACGTTGTCTGCTCTACCTGGGCTCTCTTTATGCTTAAAATACTTTTGTTACCAGAGGACGTTATCACACGTGGGCCAGAAAGCGAAAATAAAAGTGGAAATGAGGCATTACGAAAATAAACCGAAAATAAACTTGTTTCCGCAAACGTCATTACCTTAATTGCAAATTTACAGCAAGTGCAAAGAACGTCCACACACAAGCTAAAATATCCCATAAATGTAGTAGAAATGAGCCTCTTGCACATGCGCAGATAGAGGAATGCTCACGGGAACCATGGGTAATGACGGGGAAATGTATTTGGCGATCACATTTGCGGTAAATGCGGAATCACCCTCATTGCGCAATTGCATTTCCTGAAGAAACCGAAATTCAAAAGATCTCGGATCTTTCCACTTTCTGTCGGGGTTCTGTTGGGGTTCTGTGCGACGTTGTGTGAAAACACGGGCCAATAATCCAGTATCGTTCAGGATTTCATGTGGATTTTGTTTGGATTGGGCCCCGTGTGATAACGTCCTTAGAGAGGAATATTGTCTTTTGCTAGGTGATGACAGGAAAAAAATTATCCACACTCTGATGTTCTGTCATTGGAAGACTCTCTCTCTCTCTCTCTCTCTCTCTCTCTTTTTCTCTCTTAAGCATTTTCAAGCATTATACAGCCCAAAGTGGATCCTAAAGGTGAAACAAATTGGTCTCTTGATTATTTGAAGTATAGTCAAATCAATCTCTGCTTTAGGGCCTCTAATGCTGAGGCTTCGCTGACATTGTTCCAGAAGCTCAGTGCAGGACAGGGAAATCACATCCGAGGAGCTGTATCTTTTGTGTCCGCCAGCCTAATTTCTTTGGGAGCCAGACACACAATCACGGTTTCATTACTGACCTCAATGTGCTGATAGATAGGTAAGGAATGACAGTGTTCTTTCAAGTAACTTGGACCCATATCATTAAGTGCTCTAAAAAGCAATACCAGCACTTTAAATTGGCTCTAGCCACACATTAACAGCCAATGGGCCTGGTACAATATATCTGTCACATGGTCCAAGTAATAAGCACCAGCCAGTTGAAACATCAGAATTACCTTTAAAAGCAGGCCCAAATAAAGATCGTATTATGCTAATACGTGTGTTATTGCATCTGATTTGCAGAATGGGAGTTGTACTGGCCTGGCCAAAAGGGAGATGGCATTACAGAATCTTGAGCTGATTTTAGATCATCATAAATCTAATCTAATACCTTCAAGCATCAAGCTATCATTCCTCATTTAAGCCCATTTTGGTGGAGTCCTTTGCCATTTCCTCCTCTCGGAGGAGACACAGCTGATCAATACTACTTAATCTTCACAGAGACCCTGGGGAGTCTCCTTTGCTGGATATTGATAAAGAATCTAGTCCATCATCTAAATATCTCCAGTCTTGTTCAATGCAGGACGTGAAGCATTAGCAATGTATTGCATATTTCCCCAGTTACTAGCATTTTTAATAAAATGTCTTTAAAAAAAATCAAAACAAATCTACAGTTGTAATATGGGAAATCTCCCCTTGGCATTACCACTGCCCTTGAGTCTTGGGTATAAATATAAGCCAGATGGCTGGTAGTACCTCACCAATTTGTGACACTAGTTGGTAGTCGGAAGCAGATTTATTTATTTTTTGTTTATTTATTTAGACTATTTATATCCCACCTTTTATCCAAGAATCTCAGGAGAGCACTCGTACAATAAAACTAATCTAACAAATTTAGAATATTATAAATAATTAAGATTGTTTTAAAATGTTGAAAGCATATGAAACAGTTAAATTAAAATACAGATTGAAAGGGTTAAAGTAGTTTAAAATTAATTGAAATCAGGGACTCATGTTGGTGACCTTAAAGAGAACCCAGCATGGGGTTTTCTTGGCAAGATTTGTCCAGAAGAGGTTTGCCATTGCCTTCCTCTGAGGTTGAGAACATGTGACTTGCCCAAGGGTACCAAGTGAGTTTTATGCCCAAGCTGGGAATCGAACCCTGGTCTCCAAATTCATAATCCAGCACTCAGATCACTACATCACGCTGGCTCTCCAGTTCAAGGGAGTAAATGGGGGAGGCAGAAAGGACACTTGTTCCTAGGGTTTCCAGAGTGAAAAGTGGATAATGTTCTTGCACTTTTGATGGTAGTGTAGAAAAGAGACTTAGGTGTTGTTTCTTACCTGGTTACACGGCAAGCAGCACCTGATGAAACTCCTGTGCTACAAAACCATTAAAAATAAAGAAGCCCTCTCCAGTTTTCAATCTGGCAACTATAGGTCTACCTTAGTTGACTATCCTCACCTTGTCACATCCATATGGCTACTGTCTTTCAGAGCTACAGATGATACACCTTCCCTGTCCTATAGCGCTCATGTTGAAAGCTGGCTGAGCAGACTGCTATAGAGGGAATTCTAAAATGCCTCCTTACAGTGTCCTGACTGGTGATACAATATAGAGGTGATACACAGGGATGTGGTGGTGAATTCTGAAGTACAGGTTCTCACAATGACAGCCAAAATGCAAGGATAACTTCTCCTTCTCCTCCTCTAAATGTGGACATCTCTGTTGATCTACATCAGCAAACCAATCATTTGCTATATCTGTCGGGAGCAGGTCTTCTATAAAGTTCATGGTTCTTATTTTCCTATTCCAGATGTCATCCCCACCCACCAATAATTTACAATATGATAAAGATATTTCACAATATATATATATATATATATATATATATATATATATATATATATAATTTTTTTCTGGGGAAACCTACCCTCCTTCTCAGTTGCAGAAGATTACAGATATGGTCGGAAGAAGTACAAACCCTGATAGATGTGGAAGAAGATGTTACCACCACTGCTAATCTCAAAGTCCCTCCACTCTGAACCTTGGTTCCTCTAAGACACTGATGCTGTAGGTCTTAAAGGGGGCTCATCTACACTGTTCTCTGTCAACAACTCCTTTCTTTCCGACAATGGTTGTTTTTTGGGGGAAAGGGAGGCTGCTCTCCTTCATCCTCTCCCTGTTCCCATTCTGAATAAATCTCTGCAAATCCCATAAAGATAACACAAAGCAGTTCCAGCTTTAGGGAGACAGCCCACACCTCTCATATGCATAGCAGGATCCAATGACTCACAAGAACACCCATTTCACCTCTGCCTTAGAAAGGGATGGAAAAGCTTATGCTTGTAAAATTGTCTACGTTCCATCATCAACCAGAGCCTGGTGCAAAAGGCATAAACACATAGAATGAAAGAATTCTGAATCTAGGCATTTTTATTTTATTTTATTTTTTATTTTTTATTTTTTGAGAATCCGCTGCTCTTCTACACAAAACTCCATTGCTGGTTAAGAAAAGCTTTCTTTAGTTCAGATGTAAAATTAAGGTGAGTGAATCACTCTCTGATGCTACCATTCATGAAAGAACTGGGCATCAGAAGTCATTGGCAATAGGTCCAGCTCTACTATTAGGGAGAGTGCGGCAACCACCTTAGGCAGCAGGTGCTGGGATGCAACAGTACCAAGCCCAAATCTGTTCCTCTCAAATACTCCTAGTCTCTTCCCTGTCTAAATTCATATCATGTCAAAACATAGTAAAAGAATTACATCTATGATGGGGCCCTACACGAGTTTCTCACACAAATTCCATGCATGCAATCTGAGGTACAATTTTCCTTCTGAACGTGCATTTTATGGTCAACAATGCCTCTGAAAGGTGGTGATGTAGACTCCAGTTGATTGACTCTAACTCAAGTCTGACTCGGGAGATTATCACACAAGCATAAAATCCCGGTTTACCTCTTCTGAATTCAAATCTAATTTGGGCTAGAGCCAGATCCTATTGCACAACAATATATGCACAAAAGCATATATATATATAACCTTTTTCTGACTTTTCATCAGACTCAGAATCTGATGCCGGAAGAGATCACTTCATTTCAACAAATGGTAGGGCTGGCCCCTGTGAATTGTCATCTTTTCAAAGCCCAGGCAAATGTTTCTGCAAATGTTATTTACCTATTTTTCTTTCCCCTTCTCCAGAAATTCCATTTAGAGAAGCCATTTTGAGAAGAACAATAAACAAAAGACCAACAGGATCCAGTCCCCAGCTGTGTTTATGCAACATGGTGACAGATTGGTTCAAATACTTTTGGAAAACCCAAGACAGGAACACTCAATGCAGGCTTGTCCAGAGCTTGAAGTCCAAGCAGGGCATGACCTGGATGTATTTTTAATAACAGTGGGATATAGGCTACCCTGAGACTATCTGAATAAAATGACTCTAGCATTGATGTCATCTTGTCTGTCCACACCTTACGATCTGCAGCTTGGTCATTGCTTTCATAAGACTAAAGTAAATAGAAAGATGGATACTGTGGCTGCTGGGCCTGGATGCCGCTTGTAATGTTGGAAGGATGGATGTCAGCCTGGGCAATTATGCTCTTGCAGGATGCAGATTAAACTCTGTTTTTGATGCTCTCAGGATTTGGTTTTAGTTTTCACTTTTGCAGCTTCAAAAATGATTCCAAGTCCCATTCTAACGCATTGCTAAGGTTCTGAAACCAGCATAGGTTGAGTTCTTTTGTACTTAGGGCCGAAGAAAACAGGAATTTCAAAGTATCTTTGCATTCAAGCTTCCACCTCCATATAACCCACCTTCAAATAGTGTCAGTCACATTCATGCTCAAGAAAATTTTACAAATGAAAACCAGGACACATTATTTCTGCAGCACAGATGGAGCCTTAGATGGAGCTCAGAAGATGCCTGGGGAATCTGTGGAAATGCAGTGATCTGGGAGAAGAAATCTTTATCTGGGAATAAATGGACGATGTGTCTGGCATCAATGGGGAAAGCTAGAGTAGAAGCATCCAACTCACTGCTTGATCTACTTCCAGCTTTTGAGCCATCAGTTTTCATATGAAAGCAGCTATTTCAGCAGATAAATGAGAGCCAAGGCAATTTTGCTGATATCGTGAGTGATAGATTTTTTAAAAAGACTTTCTTTATGATTTTCCTAAATATCTGTTCACAGCTTCTTGTGAGCCAGAACAAGCTATGGAAAGTATCTGAGCTATTTAGGAACGGAAGGTGGACTCAACACTGTGTGAGTGACACATGAGTGACAAGACAACCTCTCCCTTTCATGAGGTTTGGCAGCACTTTACTTTAGAAAGAAAAAACATTCCAAGAAAAACTCCCCTCTGAGTGTCCTGAAGCATTGACCCAGTCCTTAAATATCCATATAAATCAGATGCTTGCTCAGCTTGAGCAACAAGTGGAAATATTATAATGTTCCAGCACTATTTGAATCACTTGCAATCTAGCACTGTTCAGAAATTTTGGAGTTAAGTTCCCAATCAGCCTTGTTGGGGATGGTGGGTACTGTAGTCCAACAATTTGATTTCAATATGGGTTAGGAAAAAATGAGTGAGATCTGATGGGTGGGGGTTTCTCAAAGGTAAGATGCTGAAGGGACAACTGCAATACCAACGTGAAAGATAAGCGAAAGGAAAAATTGGATAAACTGAAATCTGAAAGGGGCATATTTCAGAAGGAGAAGAAGAAAATGTATGGAGTAAATAATAATAATAATAAAATTTATTTGTACCCCGCCCCTCTGAGCACAATCGGGGTGGCTGACAACAATTAAAAGTACATATATTATAATATTCATAATTTTTAAGTATTTCAAATCAAATTGATATATCTATATTTAGGGTCATTGATGATTATTTTTATTTTGTTTTCTGATGTTTTACATTCAGAGTAATAAGAAGTTAGTACTGTCGTCCCTCCCCATCTGTGGGGGATTCGTTCCAGACCCCCCCACCCAGCGAAATAGAAAAAACATGGCTATTCAAGCCCCATTGACTATAATGGCGGCATGCTTCTGTGTGTGGTGCCATGTGCATGCCACAGGTGCATGCACCATTTTGTCCCTCCTGGCTTGCCATATGTGGAAACTCAAAACCGCAAATGGGAAGTCCGTAAATGGGGAGGGACTGTATTTCGATGATAAGAATATGCCAGAACTTTATGTAGTACTGTATATCATTTATCATGGTGTTTAATTCATGTTCAATAAGCAGTGATTTTTGAGACCTGTATGATTATATATGATTGTACTGGCTTGTCCATTTAAAAAATTGAAAAGTCCAAAAATACCATCAGAAGAAGACTGTCTTTTAAAAATATATGAAATGGCCAAAATTATGCTGGATAATAAATCTTTGGGAAAGTATAAAGATAATGGGAATCATGTAACATCATTATGGAAGAAGAAATAGGGGAAATTGATAAAGAGATCTTCCAACAATTAAAGGAGAACCTGTAGTGAGCATTAAATGGTATAAATTAGTAATGGTTTTTTTTCCGTAAAAAGGGAGACCAAACGGAATCTTGAAGGACTGAGGGGATATATGTAGATCCTAATTCAGGACAGATTTGGAACTAGTGTAGTTATTTATTGTGGTTTATCAGCATGTTTTGGCATGAAAAAGGTAACTGTTAATGTATATATGAATGTGTATGTGTATACATACATGTAAGAAGGGCAAATTAGCATGAAAGAATGCCAATGAATGGCCAGTTATCTGTAAAGAAATGGTCAGAAGTGCTGAAGCTCAGAATGATCTCAGGCATCCAAGAGAGATGGTGCTTATAATAATAAACCCATTACAGATTGAGTCTCCCATATCCAAAATACTTTGGACTAGAAGTGTTTAAGATTTCAGGGTTTTGGTGTGGTGTTTTTGTTTTTTTAGGATTTTGGGGTACCTGTATTAGCATATATGTACTTAATGAGATATCTTGGAGATGGGACCCATGTTTAAACATAAAATTCATATACACGTAGCCTGAATGCAATTTTATAAAATATTTTAATCATTTTGTCTATGAAACAAAGTTGATATACATTGAACCATCAGGAAGCAAAGTTGTCACTATCTCAGCTACCCGTTTAAAATGTTTTGGTTATTGGAATGCAGTTTAACACCTCTTTAAATGTCATGGCTCAATGCTATGGAATCCTGAGGTTTGTACTTTGTTGTGACACTAGAGCTCTCTGATAGAGAAGGCTAAATGTCTCACAAAACTACAAATCCCAGGATTCTATACCATTGAGCCATGCCAGTTAAAGTGGTATCAGACTGCAGTATTTCTGCAGTGTGCACATGCAGCCAATGTACTATAGTTGTGTTGCATAACTATGGGCTTAACAGCAATTTACCTTTGAAATAGAGCTCCCTTGCACTGTCTATTGTTTTACAAATGCTTGTTTTTCATTAAAAGTGGACTTCTGGCAACTTCCGGGGCTTTTTGTTTGGGATTTTTTGGCAGTCCTTGTGGTTCATGGAGAGTCCTTGGGGGGGGGGGGGAATAAAAAGGATCTGGGATCTTCACAGTTGCCCACCCCATTCTGTCAGTCCATAGCATCCACGGAGAAAGCATTTTTCTCCTTTTTAAAATGCTGGTTTACAAACTTCACTCCAAATCCCTTTTTGGCTGCTTTCTAACTTCCATGAGCGGCGAGATAATAGCAGAGCCATGTGGTTTGATGTCAGTGGGATTTCGGCCAGTCAAAATGTTCAGCTTTTGGCACTGCCTTGAGCTTCCACTTTAATGTTTCCTTGGTGCTAATGAATCTGGTTTTGTGCGCTGGGCCTTTAGGAATAGTTTCCAAGTTAGTCTCCTGGATCCAACTTTGATGTTGTTTGGAATGATCTGTCATCACATTTCCCATTCAGCACATTACAAACAAAACAAAACACTACTGCGCATAGCTTTAATTCACTGGGTACTGGACGTTCCAGGAAGACTGTTGTAGCCAGCAGTGTGGTGGAGCCAGGGCTTACGGAGCCAAAGTATTGAGAATTTTGGATTACCGGGGTGGTGACATCATATCATCTGTCCTCTTCTGGATTCACTGTTCCCTCTGAGCTGAGCTGTAATCCTCACAGTAGCTAAGGGGGAGACTCAATTTTCTTGTTATTACTTGCTATCAAGTCAACTTGGACTTATGGCGAACCTATCAATGAGAGAGCTCCAAGAGTCCTGCTGACCATCTGCCCTCCTCCAACTCACCAACTGCAGGTCTTGCAAACTCAAGGCTGTTGTTGTTGTTGTTGTGACTTCAAGTCATTTCTGACTTATGGAGACCCTAAGCCGAACCTCTCATGGGGTTTTGTTCAGAGGAGGTTTGCCATTGCCTTCTCCTGAGGATGATATAATGTGACCCAATGGATTTCATGGCCAAGCAGGAATTGAACCCTGGTCTCCAGAGTTGCAGTCCAACACTCAAACTACTCACCATGTCTGTAGCTTCCTTGATTCAATCAGTTGACCTGGAATGTGTTCTCCCTCTTTTTCTACTGCTTTCCACTTTACCAAGCATGAATCAACTGTCTCATGATTGATCCAACGTGTGACAGCCTGAGTGTCGCCATCTTCTTGTGAGAGTTCAGACTTGATTTAGGCTAGGACCCATTCGTTTTTCTTTTTAGCCATCCATGGTATCTGTAGAACTCTCCTCCAGCACCAAATTTTGAAAGTGTGAAGGAGAACATTTAAATAATGCAACAGTATTCTTGGTGGTATGAACAGTTTATGCACAACTCCGTTTCCACCAGTGTCAACAGAATATTTTATTCTGCTATGGTGAATAATATGCCCCACATGTCTAGCATGATTTACACATGTGTTTTTCACTAATAAAATGACAACCACCATCACCACCAGCAAAATAACAGCATTTTAGAGTTGGAAAGAACCCCAAGGGTCATCTAAACTAACCCCCTGTTAATGTGGGTAGTTCAAAGATAACATAATTCTGAAAGATAGCCATGCAACCTCCTTTTAAAGAACTTCCAATGAAAAACCCACTAATTCTCTGAATCAACTTATTTCACTATCTAATGGTGGACTAATGTTTAGTCAAAATCTCTTTGAATTCATGAGCTATTTAAAATGGCTATCATATCACTTCTCAGTCTTTTCTTCTTCAGGCAGAGTATATCCAGCTCTGCCAACTGTTCCCCAAAGGACTTGGTTTCCAAACCCTGATCATTGAGAAAATCCAGATGGGATTTGTAGTTTTGTGAGTTATTTAGCCTTCTCTGTTGGAGAGCTCTGGTACCACAACAAACTACAAATCCTGGTATTCCATAGCATTGATCCATGACACTTAAAGCAGTTAATTAATGTTGCAAGGCAGATGAGTGGGCTTTCAGGGTTATGGTTGTACTTGCAGTGCCAAAACATTGCTGGATATCTAGGGCATCATTCAGACATCTTTTTTAGTGGAACAATGCAAATAATCTCACTCACACATTGTGGGTTTGTTATTCACACTATGGAACCTCATCTATGTGCATCTCTGGGAGTTTGGTTGCTCACACATGCCAGTACTTGAATAAACATGGAGTTGACAATGCGAATGTATTCAAAATGCATTCAAGGCATGCAGAGTTTAATCCCAAATTATCCTGGATGTATTCACATTGGTTATTCACACTGCCAACAATGCAAATCTTTTTTTAAAAAAATTGGGGGGGAAACTGGTATCGATTATCCCAGATTAAGTGAGAGGTTTGGCAGCCCTCAAAAAAAGTTAACCAGGAGCATTCGGGATGCATGTGAACAACAGAGATTCAACCTGGATTCATCTTGGATTATTTTCACCATCTGAATAGGGCCATGGGAGCTTATAGCATTAAATTTAAAACTGGTTTACCTGATCTGGATTAAATTTTAAAGTGGGTAGCATCCTGATATTATCAGAAGGATTTAGCCACTGAAATCGCTGCCTGGGTCTATCCTGGGTCCATCTCTGCTCATGGGAGCAGAGACGGACCCAGGATGGATCCAGGCAGTGATTTCAGTGGCTAAATCCTTCTGATAATATGAGGATGCCACCCGCTTTAAAACCAGTAAGCTGGTTTTAAAATTAATGTGATAAGCTTCTTGGTCTCACTACCCAGATTTTCTCACAATGCCACAGAGTATTGTTACTGATGTTTGCTTTAAAATAGGTATGGGATGGACATTTTGAACAGAGGAAGCAAAAGAAAGACAAATAGACAGACAGAAAGGGTTGTTTAACTTTTTCTACCAACCATTTATTGCTCCAGATTGCTCCAGATTGTTCCTTCTTGTCCATGGTAGCTCTCCCTGAAGATCAACATGCATATTTTAAGGACCTTATCAAACGCTGGCCACGAAGCGAAGAATAAGCGAAAAATAACCGAAGTAGGAATAAATTCAGTTCTATAGCGAAACGAACGGAATATCGCCCGTTTGGCCATTGCGCAATTAATACGAAGGCTCCCTTCTCTCCCGTCACAAAAAGCCAGCGTCGCAGAATGTGGATGGCAAGGATGGGAGGAAGGAGTCGGGAGGAAAGGCAGCCAAGGGGACTGAGGAGGAGGAGGAGGGCTGGAGGACTGGAGAAGGGAAGGCAGCCCACAATGGCGTGTCGGTGGGGAAAAATGCGAGAGAGATCGCCTCCCTCTTCCCTCTTCCCTCCTCCTCTCCTTCTTTTCTCCAATCCGGTTTGCCTTTTGCCAAGGCAATCCCTTCCCCTCGCTGGGATTTTCTCCCCGCCTACCATTGCGCAATGAATGCGAAGGCTCCCTTGTACTTCCCCGACAAACCGAATGTCAAAATCTCTCTATTCCTTACGGATTAGCTCCGTGTTCTGCCGAGTTCAGGGGCAGCATCGTGTATAAACACGGGGAAACAATACGGATTAGCTCCGTGTTCTGGGGCAGCGTCGTGTATAAACACGGGGAAATAATATGTATTAGCTGTGGATGCCCTTTGGATTAGCTCTGCTTCAGACCCCATGTGATAAGGTCCTAAGAAAAAGATAGGGGACAGAAGCCACTGGTCTGGAAGAAGTAAAAAGTCTGGATCACTGTAATAAGCATTTATACCCTGTGTTCCTCCAAAGGCTCTCTCAGCTCCATTTTATCCTCACAACAACCAAGTGAAGCAAGTTACACTGAGTGAATGAGAGAGACATATTGATGAAAGGTCATGCATGACTTTCTTGTGTAAAACTAAAGAGAAAAAAGCAGACTCCAGCAAATGGTGAAAGCAGATCGTGTATGCAACCTTTATTTTTATTTATTTATTTATTTATTTTGTTTATTCATTCATTCCTTTCCATGCTACATTGTGATGCTACAATTCATATAGTTTGGGAAAGCAGAAATCAAAAGCAGTTCTAGAAGTCCATCTTCTGTTATCTACGGATTGGAATCCTTCCTCCTTCCTTCCTTCCTTCCTTCCTTCCTTCCTTCCTTCCTTCCATTTGTAATATATCCCATCTGTTGCTTCCCCATTTCTTGAGCCAGAGACATTTTAACTTTCCTAAAGCCATTTGCTGGTTAGAATTTTTATTGTAATGTCCTCCAGTTGTTGCTGTGAGTTGTTGTGTGTGTTCAAGTGGTAACACTAAGACAAACCTATTACAGAGTTTTCTTCTCCAGAGGGAGTTTGCCATTGCCTTTCTCTGAGGCTGAGTGAATGTGACTTGCCCAGCATCACCCAATGGGTTTCCATGACTGAGTGGGTATTGCAATCTCAAATTATACCCTTTTGGGAAACAAACAAGGGCCACTATACTAACTGTGAGTTAGCATAAAAGACCTAGGGATAGGGTGTGAAGCATTAGAGGATTAGATATTATTTTGTAGTTTCTCTCTTTTCTTTTGTTGTTTATTGAATATCTACTACTGTCACTCAGTTCTCCAGTTCACAGTTCCTAGACTCCTGGGTGGGAGTGAGCTTGATCCAGCACTTAGTAATAAAGAATATCCTCTTTCTGAACCCATTCTGAGATGCTAACCCAAAAGTTGCACATACTTTAGTGGGTGCTTCCATCTGGATTCTCCATGTTGCATTCTGATACCAATGCATCATCCTGCTGATCTAGTAGAACAAGACTTCCTACAAAGACTTCCTACTGCTTTCTGAAGTTTTTTGTATTCCCAGAAGTCTGTTTCCAGCTCTAGCAAGCTATCAATGCCTGGAAAACTATAACAGAGTGTCCCTGGTTGACACACACTTCCTGTTTAAAAAAAAATCCATAGAAAGAAATCTAATGCATGAGAATGAATGAGTGTGCTTTGCACTACATTCTGGATGCTAGCAGGGCACACACTCCCTCTGCCATTATTGTCTTCAGTACAGGTTGTTCTTGTTGTTCTGTAGGTTGTTCCCATACAGTTTTCTTTATTAAAAAATTGGGAAATCCCATGGGCTCCTAGAAAGAGGAATTAATAAATAGCATTGCATTAGGGTTCTGAGCAAAGGACATTCCTGGACCCAGCTGTAAAATGTATGTGGCAGAGTCCCAAAAGTGGGGTAGATTAATCATCAACTTATCAGACTTATACTCTGCACTGCAGGCAAAAACTGCATAGGAAGGGAATCTAAGGGTATGAGGAATCATCACAGGGAGAGGAAAACCTGCACTAGATCCATCAAACAGGGTGAGACAACCACCTCTGGTGCCGTTGCTTGGCAAGGGCAAGAGTAGCGGCCCTTCAGCTGTTCTTCATGAGACCCTGTTAGAGAACATAGCTGTATGTGTCACAGGCTTCTTTCTAGGGTGCCAAGAACAGGTTCAGACCCCAGTGGGTGGGAAAATGGTCCCTCCAGCTATTCACCAGCAGCAAATCTGCCTGGAGGTACAGGTGGGTGACTCCAGTCCATCTGGTTAGGTATGTGTTTCTGGGTTGTTGTGGTGGACTTGGGATGAATGGGAAAGGTGGTACCGATTGTGCATGAAGGTGAAGGATCTGAGGAAAGGGGTCCCCTGTACACACACTCCTTTCCCTCCTTCCTAATTTTCTTGGGGCAGGAGGAGACTCTTGAGACTTGCTCTCTAGGTGGTATCTCCCCGTTCTCCAACATTTCACCGATGAATACTGGGACACATTTGGCCACACAGGAGTATGGTTAAGATGGCAAAAGTTATTAAACAGGAAGATCATACAACCTAGGAGAAGCAGAAACAGTATGTTTTTGCTTGAGTCTACAGGGAAGGGCAAGATTCCACCCTCTCCTCTCCTCACTCTCCTACTGAGTTAACTGGAGTGCAAAGTTCTTTTGAACTTAGTTTGCGGCAGTTGAAATAAACTGAGGATAAATGGGGAAGCGAGGAGGAAGAGAGAGAAACTGTGACTTGTCAAAAGCAGCTGAAGCAGTGGGATGACAGAGGTTTAATCAGGAATGTCCCTACCAAATTGCGACAGTTGGAGGGTATCATCTCCTAGTTGGTGCACCTGCAGCATTCCTGGCAGTGTGGAAAGTGAATGGATGGGCAGGCAAATGGGCAGAGGGGAGTATGAGGTAGCCAATTTTTGCAATAAGCAGAGTAAAAATGGGGGATCTCCATTCCTGGGAGCAACCTGGATTCTAGCTCAGATAGCAGGATTATTCTCATTTGCTCCTGTGGTCAGGCTGCTTCACTTGGTAGCTGCAAGATCAACTCCTGAGGAGTCCAACATCCCTTCCTGGCCCATCCAGTGGCAGTTTTGAGTCCTGGTAGACCAGCTATTTATTTTTTATAGAAGATTTCAGGTTCTTTGTGCCATTGTTACTTTCTTTGAAGAAGATGGAACTGGTTGCATCCTGCTCCCTCCCCTACCTCACCATCACGGTGTGCCACCTAATCCAAATCCCACCCACCTGCCATGTCCACTTACCTCCGTACATCAGGCAAAAGAAAGAAAACCATGTTCATCTGGGATTTCATCTTAATACACAAACAATAATCCAAGACAGAATACAATCTCATATGTTATAGAAAGGGTTCATCTCCTTAAACAATTCTTGAACAATCCTTACTATATTAAAAGTATGTAGACCTATATCTCCTAGCTGTATCAAAATCAACATTTTAGGGTTGCATGTCAGGGCTTATGAGGAATGGGACATCATAGACAATGATGGAGACACACCAGGCATGTCTTATTTCCTATCTCTATCTTGGCTCTTTTATTCTGTTCTGAGACCCACTCAGTATCTTAAATTAGTTATCCAATCAGAGGTTTAACTCTTATCTTTTTGTAGATTAGAGTCTAGTGTACACTCTACTTTTAGAATATACCCTACTACTTGTTGTCAGGTGTACGCTAATGTACTAACTCACTGGGTGACCTGAGGTTATTATGTGTAGTTTTTGTTTACATTCTTTAAAGGAAGATATGACATTCTTCCCAGACTTGAAATCTAAACAAGATTTTTTCTTTCTTTTATACTAGGACATAAAATGTGCAAATGCTATCATGACTCTTAGGCTTTATGTTCTGCAAACTATAGGTTTCTACCAGGTTATATGTCCTTATTTAATGATATATAAACTTATTAATGGTATATGCACAGGCTGGGGATTCAGTTGGCAATTTATTTGCCAATATTTGGCTTGTAACAAGTTGGCAATTGCTGGTGTTTCTATCCATTTCTTCAAAGTCCCACCTGCAAAAAGATCTTCTCCATTTTGCAGTGAAGCTACAACTTGAACAAAAGACTCAATATACTTTGCACACCAAAAACAATGTGTAAGCAATGAATGAGT
Source organism: Phrynosoma blainvillii (assembly GCA_026167975.1). Classification (NCBI taxonomy): domain Eukaryota; kingdom Metazoa; phylum Chordata; class Lepidosauria; order Squamata; family Phrynosomatidae; genus Phrynosoma; species Phrynosoma blainvillii. The sequence continues at coordinate 8,935,850 of JANUYF010000006.1, read as the reverse complement.
GAGAGGCAGTATGGAGCCTACTCATGAAAACATAAAACTAGCATGGCTGCTGATGCATTACCATAAACAAGGAAATGCATTGCCAAAAAAAAGAAGAAGTCCACATTTATTTACATATGCATGTGCTTATCTTACATGCATCAATAAAAAGTACAATAAATTGAAAATAAAGGCTATAATTCTCACCATAATGGACAAGACTGACCCAGTGATCTCTGTGCTTATTTAATGTGCTAACTACTGATGGGCAATGTCAATGAAAACCTTCTTGGAGTTGATATTTGAACTGAAGTAGGACCTGCAGTAGTCCCACCCCTGCTCTTGAGTAGAAAGGCACCTCTGAAGATCATCTAGGTGCCACCACCCACTAATTTACTCCACATGATTCAGTAACTCAGTGAGAAGTTATTAATGGGCACTTTCTCCATCTCTGACTCATCAGAGGCTTTCCTTCCCCATCTCTTGTGGGAGATGAGAATCCTATATGCATACACGTGCACACATACTGAGCGAAAGGCACATGAAAAGAGTGTGGGTGAGAGAAGATCTTCGAAAGAAGCCTTTTAATCCACCCCTGAAGGCAATCTGCAATCTAGAAGCCACTTCACTCAGCAAGCAAGCAACCTACACTAACAAAAGGGTAACTTGTACATGAAGGCATCTTCCTTCAGGCATTAATTAAGAGTAGTTACGAAGTTACCCAAAGCCTAGGTCACATTCAGTTGAGATTTAAAAAGAACATAATCCCTAACACAACAAGCTAAACATTCCTATTCTACTCATGATACAGATGAAATTCTGAATCTTAAATGTTCATGGGAAGCTGGGGATCTGAGCACCCTTGTCCAGCCTGCAACTAAGCTTCCTTAAGTAAGGCAGGTGCCTCAGTCCCAAAGTCCCAGTCTCTTTCTCTTCCTTTGTCTCTCTGTGTGTCTCATGGAACCCGAGGTTTTATAACCTCTCCCTGGAAAGTATCTCAAAGCTTTAAAGGGCACTTCTGCCCAACTGGTCACCCTCACTGGACAGTTGTCTCTCATTTTCTCTTACTCTTGCTGAGATTCTGGCCCCCAATAAATGCAGTTTAAAACCAACACATTATTAATCCTTTGTTCACTATGTCCCTTGCCTGTGCTGCCCAGATAATGGGAGAGCCCATGATCACAGAGCCAGACAAAGAGAGGACTGTCCTCTACAAAGCAAAGTCCACTGCCAACATACACAAAGATACCAAGAAATGCTGCAAATGTAATTCAGAGTGTACTAGTTTTCTTTGCTGTTGACTTTGGCTGCCTTGGATGGGTTGTTTTCTTTCACTGAAATGCAACACAGTCTTTAACTGACAGGTGTGTGACAGCCTTGCTGAGATCAGTCATTTGAGTGGCTAATTCCCTTCCCTAGGGTTTTATCAAGAGATTTGAGTGACCTCTACAAAGTGTAGCTGTTGTTCTGAAGCATAACTAATTTTAGAAGAGGTGGGAGAGTCTGTACTGTAGCAAGGAAACCTGCCTTTCTCTTGCAAGAAATTTGGAACATGACTATAGTCATCTGTGGAGAGAAGATTATGTTATTGCGACATAATTCTGTAGGGTTCAGGAAGTATTCCTGTGTTTGATGAAGTTCCTTCTTCTATATCTCTGTTCAGAATACAGGTTGAACTGGATCCAGGTTTGACTTGGCCTCTTCCTCCTTAGCCAGTGGGCTTTGTTGGTTTTCTTAGTGGTAGGAATCAGATAATGTAGCAAAATTCTTGCCAAGCATTTAAAATGCTCAGAATTATGCTACCTCAGTGGTGAGGAAAATTAAAATGGACATCAGACTCAGCTAACCAATGCTACTTAGAAAACAGGATCACATTTTGTTTAATGCATACATAGTCCTTCAGATGATTCTGGACTACAGCTCTCATCAGTCCTACATACCAGCATGGTTAATGGTGATCCATGATGGAAGTTACAGTCCAGCAGCTTTGGGAACATATATTTTCCATCCTTATCATAAAGGGAGGCCCATTGTAGGCATCAGCAATGGATCTTCCCATGGCCCTGGGGACTTCCCTGATGCCCAAGAACAGTAGGGTTTCAAATACTCCTTTTGGAGACAACAGTTTCCCAAACATTACTTTTTTGGACTATGGGAGCTATAATTCAAAGATCCCTGTAGGGCTTCTCAGCCATCTTCCTTACTTCCTGTGGGCTGGTAGAATGGGTCTTTCCCAGAACATTCAGTCTCTAGGAGTCCAGTCTACCCAAGGAGATGTGCAGCAGTACACACTGGAAGGCATTGCCTTCCCATAAGTGCACAAAGAGATGCCCCCTCTGAGGTGTCATCTGGTGCAGGGTGAACCCTTGCACCTCCCTAGAAATTCCCTGCTGTCTGTCTGCCATTCTTCAGTCTACTCAAGTGAACCCTCAGATGATCCTTCAGAAGAACTATCCCTTTATTGGTGCAAAAGTGAGAGACAAATGCCATTCCCATAATCTTCTATATATGGAATGGGTGCCATCTTGTACTTCACTGGAAGTAGCCGGATAGCCTAGTTTGGTGGTTCCCAAACTTTGGCCCTCCAGATGTTCTGGACCTCAGCTCCCAGTATTCCTGACTGTTGCCCAAGCTGGCTAGGACTTCTGGGAGTTGAATTCTAAAATACCTGGAGGACTGAAGTCTGCAAACTTTGATCATCCAGATGTTCTGGACTTCAGCTCCCCAAATTCCTGACTGTTGGCCAAGCTGGCTAGAACTTCTGGGAGTTGAAGTCCAAAACACCTGAAGGACTAAAGTTTGGGGATCATTGCCCTAGCTGAATCCTGATCATAAGGCCTAATGTACAATTCCAACAGAAAACCCTTGGGTTTTCCAAACATCTTTTCTTTTTTTCTTTTAAAGAATGACTGGTCATTGCAATTGGAGCCAAGCAGAAGAAAGTCAGAGCTATAATTCCTATCAGTCATGTGGTTCTTAGTCACAAAATGTTCCGAATGCCAGAAAAGAATGGTAATTGCTTCCATGCTATAGAATAGGGGAGTGTGTGCTTCCATTCTCATTAAAGCCCCCCAATGAGGAAAGGAGAGGACTCCGAATGTTTACTTTTGGCTCCAGGAATTGTTTATGAGATAGGGAGAGGGAACAAATCCCTGATCTCTCTTCCTGGCTGGCATGCATTTATGAAACTCCTTGTCATATGGCAGCTACCCTTGCATGGCAGGAATCTATTTTTAATCTGTCCCCTACCTATTTTGCTGTTCTTGAGCATAACAAAAAAAGAGATTAACCCAGAGAACAGGTATACATATATATGTTTGCACATAAAAAGGACGGGGAAGTCAGAAAACTTTTTGAGCTGGATATAGAATAGTAATCTCAAATCAATGGGCAAAAGGTAGACCTGGATCAACTGGATATATAAAGTTGAATTATCCAAACTGGCTGAGCAAGGATTTTTGGCTCACAGGTATCAGGAATATTTAGACTTCCAGATGTATTGACCTATAATTCCCACATTCCCTTGCCATTAGCCATGCTGGGTTATTATATTTATATTTATACTATTTATATTTATTTCAGTCCCATCTTTCTCCCAAAACCGGAATTCAAGGCAACTTAAAATTTAGACAAGGACAATACAGCTAAAAGCCTACAAAAAGTGAACAGTAAAATGGAATGAAATTATTTAAATATTAAGATGATTTTAAACTACACTTTAAAAAGAGAAAATGCAATTGAAAGATCTGAAAGCAATTGAAACAATTCAGTTTAAAGTACAGCAGCTTGCACAGCCCATTTTTTCAATACTTTCTGTTAAAAGCCTTTTTGAATAAAAAGGTCTTTCCTGCTGATGGAAAGACAATAGGGAGGAAGGACAGTAGGGAGATGTCTATTCTGGCCTCCCTAGGAAGGATGTTCCAGAGTTTAGGGGCAGCCACTGATTTATTTGCGATCTGTAATTGTAATGGTAGTCTGATAGGCAGAAATTCAATGGGCAGTTTTCTCATTCATTTCATTGAGACATAGGCTGCATCTACACTGTTGAAATAATACAGCTTGACACCACTTTAACTGCCAAAGCTCAATGCTGTGGAAATAATTCAGACTGACACCATGATAGGCAGAAATTGAATGGGCAACTTTCTCATTCATTTCGATGAGACATAGGCTGCATCTATACTGTTGAAATAATACAGCTTGACACCACTTTAACTGCCAAGGCTCAATGCTATGGAAATCTGGGATTTGTAATTTTGTGATGTAGTCATCTTCTGTCAAAGAACCTCAGTGCCACAACAAACTACAAATGCCAAATTCCATAGTATGGAGCCATGACAGTTGAAGTGATGCCAAACTGCCTTATTTCAGCAGTACAGATGCAGCCCCAATGATGGATGCTTGCTTATTTTTTCCCTTCCACATTACATTTAGATGCACAATAGATCTGTCAGGGGAAAATGGCCATCTGAGCTGTTGTTCCTCCATGGAGCAGACAGTTCTTTGCCAGGGCAGAGGGCTAGTGACATCTTCTGGCAAATCTCATCTCCGGTGAGGATGTTTGGCTTCCTCTGTGTTCTTGGCAACCCAGGTGGCGGCTGGATCAGTGGGTGGGGAGCTTCCTGAGGTCAGGATGGGCTTGTTTACTGGGGCATCAGTTATCTGGATGTTGAGCTGGCTGGCAGACCAGCAATCTGGATGTTATCATGGCTGGCAAACGGAGAGGAATGTAAACTTGGCACTGGTCAGAAATGTCTCTGTCAGGCTGATGTCACAAAGAGCAGCATGGTGCTATTCTGGGGCCTTGCTCTGATCTGAGGTGTCCCTGAAGTGCTGAAAGAAAATGGAGTCCTAACACCTTCAGGCTTCTTTCAGGCCACCTGCAATATATTGGTTGACGGGAGATGATAATTCGTTTGGGAAGTGACAGATCTAAGGGGAGAAGTGTGTGTGTGTGTGTGCATCAGCGACAGTTTACCTTTCATTGCTTAGTTGCAGACAGAACTGCAGCAGTTGGAGCTTCTTGTCATCCCTGTATCACCATTGTGCCTGCAATGTATCCAGATATTGGAGGCCAGATTGACACCAACATTGGTTTCATTTAGGTGACAAATCAAAATTTGGCTTTTTTATTTTTATTTTTTTAGTGAAGCCTTCAAGCCTCCAAGTGCTGGGAAGAGATAACATATTTGTGCCCTTTGACTACAACAAGATTGTTCTTTTGCGGTGACCAATGACTCATAGATCTGCAATGGACCACAATTCTGAATACAGGCATACCTCACTTAACAAAGCTTCTGATAACAAAGGCCCTTTTTAAAAAGTCATTTGATGGGAACCCAGCCCAGCCTCTCTTTCTTGTTTTCTTGTTTTCTGTCTAGCTGGAGGTTATTTGCAATATTGACATTGGAAGGATGCTGAAAGACGGCTGGAGATAGGCATGCAGCAGGATATCTGTAGTAACAATGAAATAAAGCCTGTCCTGGGAAAGAATGGAATTATATTCAATCTTATTGTAGCTGTGTGTGTTTATGTACAAGCATAATCTATAAATCTGGATTTTTTTAAAAAAAAATGCAGGGTGTTGAAAGAAAAAAATATCCCAGGATATTAGTTTTTTTGTGGGTTTTTTCGGGCTGTGTGGCCATGTTCTAGAAGAGTTTCTTTAACTCTTCTAGAACATGGCCACACAGCCCGAAAAAACCCACAAAAAAACTATGGATGCCGGCCATGAAAGCCTACGACTTCACATCCCAGGATATGTTTTGGAAGATGCTTTTAAGTGGTCCCCAGAAGATTCAAAATGTATTTGTTTGCACACATGTCTTACCAGAACTAGTTGTTTCATTTCACATGTGCATAATGTTACTTTTGAATGACAAGTTTGCTGAAATATGTTGAACCCTTCTTCTTTTTTGTGGTGCAGGAAACTATCCCTAGTCTTTCCTTGCAATTTCTACCACTGGTACCAAAGTTTCTGTTAAATACATAAAGCCCAACAAGACATCTACTTTGTAACCTGAGGCACACCTGTAACAGTGGAGCATCTTTGCTGGTTACAACCCTTTTCATTCTCACCAGTAGCTGTGCTGGCTAAGGCCAGTGGGAGCAGTAGACTGTAGACCAACATCTGGAAGGCTTCATTTTGGTGCCAAGTCAAAATTTGGCTTTTTTTTTTTAAATGAAGCCTTCAGGTCTTAGTTCTCTTCATTGTCCAGATCAAAAACCCACCTCCTGGTATGTATAATCAGAGGTTTTTCTTCCATTGTAAAGGGGGGGGGGTCTTGTTTGGGGTCAGGCAGGTTGCAGAAGCAATAAGAAGGCACAAGAAGATCTGGTGTGCAATTCAGAGGTAAGATTGAAGGCAGTCTATGTTTGAGCATGAAAAGAGGAGAACTCCCTGGTATAGTTATCTAAAAATAAACAATATTAGCAAGGAGTTAAGTTATTTAGCTTTTACAGAATGATATAATTAGTTATAGTGTATCATATATATATATGAATTTTCTTATGGACATAGTATAATTTTTTTTAATGCTTCTTTTTTCTTTTTAAATTTTTTTCCTCTTAATTATCAGATATAATTTATTCAGTAATTGAACCACTTACACCTTAATCGTTTTAACATCAGTGATGTATTGAAAGATTTAAGCAAACAGGTTATTTATTATGTATATTCTTGATCCACTTGTCACCAGTTAGGAAGTTAATGTTCAGTGTAGTTTGTTAGAATTAGTTTGTGATTGTTTGTGATTATAATGTTGTGGTAGGTTTTTTTCCTATTATTATTTGGTCTTTTTTTTTTTGTATTTGTCAGTGTTGTCTCTTCTTTAATATGTTTTTTAGGTTCTTATGTAATGTAATGTGTTATTATGTCGTTATGTTTTTCTTTACCTTTTTATACTAATAAATTTATTTAAAAATAAAAAATAAAAAAGAGGAGAAATCTAGGAAAGTCTATCAAGGCTAGAGACACTGCTGTGGGCCACCTTCTCGGCCCAAGACTGTGTCTTACAAAGTTGAGTTCTCTGGGCCATGGATTAATTGAGATTGTCCCTACCAAATCAGGACAGATGGAGGGTATGCAATAACAGAACAAAAGAGACAAACAATTTGCTTGCAGTTACATATACAAATGCCGCTCCTGACTTTCATTCATGCATCTGTATCAGCTCTCAAGCAATGGCTCAACCTTCTGCAGCAAAGTCCAAGCCATCAAAGGCCAAGAAGAGAGATGGTGGCTATTTCACTACAAAGGGAGTTTAACATTCCAAGGGCATCATGGAAAGGAAGGGATTTACTTCCTGTGCCCCTTTCCCTCTCCGTCACTATCTTTGCTCTGCTTTGTAGCTGGCTGTTTACAGAACAAGGGATGTTTATCCTCTCCTCACTATATTTTCTTCCTGTCTTGGGTGAACTTGATTTTAATTAGCAGGCCAGTTAGTATTGGTGGAAATACTATAGATAATAGCACATTGGCATGCAGGAACTTCCCCTCACTGCCAGCCTATTGATTCTTAGCCTTTTGGCTCTTGAGGGCCATAAACATTCTCCAACTCTGAAATGGGTTGTTGGGGGAACATCTTCTCACGCAAAGGCAATCTCTGCAGGGCGATTTGTCCATAAACATCAAGGGACTGCAGAAAAACAGCAGGAAGTAACTTAGTTGAAGTTCAGAAACTTCAATGGGTCCAAAGTGCTACAGCCAGACTGGTGACTGGGGCGGATTATAGGAAACATAAATCTCCTCTGTTACTATAGGGTCATGAGGTACTGGTCTATTTCTAGGCACAATTCAAAGCTATGATCCATAAAGCCCTATATAACTTGGGTCCAGACTATCTGAAATATTGTATTTCCCTGCAAGAAGCTGTCTGAGGTTTGGGGTCATTGGGAAGAGACTTTCCTGTAATTGTGGGCTAGCTAGTGGATCTGCTACTAGTAGGATTAATGAATCCCCTATGGATTTTACTTCTACTTTCCCAAGTTTTCCAAGTTGAACAGGAGCTCTGCCAGAGCGAAACTAGCCTCCAGCACTAGCAAGCTCTTGTTCAACTCAGAACAGTTGCAAGGGCACAGGCAAGGTGGATTTAAATCCCTGCACCAGTTGATCCACTGGTTATCCTGGCTTGGTCCCAATACTGGCCTAGCATGTTTGGTGAGGACAAGTGAAAGATTTGCCCCATGCTTGGGTTACTGCAAAGGTCTGACTGTGCCCAGTGCCTTTTATGATTTGGTAGTTCTTAAATTCCAGGGGAAAACCCAAGGCAACAGTTGGTTAACCCCACTGGCATACCCCAAATAAAGAGCCTTTAAAAAGTGTATTGTTTTTTTTGTTTTTTTTTTTTTTTGCTTTTATCTCAGCTGAAGCTGTTATCTCAAGACATCACCATTACTGTCCTCTCCTCTTGGCATTTCCTTGAGAAGGTATTTCCATAACAGAGTCCCTTTTTGTCAGTACTGATGCAATGGCAAAATGCCTTTGTTCGTAGCTGCCAGAAACCTGTCAGTTGACATGACTGCTGGGTAGAAAAACCAACTTAAGAAGAAAACCCACATAGGTTTTTGAAACTACTGAAACAGTGCCTTTGTCCCTTCTGATCTTGTTCTGCCTCTGAGTTATTCAGGGAAAAGAGGTGGTTTGTCTTTTCCTTTCACCGTTTCTATACAATCTGCTGATGGTGCCATTCTTATATTAGGAACAGTGGCAGCAGGATCATTGACTTTAGGGGTGGCAAATGAGGGTGACAGAGGCCACAAAACATCATAGTGGGCCACATGTAGCCCAAGCATGGATCACTCCATGCTACCATTATTCTTTCAACTGGAGAGACCAGGGATTGAACCTGGGACACAAGACAAGCAAAGGATTTACATTTCCCTGAAATCCAATTTCTTCCTAATGAAGTATCTACTTTGATTTAGAATCGGTGTAGATGCCCAGTACAACTCAAGCATCTAATGTTTTTGTTATTTAGTTATTTATTTGGGGTTGCTGCCCACCAAAACTTTTCCCCATTCACTTGTTTTTCTCTCTCCACCGTAATGCTTTGAGCTGGACATTGTCATGCTGGATGGAATTTGTTTTATGAAGTGCCAGCCTTTGTAAAAGGATAAAACAGGCTATTCTTAGTTTTTTAAAAAACTTGTTTATATTTTAAGGGGTACTCATGCACACACAGAGAGAAAGTCTGACCCAAAGTCAATTTTCCCAGTTGGCATTTATTCTTTTTTCGTCCCTGATGAGATAAACATATTTCCATGGGAAACACTGATAAGAACATGAGACAGCTGGAGCCTTAGGGACAAAAGAGAGCATGAGCCACCGTAACTGCACACTGAAAGCATCGCTGAAAGGAAACAATGCAGAAGTTTATTTGAAACAGAAGGAAAGTCCCCAGTTACTACAGACCCCATCTAGGAAGGTGCTTATCATACTAATTCTGACAGGTAACCCGTATGGGTCATGTTTTCCAAAATAAGTAATGCAAGTGTACTGGTTTGCAGTTAAACAAACCAGTTAAACAACTGGTTTGCAGTTAAACAACAACAACAACAAAAAGGTTCATTCAGATATGTTTCTAGAAATATAGCATACAGTCACCAATTCATACAGTGGATTGTGTATCACTCCCACTCCCACCACTTTCATTATGAGCATATCATTTTATGTAAAGAGGAGGCAGACAGGCAACATGAAGAAAGCAATACTCTGTATGTGAACACGCACGTGTGGCTTCAAGTATCCTGTCAAATGATGATGACCCTATGAATCTCATGGGGCATTTTTTTAGGCAAGAAATACTCAGAGGTCTTTTGCCATATACTAGGTGGCCATAACTAACTGATATTGCCACAGTAGCCTTTGCCTTACTATACAGTGGGCCCTTGGTATCTTCTGGGGTTTGGTTCCAGGACCCCCACGGACAAAATTTGTGGATGTTCAAGTGCCATTAAATGTAGTGGGTGGTTAAATGATATCCCTTATGTAAAATGACAAAATCAAGGTTTGCTTTTTGGATTATTTTTTTTAAAAAATCATGTTGTGGATGCTTGAATCCATGGATAAAGAATCTTTGGATATGGAGTGCCACCTGCACAGCCAGATGGTATCCGGAGGTTCTGTGAGCAGACAGACAGATGGAAACAGTCAGTATTATAATTTCATCAGACAAATGTCATTCAGACTAAAAATACACCCCAGTGAGAAAATTATATGTCAGCAGTCATGCTTAATAATAATAATAAAATTAATACATGTTTTATTTGTATCCCACTTTTCTGCTATAATAACAATCAAAGCAGCTTACATGTTAAAACAAGCCTGTATTGGTTTATCTAGTTGTATGCTCGTGACTGGTCCAAGCAACAGCATGTCCAGCTCTGACTACCATGTAGGTGGCACTGCTGTATAGCTGAGATGTGTTTTGAAGCCATTGGGATGAACATGAGTAGATTGGAGATTAAAAACTGCCCCCTGTCTCAGCCTGCTTTGTACCACCAGCGAAGTCGTAGTATCAAGCCAAAAATGTGTTTATTTCACAGAAGCTAGGGCACATCCACTTTCCCTACCCTGTGATCTCTGTCAACGAAAACCAATCCTGCAACAGTCTGCATGGCTATCCCAGCTAATATAGATATAAACCCAACTTGGGGGGTCTGTTGTTGGTCACTGCGATATCACATCACTTGTAAGATCAGATTGTGCAACAGCATTATAAAGAAGGATTACTTGCTTAAGTAATTTTGATGATGGGGCTTCCTAAACTTTTTTGTAAGGCTGAGTGGCATAAGACTTTGTTGTTTCAAAGGGTTCCTTGACCCTTGCATGGACTGTTTATTGCAAGAAGGAAATAATGGCAAGCCCTTGTTGTTTCATAGCATCAAGGGTGGAGAGATCAATGTTGATGTCATTCTCTGTTCCTTTCTTGTGCTCCTTTCCTGTGCTAGTGCCTCTCTGATAACTGGATGACCATCTGGGGCCTGGAAGAAACTAGTCCCCACGGCATTGCAATGCTTGCTGGGCTGAAGACATTGCTTCCTTTAGTGCATCTCCGAACTGACTACCATTGGAAATAGGATACTAAGAAACAGATGGATGATTAGTGTTTGTAGAACAGAGGCAGCTTTGAAAATGTCAAAGAAGATGGGATCAACTTTGGACTGTAGAGAATGAAAAAGAAAAGATATGAATGTTTTTATGGCACCTGAAAAACAAGAAAAATGTGATAACAGACTTAGGAAAAGCCCACAATCAAAGAAATGGATCAAAATATGAAATTAAGCAAACAGATGTGAAGAATGAAGTAGTAAAAGCAGCAGCCATAACTGCTTTTAAGAGCAATAGGCAAACCATAGGGTACTGTCTTCTGTCAGGTCAAACTGTTTGTCCATTTAGCCCACTATACTTTTTTTTACCAGACCTTGGAAAAGATACTTTTTGGACTACAATTCCCACAATCTAATAGCACAGTTACGAGCTCTACCAGTGAGGTATAGTCTGTTCTTTTAAAATTGTCAGGCTGTCAATAGATGTTACCTCTGTTGGAATCTCTCCTCCAACATCTAGATCAGGTTTTGACAACTTTGATAGATTCAAAGGTCAATTCATCATGTTCACCCTCAGATGCTGCCATAGGGTACATGGCGGTGCTATCACTCTACTGCTGAATTTCAATTTCAAGCAGAAAATAAAATAGAGTATTTCCTAATTGATTTAAAGTGGTGTCCAGCTTTATTGCCAAAATCACCTGGCATGATTTGCCTTCAACATTGTTTTTAATAGTAATTTTTAGGAATGAATCACAAGAGAAGCCTTGGGATCTCAATGTAGCCTACTGCTGGTATAAACTTTAGACTGGCAGTGGTTAGCTGATGTTGGGATGCATATAATTCCTAACCACTGGCTATGCTGGATAGGACTATGGCCTAACAACATCTGGAAGGCCACAGCTGTCCATCCCTAGTCTTGTTTGCTCGAGTGTTTAGGCCTACTTCAGGGGTGGCAACTATGGAAGTCTAAGGAACCTTGGTGGGTCACATTTTCCATCACACCTCCACCTGTAAAAAATAAATAAATAAACAAGGTTTGCTCCCAAGTGCCTTCAGATATTCTCTAGGGGAGCATAGGGACATTTTCACCATGTTTGGGGGACATTTTAGGGCCAAGAAACCTACTGGAGACCTTGGGCAAATCCCATTCTTTCAGCCTAGAGGAAGACAAAGGCAACCTCCTTCTGAACAAATCTTGCCAAGAAAACCCCATGGTGCCTTGGGATTGCCGTACATTGGAAATGACTTGAAGGGACTCTGCAACAAGAGGCCTTTTTGAACAACAGAAGTGAGCAGAAGTCACTTCTTGCTCAAATTCTGTTTTCTAGAAAGTCCTCTCCTGGACATGAATTGGCCCACACGGAGCAACATGGGGTGGAAATGCTCTCCACACCCCTAGAGGGCATTTTGGAGTGAAAACCAAAAACCCTATTTAAAAAAATCAGAATTTTTTGAACCTGAGGAGGTTGTGGGGGCCACAAAAACAGGCCTGGGGTCTCCATTTGGCCCACCCCACACCTCCAGCATCTTACTCAGAGCCTAAAATTTCCCATTTTAAAAATGCTGGCCACTTTCTTCATTACTGTGGTCACCCAACAGGTCATTTGAGAGAAGTCAAAACTCATACAACATGTTTTGGAAGCAAAACTCATGTGACATATTTTGGGAAAGATTGCCTTTGAAGGGCGGGCAGTAGGAATGGGGCATGAATGTTGACCAGTCTTCTCTGTTATTCACTTCGGTCACCTTCTTGTCCACACAGCTAAGACGCCTAAAGAATAGTAATAGGAGTTATTTTCCATTCTTTCCATGACCATTTCCTATTCATTGTATATCTTAACCCCTTTTGTGTTCCAGTTTAACACCACAATGCTATTCTCTTGATAAACAGAGATTAGAATCACAATTTCATCATTTCCCTGTTTCAGTGTTGTTGATCTTGTTTGTGTCCAACCTGATAGCTAGCTAGTATGGTGTCTACTGTTTTGTGGGTAGGTCTAGCTCAGCCCACTTTCTCAACAGCTGCTGCAATATATTCCAACTAGAGTTTGGAAAACGTACGCTTTTGTACTAGAACTCCAGAATCCTCCAGCTAGCAGGGCTAGATTCTGGGATTCTGTAGTCCAAGAATCATAGAATCAGAGTTGTAAGAGACCACAAGGGCCATCCAATCTTATCCCATTCTGCCATGCAGCAAGACACAATGAAAGCACACCCAACAGATGACCATCCAGACTCTGTTTAAAAAAGGCCAAAGAAGGAATGAGTTTCATGACCAAGCAGGAAACTGAACCCTGGCCTCCAGAGTCATAGGAGTTTATCAAATGGGGGAAATTCTGTGCAGAAATGGGATTTAAAAGGTGGGGGAAACCCGCAAAAGCAGGCAGATTTTCACACACGTTGCTGCTAAAATGGGGTTAACCCAAACAGAAAGTAGTCAGAAACTGCTTTTTTTTTTTTTTTTTTTACTTTTGGGATTTTCCAAAAGTAAAAAGAAGAAGTTTCTAACTACTTTCCATTCGGGTTAACCCCATTTTAACAGTGACGTCATCTGAAAATCTGCCCGCTTTTGCGGGGTTTTTTTCCCCAATTTAAAACCCTGTTTCTGCATGATAAACTCCATAGTCCATGCAGGTAACATTATATTTGAACATACTTTTATAACAAATTATCATGACCCTATTAAAGAATAAACAATACAGCAGTGCGATTATGACCAATATTTTGAACAATATAAATACAACTAACAATTTTGACACTATGTAGAGAGAGGTCTTGTAGTGCCTTTGAGGCTAACTGAAAGAAAGAAGTTGACAGCATGGGCTTTTGTAGAATTAAGTCTACTTCCTCAGATGCTTTCTTTTTGCTATAAGTGCAACATTACAACTGCTTTCTCAGCTACTGTCAACCATAATGCCTTTTATATCTATGATCTATGTGCATATCTATACAAGAAAAATGGCCATATACAGCTATAAAGTGTGTTCATGGCTGCACCACCCTTCATTCTGTGACTATGTTTGTTGAAGTCTTGTCAACAGTCTTTTAACCAATAATCACGTTAAAGCATCCAAAAGCCACAGAGACATGGTTTATTTATTAGGAGGGTCATGATAATTTGTCATAAAAGTATTTCATATTCCAATATAATGTTACCTGTTTGCTATTCCTATTACAGCACTTAAGTTCAGGGTTTTCCTGTATTTGTTTGTAATCATTCTTTCAATGGCAAAATTAAAGCCTAATCCGGATGTATGAGGAAACTATTAACATGTTCAGTTCAATATTTTTTATTGATGGATGTAGAATTTGGGAAAGAGTCATAGGATAGTTCTTCCCAAGTGGTCCTTTACACAGTCCTTTCCCTTTGACTTGCTTTTCTTGTCTGCTGTTGGGTTGATCTGGCCAAATCGATGGTGTGCATATTCACTTATTCGCCAGTCTTTACAGTGTCCTCATACCCTCCAATATTTCACATTTGAAAACTGGGACACAAAAGCAACATCAGAGTGTGTTCAAAAGGGTGTGCTAAGGTAACAAGATGGGAAAGGATATTAATGAAGAATAACCCACAAAAGTACTATTTTAAGTAAAGAAACCCTGAAATGCATGTACTGAGTTTAGTAAAGCCTGGGAAAAAGGGGGGGGGGGGAAACCAAATGACCCTGCTGGGAAAGGCAAGACTCGGTGCATTTCTCATCTCTCCCACATACTGAATTAACTGAACGAAAATTACATTTGCATTTTGAATTCAGTTTGTACTTATTGAGGTAACCATAGCAGAGAAAAGAAAAGTGGGAGGAGAAGAAAGAAACCAGGACATTTTGAAAGCAGATAATTGTCTCGGACAGTTCCTTCCAAACTCAGACAGCAGTTCTGGTAATTCGGTGACTGTGCCCAGGTTTGTCTATTTTATAGTTTCTGAAAAAGATGAAACTTTGCAGATTTCTCTCCCACCCCCTTTTCTTTATTTCTGTCAAAGCGGTAAGAGAATTTAAAGTTCCTTTAAAAAACCAACATAACCTCATTGTTGTTGTTTTGGGCTTTCAACACCAACCCTATCTTAGGGGTTTGGGGCAAATGATTCCGAGAAAGTTCGCCATTGCCTATTCTAAGGCCGAGAGAGTGTGACCAGCCCAAAACCAGCCAAGTGGGTTTCCATGGCTGAGCAGGGATCTGAATCCTGGTCTCCCAGAGTCCTAGTCCAACACGCAAACCACTACACCATGCTGGTGCTCCTATCCAGTGTGAAACAGTAAAGAAAAAGGAACAGTGGGTGGTATATTCTGGTTTCTTCTTTTGAGACAAATGGTAAGCCATCACCACCTACTGGCCAAAAGGGGGGAAAGGAAAGATGCTGTTAATATGCAAAGGGATTTATAGTTGACCCTCCACATTTGTGGCTTTGACTTTTGCGGGTTTGATTATATGTGGATTTGAGTAATATGTTATCCCTAGGGATTTCTAGGTCCTCCAGACCACACACACACACACACACACACACAGACACACACACACAGACAATCTGTTGGACATAATGGCCTTAGAATTAGGCAACAACCTTTTAAAGATACAAATCATTCCTCAAAGGAACCCATAGTGGGCAGGACCAGCAGCAGGGTGACACCAGCGAACTTTCAGAAGACATCTATGGCAGACAACTCTTCTTTGTACAACACAATCCCAAATCACTCTGGCTTACCACTAGGCATCTCTGTTGCATGCACTTTCCCCTCCGCCCATGACTGGAGATGACACTCTGCAAGAGGAAATAAAACCCACCATTCCTTCTTCTAGACTTTGGGTTCCAGTGGCAGGGCTGTCCAAAGAGATTTTGCTTCCTGAAGCAAATGACCGATTAAAAGTCCAATTTTAAAGGACAATGTAAACACTGTTCTTACTAAGAAGTTATTTTGAAGTGTTTCCAGGGACAGACATGCAAGCTGCCCATTGATATCAATGGGAAAAAATCCAAGATTTTAATATACCTTAAATCAATGAGAAATATATTCAACCCACCCACTCCCAGCAGGGAAAATACAATGGAAGGGGGAGAATTTCCATCTCCATTGATGGAAGCCTGAAGTGGCTGCATACTGAAATACCTTACATTACAACTATAATATAATATAATGTAAATTAATATTAAAAATTTCACCACTGGTATTACAAATCAATCAACACATGATATATCACATCCCTATGAAACCACTTACTTCTTTTTAATACCTTTTAAAAAGATGAAAAATTCATTTGAGTAGACATTCAGGCCTCATTCCCACTACGTTATAAACCAGTTTGCTAACTGGTTTGAAGTGGTTTAAATTACCCTTGATCACACTTCAACTGAATCGCTGAAGCAGTTTGGCGAGGGGGGGGCTGCACTAGACCCATTTAACATGTGTCTTTTTGACACTCATTTTTTCCGCCTCTTTTGCAATAAATCGATACAGCCCAAGTGTAACAAGACGCGGATCAGAATCAATTTCCTATGACATGATCAGCGATCAGCAATCCACTGAAGAGGGTCCAGAATCAATTCATTACTCATTGTGAACGACAAGTGGGTTATTTTACAACAAGAAAATGTGATCGGGGCAAATATAGTGTGAACCATGCCCCACTGTCAAACCAATCCATCGATTTGGATCGCAAACTGATTTATTTGTAAGTGGGAATGAGGCCTCAGTTTCGTTTGGGCTTACAACACAGACTTTTAATAACAACAACAACAACAAAAATACCCTTGTTCCAACAAATTTCTACTTCTGGTCAGCTGAGGCCCCACAATACAAGCAATTCATACAAATTTTGAATAAACATGAAATGCCATCCTAATGTTCCCATTCACTCATGAAAGTCCTCTACAAATGATCTCAGCAAATCTCTGTTGATTACTTTTTCTCAAGCGTCCCAAGCTTTGCAGACTTTGTTCAGGGGTTTTATGTCACAGAGATCCTCCAGATACAGCCCTTCTCTTTTTCCATGACCATTCTGTGGACCACAAGGAGCTTTAGGATTCACGTTTTTCAGGCAGACTGAATCAGAAGACTCTCCATTGGTGAAGATTTTGTGCCTGGCACCAAAGCCACTGGTGTTGACAGTTGTCCTCTCTGCATACACCTCTTGAGGAACCATCTCATTAGAGCAGATCTGGAGTCTGCAAGCTGCCTGGAAACCCTTCTTGAAGTTCTCATTGAAGTAGCCATAGATGATGGGGTTGACACTGCTGTTAGAGAAGGCTAGCCAGTGTGCAAAGGGAAATACATAGCCAGCTAAGAGGTTGATTTGCTGCTCATCTAACTTGACATAGTCTGTAAGCAGCATCAATATCCACAAGGGCAGCCAGGAGAGCATGAACAGCAGTGCCACAAGGACAAGCATTTTAATGACCTTCACTTTCCACTTAGAAACCACCATGTTGCACTGATCTTCACTTACCACCTGGTGCTGACTTACTGGGCCAGAGGACCTGTAAAGCTTGAATCCAATCCTGACATACATGAATGTTATAAGGCTCAGTGGGGCTACATAGATGTGGACAAAAAGCACAGTGGTGTAGACTTTGCGCATTTCACTCTCTGGCCAGGCCTCGTAGCAAGAGTACAAGGGATATGCCATGCTCTGATTGTCACTACAGACAGTGTAGCTATCCTCCTGTTGAGCCACTGTGAGCATGACAGCAGAGGGAGACATGATGGTAATTGACAAGACCCAAATGATGGAAATGGTATTGAGTGCCTGCAAGAAAGTGAGCTTGGGTCTAAATGGATATACAATGCAGCGGAACCTGGAGCCGGTGGAACAGAGAAACAGAATACAAATTAGGACATTGCAAGGTGTGGAAACCTTTCTTATATACACCAGACTAGTTGCCCTTTTAGACTAGGACTATCTATTCTGACTGGTAAAAGTTCTCAAGAATCTCAGGCAGAGAACTTTCACTGAGGCCTTTCACATTATCTCTTAACTGAGTGCTTCGGAAACTTTGGCTCGTCAGAGATTTGGGACTTCTGGCTTCTGGGAATTGAGATCCAAAACATCTGAAGAGCCAACTATCGAGAACCAATGTCCTTTTTGATCCTTTTCCTTGAAATTACTTCTGCATGCAAGGCATAGGCTCTTACCACTGAGCTGTTGTCTCTCTCCAAGTTTCCATAACAGGGTGTCATGAATTACCTGGGACCTTGTCCTCACTGTGGTGCTCCAACACAGCAGATGGCAAGTATAGGGCTTATCCATATCAGAAATTCCCACTGCATAGAAAATCAGATGCATAGGGAGGGGGGGGGAGTTTCTCTAGTCCAATCTTCTCCCCAACAGGTCAGTTTTCTATGGGTGAAGGGCCAAGAAGATTGCTTGATTCAGTGTCTCCAACAACCAGTGTTACTTTACCTTTTCTGCAGAGCCTGGTAAAGTTTCTGTTTGGGCTGCAACTCCCAGAATCCCCTAGCCAGTGGGGGTGATGAATGGGGGTTTCTGGGAGTTCTCATCCAAAAAGGTACTCCAGAAAGTGACTTTTCCATGCTCTACTCCTGTGAGCAATACTCTAGTTCTTGGACAAATCAGACATTTTGATGGAATCATCTTCTCATTTATTTCAATAAAAGGTGACAGCCCATCAGGTTTTCACCCCTCTATGGGTCCCCTGTGTGTATAGCAGAACATTGGTGGGAACTGTATTCAGTGCTAATGAAACCATTAAAATCTGCATTTAAAATCTGCCTTCTCACCTATCCACAGCGATCGCCACCAGTGTGAAGACAGATGATGAAATGGACATGCCTTGTGCAAGTCCGCTTATCTTGCAAATGCTGTTGCTGAAGGGCCAGCCTAGGAAACAGCAACAAACAATCAGAACAATGGGTTGGACCTCAATAGACAAGAGAAAGGCTAGTTTTACCAGCTAGCTCTTCCCATTCAATATACGGATGGCCTTTCCAACTCTATAGGGGTGATCCTATTACCCATGAGTTGCCAATATTTTATCTGAAAGTGAAAAGTAGCCTAGGAAAAGCCATAATTTCAACAGCAAAAGGGATGCTGAACCTCTTTTCCTGCTAATTGTTTCCTCATGCACAGAGTTCTATCTTTTCAGAGTGAATGTAAAGTGTAAAACTTATGGTGCTATATAAATAAATTTTAATAATAATAATAATAATAATAATAATAATAATAACAACAACAACAATAACAAAGTCAACCACCCTGAGTTCCAAAAAGGAAAGAGGTGGGATAGTGATTGTTGTTATTATAATGATAACTAATAACTACTACTGGTACTACTACTATCATAATTGAAGTTAAAGCAAGAACAACATTTTTATTTATACATGGCTCATCTTTGTCCAAAGAGAATGACTAAAGGGAAATCCAGATGGGTCTCATTTTTCACCATTTATTTCGCTTGTATCCAAAATGTCATTTTACCTTAATTGCCATCCATGGATACTTGTGTTATTCAAATGGAAAAAATAATGATACTCCCATAGTTGCCTGGTTCCCTATCCATACTTGCCAAAGCATGGTGATTCCCCCTAACAAATTATTCCCAGCCCTGTGTACATCAGTGTCTTTTGGGATGCCATTTTTGTTTTTCCTCCCAATGAGAAACATGGGAGAGTGTAGAAGGGGGCAAAAATCCATAATTAAAAGTAGGGTGACCAGGAAGGATCTGGTTCCTCTGGCAGTTCTATGGATGATTTGCAGTAGAATGGGAAACATCTGGGCCCCTAAGAAAAGCAGCAACAAAATTACACACAGTCCTGAATTATATCGCTTAGTGTACTAAAGAAAATGTATGGTAATTGGAAGTGGATTTTTCTCTAGAAGGCCTGTGAATTCTTACTGAGCTTTGATACTCAAAGTAAGTTCCAGGGCTCAGAATTCTTTACTTCTAAGTAAATGCTGTGTGCATTTGCTGGTGGATCTTGGGATTCTAGTAAAAAGAAGAAATGGGATACCATAGACCTGTTTCCCAGAGCTGCCAACCAGATTACCCTGGGAAGACCATAAACACAATGTTAAGGTGATCTTTCTTTCTCACTGTTGGTCCCCAAGGGCTACTCAAAGTCATATTGCTACTGAAGTCTAGAGGATGCATGCAGCCACTGACCCTTTGCCTTACCTGTGATCAAATTGTCCACAAGTGTCGTGGGCACACAGAAGATGCCCACCAGCAAATCACTGATGGCCAGGTTAAGAATGAACAAGTTGGTGACTGTCCTCATCTGTCTGCTTTTTAATATGATGAAGCAAACCAGGCTATTCCCAAGCATACACAAGACAAAGATGAACAGGTAGGCGACAACATAGATGGCAGCAACAGGCAGCGAGTGCTGATAATAGGGGGAGTAAGTCAGATTCCTTTTAAAGCTTCCCAAAGGGTGTATTGTCTGGTTAATGCTGTCTTCATGGGCCTCCATTGCTTAACAATAATTTGGGTCGCCTGGCAAAGACCAAGAAGAAAACAAAAATTAATGTCAGTGGCTACCTCTGGTCAGGGACCACCCTTGTGCCAGATGAACATATGAAGATGTCTGTGAATGATAGGATCATCCATTCAAGGCTGCATCTACATTGCAGAAGTAATGCCCTTTGCATTAACTGCCATGGCTCAGTGCTATAGACTTGTGGGATTTGTAGTTTGTGAGATATTTAGCCTTCTCTGTCAGAGAGCTCTGGTGCCACAACAAACTACAAAAATCCCAGGATAAGTGCTGTCAAACTGTGTTAATTTTGCAGTGTAGATGCAGCCTTTAAAATACAGGATTCTTACACTCTTAATGGCACTCAAGCACACTTTATCTTGTCAGTTCAATTCTTTATGACACCCCATTATTGCAGTAGAAATCATACAATGTATGTAAAATTAGCTATCAAAATGTTATCAAGAGCCTTAAATCTTTATGGAGTTCCTCAGAATAAATCATCAGTGCAACCTACAGGTGTTGAGAGAGATCTAGGACTATAGTATAGTTTACATCAGACTTGCCCCTTTGCCAGCCAAATTTGAAGTCTGTTTGTTTGTTTATGGGATTTATATCCCGCCATTCTCCAAAATGGGTTTCAAGGCAGCTGGAAAACATGTTCCTCACTCAGAAAGATTCCTCTTTGGGCTGAGCAGCTTCTACAGACAGAGGAAAATTCAAAATGACCAATTAATACTTAGGTAGGAAACTTTAGTTGGTAGAAAGAACTGCAGCAAAGGTGTTAACTGGGGCTGGTTATAGGGATTAGGATTGCCATTTCAGGACCATCCTAAACCCTGAGATTTCTGAGCCAAAATCTGAGGCTGAAGGACAATCCCTGGTGATGTCCTTAAAAGCTTTGTGCATCAAGTACAAACGTGACTCTGGAGACCAGGATTCAATTCCCCATTCAGCCATGAAACCCATTGGGTGACCTTGGGCAAGTAACACTCTCTCAGCCTCAGGGGAAGGCAATGGCAAACCTCCTCTGAATGAATCTTGCCAGGAAAATCCCATAATAGGGTTGCCTTAGGGTTGCCATAAGTCAGAAATGACTTGAATATACAGAGAACTTACTGAGTGATTCCCTCCCCCGCAAATGGTGCAAAAATTAAGCTGTTCTTATTTGATTTTGCACTATTCTTTTTTGAATCACCCTGTATTTGGAAATTAAGAGAGAAACCTTAGCTAAAGGAACTGTTCCCACTTCAACGTAAAAATGAGGGCATCATTCCTTTTCACTTTCTTAGGAAGACAGGAAAAGGAACTTTTCAATCTGGTCAGAAGGTGGAGGCAGAACAGAATGAAGGGGAAGCCTGGTGTTGAAAGCACTGAAATGGTTAAGAACCCTCAGGACCCTGGAAAGTTCATTTGGACAGGCCCTTTAACAAAGCCTTTTAACAAATTCAGCACTCTGGACAGCTACCTTGCTAGGTAGATTGGGACTGTCTTGCTTGTTTATGGCACACAGCTTTGTCCCACTGGAAAGGAAAGCTTGGATATTTCACAGAACCCAAAAGAACATTACAGTGGGCCCTCCACATTCCTGGGGTTAGAAGTACAGGACCCCCGTAAAAGTGGGGAAAAATGAAAATAAAAAATACTATTTTTTTTTAACCTGAGAGAACACCTCTGTAAGAATTTCTAGGTCCTCCAGGACTTGTCTGTGATCAATATCTGCTGGAAGTTGACTACAGAATTGCGCCGGAGGACCTAGAAATGCCTAGAGAAGTGTTCTCTCTAGGAATCTCTAGGTCTTCCAGTGTGACTTCTCATGGATGGTGACTACTGAGTTGTTCTGGAGAACCTAGAGATTCTTAGAGAGAATGGGTTAATCAAATCCATAAATAATCAAATTTGCCAAAGTCAAAGCTGCAACTGTGGAGGGTCAACTGTACATTGCGGTTGTGGGAAAGTAACATGGCAGCTAGCCCAGCCAGTTGGAGCACCAGGCCAGGAAAATAGTCATAATGAGACCTCAGGACAGATGAAACAGAGGGCGTCACTAGTGGCCTTGCCACTGCCCAAGAATGCCAAGTGCTGATGCTTGTCATGAGCCACATTTGCACTACACCTTTATACCTTGATATTCTACTGCCTCAGCAATTTCCCATGCAATCCTGGGAATGGTAGTTAAAGGGAAGACATTCAAAATTCTCCACCATAGAAGTCTAGTCCTAAACTACAAACCCTAAGAGTCAATGAGATGTTGCCATGGCAATTGAAGTGGGATTAATTTGTGTAGTGTGAATGGGCCCCTGATGTCACCATGTGAAGCAACGTCCAGGCAAAGCTCCTTTTCAGGAATTTTTGCACAGAGGCCGTAAAGTTTCAGCTGGTCATGAGAACAAAGATGGCACACTCAGAAGGACTGGTTGGTAGGGAACCTTCCCAAAAATTTCAATACCCTACTTTGACATGCATTGAAATTAAGTAAACAACATATTAGCCACCAAAGGGGACATTAATGAGGCAAACAAAGACGAGAGGGGATGCACTACAAGAGCCAAGATATAATGCTCACTGCAACAACTGGCATCCTATTAGTGCTTTAATTAGTATAAGCACCTAATGAAGCAATGGATCTAGTATTGTCTGGGGGCTCGATGTGGAAATGTCATTCCGCCTTGGAATTACACTACTGTTTAATGAGCAGGCAACACACAGTTCTTTAATCATGGAAAGCATATCTTGATCAAGAATGCAGGCTGTCTCAGCTGTCAGCTGCTTTCTCAATAGCGGAGGAGAAACAATCTTGTAAAGGTACAAAACTGATTTCCAAGCATCAAATGAGCTTTCTCGTCCATTAACAAGGCCTGGTTGAGGGACACTCGGAACAAATGGAGGAATAAAATACCTTCTTTTCCTGGCAGTAGCTGGGATTAAGAAGAAGCCTATGCTTCTACAGAATGGAGGATAAGGTGGCATTGGTTGTTGTTAGCTGCCCTTGAGTCGGTTCCAACTCATGGCGACTCTGTGGACAAGATATCTCCAAGAATCCCTATCTTCCACTGCCTTGCCCAGATCCTGCAATCTCCCTTGTTGAGTCTATCCATCTGGTTTGTGGTCTTCCTCTCTTTCTTCTACCATCTACCTTTCCTAGCATTATTTTTTTTTTCTAATGATCCATGCCTTCTCATTATGTGGCCAAAGTGCAATAGTCTCGATTTGATCATCTTTGCTTCCAAGGAGAGCCCTGGCCTGATATGTTCAAGAACCCATTTGTTTGTCTTCTTGGCTATCCATGGTATCCAAAGTACTTGTCTCCAGCACCACATTTCAAATGAGTTGATTTTCTGTCTGCTTCCTTCACTGTCCAGCTCTCACATCCATACATGATAACTGGGAATACAATGGCCTGGATGATTCTGACTTTAGTGCTCAGTTATATGTCTTTGCTCTTTGACATCTTTTCCAGATCTTTCATAGCTGCTCTTCCTATTCCTCGTCTTCTTATTTCTTGACTGCAGTCTCCATTCTTCTACCCTCTACTTTTCCTAGCATTATTGTTTTTTTCTAGACATACTTGCATATACTATACAGAACCTGCTGGGTATGTTACTGTCCCCAATTTTGTGCTCAAGAACCCTGGATTCCATGCCCCCTAAATACCTATTCAGAGTTCAGGAAAGGAAGCAGATTAAACTTGGCTCTGTCTGCTCATTTAACCCAGTTTTTGGTTTTGCTTTTAGCACAATATAATTGTGCCACTTATTATGCAGGTGCTGTTCAGGCAGCTAATTTCACTCATCTCTTAATTGTGTTGCATTATACTCTTGCGGTGTTTGAAACCATTGAAAGCTGCCACAGAGATGGTCTGTTAGAACAGCTGCATGTGAATCATTCAAATAAACAAATCAATAATTTAATCTGCTTCCCAGATTGAGGCATTTGCCTATAAGGGGAAAAAAATATATTGGCCATAGAAGCAAGAGGCAGGAAAGAGACAGAGACTGAGGTTATTTTGAACTGTAGACTGTCTGTGGAACTCCCTTCAAAGCAATATACATTTCAACATATTTGTTTTAAATAGGTCTCCAAACTCCATTATTCTGAGCTATTTTTAGGTCATTTGTTGCAGGGTGTTGTGGTGATTCAATATCTTTTTGTATTGCAGCTAATATTAAAATTCCTTTTTAATTGTTTAAATTTGTATTATCAAGCGTTGTGCCAGGTTGTTGCATGTTTCCAAGCTGCTGTTTTAGTTATGATTGTTTATTGACAGTTTTTGCCTGGTGTGTGTGTGTGGTTGTGTGTGTGTTTAAGGATTTATTGTGTGTTTTGTTGTCAATGGCCAACAAGTTGGCTTTGACGTATGGTGATCCTATGAAGACGCAACCTCCAATAGCCCTGCTCAGGTCTTGTGAATTCAGGGCTGTGGCTTGCTTGCTTGCTTGAATCTGTCCAGCTATAATGCATTCTAACTCTTTTCCTACTGTCTCCTACTTTACCAAGTATTATTGTCTTTTCTAATGAATCATATCATCTCAGGATATTGTGAAATTTATTATTTATTATTTACTAGCTTTGCACAGGTTAGCTTTCAAGCATGGTTATACAGCTGTTAGGGTTGTACCCACTCTGCTCCTTTGGTCTGGACAGATCCATTACTGCTGGGATCTCTAAAAACTTTTCACATGCACTCTTGCCAAACTAGGTATTACTTCTCTTACATTTGTGCATGTGATTTTTTTAAAAAACTGTTATGGTCATTTTGGATCCAATTCTCTTTTCTTGGGTGGTATGCGGTATTAACAACAACAAAATGATCACATTGGACGTTTGAAAAGTTCATTTTCTTTCCTATTGAGTGGCAGAAAGACTGAAAACTGGTATCACATTGTAGTTTGTGGGTAGGAAATCTCGTTCAGCGCAAAGGGCAGATTCAACTTCAGAGAAGTTATTGAGGGTCATGTTTGAATAACTAATGAGGCTGCCCTGGATTTCTGTACTTTTCCAAAAATGGAAACAAAAAGAGCTTCCAACAATTGACAAATGGTTAATGAAGTTGGCAGAAATGAAGTAAATGGACATTCTAACAGCCCAGCTCAATCAGAGAGATATAGAGATTACGGAGAAAGAATGGTTCCCAATAAATGAATTTTGTAATAACAGATGGAATTGGGATACAAGTAACAAAAATCAGGAAAATGAAAATTAGAGGGATTATTTTAAAGATAGTTGTGGGGAATGATAAATCCTGTGAGTCCCGTATAGATATACGATATAGATATCTTGAACAATTTCGTATAGCAATAAGACTGGGAATATATGTGTGAGAACAAAGGCAAATTACACATGAGACAGTTAGGAGGTGTTGATTGATGTAATGATTGCAAGGCGATGAAGAGAACTAGAATGTAAATTTGAGTTAATTATTGTAGATTTATTTTGTATAAAAATAGTGTTTGAAAAAGAAAAGAAAAGTACATTTTAAAACCACCAAAGAGTGATGTCATGGGAAACACCAAAAGGGGCAGATAGGATCCCAGGAAGCTCAGATTCAATTTTTGGGACCTGAGGTTTCGTAATTTCGTAATAATTTTATTCGGTCATTGACCAGTATAACCTGAGGTTTCCCTTCCCTGTTGTTGGAGACACCAGCCAAGATAGGATCAAACCTTTCCTTGCTCCCGAACACAGTGGTGGGTGGTAAGGAATCTTGCTAGGAAAATCTAGAGTGGGGAATTCTCACCCTAATGGCTAACTATCAGGGACACAGCAATAGAGACCAGAGGAAAACTACTCACCACTGAATAAGTGCAAATCTATTAATGCATGTTATTACATAAGGTCAGCATGGTGGCTATCCAACCAGGGCATTCCTGCTTGCCCAGTGCGGACTATGAGGCTTCCCTTTCTCACTCCTGCCTTTCCATGATCACCAGTAAATCTAGAAATTCCTTTCCCTAGTCTTTTACCCATCATCATCAGAAAGAGCCCAAAGTTCCTAGGAAGAAACTAGCCATCCTTGCCTTGGGGAAACCATCTGAACTGAGAACAGGAACAGCAAAATGCAGGCCTATGACTAACATCCTCAATTTCCCCTCCTCTAGTATGGTTTTTAACACCTTGCCTAATGAAGAAGCCAGTGGAGCTTCGAAAGCTTGCAACATGTACATTGTGCATTTGGGTTGGCTAATAAAAATATCACTGTTTGGTGGATTTTTTTTTTATGTTATTGGATTTGCTATATGGCCAATATGGATGTTTTTTGGGGGAAACCACCGTCTTTCACTTTAAGTTGCCCATCTACAATAGGAGGATTAGAAGGTTGATTTTCCTTATTTGTTGCAGGGTAGTTGAGCTAATGTATGGAAAACACTTTAAGTAGGAGCATAAAGCTCAGTTTTCTCCTTTCTGCATAACCCTTGCATACTTCCATATATCTGAAATTACAAGAAGGTCCTATTTGGTAAAGCAGTTCTTGCCTGGCAAATACATATCCCTGTTCACCCCCTGCTGCCACTACTCTTCCTTTCCTCTTTGGTTTCCAGAATAAGCCCAGGTTAATTTGCTGTCTGAAAGAAAGAACAATATGGCAGCCTGTCCCATCTCATGTACAAAAACCAACTAGACTGAGGGTGTATCCACACTGCAGAGATAAAGCAGTTTGACACCACTTTAACTGCCATGGCTCTATCCTATTGAATCCTGGGATTTGTAGCTTTGTGAGGCACCCAAGCTCTCTGTGACAGAGCAGGCTGAACACCTCACTAAACTACAAATCCCTTGATTCCACCGGATGGAGCCCTGATAGTTGAAGCAGTGTCAAACCTCAGACAACTGAATCTGATGGAAGAAATTTCTCTACCACACCTGAAAGCAACAGTTTTAAACACCAAGCTGCATTGACAGCATTGTGTACAGCTCTCTCCTCCTGCACCTGGCTTCTGCTTCCCAGCATCTGCTATCTCATGAAACCACTTTATTTTGCCTAATGGCAGGGCTGACCCTGTTTCCCAGTCAAACCTTCAATTGCAAACATCTTGGGATAGCACTCTTTTCATTGTTCATTTTTTTTATTTTCAAAAATGCAGATTTCCCATTGCTCCTTTATCCCAGACCAGAATCCCTGATGTCCCTGAGACCTAGTAGAGACAATTCAATTAAAACTTAAAATTCCTTACTCTATCTTACATAGCCTGCATGCAAACCTCTACATGCATACACGAGCCTTCCTCAATTTAGCACCCTGTAGATATGTCACACTACAATCCCCATCATCCCCAGGCAGCAGGGTTATAGATCATGAGGGCTGGGATGATGAAGGGCTCTGGATAGATGAAGGCTGGGCTGCAACATCAAGACAACATTAACTGTTGAGGGTTTTCCCCTCCTCCTCCTCCTCCTCCACTTTTCTTACAGTTTTGCATAACATCCAGTGCAATAAAAAGTCATGGTGAACTCAAACATTTGCTCACTTTATAGTTAGTCTCAAAAAAGGCATTGCCCAGCTATGGACTTTTACTTTTTTTCTTACCAATGAACACAGCTTCCTTTGCCTTTTAAGAGCATCAGTAGCAACAATAACGATTTTAACAGTCTAACTGAGTCTGGGCTCTTCTTTTTTTTCTTTTATTATTACACTATTTTTATTATTATTACAAGCTTGTGCCTTGTTAACTTGTGCCTAGGTGAAAAATCTCGACTTTATCCATTGACTTGGTCTCAATTTGTCCAGAATTGCTAGGAAAGGGATATTTTCCTAAGACTGAAGCAAAAAGATAGAAATCATTAGCTCCTATATTCCAATAATTGCTGTTCAAGTAGAAATAATAATAATAATAATAATAATAATAATAATAACAACCACCTAGAAATGCAAAACACATCCCATTCATATATAAGTAAAATGAAATACATATGCTTCCTACTTGTCTCCCTCCAATTATTCTTGGTTCCCTGAGAGAGAAGACATGATTTTGCATCTAAAATGTAGATATAATGCAATCACCTACAATGCAGATTGAATTTTTCTGACTTTACCTGTAGTATTTAAAAATACAATATGTTCATTTGTGTTTTCTTACCTGCCTCCCATGAAGACTGGAGGGAATTCTTCCTTGCAACTGGAGGAAAAAATCAACTTAAAACTGTGAAGTCTCTACAGGTCCATCACAAGACGAACAGACAGGTATGTTGCAAAACTAAAACACAAAAGGACCTAATCAATAGTATCTTTAAGCCTAGAGAAAAGAATTCAGATGCTGAAAACACTCATCTGTTCTGGAGTGACAGAAAGGGATGTTGTGTTCCTAACCATGCTTATCTAGTCTAGCTCGGCTCTGACTGAATACAGATCCCTTTTAATAAAGGCAAAAGGGAATGATGTCACTACAGGAGCTTCAAAACACATGAGGAGCAGCCAAAAAGCCAGTGTTTAGGGAACGGTGAAAGAAAAAAAGCAATTATAGACCAGAAAAGTTTATGCTACAATAGATCTGCTAGTCTTCAAGGTGTCAGAGGACCGTTCCATTTCCCCCTTTACTTGGCTTAACCTTAACAAAACCATACTTGGCACGCTGCATTTGTTGACATCTCTTTTGGTCTCCCTTTCTTTTCCCTGTTGTTTTTTTTTAGAGAAGTGTGTTGCTTATCAGCTGAAAACAAATTACAGACCTTATGAACAACCGCAGCATAGTCTCCCAGCTCTGTAGCTTTGATTCTTTCTTTAATTCTGGAAGCAGTCGGACACATCTAAAAACATCCAGAGTATAATTTTCTATTTTCCATAAAGCTTTTTTAAAGAACAGAAGCACCAGGGATGTGATTGCATGTAAGCAAGATGCAATATAGTAGACTGCAGCCATCCCTCCACCCGACTCGGTGCCAGTTGGGCAAACTGGGAATAGCAGGGGGGGCTGAGGACTTAAAAATAACATTCACAGCCCTGAATGAGTCAAAGGAAATCAGACATGGAAAGTCCTTTGGACCAGTGACATGATAGTCCTAAAGCCAATTATAATAGTCCTTCATTTCTGACTTATGGCGACACTAAGGCCATATCATGGTGTGGTGTTGTTGTTGTTTTGCAAAATTTGTTCAGAGGAGGTTTGTCATTGCCATCCTCTGAGGCTGAGAAAGTGTGACTTATCCAAAGTCCGAGCCAATCCTGGCTTGGCCATGTCAACCCACTGGATGACCTTAGGAAAGTCACACTTTCCTCAGATGATGCCAATGGCAAACCCCCACTGAAGAAACATGCCAAGAAAACCCCATGATAGGTTTGCCTTGGAGTCATCATAAACTGGAAATAACTTGAAGGCACCCATCCCAGCATCTGTCATTAAGTGTTATACATTAAGTATCAACCACAGTTGCTCATTCAGACAAAGAGAGAGGGGATGAAGAGAGAGAGAGAGAGAAGAGAGAGAACATATTTTCCTATTTAGAAATTAAGACTTAGCTAAAGAGGATATTCTCAGATCAAGGTGAAATGAGGTTATTATTCCTTCTCACACACCACACCCAAACTGGTGTGATGCCATGTCATTGTGCACCCAGGCCAGTTGGTTGAGCACCACATCAGCAACAGCAATAGGAATAGCATTTACATTTCTATACTCTTTAATAGTGAACTCAGCACTCTCTGAGCTCTGTAAGCCAATTTCCCCCAACAGGCTGAGTACTCCTTTTAGCAAGCTACGAAATGATGAAAGGCTGAGTCAACCTTGGAGCCCTCTGGGATTGAACTCACAACCTTGTGGCTGCAGTACCCGCATTTAACCACTGCATTGCCAGGGACCCAGGGACCTGTCCCCTTCAATGCCTCTGTAGCCTCGCCATGCAAGCAGCTCCTTGTGAGAGCCTGCCCAGCACACTGTCACTTTTGCTGAGGTCAAAGCGGGGTGCCCAGCCATGTGCTCAACAAGGAGGAGAGTTGCTCTACCCCTTCCTCATTGATCCCACCTTGTTCTGGCCTCAGCAGAAGCAACGATGTGCCAGGCAGCCTTTACACAGAGTGCTTGCCCATGCAGAAGTGGTTCTGAAAACATGCCATCCATTTTCCCTATGCTGCTCAGTGCAGGAAAAGGGGATGGCATGGCTCTTGGCATGTGGACAATGGATCGGGCCAAATCTGACCTGATCTAGCTTTCCACATGCCAATAAACCCCAAAGTCACAAATCAGACTTGATCTAGCTTTCCACATGCCAATAAACCCCAAAGTCACAAATCGGACCTGATCTAGCTATCCACATGTCAATAAACCCCAAAGTCACAAATCAGACTTGATCTAGCTATCCGCATGCCAATAAATACCAAGCTTTCCCTTGACTTTTCTTAGTTCAGGAGATCCGTCACATTGCCACTCTAGAAGCCTTTAAAAAGGCTGTTAAGACGGATCTCTTCCTGCAGGCCTTTCCAGATTAGCCTCCGCTCCACTGATATTGATATCCCCGTCTACCCTTAAAAAGATAGATGTCTCACCTCTAACTACCTTTAATTTTAGCTAATTTGTTATTTCTTCTGCTTTCAATTAGTATTTTATATTGCTATTCGTTTTATAGTGTTATTGCTTTTAGTTTACTTCTTTTTCTTTTTTATCATTGGGAGAGGGGTTGGGGTAAGGGATTATTTAGAAATCTGGTTTTAATTGTATATTGTATTTTATTGTTATTCCTATCTGTTGTAACCCGCCTTGATCCGCTATAAATAAAATGAATTATTATTATTATTATTATTGGCCAGAAACTGCAGTATCTCCCCAGAACTCACCATATGCTGTAAAGACTGCCAGCAGTGGCTTCAAGGTGAGTTCAGCATTTTCCCAGTGTAGACAAGGTTTTGCTTAGGGAGATGGGATAAGGACCAATTAATATTTGGATAGGAGATAGAAAAGAGACAAAGGTTCAGGGTGTTGAAAAAGATTATTTTACCTTGCAACTAGCCCAGCGGGTTTTGGCCTAGTGATATATAATGGCCTTCTTCAGGGCTTGGTGAAAGATAAAAGAAAGAAAAGGGACGACACATAAATAACGAAAAATTATAATAGGAGACCAGTTATAATTGGCAAGATTAATTTTGTGTGCATTTTCTATCTCGTTGTGCACCAGGGGGGAGAAACTCTACCCCCCATCCCAAACTGGAGGAGCCTGAGTCCCCCCTGAAATATTTTGGCAAAAGTGAACCACCAAGGTTCATATGTAGCTGAGCATCCTCAGGAATGATCAATCCAAAATGTAAATGATCACAGTGAGAAATATTAAGGCAGCTGTTGTCACAGGAATAATAAAAGGCTCTCTGCAATCAATGCTGTGTGCACTTCCCTAAGAAGAAGTGACACTAAACATATGGAGGGCACTTCTAAGTAGATATTGTGCTTATAAAAATCTTCATATTTAAAGATGCTTCAATGGTAATGGATTGGGAAAGTATGTTGCCCTTCCCCTGCAAATACTTGTTGGTTGTTGTTGTGTGCTTTCAAGTCATTTCTGACTTATGATGACTCTCTATCATGGGGTTTTCTTGGCAAGTTTCTTCAGAGGGGATTTGCCATTGCCATCCTCTGAGGCTGAGAGAGTGTGACTTGCCCAGGGTCACCCAGTGGGTTTGCATGAGCTGGGATTCGAACCCTGGTCTCCAGAGTCATAGTCCAATGTCCATTACACCATGCTGGCTCTCAAAAGTATTGGGACACATGGCCAAGCGACAGCAAAGTGTGGTCCAGATGGCTAAAGTTTTTAATGGGTTATTAATGGGGAAGAATAAACAAGCTAGGAGAGTCTGCAGCAGTTTGCTCTTGCCTGAGTCTACAGGGAAATGAAAGATTCTACCTCTCCTCTTCCCACACTGAGTTAAGCACAAGCCACTTTTGCACTTGAAACTCAGATTGCAGCAATGGAAGTAAGCAGAGGACAAAGAGAGGAAAGTGGAAGGAGGAGACAGAAACTGGGACCTTTTAAAAGCAACTGTAAAAGTGGGATGGCAGAGGATTAATCTGGACTCTTCCTGACAAATTGGGACAGTTAGAGGATATGCCACATCATTCTACCTAATGGTATGCTGCTCTTTTCTTCCCCTGTGTAAGCAAAAAAACAAAACAAAAGAGATTGGGGCGAAAAGGTTAAAAGTGTTGACATTCTCTTATTCCTTCTTCAGTTTATTAACTTTATGTATTCCCTCCCCTGGAAAGGATTGACATATGTGATCTTTAAGAACACTGCAAGAACTCAAACCTACAAAATATCAAGACATTTTCCATTAGTGACCGGTAGTGGCTGATTATTATTATTTTTTTCCAAGTTGGCACATTATTTTTCCATCTTCAGCTTGGTTCTCTCTACTGGCATTGCATTCAATGGCATTTTAGCCCAAGAGTGTCAGGAAGAGAAATGTCAGAGCCAGCTGAGTCACACAGATGTAAGAATTACCTTGCAGGTATGAATGCAAACATGTGGTCAAGCTTTCATCAGCGCACTGAAGTGCCAACAGCACAGTAGGGCACATACAGATGGCTTGGCACGGACCACATGGGATGCAAGGTGGTCCATAATTCATCCCTTTGGCAATTCATTCCCTCCATCCCAAATTAATATTCTCTTTGATTGTGTGTTCCTGCATGGCAGGGAGTTGGACTGGATGGCCCTTGACATTTCTTCCAACTCTTCTATGATTCTAGGATCTAGCAGTTGAAGAAGCATCCAGGCAGCAAAAGTGTACACTTAACAGTGCTGTCTTAAGCATTTGGCTGCTACATCAATGTCCATGCCTACTTGTACCTCCCTAATGTAAAGAGAATTTCTACCACGCTTATGAAACAGATACAACCACATACGCAATGGTGACCTTCAAAGATATAGCCGTGTTAGTCTGTGGAATCAGTCTGTAGAGAGATCTTGTAGCACCTTTGAGACTAACTGAAAGAAAGAAGTTGGCAGCATGAGCGTTCGTAGACTTCAGTCTACTTCCTCAGATGCATTTGGAATTTGGAGGAAATAGACATTCCTTTACAAAAGCTCATGCTCCCAACTTCTTTCTTTCAGTTAGTCTCAAAGGTGTTACAAGATCTCTCTACGATGGTGACATGTTTATGTTGTACATTTACTACATAGCCTAAATAATATTTACTCAGCACTGTGGTATTCAATGAGCCTCACGCACTAGTAAGTATATTTTCAGCGCTACAGTTTGTGGTTTACAATGTTAATTGTTGGCAAAACATGATAACATTGTTTCGTTTAGGTAAAACCAAAGGTAAGGGCTGTGACTCTTGAGAGACTAGGGTTCAAATCCTGGCTTGGCCATGTAAACCCACTGGATGACCTTGGGCAAGTCACACTCTCTCAGCCTCAGAAGATGGCAATGGCAAACCTGCTCTGAACAAATCTTGCCAGGAAGACCCCATGATAGTTCACCTTAGTAAAAATGGCTTGAAGGCACACAGCAACAAAAAGCTAAAAACATGTCTTCCTTACATGTTGCCAACTTTTTGTTTTAACTAGTCTTGCTCCTCTGCTTTTAAACAGTAGTCCAACACAGAGAAATTAAGATGGGAAACAAGGGGAGCTTTAGGTTTTTGTGGGTTTTTCGGGCTGGGAGGCCGTGTTCTACAAGAACGTATTCCTGATGTTTCGCCTGCATCTGTGGCTGGATCAGAGATCTGAAGATGCCAGCCACAGATCCAGGCAAAACGTCAGGAATAATTCTTCTAGAACACAGCCTCACAGCCCAAAAAAACCCACAAAAACTTGTGGATGCCGGCCGTGAAGGCCTTTGACTTCACAAGTGGAGCTTTGCTGGCTAAAATGTTCTGCATCTCAATTTGTTGCTAAGAGCAGAGAAACAGAATCAACAAAGGAAGGAAAGAAAGAAAGGAGAAATACCCAATCCTAATAACTGTCACCTTTGAATTTGACAGAGGGAGGAAAGCTAGAGTTCAAACCTGCCACCTAACCTATTGGTCAACCCAAAGTATATTTTCCCTGTCCTTGGCACTATTCTGATCGCTGGAAAGGACCATAAGGCAGACTTTGATTCTTTCACACCTTGCACTGTAAGCCCAACAGGTGAACCATTCACACAAATGCAAGGTCACACACAAAGACCCTCGGTTCTCCTCCGCTTCATGATGGAGGAGGAGGAGGAAAAAAGGAGGCAAGAGGAAGGAAAAGCTGCAAAAGCTCACACCTCATGGGTTTCACAGGTGGTTTTGAAAGCCACCCAGAGAAGCCCACCCATACGCTGACTTGTTTTCTTCGGACGTGACAGAGAAACCTAGACCACCATGGTGATGGGAAAGACTAAATGGCCTGATGTCAATGATCAACCGTAGGACAGCAAGAAACCCCCGAGAAATATCAATCTATTCCCTTAGTAAAGCAGTAAAGGAAAGGAGTTTGCAGAAACTTGAAAGCTAAAGAAAATCATGGGATGACATTCAATCAATCAACCAAAGCCTTTATTGTAGTCAACAGACCATAGGCAAACATTAAAAAACCAGACTCGATAAAACATGAAGTTTACAACACATAAAACAGTTGAGTGGCCACAGAAAAACAAATATTACAATTGTAAAAATGGTCACTACCAGATTTTTTTTAAAAAGGGGGGGGGTATATAAAACAAATGTAAAACGGCTCCCATAAAGAAGTATAACAAGTTTATCATTAGGGAAACCAGATTTTCCTTTTCTTACAAGGTTATTTTTTATGACATATGGTTTTCTGGATTTTAATAGCGGACAGAATAAACTCAGCAGCCCCCCTGGTGATTCCCTTATCTTTATCGGCTAATAAATTTTTTAAAGAAGATCTACCTGGTTTAATGTTCAGCAAAGGTGAGATTATTTTTCATCTATCATCCCTATAGAAGGAGCAGTGAAGAAGCACATGAGACAGTATTTCTACAAGGCCCTCTTCGCATGGGCATACACAATCCTTGTACTCAGTTTGAAGAAAGCATCCCTCTAACATAGCAGAGGGAACGACATTGAATTGTCCCGTGCTAAATGCCAGCCTATATTTTGGAATTGTTAACCGTTCCAAATAGTTTGCACCCCCTTTATTAAAAGATAAATTTAAACTGATTGGGGAACAAGTGGAACATGCAATCGATCCTGAGTGTTGCATATCGATATCTAAGGATGTCACATTGCTATTCCCTCTTTGGCAAGTACTTGATGCGTTTTCTTTCTCTTTGGCTACAGATGGTGTCTTTTTTGCATTCTTCTCTTGTTCCTAGTTTTGGTCCCCAATCAATTATCTATCAGAGGTTTCTTTCTAGCCATTTGGATTCTACAAATCAGTTTTTCCACAAGATCAGCTCCTCACAAATTGTCCAGCCAGCCCTGAAATGAGGGACCTTTCAGTATTTTCCTTGTAATTTTGAACCATGCACATCGCAACAATATAGCAAAGCACGCTTTACGAAAAACACTTACATTTTCCCCTTCAAGAATGGTTAATAATAATAATGTTTCTCTGGGATGTAGCTCTTTTTAAAAATAAATAAATAAATAAATAAATTGTATTATTTTAAAATATTACACACTTTGCATCAATATGACAAAATTCTACGTAACAAGAATTTTTAAAAAGAGCAGGAACCATTACATTTCGGTCTTCCTCTTCTATCCGTTCTTTCTTCGCTCTTCCAATTGATCTTCCTTTTCTCTTCCTTTCTTCTTTTTACTCTATCATCCATATGTCTTTCATTCTAGACCTTCTGTCATCAGTCACTACAAGTAAATTTTTACCTTATAAATTTGTCTTGCCCTTCATTGTCTCTATGTAACAATTTTAAGGTTATATATCCACCCTTTGCCAAACTCACCAACTAAGGATCTAATAATTCCTCCTGTTCATATAAATTCCAGCCTTTCTTGTAGCCTATATTAGATCTGGTTTTCACTTCCTAAATATAGTATATCTTGGAGATTTCCTCTTTGCTTGGTGTGGGATTTGAGTTTATCTCGTTTCCCGCAGTTTTGGGATGTAGCTCTTGATGCATAATTTTCTTCAAAAAATAATCACTTCATTCCAAAAAGCGACAACTTTTGGATAACTGAACCACATGTGGTCTTCTTGTCCTAATTGTATCAGAATCCCACCAACAATACAGTGAAATATTATTTATTTTTTTAAAATGTAACATACTAAATGCCACCTTCAATGTGCAGCCCGTGCACGAGGCTAATATTGATTTTTACTATACAAGCCATGCTTTCACCCATTGTGCTTCCAAACTAGAAATGCCAAGATCTGCTCCTCGCAAGATTCTTGAGATGTTCCCTCTTCCATATGTTTCCTCAATCATATCTTGGTCGATTGTTGAAGGAGGGGAGCCATTCAACTCTTTAGTGAAACTGATAAAACTTTGGATAGCTTTCAGATCAGATGCTTTGAGAGTGGATGGCGCAATAGATGTGGGAAGAGAGTAAAGGATTGCAAGAGCACCATAGGAAACAGATGGTTGCAATAATAAACTTTATGAACAAAAGCTTATGAGCTTATCACACCACAAAAATAAAATGTTTTACCTCTCCTAAATTCAATTTTAATTCGGGCAGCATCCAGATGCTATCGCAGGGATTTTGTCGCTGAATCCGCCGCCCGGATCCAGCCCGGGTCCCAGGGGCGCTCGTCGTGCCTCTTTTCGAAATCTGGGTGGCAGATTTGGTGGCAAAATCCCTGCAATCGTTTCTGGATGCTGCCTGAATTAAAATTGAATTGATTAAGTGGTGTGATAAACTCCTGTCTTCTCTCTCTGGAGATTCTAATGCAGTCAAAGGCTTTGCTATAGTTTATAAAGCACATGCTGATTTTCTTTTGGAACTCCCTTGTATGCTCCATTAGCCATCATATGTTTGCAATGTGATCCCTGGTGCCTCTTCCTTTCCTGAACCCTGCTTGGACTTCTGGGATTTCTCTCTCCAGGGATGGTTGGAGTTTATGTTGCAGTATTTTGAGCATAATTTTGCTCGCATGGGAGATTAGTGCTATGGTTCTATAGTTGCTGCAGTCTCTTGTGTCTCCTTTTTTGTGGATATATTGACTGCTAATCCAAAATGGAGGCCTCAGAGAGAGCCCTGGGGACTACACTTCCCGTCGTGCCTCACGAGGGTAAGAGACTCAAGGGGCGGGACCAACGGAGGCAGGACCTGAGGCAGAAAGTGAGTCTACATGGAGCCAAAAAAAAGGCCTGTGAGTGAGCGAGAGCGCTGGGAACTACACTTCCCGTCGTGCCTCGCGCGCGGATGAAGACTCGAGGGGCGGGGCCTGAGGCAGAGAGTGAGTCCTATATGGATCCAAATGGAGGCCTGTGAGTGAGCGAGAGAGCTGGAAACTACACTTCCCGTCGTGCCTCGCGCGGGTGGGAAACTCGAGGGGCGGGCGGGGCCTAAGGCAGAGAGCGAGTCCTACATGCATCCAAAAAGGAGGCCTGAGAGTGAAAGCCAGAAAGAGAGTCTTGAGGACTACGCTTCCCGTCGTGCCTCGCGCCTGTCAGAGCCCGGGGGCGGGGCCTGAGGTAGAGAGCGAGTCTGGCGCTTGCAGCAGCCGTAGCAGCCGCCGCCTCAGAAGCCTCGGAGTCTCTTGAGGGAAGGGAGCCATGTCCGCCGCCGCTTATTGCCGCCCTCACTCCTCTCCTCTGGGGCCGACGCTGGGGAGAGATATCCCGGCCTCGGCGAAGAGGCTCAGCCTGCCCGAAGGAGTCGCCTTGCTGCCGCCCGGAGACTACAGCACCACCCCCGGCGGCACCCTCTTCGGAACCACGCCGGGAGGTAATAAGAAGAGTGCCTCTGAGCTAGTGCAGAGTGCGCTCTCTCTGGGCAACGCGCGCTTGCCCGCTCCGGGTGTGGCATTGGGTGTGCCCTCTGGAGCCACAGTGGACTACAAATCCCAGGATTCCATAGCATTGAGCCACGGCATTATTGAAGCGGTCTCAAACTGTTATTATTTCTGCAGCGCAGACTCTGGAGACCAGAGTTCGAATCCTTGCCATGTAAAGCCACCGTTTGTGTGTGTGTGTGTGTTTTGGTGTGTGCCTTCAAGTTGTTTCCAACTTATAGAGACCCTTGGTAAAGTCACACACTCTCAGCTTCAGAAGAAACCTGGCAAGAAAACATTTTTTAAGGTTTTTAGGGCCTAAGAGGAAACTATAATGGGGTTTTCTTGCCAGGTTTCTTCAGAGGGGGTTTGTTTGTTTGCCCTGGCCACCCTTTGAGGCTGAGAGAGTGTGACTTCACCAAGGTCACCCAGTCGGGGTTTCGAGGCAGGATTTGAACCCAGACTCCTAAGTCCAGCGCTCAAGCCACGGCAACACTCTCAACCACTACTACTACTACGGTCCAAAACACACTGCAGAAATAATCCAGGTTGAAACTGCTTTAACCGCCCTAGTTCTGTGCCAGGGAATCCTGGGAATTGTAGTTTATTGTGGCACCAGAGCTCAGTGTATTGCAACAACTACAGTTCCCAGGATTCTCCTTATCACTGAGCCATGGCAGTTAAAGTGGTGTCAAACTGGATTATTTCTGCAGTGTGTTTTGGATCTTTTACTACTACTATTACTACTATTATATTGTCATTTATTATGGTTTATTCTGATGTATTATTATTAACATTATTATTAAGCAGAGAGAGCTTTCCCCCCCAAAAAAACTAGGAAGCAAAGCAGCTTAGAAAACTAACAGCCCATTTTATTTCGATTTCTTCCTCATCTGTTCTTTGCCTTCCGCTTTCCTGGCAATTAAGTAAGGCTGGAGTGCCTCTGAGCATGTACAGAGTACCTGGGAGCAAGGATTGAGATCTCCAAGCAAGATATAGTTTATAAAACAGACTCTGGGCTTCGTATGGAGACAGTTCAGTTTGTTGATGCCTCTCTCCTGCCCTTCAGTTAAACAAACTAGAGTGCCTCTGAGCATGCACAGAGTGCCTCAGAGAAGGGTTAAGGGCTCAAAGTGACGTGTCACCCATAAAGCAGACCCTCCAAATACCATTATTGTAGAAGTCTGCAGATTGAGCCGTACGAGGGAATATGGTAAAATAATAATGATCACCCGGACGTTATGGTATATTGATGAAAATTTGGCACTATCATCATTGGTCCCTAAGTGCATGATGTTGAGAAAATCAGCTCATTGTATCCTTTATTTTTGTGACAGGTTGTTCCCGAAGTGACTATAAAGTGTAAAATCTGCGTAAGGCGCAGTCTGCAGACTTCTACAATAACGGTATTCGGAAGGTCAAGAAACGCTGGGGGGAAAATGTGTAAATCTGGATGGTGACTGCATAGAGATAAGTTAACTACTGCAAATCAAAACAAGCCTGTCAATTTTTTTTAAAGGTGATAATTAAAACTTTATCAACTTCTATGCAGAACATATTGTAAGGAAAGCAGGCTTGGACCCAGAAGAAGGAGGAGTGAAAATAGGAGGAAGGAATATCAATAATCTAAGATATGCAGATGACACCATAATACTAGCAGAAAACCTCACAGACCTGGAACAACTACTAAGGAAGATCCAAGAAGAAAGTGCAAAGGCAGGCTTAATGCTGAACATCAAGAAAACAAAAATAATGACCCCTGAGGACCTTCACAAGTTCAACCTAGACAAGGAAGAAATAGAAATAGTAAAAGGATTCCCATACCTGGGATCAAACATTGATAGAAATTGGGACTGCAGTCAGGAAGTCAGAAGACTAAGAATGGGGAGGGTGTCTATGAAAGAGCCAGAAAATATTCTAAAATGCAAAGATAGACAACTCAGCACAAAAGTCGGAATCATACAAGGCATCGTATTCCCTGTTACTCCCATGTACGGATGTGAGAGCTGGACAGTTAAGAAAGAAGATATGAGAAAATCAACGCATTTGAGAGAATGTGGGGCTGGAGAAGAGTGCTGAGGATCCCATGGACAGCCCAAAGGAACAACAAAGGGGTCCTAGAGCAGATCAAGCCAGAGATATCCCTAGAATCCAAGATGTCAAGACTTAGTCTGTTGTACTTTGGACACATCATGAGAAGGCATGAATCATTGGAAAAGACAGTAATGTTAGGAAAGGTGAAGGGAAGTGGAAAGAGAGGAAAGCCACACGTTAGATGGATGGACTTTATTAAAGACACCACGAATATGAGTTTGCAGGACCTGGGCAGAGCAGTAGAGGACAAGGGGGCTGGAGATGTCTCATCCATAGGGTCCCCATGGATCGAGTCAGACGCAAAGGCAGTTAACACCAAAAAATGTAAAACTTTACGCTACCCTCTTGTATTTTTGCAGTGTCTTTGGACCTCTACACAAGGTTCAGAGCTGGTTCTTTTTTCTCTCTCACAGAGGAAAAATACCAGAATGTGTTTCTTTTTTAAAAAATAAAAAGTGCATGTCCGAAAAGCCCTCTTTAAAGACTGGCAGATTTATTGCAGGATAAGCTCTCATGGACTGGAGCCCACCGTCAGATAGATGGTGTGTTATTTTCGGTTGGCAGACACATTGATGCCCACAGAGGAAAAGAATGTAAACAGTTGGGCCACAATGTTCAGCCTGGCTTGCAAGTTTGCAGCTTTAGCCACACCATTTGGGCCAGACTGTTTACTTAGGGGGACCTAGACTGCATCCGCACTGCTGAAATAATCCAGTTTGACACCACTTTAACTGCCAGGGCTCAGTGCTATGGAATCATGGGAATTGCAGTTTGTTGTGGCACCAGAGCAGAGCTATTTTTGTGGAATTCACATTGTGTGGCAGACATTTGTTTCTGTGTGCCTCCCAAGTCATTCCCTACTTACAGCAACGATGATAGTCGGGTTTTCTTGGCAAGAGGAGGTTTGCCACTGCTTACCCCTCAGGCTGAGAGAGTGTGCCTTGCTCAAGGTCACCCAGTGGGTTTTATGGCCAAGGTGAGAGACAAAATTGGAAGCTAAGCAGGGTCAGCCCTTGTTGGTACTTGGGTGGGATGCCCTGCTCAACTTCCATAGCATTGAGCCATGGCAGTTAAAAGTGGCATCAAACCAGATTGTTTCGGAGGTGCAGATGCAGCCAAAGATTCTCCCAAACTTGAGAACATTTCATTAGACACTCTGATGCAAGAACTCCTATGGCTTGCCTTTGAATAAAAGTTGTTTACCAGTAGCTTTTTATTGCACAATTTATGCAGTGGATGGGAAGCTATTCATTTTATTTGGCTGATATTCATCTTTGTGCAAACTTTTGTGGTTTGCCATGCACACATTTTCTCAAGCTTAAACAACTGTACTCTTTCCCCAGCTGCAGTGGGAACCATTTAAAGCTGCTTCTTTGGCACTAGGGCTTTTTAAATAGCTATATTTGTGGAATTCAAATTGTGGGGCAGACATTTGTTGTTGTTGTGTGCCTTCAAGTCATTCCCAACTTACGGCAACCCAAAAGCAAACCTATTGTGGGGTTTTCTTGCCAAGATTTGTTCAGAAGAGGTTTGCCATTGCCTTCCTCTGAAGCTGAGAGAGTGTGACTTGCCCAAGGTCGCCCAGTGGGTTTTCCTCCAGAGCAAGGCCACCCAGTGGTTTTCATGGCCGAGGTGCAAAACAGAATTGGAAGCTAAGCAGGGTCAGCCCTTGTTAGTACTTGGATGGGATACCCTGTGTAGCTTCCAAGATTTTATTTTGGAGGAAGGAACTGGCAAAAGCACCTCTGGGTCTTCCTTATCTAGGAAAACTCTATGAAATTCATGGAGTCTCCATAAGACAGCAGGTGACTTGAAGGCACAAACACACGCATACACTCACAAAAGACATGGTCTTGTATCTTAATATGGAGGTGAATGATGGCAGAAGAAGGAGAGATTTCCAAAAGAGTAGTCATTTGTTAGTCTGTTGCAATAACAACAGCAACAGAGATCTTAAAGAGATACATTGAATACTAATACATTTATTATAGCATGAGCTTTTGTGGACTGTAGCCCATTTCATCATCAGAGTCCCAACTTTTTTGGGGGGGGGGATGGGAGATGATGATGATGATGATGATGATGATGATGATGATGATGATGATGATAGACTGGCCAAAATAGACAAATTGACAATGTTAGTTAAAGAGAAATAATTTAAAGAACGTTTGGGAATTGTTTATCATATACTTGCATTCCCATTGGGAATATGAATCAGCTTTGGGTTTTGTAAAATAAACATCATTTGTATGTAGTTGAGGCATAAATATACTTTCATCCATGTGTGTTGCTTGCCTTCAAGTCCTTTCCGACTTCTGGTGACCCTAAGGCAGACCTATCACAGGGCTTTCTTGGCAACTTTTTTCTCAGAGAGGGTTGGCCATTGCCATCCTCTGAGGCTGAGAGAGTGTGATTTGTCCGAAAGTATTATAATAGTGGTGTATATCCATCAGTTGGGAAGGGGGTGGGGAATCGGTGTTGTGGTGTGTGTTTGTTTTTGTTTGGTAGTTTAGTTAAGTCTGTTTTGTTATTGTTTGTTTATACTTATTTTAGATATGTATATACAACATTTGTGATTGTGTAAAGATTGAATAAAAATGATTTCTTTAAAAAGGAAAAATTACTAGGAGTTTGAAGAATAATGCGAACCTCAGTTAACAAAGACATGTTCCTGGACATTCTTTCTTTAGCAGAAACATTGGTACCAGAGGCAGAAATAACATGGAAAGAGTAGAGATAAGTTCCTACACCGCAAAAAAGAAGAGCAGCTTAGTAGGTTTCAGAAAATTATTTCTCCATTCCAAAATGAACAAAATGCATATGTGAAAGCAAACAATCAGGTCAGCTAAACCTTGCATAAGTACATTAACATACTTTCCCTTGCTATATATGTGCTGTGTTCTCCCCTACCCTGATATATACAGATGCCAAGGATCAGTATGAGTTATGCACAGGGGTGTGTGGCTTGTACAGACCCATGTTGCTAAATCCAGTCTTGAGCGATATGGGGCAGGAGAGGAGAGTCATGGCCTGACTGTTTTGCGTTAAGCATGATTCTTTGGAAGCCATCCAGACTGCTTCATAATGTAAATGTTTTTGCAGTGCATGATGATGGATGAATGAAAATAGAGAATGGGCCCATTGATGCTACAGAATTATAGTGCAATTATTCCACTTTAACTGCTATGGTTCCATTCTGTGGAATCCTGTGCTTTATAGTCTGTTGAGCCACTAGAAAACACTCTGACTGAGAATTTTAAATTCCCTTCCCGAAGAGAAGTTAAAGTGGAATCACAGTAGTAGAATTCAAAGACATAGTCATGTTAGTCTG
This sequence comes from Phrynosoma blainvillii, assembly GCA_026167975.1. Taxonomy (NCBI): domain Eukaryota; kingdom Metazoa; phylum Chordata; class Lepidosauria; order Squamata; family Phrynosomatidae; genus Phrynosoma; species Phrynosoma blainvillii. The sequence continues at coordinate 8,892,155 of JANUYF010000006.1, read as the reverse complement.
GAAAATCAATATGGAAAGGGATCTTGCAGCATCTTTGAGACTAGCTGAAAGAAGCTGAATCTGAGGAAGTAGGCTTAACTCTATGAAAATTCATGCTAACAGCTTCTACCTTTCAGTTAGACTCAGTGGTGCTGCAAGATCCCTTTGCAAACTGGAATCACAGGTCCAAAACACACTGCAGAAATAATCCAGGTTGAGACTCCTTTAACTGCCGTGGCTCAGTGCTAGGAAATCCTGGGAATTGTAGTTTATTGTGGCACCAGACAGAGAAGGCTAAATGTCTTATAAACTGGGTTATTTCTGCAGTGTGTTTTGGACCATAGTGTTATAATTTATGCTTTGCAGACTAAATCATGTACATGCTTATTCAGAAATGATGTACACTAAGTCCATTGACTGCATTTTTAATGGTACAGTTCCAGGGGCACTTATTAGCAACACATCTGTACAACAGAGGACATTGTTATCTTGTGCCAACAATTGCCTTTCTCCACTATGGACATCTATTGTGTTGAAAAATTAAGGCGTTCATAATTATCAGTTGTGACACTTTATTACAGAAAACTGTGCTCTTTGTAGGGTCACATTTTCCAGGAGAAAGTCAAGAGAAAGGTTCCCATGCATTAGAAAATATGTGTAAGTTTCCTTCGTGCTTGCATACAGAAAAACCTTTGTGTATACACAAACTGTCAATACACAGATTCTCTAATTTGTAAAACAGCTCTCATTTGGGGGCATGTCAGTGTTTCCTGAAGTGTAGGCCTGACTTCCATTGCAGTGGTAGGATGCATTAATATGTCCATTTTTCACAATAAATTTGCAAATTGGATAGTCTCATGTTTTGGAGCAAATGTCATCTGAGGAGCCAGCATGGTATACTTTCGGCACTGGACTAAGTTTTGAATCCCCATTCAGCCATGGAAACCCACTGGATGACCTTTGGCAAGTCACTCTTTCTCAGCCTTACAGGAAGTCAGTGGCAAACGTCTTTTGAAGAAATGTTTACTTGAAAGCTCTATCGTAGGACCATCATGAGCTGGAGTCGATAGGAGGCCCATAACAAGCAACAGCAAAATGTCATCGGAAAGACATGAGGGCTGGAAGAGCATGTTGAGATTTTGAGATGTACAAATAAAAAAAGTTTGGAAGCAAAGTAGTCCTTTTCAAGTTATTTTTATTTATTTGATTTATATGCTGCCTTTCTCCCAGAATGGGGACTTAAGGCAACTTAACAATGTTATTACTGTAGTCATTTGGTAGGCTCAGTTAAGGCAAATGAACATGTGTCAAAAGAAATTATGTACAGTGGGTCTTGTGACCAATGTTTCTGTATTATATCCTGTTCCTAGTGTCTAACATCTAAGAACAAACACTGGTTAAATATTTGCAGGAGTTTATAATGTTTACCTTAGAGTCTCCAGAGGATTTGACCTAGAATTATTTGCTTCTCCTCCCCTCTTGGCAGGAATCTTGTATTTCTGACACAAATTCAACTCGTGAAGCATGTCATGCTTGCATCTGCAGACCAAGAAAAGATTCATCTGACAAATTTCTCCTTATTAAGAAATTTTTGACAGCCTGAAGCAATGTCAAGAAGGGAAAAATGACCAGTCTGACTAGTTGTTTTTAGTAGGTTTCTGTTCTTGTGTTGTCCAAGGAATGTGTCCCTGTGCTCTTTGATATATGCTAACTTGAAGATAAATCTAACTGCTCACATCTGTTTGTGTTAGTAATTTACATGAAACATTTGTGTCCTTTTAAGGTGCTTTCTATTAGAATCAATAAAACAACTTAAACAATGATTGTTACATGTAGCAATAATACATGTAATCTAACTCATAAAATATACTTTAGCATTACAGGACTGGGCCCTTGGTATCCGCTGGGGTTTGGTTCCAGGATCCTCCATGGATATGAAAATGTAGATGCTCAAGTCCCATTACATGCAATGGTGTAGTAAAATGATGGCCCTTATCTAAAATAGCAAGATCAAAGTTTGCTTTTTTCCCCTAATGTATATATTTTTGGAATATTTTCAAGCCATAGATAGTTAAATCTGTTTTTAAAGAATCCAAGAATTTGGAGGGCCAACTATATAGTGCCATATCACAGGATCAGAAATACCTTGGAAATAACAGATTCCTATAAGTTACACTAGTGAACTGGTTAATGACTGTTTGTAAATGTGAAGGCTAAAGCCAGTAATTGGGTATGGGACTACCACTAGGCTTAAAATTGCTCTTATCTTGGAAACATTTTACAAACCTTGCTATCTTGTTGGAGACCCTAGCCTAGGGTATCTTGTGGAGACCCTAGGGTAACATGGTTCTTCAATTTGGAGACTTGTTTTTGATGCATGAAACTGGAAATTGCACTATACTCTGTGTGTGTGTGAGAGAGAGAGAGAGAGAGAGAAATTTCCTACAGGGCAAACTAGTTTTACCTTGGAATTTTTGTTGTTAACTGCCCTCAAGTCAATCTCAACTCATGGTGACCCTATGGATGAGACCTCTCCAAGACCCTCTGTCCTCCACTGCTTTGCTTAATGCCTGCAACCCCTTAATACCCAAAGTGACCTTCTAGTCCATCCATCTGGCATGTGGCCTTCCTCTCTTCCTACTTCCCTCCACCTTTCCCAGCATTATTATCTTTTCCAAAGAGTCCTCTCTTCTCATGTTATGTCCGAAGTATGACAGTCTCAGTTTGCTCATCTTGGCTTCCAGGGAGGTTTCCGGTTTGATCTGCTCTAGGACCCACTTATTTGTCCTTTTGGCTATCCATGGGATCCTCAGCACTCTTCTGCAGCACTATATGTCAAATGAATTTATTTTCTTCCTATCATCTTTCTTAACCATCCATCTCTCACATCCATACGTGTTAATAGGGAATACAATGGCTTGTATGAGTCTAACTTTTGTGCTGAGTTGTATATCTTTGCATTTTAGAATCTTTTCTAGTTCTTTCATAACCACCCTCCCCATTCTTAGTCTGCTTCTGGTTTCCTGACTGCAGTCCCCATTTCTGTAGTTGCCATGAAAAGTGTGAGTTGTCCCAATCATCTCTTGGTTGGCTCTAAAGAACTGTCTACAACCATCAGTTGTGTCTGCATCTTCTTCCTCCTGATTCCTTCTACTAGAGAGTTACATTACAAGCAAATCCTGGTCTTGTGATCACATTTGAATTAGGCAAGCCAGTGTATCTACCCTTGCTAGGATATGGCCAGAACACTTTTAGTCTAATAGACCAGTAGTTCTCAAACAGTGGGGTGGTACCCCAGGGGGACACAAGAGTTGCTCAAGTTGGGGGTGCGAGACTTGGAAGCTCTGATCCCTCCAACTCTCCAACTTCTTTACGTATAATATTTACATGTGTTGAGTTAAATATTGAATTTATGTAAATAAAATTGTTCTAATTTGAACATTATTTCCTTATAAAATGTTGAAATATGAATATGCACGAATGTGCAAATGAAAATACGTCCACTAAATAAACACAATATTTTATTCATATACTATGTTGGGGGGGGTGATGTCTGCATGTAGATGTAAAGGGGGGTCCTATGGGTAAAAAGTTTTGAGTATCACTGTAATAGACCTTTAACATAAATGCTGTGGTTTGATGCTGTTGAGAATACTTCTACATTAGCTATAATATTGGGAAGTAAACATTTGGAGAGCTTTGCTGTAAGAGGTCTTTCCTTCAGTAGAAGGAACAAGTTAGAAGAGGTTTGCATTTTGCAATATGGGACCATTGAAAATGTCAAGTAAAAGCTAGTAGTGTACAGTCAGTTTATGGGATGAGAACTTGCGTGGTCTGAAGATAGGACACCTGAGACTAATACGGTTGAGTTGCATGCAAGTTATGTTCATAGCCAAGTCCAGAGAAGTGACCTGACATTTGCTTGCTGACGTAAATACTAACCTGGGTAAAAACATGGATTTAGTTACATTCCCTCACATCGGAGTCAATAGCTCTAACCTTTGATTGTCTGAGAGAGCCTTTCAGAGAGAGAATATGGAGAACCATCCCATACTGGATACAAACCAAAGAGCTGACCTGTCAGAAAGTTGTTTGTCGATTACAACAGCATAGAGAAGTGAGGACAAGACCTTCAATGTGACAGAGGAAAAATGTTGTTTTGCTCTGCAACCAATGGTCATTCAATCTAGTGCTGCAACAGAGCCTCTGCCAACGTAGTTTTCCCACTCCAAGGCTTCACATATGACATTTCTCTTTATGACTTCAGAAAAAGAAACCTCACACATAAATCGTCCTTAGCTCCTTAAAAGTAGACACTTTTAGTATTGCTGAGTGACAGTGGAGGTGGCTTATGTGTGCACTTGTTTTTAACAGTCTCAGATTTCTTTTGGGAAACTTGCCAGTATGACCAGTCAGTTTAAGTACATGCTAAGTGCATGTTGTTTTTATAATATTCAAAGGTATGTGTGAATAAAATATCTAGGATTTGTTTTTTTATTCTTATGACACACATGCAGAGCCAAACATACTCAGCACACAAGCAAAGAAGAAAATTTCTGTATCAGATATGGGCCTCATAGTAAAGTAAAACTTTCAGAAATTTTGAAGTTATGGAGAAAACCTGTTTCATTCCAGAAAAGTAAAATTTCAGTTTGGGAAAAACTGGAATGTATGTAATGCTTATATCAAGTCTACACTTATTTTGCTGCTTTAGAAACATGAAATGCTGCATTCAGATCTTAACTTACAAATTTTTACTGTTTGGCTTACTTATGAAATTTTAAAAGCCTTAAGTTTGCACAAGCAAAATGGTGAATATACCGTATTCTAAAGAGAGAGCCAGTGTGGTGCAGTGGTTTGAATGTAGTGGTTTGAGTGTTGGGACTACAACTCTGGAGACCAGGGTTTGATTCCCAACATGGCCATGAAACCCACTGGGTGACCTCGGGCAAGTCACATGCTCTCAGCCTCAGGGGAAGGCATTGGCAAACACCCACTGAACAAATCTTGCCAAGAAAACCCCATGATAGGTTCACCTTAGGATCACCATAAGTTGGAAATAACTTGAAGGCACACAGTCAATAAAAAGAGAGCAGAAGCTTGCTGCACTCTCTCCTGCCTAAGTGCATGTGTCCTTGTTATGTCATCTGACAAGTGCAAGGGGCAGGGTGGACAGAAACCACACATTTTGTAATAAATATAAAGAAGTGTATTATTTGGCCAGTTAGTAGAATCGTAGCATTGGAAGAGAGCACAAGGGCTATCCAGTCCAACCCCCTGCCATTCAGGAATACATAGTTCAAGCATTCCAAACAGATGGCCATCTACCCTTTGTTTAAAAACCTCCAAAGAAGGAGGCTCCACCACCCTCTATGGCAGCATATTCCACTGCCAAAAAGCTCTTACCATCAGGAGGTTGTTCCTAAGGTTTAGATGGAATCCCTTTTCCTTTCACTTGAATCCATTGTTCCATGTCCTAGTCTGGGGCAGCAGAAAACAAGCTTGCTCCATCCTCAGTATGCCAAATCTTGGACTGTGTTTCAGGAAACACATTCACCTCCATGCCATAGTAGGAAGGCAGAGTAGCTTGGTGGAGGATTGTTGTTGTGTGCCTTCAAGTCATTTCAGATTTATGGCAAACCAATTATAGGCTCTTCTAGTCAAGATTTGTTCAGAGGGAGTTTGCCATTGCTTTACTCTGCGGCTTAGAGAGTATGACTTGCCCAAGGTCATCCAGTGGGTTTCCATGGCTGAGCAGAGATTTGAACCCTGGTCATCAGCATCTTAGTCCAACACTCAAAACAATAACACCTTGCTGGCTGTCTTGGTGAAGATATTATTTATGATTTGCAAATAATGCAGACTTGGACATATGACTACAACTTAGCTGCCACTAGTTCTGTGTACGAGAGCCAGCATGATTTATTGGTTTGAGCATAGGACTAGGAATCTGAAGATTGGTGTTTCATTTTGCTTGGCCATAGAAACCTTCTGGGTGACCTTGAGAAAGTGACACTCTCTCACCTCAGAAAACTTTGTAATAGATTTGCCTTAGGATCACCATAAGTCAGAAACTACCTGAAGGCACACAACAACAGCAGTAAAGTTCTGTGTGCAGTACCAAAACTCAAACCACAGGAAATCCCATGGAATGTCTTTAGCTGCAGATATTGAACCAGATATGGTGCATACCTATTCCAGCAACAGTAAGCTAGAAACCTAAAACTATGTTTATTACATAAATTCCAGGTTCATCATATACACACAGAGTTTTTAATATTTTGGCAAGAGCAGAAGGAACCTCATTGGAATACAAAGATGTAGCTGTGTTAGTCTGTAGAATCAGTATGTAGAGAGATTTTGTAGTACCTTTGAGACTGACTGAAAGAAAGAAGTTGGCAGCATGAGCTTTCGTAGACTTCAGTCTACTTCCTCAGATGCATTTGGAATTTGGAGGAAATAGACATTGCTGCCAACTTCTTTCTTTCAGTTAGTCTCAAAGGTGCTACAAGATCTCTCTACATACTCACTGGAATATGTCCTTGCTAGAAATGTAAATATTCAAGATGGGATTCAAATAAGTGTGCAGCTGGTTGTAGACACATGCACAAATATATGTCCTAGACACATAAATACACAGCATAAGAAGTCCTACCAGTGATTCCCAAACTCTGGCCTTCCATGTGTTTTGGACCCTGACTCCCAAAAACCTCAGCCATCTTGGCCAATAGTATCGGATTGTGGGAACTGAAGTCCAAAACACTGGGAACGCCAAAGTTTGGGAATCATTGCACAAATACATACACAATGCATAGCATTGAGAGTTTTAAAAGCAGGCCAAAATTCTACTGTGTGCTTCCAAAGATCAGAAATACATTGGATTGAGTAAGGTGGGATATGCTGAGCACTGGAAAAATGAAAGGGTTCGCCTACTATGACTTCAGAATTGTCCCAACCCAATAGATAAAAGGGAAAAGCCGCTTTCTCTCGATCTGAAACTGTTTTATTAAGCTAGGTCTCCAGGCATTTGTTTCTGTAGACGTAAAGCCAGAGCTGCAGTCCTCTAGTGAACCTGTTATGAAATGTCCCTGTAATAACTGGTACACTGAGAACACTTCTAGGAAAACTGGTGATGTTTTGTGAGTGTTCTAATAGTTGGCAGCTGTAAAAGGCGGCAAGGCTTGTTGTCTCTCCAAACTGTGATTAAGTGCTGTTTAATGTTGGGCGTTGGCCTGAACTGTTGACTTGGCCAGTTCAATTCCAGCCCCCTTGGTCTGCAGAGACTAACTTGTTTTGAAATGCTGACAGCAAACTGGAAAATACTGTAGCTCGGGTTCCTCAGTACACTGTATCCCAAAGACTTTCCTCGTGCTCTATATAATTGTTATTAAAATCTGTTTTCCATTGTGTGGAAAAGAACAGGACTCTTCCTCACAGCTCTGCCAATTGCATCAGTGGCATACTTGGCATTATTGGAGTGTTCCCCCACATGGTGCTTCAGGTTGCACTTTTCCTCCTCGGTCCTGTGTTTATGGCCAATTTGTGTTTCCACCTTTATAATCAAAGTGAATTTCTATCCATAAGGTGGAAATGTCAGGTGCATTTGTGTACCATTTGGAACCTAATGTAGATAAGCCCAAGGCAAGACTTAACTTGTGTTATACTTATAATCAGAGCACAAAACGTTCTTACTAGGTTTTAACATGAGCTGTAAAACCAGTCCTCATGATTTAAAACTGTACAGTTGTCCCTCTACATTTGTGGGTTAAACATTTGTAGATTTGTAATACGGTGTCTGCTGCTGCCCTATGCAACCCCCCCAAAAATGTTCTTTCTAGGCATTTATGACCATGCCTTTCAAAGCATAGGATGAGCAAATGGGGAGAAAAACCAGAAGAATTAGCATGCAGGGAATTCTGCTCTATCTAAATCCCAGTTGCTCTAACAGCAAAAGAGAAGGATGAGAAGGAATGCTGAAATTTTCCAACAATTTTTAAGTCCTGCAGTATGATTCTTCTATCGGAAATTGATCATAGAATTGTGCTGGAGGACCTAGAAATGTCTGAAGAGCTAGAAGAACAAGAAATGTCTAGACAGAGAACAGAGTGAAGTTGTGCTTTATGAGTAGGGAAGGGGAGGGATCAGGAAAGTTGAAGCTATCAAATACAAGAGATCCAGCCTGTGATGGTTCTTTGCTGTGGTAGACTAGCATGGCAGTACCTCTCAGGAACTGGCTTATAAAGCAAAAGGCTTCAGGTGAAAGCTGTGATTTATGATTATCTTTCCTTTCTAGGTACACGCATTATTTATGACCGTAAATTCTTAATGGAGTGCCGTAATTCTCCAGTTGCCAAAACACCACCTTGTGATCTTCCAGACATTCCAGGAGTTACATGTCCAAATGTGGATGAGATCAGGTCTGAGGCCAGCCTCATCCATGCTGACGAGGAGAAACTAGGCTTAGGTAAGTGCCTATCTGTGACTGTCCTACAAAGTTACTTATTCCTACATTGCAGATTAGGGAGCTTTTCTCCAGAAGCTATGTATACCAGTCCACTCGGACATCTGGAAAACTCATGTGCCTGCTGTCCACTTGGAAGTAATCAAAAAACATGGGTACTTGGATGGGATGTCAGCACTTGGCATCCTAAAGTGACTGCCAGCATCCCAGTCACTGCCAGCATCCACAAGTGCCCACCTGCACTGACATCTGCATCTCCATATTGAGTTGCTGGGTCTGCATGCTGCCCTTTTTAATTTCCTGTAGTGCTCCAGTGTGGCACTATGTCAGGTGCTTCAGACAATTGTGATAAATTAAAGATCAGGGTAATACCTTAGTCCTAAAATATTTTGGGGGATCTAACCAAAATAAGGCCCTAGGAGCCTTACGTATGGCTGGTGGTTATAAGAGAATGAGGCAAGATGGAACTGGTGAAGCTGCTGAGAAACCACAGCTTGGGCGTCTTGCTTGGTTGCTTCTTTATCTGCTTTACAATAATAAAGCATTGCTGGAACCTGTCACCTTTGAAAGGACATTTTGTTCTTGGTTGGTACACAGTCAACACGGAAACAGCTTTTGAAAGATTACAGGCTCATTCTGCCTCTTACCTGCCAATATCAAAAGCAGTTACATCATCTGTTTGTTCATAGGCAGGCTGAATCATTGAAAGATTATGGCTGCCAGCCTTTCTGCATGTGCTCCCCTTAAAAGTTACATCAAGCCTTGTAGCACAGAAAGGCTGTGAGACTCTCAGATGGGGGAGCCATGTAGACCTCTGAGGGACCACAGAAGGCTGCATCCCTACTTTTTGATTTTTAAAAACTTTATTTATATTAAAAAAAAAAACCTTATGTCCCCTGACAGCATGAGAAGGAGCTAATTTTAACCTGTGCCCACCTCCAGGGTTGTTTTGGGTGCATGAAAGGCCTTTTATTTCACCAGGAACTAAAGTGGGAGTGTATGGTGTGACATTTTTTTTTCAAACAAGAAATAAATCCAGAGGCTTTGAGTGGCATTTTAAAGGGGAGGTGGAAGGGGGAAGGAATTTTTAAAAATAGAATGCTTCCGTTCGGATTTTGCTCATCGCTAGTGTTAAGGGATGCCATGACTTGAGCAGTGATACTTTTTGCTCGAGCCCCATCAGGACCTAAATTTCATTGATAACTTTAACTTCCACAGGTGAAGAAGCTCAGTTTGACATGGATATCTGAAAACTGACCTCTGAGACTACTTGTGGATTTTTCCCAGTGAAGACAAGAAATCAGCAGTGCTTCCAGAATTAGTGGGGCTTGAAGACTAGCCTACGCTTCACAGATCTTTTCAGGATGGAAGGTCCATCATCTTTTTCATTTTTTTATTGGGAGGACAAGAAGAAGACTTCCTGTTACCTAAGAATGGAAAACTCTGGCAGATTCTTCTTTTTGTGATGGAAAGGCTGCCAGTGATGAGCATCGGCATGAAGGAGGTGGAATGCTTTATCTAAAGTCTATGCCTTGATTCTTGTGCCTTGTTCACTAACATCAGTGCTCCCAAACAGGGGGGACTGGCTGCAAGGAGAGAAATAAAATCATGCTGGATCTGGGGGATTAATATAGTAGTGGGTCTCTCTTTTTATGCATGTCTCTGTTTCATGTGCAAAAGTTTTTCTGATTCATTCACAAATGGCAAAGTGATGATTTGCAGAGCCATATCTATAAACCAACGCAACAGTTTTCTGTCCTAAGCCTTTAGCTTTTCTGTCCATAGCTTTAGCGCCACTCCAGCAGCAACAGCTTGATAACAGTACAAATGTAGTGGGAGGGGAGTGAATCTGGTCATAAGAGGAAAATGCTTGTTGGCTTATTTCTCCTGTTTTCTCTCTGTATCTTCTTTGTCTGATGCTGTATCCATCGATCTGGTGAAAACTGACAGCTCACATGAGCAGATTCTGGTCAGTTTCACTCTTAAAAGAAATCTTTTAAAAATGTCCATTATAAATTATGCAAACAAAAGTGGGTTTTCAAAAACTTTTTTTTTAAAAAAAAGTTCTTGAAATGCTGTGGAGGTGGGTAGCTTGCACTATTTCTTTTGTCCTTTGGAGGGATACATACATGCTTGTGCAGATTCAAAAATAAAATGAAGAAAGAAAACATTCTACTTGCTTCAACCTTTTGGGGGGGGGAGGAAACTGTTGTACCAACTGTCCAGTAATAGCCAGTGACATTTCATGCACTCAGAAACAACTAAAACAGTACACCTCCAGATGTTCCACGCAGCAGTTTATTATTTCCCACAGTCCCTTATGGTTTGTCAAGCTTGGTAGAACAAATGGGGGTTCTAAATCAAACCATTTGGAGGGCCAAAGGTTCCCCACTTTGATAAGACGCTTTATGGATTGGACAACTAAATTCGAATTTAGTTCTTAGGATGAAAGAGATGTCCCAGGCTTGGGTTAAGAGCCCTGGAAGAAATGCATGTAGAGGTGCATTTTCACCCAGCAGATCCCCAGAATGGGAAAAAGTAAACCAGTCGGAGGATGTCTTGCAGCAATTCTGCAGTAACCTGGGAATACCTGGAAAAGGGAAGCAAAGGCCCTCTGGAGATAACAATTCTAAAATCCAAAATGAAGCTCCATACAAATGCAGCCCCAGTTGTTACAATTCGCTTGTAAATAATGTTTTGGTTGCCCACACTTTCCTTGAACTGTCTCAGGTGGAAGAGAAAACTGACCCTTTAGACATCTTCCTTAACTTGAAGTTGCTAATGGGATCTAAGTGCTAATTCATCAACTGGGTATGTTAGATTTGTAAATAAAGGAGTCTGTGCAAGCTTGTTTCAGTTAACATTGCAAACAAAGTGCCCTGTGCAAGCTTGTTTCAGTCTTGTTTTTAAAGTTGTTTATCCCAGCCTTCCAGCAAATTAGGGCAACTGGGAACAAGTAGTGTAAACTGGTTGTTGTCGTTTCCAACTCATCATTTCCTACTTAATGGCAATCCTCATGAGGTTTTCTTGGCAAGATTTGTTCAGAGAAGATTTGCCCTTGCCTTCCCTTGAGGCTGAGAGAGTATGACTTGCCTGAGGTCACCCAGTGGCTTTCCATGGCTGAGCTAGGAATTGAACCCTGGTCTCATAGTCCAACATTCAAACCACTACACCCTGCTGCATGAAACCAAATGTTCCAAAAATGAATGGCATGCAGTGATGACCACAGAGAGAAGAAATACTGAATAAATTTTTAACTAAAATATATTTAGGTGTTTTAGAAGCCGGAGGATGGTATTGATCTTGCTGTTTGTTCATTGAGAAGGAGGAACACTTTCATGGGCCTTCTCCTTCCAAACACAGAAATGCCCCCTTGTCAGTAATCCATGTGTAGTAATAGTAAAAAAGAAGAGTTCAGGAACACAGTCAGGGGATCAGGACCAGTTCTCCTCTTAGGCAAAGCTGAAGAGGTTGTGTCTGTCAGAAGATGCAGCAGTGAGGTATTGGAGAATACAGAGCTACTATGTATGTTGCACAATGTGCTCTTCGCCTCCTAAGAGAGTTGATGAGACAGCGCTGAACTGTGATTATAATATTAGACCATGACTTGGGAGATCCGGGTTCAAATCCTCCACTCATTCACGGAACTCACTGAGGCTCCTTGGACAACTTAGGGCCTTTGCAGACTGCCAGAAATAGTGCAAATTGAGTCCACTTTAAGGGTTAGGGTTAGGGTTAGGGAATCATGGGAAGTGTATTTTATTGTGGCACCAGAGCTCTCTGACAGAGAAGGCTCAATGTCTCAGAAAAAAAACAATTCCTATGACTCCCTAGCACTAACCCTAACCCTTAAAGTGGACTCAATTTGCACTATTTCTGGCAGTCTGCAAAGGCCCTTAGTCTTTTTTGGTCTAATCTACCCCCCCCCCCCAGTTTTACTATGAGAACAAAACAAGGAGAGAGGGAGCCATGTTGGCATCCTTGAGGTCATAGTAGGAAAGAAGGCTGTAAAAGTAATCACTAAATTAATATGTTTGGTGTCCTCAACTATGGAGGGCGTTATTTTGCCACAAGCAGTGAGATAAGATCCCGCTAACTAAACCTATGCTTGACTTATATACAGAATAGGATTGTTTGGGTGTGGATGTGTGCACAAGATACGCTATCCATAGCCTCAAACAGGAAACAGTCTTTGTCCAGCCCTGCAGGGATAGTTTGAGCCTCCATTTCCCCCAGCAGATCCCCAGAAAAGGAAAACGTCAACCGGTCCTGGACTTGCTCTCCTTGTTTTCTCTCCAGCCCTGGTATCACAAGCCCAACTGCATTTAGGATTTGGGGTTCTTCTGCCATGGATCCCCCTCTACCACTGTCTTTGTCTATCACCAAGTACTTGGGTGAAATGCTGCAGATCAATGGGAGGAGTGGGCTGCTTCTCTGGGTTGCGATTCTTTCCATCACTCATCCCCCGAATCCAAAAACAGCTCCTTCTACTTGACTCTGTTGTTGTTTACTATTATTTCTGTGAAACTTTGAAATGCATCTCAGTCCATAAATTGAATAAGGACCAAAAAGTAAATACCGTATGCTCCTGTAGCCTAATCTAAGGTTAGCAGCCGAACAATGAAGTGGATCCTGCATGTCTGTAGTCTTTGCTTTAACACATATCTTTAACAAATCTAAGAAAGTAATGGCTTTAAATACTGTAGGTTCAAACCTTAAGTGCAATTTTTCAGTCTTTCCATTTTCAAACCTTTCTGCCTATAACTCTGCCACTTGCGTGCATATCCTACCATATATGCTTGCAACTTTAGGATAAATGTCTCTATGAAAGCTTGCAAACCTATATCCAGTAAACTCATTGAATCAATGGAATTTTTATAAGTGTAGACATAGGATGTTTCCTTTACTTCATTGGTTCTGTGAGTCCACTTAGGAATAACCATTGGATTTGCAGACAAATTTTAATAGTAGTTAAAGGGCTAAAAGACTCTTGGTTTCTTTTTCTGCATCAGGACCACCCACCAATCCAGGAGGAGGGGGCGGCTCAAAAATGTGTAATTTTCTTTGTTAACAAGTGAAACTGAAAATGCTAATATGCTCTTAGCATAAAGAACAACTGGCAAAAATGCCAGCTCTACCAAGTTCCTACAGGAGTGACCTCTCTGTGTATTCGCTCTTTAAAATAAGTAGGTGTCTTGCATTTCAGATGGCAGAGGGGTCAAATGGGAGAACTTTGACAACTTAACACTTGGATATCTGTCAGACTGTAGGACAAAATGTAGGGCAAAGTTATGGGATTTAGCAGTGACTTCTTTTTTTTAATTTTTTATTTAGAAAGTATATAAACATTATTAATGAAAAACTAGACATATAAAAGAAAGAGACACAATAAATTCTATCTACAACAACCACAAAGAGACAGACACAGTAGAAAGACAGCATGAAGGTGAGGGAGAGGCAGTGCCTTGTTTTCTGAAAGATGTAACTAAAAATAGTCACCATAATGTTGGAGAAATTTTAATTTCCTGACAAGATGGCCACCTGACAGAAGATAAAGGTAGCAGTGGTGCTAGGCTGCCTGCAATATATATATTATTTGGTTAATTTTTGTGATTTTGTTTACCTGTGTGTGTATACCTTTAAGTCACCTGTTGACTTATTATGTCCCCATGAATTTTGTAAGTTTTTCATAGGCAAGGAATACTCAGAAGTGTTTTTGCCAGATCCTTACTCTGAAATATCGCCAGGATTTTATCTCAAGGTCATGCTTAATGCAAACTATTAAGCTTAGTGCAGTTTACAGGGGGGCAACCAAAAAGCCCACTTAAACCAGTGCATTTGGCGCCAGACCCCTTAGCGGTTCTTTTTTTAAGAGCCGCAACAATCCACATCTTCGCTAGTGGGACCACACTACCGAAATGATTCAGATCGTGCTGCATCATTCCCAGAAATGGAGGCGCCTCCATTTTAAATCAATATGGTGGCAAGTGTGAACGGCAACAGGGTTAAATGGCACAGAGAGATTCAGTTGCAGTAAACGTAGTGTGAACACCGCACTGATTCTGAATTGGTTCTGAATCGGTGCAGAGATGCGAATCTCTTCGTTCAAAAAAGGAAGTGTGAATGATCCCTAAGATAGCTAAATGCAATAGAGAACAGGGTTCCTGCTCCTTTAACAATTGTGCCAAAGTAAGAGGGCAATTCGGCAAGTGCAGCTGGCCAGGCAAACAACCTACCCTTGCTGGCACACTCTCTTGTCTGGCTGTACTGTACAACTATTCAAAGGCAAGGATCCCTGCCTTCTCTTGTATCTAACCACCCTGGTGTCAACTTTCTGAAGTGTTTGGCAACCTTCTAGATCCCCCCAAGCACTCACTGTATCTTAGTGAGCAGCCATGCAAAATACTATTGGAAGAATCTCAGCTCATCAGTGAGATGTTTGCCAAGCTCTCTAGTAAGTAATCGCTTGGTGCATTCACCTAACAATGAAGAAATTGACACGATCCAAAAAGTCAGTAGCCACCAAATCAAAAGTATCCTGTAAGAGCCTGGTGAAGAGAAAGGCTGCTTCAGCATCATCAGTGTGAAATACTGGCACATGATGGGGACACTTTAAGACCACTGAAAAGGACCTGCAGTGATAGCCCACCACGTCAGTTTTATTCTTCGTAAAGATGAGATCTGTAGATTCCTATTTGCCTCTTCATAATGGGGAGCAGGGAAGCGTAAGGGGAGGCACCTTCCAAAATATTCAAGACTCAAGTCCATACCATTCAGATTGAGAAACTGCCTTGCCGTTTTATTTAGGAATGTCCATCTCATCAGTAGTCCACCTCATCTTTGTCTGATTCCTGAACATTCAGCCTGATGAAAATAAAAGACTGATGAACTCTGGTGTTGATGGATCCACAAGCTTTTTTTTTTAGTTCTAACAAACACACTGTTTCCCCAGTTGATTATTGTTTATTATTGCCTTAGGATGGCAATTGATCTTGAAGGACTTAAGTGTGGATTGGCCAATAAATAGGGCCTTTACTCTCAAAGTAATAATCCACAAACTAGCCAAAGTGGGTTTTTTGAAATTCAATGGCGCTCAATGTCTTCAATCCAAATCCTTCGACTCACTTGGGATGTGAGTGAGGCTATTGGTTTGATCAATAGAAACAGCACAATGCAAATGGCTTAAAGCTGTGACAATATAAACAATGCTGGGGCAAACAATGAGGGAGATACAGATTTACTTGTGTGCAACTGGTTGAAGCAGATCACCCTGTCCTCTTCTCAAGACAATCTTTCACTGCCTACCCATGTTGCAGAGACAGTTGGGGTACACTGTAGTTTTGGATGAAGGGGGAGATCCCTGGAAGATCACTAACTAATGCAGTGGGAGGGAAAGCTACTGATGACAGTCCTTAGTAGATCATGGATCAGCTTATGGGGCAATTAGAGTAAGCCAGCTAAGAAGCAGTTCACTATTGAAAGAGTTTGGATGTGTAAATTATATCGCCAGATCAATGTCAGTTGTGGGGAATGGCATCTCTGTTTGATTTAAATGTGACCATCATAAACCTGAAGAGCTCCCATTCAGAAGATGAAAAGAAACACGCTCTATTAAGGTCTGCATATCTTATAATCATCCTGTGGATTTTTACGTAGAGTCTTGCAGCATTTTAAATGCTGGTTCATTGTAATCTATGCAGAGAGGCTTAAGCGTTGGACTATAACTCCGGAGATTCCCAGTTTGACCATCAAACCCTTGGACAAGTCACACTCTCTCAGCCTCAGAGGAAGGCAATGGCAATCCTCCTCTAAACAAATCTTGCCAAAAAAACCTCTCACGATAGGTTTGCCTTAGTTAGGGTCTCCATAGGTTGGAAACGACTTGAAGGCACACAACAACAACAACAACATGTGGACAAGAGAGTGTATTTCTTTAAAAGCATTTAAACTGGCCTCCATTCAACCTTGGGGGCATATTCTCATGAAATTGAACAGTTGGTGCCATGTCAATTAAAACAGACACATATACAAATTATAACCCCAGAGACCATTCATAGCAATAGTCATTGGTTATAACACAATCCTCTTAGACTGGTATTGTTAAATTAACACCTGCAACAGGACCGAATAGTTTAGACTCGAGTCTCAATTACCCATTTCTTGACAAATCAGCTTTCCTATGAATTCCCCATAAGTCCCACTTCATTTTGTAAAATCCTCAGCTTGGAAAAATAACTTTTTAAAGGATTGCCTGATGTCCCTTATTTGGGAGCTGGAAAACGTATTCCTTAGAAATCTGCCCAGTGTCTTATAAAGGATGTCCCTTATTTGGGGGGGGGGGGTGAAAGAATTATTCCTTATGAATATGGCAAGTGTCTTATAAGGGATGTCCCTTTTTGAGGGGCTGGAAAACTTATTCCTTATAAAGCCGCCAATTGTCTTATAAAGGATGTCCCTATTTGAGGATTGGAAAGCTTTCCCTTTATATATGCAAAACAAGATGCCCCCAAATCCCATGTTTTGGGGTGTAGACCCTTCAAAAAGACAGAAATGGGACCATTGTGTAATTTATGAATGTGGACAATATTTTAATTCTACAGAGAAATATGTGGCTAGGTGAATCAGTACTTTCACTTGGTATTTAGCTAGAACACAAGCTTGATAATAGCTCCTTTCAGATGTCAAGTCTGCATGGCATCAGTTCTGACTATCCCTTATTGCTATTTTGAAAACCAAGCAATGCCACCTTTCTCTCTCTTTTTTTGGACTACAGTTCCCATCATTTTCCTCAACCAACATGCTAGTGACTGTGCTGGCTGGGCATTCTGAAGGTTCCACTTCAATAAATCACTTTTCCAAGCTCTGAAAAAAATGTGTTCCTGTTTATTCGTGGATTTTGACTATCCAGATTTTTCCTCCCCTACATGCCTGGGAGATTTCAGGAGAAGTGAGACTGCAAAGTATGAAAGGAATAACAGAGGTGAAACTGCCCTTGAGCTGGTCAATGATGTGCCAGGTTTAGCAAACATTCCTTTCTCTACCAGGAGGCCCAAAGACCCCAAATGCATTTGAAAGCAGGTGTGTACTTTGGCTTTTGCATAAGTTAGTAGCCTTAGTAGCTTAGCACATCTTCCTTTTCAAGTGAGAGTGATGACACTCGAGCGGACTGAAATGCAAAATGTCTCTCTGATCCAAACCAGCAGCACATCAAACATGCTCAAGCTAAAGTCCCTGTGCAGCTTTGGAACATCTTCACCAAAACTAGCATGGCTGTTGCCTGTTACCTGGTTTATCCATTCAGATTTATCTTTGTTATATTTATGTCCTACAGAGACAGTGTGGTGTAGTGGTTTGAATGTTGGACTAGGACGATGGGAGACCAGGAAATCCACTGGATGACCTTGGGAAAATCACACTCTCTCGGCCTCAATGGAAGGCAAGGACAAACCCCCTCTGAACAAATTCTGCCCCTTGATAGATTCACCTTAAAGTCAGAAATAACTTGAAGGCACACAACAAAAGGCACAAAATGGCATGTATGACCTACTTCCCTCCAAGGAGCTCAAAGTGGTATACATGATCTTCCTTTCCATATTTCTCCTTACAATAACTCTGCAAAGTAGATTAGGCTGAGAGATAATGCTAACCCAAGGTCACCCTATGGCCTTCATGGCCAACTGGGGCTTTGAATCTCAAGTTCCCTATCCTTCATCCAACTCTCTAAACACTACACCCTACCGACTCTTGATAACATTTCTTTGAGAAGCTCAAGTCAACCAGGAGATGTTGACCCTCATCTAAAGAATCTGATTTGTTTGGCTACAAGATTTACTCCCTCATTATCACTGAGGCAGAGTCAAGACCATGTCACGCCATTCAGGGTGTCCTTGTCAAATTCTGCATAAAAGGCTACAACAGCTTTCCCTCGTGCCATTCCCTGCTGTGGCTGTGCTAGCTGTGGATGATGGGACTTGTGGACGACATCTGACTGAGGAAGGGTGGCCTAGGCTAATTCAAATGGGTTCAGAGTGGGGAAAATAGGAGAATGCAGGCTTCTTTATTATTATTAGCTATTTGCAATGGTATCCCAGCTTTCCTCCAAAGAGTTCAAGGTAGCATGCATGGCCTTGACCATTTTGATATTTTAATGAATTCAGCACTCAGCAACATAAGACAGCAAGCATACAGTGTGTTAGAATGGATAATTCATGCCTCTCCCACCATTCAATTCCATGTGGGAAAGGAACCAAATACAAGCTTTTCCTCTGACCTTCAGCTTTCCTCTACAATCCAAATACCATATATGCACTATAGGATGGCATCCAATTGGTTAGTCCCTACTAGAATAGACCAATTCAATCAATCATTGAATGGTGAATCAACATGGAAGTGAATGACATGGACCCAATGGCTCTACTTTAGTTAAGACTAGCAACAGGATTTTATATAATATTTCCAGACCATAGTTTCAGATGCCGGTAGAGTAAGTCAGCATCTGAAATTTCCTTCAGCACTGGCAATGAGGGACGGTGTTTTGTCACATCTAGGTGCAGGACAAGGTGCTGAGCACTCACACATTTCTCCTCTGGGAAAGAGGAATGGCCACTTGGAAGGACTGCTCTCAGCATTTGCCACTTGAAGCAGCTGCCTGATGGCAAGGCCAATCCTGCAAAAAGCAGGACCACCCACAAGCAAGAGAGAGGTATGATCAGCCTCCAGAAGGAGCACATTCCCTACAGCAGGTAACTCACCTCTAAGAAAGCTGACAGCTCTTATTAAGAGAGTACAGCCAGGGCTGCACTGCTTCAGGATCTCAGGCAGGAGTTGGCTGTAACTGAAGATGAGGAGAATTGAATCTGTGGTCTTTGGAGTATAGCGCATGTACTCTGCCTTTGAGCAATGAGCTACGATCTTTCAGATCCATCACTTCTGAAAACATGTCTGGTTGGTACTATGTGGAATGGGCATGTTTTGATGAAAGGAGCCAGGTGGCCTTCCCTATGTGTAGGAAGCATAGGACGGAGAGATGGAGTGTGCTGTGGCCTTCTGGGTACGTCTGTGTGCTGACAAGGCAGGTGGCACCCAAGTTCCCATTGCATTTTTTGAAATGATGAGGAAACCATCACACAAACTCACACCTCTATCACTTGTTTCCCTTAGAAGATAACTCATGGTAGGGTTATTCCTTTCTGGGAAACCATTCTGAGCAACCACGCTTGCAAATGAGCTTCTAGTTGCTCCTTAATTACTGGAGACGAATGGTGTGAAATGCTGTCTGAATATGCCGCCAGTGCTCCCTTCCACCGCTCTGAGGCAGGCCGAGGGGGTAAGAACCAGACATGCTTTGTTTATCTGCAGAGACGGATGTGGATTGAATGTAATCGACCCTGTGAAACTGGTGAATCTGTGGGAAAGCAATGCCCTCCCTCCCAAAATAGTATCTGTCTTTCTATAAGTCTGCTTAGTGCAAACCCATACCCAATAAATAAATGTAGAGGCTAGGCTCAATGGCAAATGGCAGAACCGTCACTGTTTATCATATATACACATTGGGTCACAAGACGTCTACAGTTGGCCTTCCACATTTGCAGCTTTAACTTTTTCAGATTGGATTATTTACAGTTTTGAGGAATATGTTCTCTCTAGGAATCTCAAAGTCCTCCAGCACAATTCTGTTGGACGTGGACCATAGAGTTGTGCAGGAGAACCTAGCCATTCTTAGAGAAAACACTTCTCAAGGCATTTGTAGGTCCTCCAGGATGATTCTATGATCAACCTCGGGCAGATGTTGACCATAGAGCTGCACTGGAGGACCTGGAGATTCCTAGGGAGGTGTTCTCTTAGGTAAAAAGAATAGTGTGTTTTTATTTGTGGTTTTCACACCTTCACGGGGTCCTTCACCCCTAACCCCAGTGGATGTGGAGGGACCAATGTATTCTCCTGCTTTTACTACCAGAGCTATAGGAATGAAGAGGCAAATCTTGGAGTAAAATGGTCACAACTGATAAACTTGCAGCAGTTTTGTTTCCATTCCAATGTATAATGTGCTTAATTCTCCACTCCCTGACTGTATTTTTTTTTTTTGGGGGGGGGGGGTTCAACATTTGGTTAAACCCCACAAAACGTGCGGCCAGGGAGGGAAGAATTAAGCACATTATACACTGGAATGGAAATTTGTAGTAGCACAATCATGCAGAAGCCACTGTGGAAATTTCAAAAGCATCCAAAGATGATGGCAAACCTGCATCAGTCACCAGGGTCTCTTTGCTTCTGTTCTAGAATGCTGAAATGTTTCTTGACATCCTTATGCACTTGGATTTTGTATTTAGGAATGCCGCGTTCCAGATTCCATGCATTGAAAAGCAAAGGAATGCAGAGTGGACCAAGATGCCAATCCATCTGGCAATCCATCTGACTACACAAACATTTGTTCATTCCTCGGACCTTGCCAAGTGGAGAAACCTCTTTCTGAGAGACCTTAGGACAGCCCTGTCTGTAGAACTGACCCTTGACTCAACTTTCTTGCCTTTCACCGGGACAATTAGCTGTTTATGAGCATGAATGATCACCATGCACCCTCATTTTGCAGAGCTGAGGCATGGATGTCTGGATTCCCACTTCCCAGGATGACAGCAAGACTCCCTGGGGAAAGCAAGGGTTTCCTTCTGACTACACAAACATTCGTTACACACACACATACACACCAGACTTAAGATCAAATGCCATGACCCCCCAACCACAGTCAGGGGCTTGTAATCTAGACCAGACACTGAAGTGGAATAGACAGGAAAGAAAAATATACACTTCCTTCAACTTTGACCAGGCTAATAAACAAGGGAACATAGACATCAGGTGTTCCTATTTGCTCTAATTTTTTCCTACTTTTTAATTTTTATTTTTGGTTCCCTGTCCACTATAAAAACCTGTCTCGATTTTGGCCTCCCTGGAGAGGGAGCTTCTTCAGATTTGGTAGTCAGAAGTGGTGTTGTCCTTCTGTGGGGTCCCTTCCTCCGAAAGACACGAGCCCTACTTTACAGAGGACATTTGTCTAATCGAAAGCCTCTCCCTCCAGACCAAGTATGGTTTAAAAGTGCGGAACTGTCCGGAAGGAAAATTGAGGCCTTGGGGTTGCTCATCCGTAATTATTTATAATAATTATAAGTTGCGCATCAAGAACTAGCACTTTGGCAGCAGACTGAGCAGACGCATCAGTCACTTAGTCAGAGTCTTCACTGCTATGGTGGGATATGTTGCATTTCTGGTTAAATGATAGCATTCTTTTAAAATGTTCATCTATCAATAGGAATTAGCATATAGGCTTTAAAAAGAAACCTGCCTCCACTTTTGCCCTCTCTTTTGGCAATGGCGTTGTAGGCTTTATTTCGGAGGAAGGAACTGGCAAAAACCAAACAAAACCCTCCGAGTACTTCTCATCTAAGAAAACCCTATGAAATTCATGCGGTCCCCATAAGTCAATGGACAAACAAAAAACCAACCGAAGTTTGCACATAGCCTTCTCTCGGGACCCCCTCTTTCACACTGTGCAGTCACAGCACTTTGATACCATTTGAGCTGCCATGGCTCCATCCTGTGGAATTCTGGGATTTGTAGTTTCACAAGGCACTTATAATCCACTGTCAGAGAGCTCTAGTGTCTCACTTAACTACAAATTCCAAGGTTCTGTAAGATGCAGCCTTGGCAGTCATAGTGGCATCAAAGTACTACCATTGTGTAGTGTGAAAGAGACTGATAAGTGGACATATCCTGTCTCTAGGGTGCATATACATTGTGCATTAACATTAATGCAGATGAACTAAGGCACTATGCAGGACAAAGCCTGCTGGCTCATGTCTTATGAGTATGAAAGGATTTTTTTTCCCTTTTAATGCCCTATTTTGTTTTTAGATAATATATGCTGCAGCAGAAAAACAAGTAAACCAGATAAGTATGCTCTTCAACAGCGCATAAGAGGGACTTGAGCAATGGTCTTTGAAAAGATAACGGAGGTGTTACGAGGATGTCCTCTTCCTATTTCCATCTGTGAAATTAGAGTATAAGTGTGAGCTGCAGCAAAACATTGCAGTATAAACTCATTTCCTAACACTAATGATCCCTATGCAAAGGGATCTTGTAGCACCTTTGAGACTAACTGAAAGAAAGAAGCTGGTTGCATGAGCTTTCATAGACTGGAGTCTACTTGCTCAGATATAACACATTTTGCCTGTTCCTCCAAGAAGATGGGGAGAGAACAACCCCTTTGTTTATTATTAAATATGCCTGTGAATATGAAGACAAGGATTAAATATGCCTGTAAATATGAAGAGAAGGAATTAGTGTTATGAAGGAAGATATTATTATGGAAGGTATTGCCTATATATATATATATATATATGTTCAAAATTTTGATTTATTGATCTGAGAACATTAAAGCAACATCCTCCACATTCAGATGAATTCAGTGGTAAGTGGGATTTAAAAAACACACACATCATCATTTTGGTTTTTTGTACTGCATTTATTGAAAACATTGATGACAGTTGTATAATTCAAGATCATTTGTTACTACACATTTTGTTACAAATCCCAGCGTGGCTTCTTGGAATGACCTGAACACACTCACCTAAATCCAATTGTTACAACTATAGTAAAGCCAACAGATAAATAAAACTTACATAATTATCGACATACAAATGTCCCATTGATTCAATAGGCCTACAGTAGTTAGGATTGAATTGGATTTAGGCTGTTATATCATTCAATGTACGCCTTCAAAAAAGACATTGGTCCACAAGTAATAGTTGGCATCTTGTTCTGTGTTTACAAGCCAGACTTTCAGTATTTGTAACTTTGAAGATTCACATTTATGGTGGTTAATAACCAACTGTGACCCCCAAAGCCTAATCCTAAGCCATCTGAAGGGTTTCTAAAGTGCTGAAGATTGGGGATCTGGGAAATGATAACTGCAGCATTCTTGCAGTTGTGATGTGCAATGAGAGAAGCCATTGCATCAGGATCCCAAGGGGTCTCTCCAACTCCAGCTCCAATGCACTGAGCGAGAAAAGTGTCGGACAGGCATCATCTACCAGTGACTCAGAAACCCTTTGGATGGGGCAAACCCTTTGCCTGACTTAAGAGGTAAGATTTGGGGGATGGTGGCATCAGAAGAAGTAGCTATGATGATGAGCTCCACTTTTAGAGGTCGCATCTGCACCCCAGAAATAATGCAGTTTGACACTGCTTTAACTGACATGGCTCAATGCTATGGGATTCTGGGATTTTTTGTTTTGTTTTATGGGATGTTTAGCCTTCTCTGTCAGGGAAGTCTGGTGCGACAACAAATTACAAATCCCAGGATTCTATAGCATGGAGCCATGGCAATTAAAGCAGTGCCAAACTGCATTACTTCTGCAGTGCAGATACAGCCGTAGCCAACAGTTCATAAGGAAAATTACACACTTTCCAAAAACTAGCTAGCCAGATGCAGACCACAATCGTTTTAAATATATGCCTACACATATACATTTTACTTTTTTTGATTGCAGTTGCCTGAATTCCCAGCCAGCATGGCTACTGGCCAGATTGGCTGGGAATTTCTGAGAGCAATAGTCCAAAATGTAATTTCCCCAACCTGTGCTTCTTAGTAAACACACAATAGGATTGTCCTATGATATCCGCCACACATTTCTCCAAGTAATGCCATCCTAAAGGAAGCTTGAAGGGTTTTTCGAAGAACACCTTCTGAGCTCCAACAGGTCCAAGACAATTATGTGAACCTCTCCAACAGTTTTGCACCTCTAAGAACGTAAGACTTCTGATGAATCAGCCACAGCCATCCTATGTCATTTCCCTCCGGGCAACTGCTATTCAAAAGGAGATTGGCTCCAGAATTTGCAATTCCTGTACATCTGTCATAGCCAACAACCATCAATAGGCCTCATACTCATCAATAAATCTTTCTAACAGTTTGCTTAAAACTCTCAGTGCCAGCTGCCATCATCTACATCTGGGACAGAGAGCTCTACAAATTGTGCGCAGAGCTTGGGAAAGTTGGTTTTTAAAACCATAACTGTCAAAATCGTTCCATGATGGCTGGGGGAATTCTGGAAGGTATAGTTCCCCAACAAAATTTCCCCCCCCCAGCTCCAAGTGTGAAGAGGTATTTTCTCTTGCCCCAGAGTTTGGGAAAGTTACTTGATTAAACTAAAATTCCTGGAATCGCAAAAAGTAGCCTAAAGGGAACTTTAGTCCAAAAGCAACTTTCTCAAAGTTTAACTTACCCACCTTGAATCTACTGCCAGACAATTGGGATCTACAACAGGGATCTACAACAGATTCCTGCTTAGCTAGTGCCTTCCTTAAACCAAATTTGCAGCTGGCTTAGGCTAATGATTTTTATTTTCCGCGTTACTCTGGAATGACACCTTCTCAGGAGCATTGTAGGGAAATGAAAATGACAGCGTATGCAACTTGTTTCTGTCCCTCCCAACCCTGAAACTTAAAGCCAGCTCTGGGGACCATGCTTTTTGTGATGATCCTCTTCACAGCAGGTTCAGTCCCATAAGAATCTTGTGTCCCACAACACAACTTTGGCTTCAAAACCCCAGAAGAAAGTTATGTCCCTCTACCTTACTCTGTCTTCCATTATGTGGCCATGATATAGTTTGATCTCCATCTGTTGAAAAAGATTCTTCCTGCCTGTATTGAAGGACAGTGCTCTGGGTTTCTGTTGCAAAAGAAAAGATAGTTCTGATCTTGTGGAGGTGGTAGCTAGAAGCCCCTCAAACAGCCAAGCAAGCCCATAAATGTCAATGGCAGCCACATTCATCAATGATCATGTCTTCATGGTGACGGACCTTCACCCCACTTTCCTCATAGTAAAGCATGGAGAGAGGGCTCAGTTTGACTGGCACACAGGATGGGCAAGGCACTCGGCTGGGCTGGTATAACTTCAGCAAGCTCTGTGAAGAGATAAAAAAGAAAAAAGGGGAACCATTATACACAAAGCTTGGAAGTATTGCATACAGTTCCCAGAATCTCATTCCCACCACCATCAGCCATGGAGACTGATGAACGGGTAGAGCTGGCACAAGATGTTTTTGCCAACTGAAGCAAGGTAAGCATTAAAATCAAGCACGTTGTTTTGGTGTAAGACCTTTCCATATCTCTGGCAGTAAAAAATACATGATAACAACGTCGATAATCAATTATTTATTGCCTTTTTGCAACATCTACCATCTGCTGCTTGAAGTGGCCGCCTCATTTTGTCTTATGGCCCTCAGACCAGGAAGCAGTCAAAGAGACAGTTTGTAACTGAGGATGTAGAATCATATGCCCAGTTTTTGAAAACTCCTCTCTTTTTTATGCATAGAGAAGATCTGTCATGGTTCCATCCTCTGGAATCTTAGGATTTATAGTTTGCTGAGGAGCTGAGAATTCCCTACTTAGGAGTTCTAGTGCTGCAGGTTATGGAAGTAGACTAGAGCTCTCTAGCAGAGAATTCTAAGTATCCCACCAAAGTAGAATTCCATAGTGTCAACTGGCATCAAACTGGGACAATCATGAAGTGCAGATATACCGCTATTTTACAGAGGATTGTCCTTTACTTGAACAGCTGGCAGAAGACAGACTTATTTTAAAAGGTGTCCTCTTTTTGAATGCCAATCTGGTCCAAATCCAACTCATGCATAAATACGGTAACCATAAGAAGTTGGGACAGCAGAGATCTTGAAGCTGGCCATCCTTTATTTATTTATTTATTTATTGGTTTACAACCCACCTTTTTCCCAAAATGGGATTCAAGGCTCATAGTAAGAACCTAGACAGTAGACTGAACAGATATACAGCTCGCCTAGTCTTTTCCATCATCAGGAGATACGTAATATTTCTACTGAAGTGGTAGTATTTATTCCCAAACAGATTTTAAGTCAACAGATGGAATGCTCTCTTGGTTTTTATGTCAATAGACAATATTGGGAAATAATTGATGAAGAAGTGCTTCTAAAAACAGCACATGCAAACTTAACGCAAATGCTTTTGCCATTTTGTACGCGTCTGTGGGTGAGAGATGTATTTCTCCCTTTTTGCTTATGTATAAATGACCATGTCACCTATGCTTTTTTCAGACCCTGGTTACTCAGTTAACAAGATATCCACAAAGAACGTCAGGATGTGGTTCATGCTTACCTGCATATATGCATGATTTGTTGGCTTAAAGGTCTCATCTACCGGTGTTGGGCATTCCCCTTCACACCGGTATGCATTGTACTTCTTGGGCTGCACAATCCATTTTCCAAAGCCCGTCTTCTCAAAGTCCACCATCATATCAACTCTCCTGCATAGAGGCCGACTTTCTTCCCCGGAGCTGGAAGCGTGGGTGTTGTTGCTCTCCTTAATTCTTTGCAATTGTTTCCTGTTCCTCCGGTGACGGTGACGGTGACGGTGGCCTCTAGCTTCCATGGAAGATTTGTCCAATATAACGTGCTTGGACATCTCCACTGTCCTGATGAGACTTGGGCCCCGAGAGGCCTCCATCAGCTCTTGATCTTTGGAGAAGACAACTAGGAGGACTCTATCCATCACATTATGAGTCGCGACTTGCTGAGCTTCTCTGGAGTTATTCTGGCCACAGCTTTGGTTCTGGGACTCACCAGTTTCTCCTCCACCATTGCACTCAGCAAGGTGTTCCTCCATCCATTCCTGCTCCAGAACTTCAAGAGTGTCCTTGCCTGATGGCACCCCTTGTTGGAGCCAGAAGCGGAGCAAGTTGGTGACGTTGAAGACTTTCCAAGAGGAATCGTTGATGGAGGAGCTGCTGGTGAAAGAACCAAGGAAGAGCTTGTCCTTACAGGTCCAGTTTCTGGGACATGCGTCATCACGGCTGTGGTAAATGCTCACAGTGACGTTGTCGGCATGGGAGAAGGACCGCAGGTGGACTCGGAGCTCGGCCAGCCTCACATCAGAGCTGCTGGAAATGGCCGTCATGTCGAAAGAGAAGATCCAGTGGTTCCTGTGCTGGAAGAAATCTGAAAGAGAAGAAACAGAAATCAGTGGCAATGGATGGAATAAAGCAATCATTCATTGATTGAAGAATACTCAAGGTATAGCTGTCGATGCTAGGCATGCTAACTTTTGCAGACAGATAGAATTCAAAGATATAGCCATGTTAGGGCCTGAACAGACTGCCAGAAATAATCCAGTTTGAGACCACTTTAACTGCCCTGGCTCAGTGCTAGGGAATCATGGGAACTGTAGTTTTTGTGGGGTTTTTCGGGCTGTGTGGCCATGTTCTAGAAGAGTTTCTTTCTGACAGAGAAGGCTCAATGTCTCAGAAAAAACTACAGTTCTCTTGATTCTCTAGCGTTGAGCCAGGACAGTTAAAGTGGTCTCAAACTGGATTATTTCTGGCAGTCTGTCCAGGCCCTTAGTCTCTAGAATAAGTATGCAGAGAGATCTTGCAGCACCTTTGAGACTAACTGGAAAAAAAAAGTTGGCACCATGAGCTTTCGTAGACTTCCTCAGATGCATTTGCTGCAAATGAGACCAAATGCATCTGAGGAAGTAGACTTTAGTCTACGAAAGCTCATGCTGCCAACTTCTTTCTTTCAGTAAGGACTTTGCAGACTGCCAGAAATAATGCAGCTTGAGTCTACTTTAACTGCCCTGGCTCAGTGCTAGGCAATCATGGGAATTGTAGTTTTTTCTGAGACATTGAGCCTTCTCTGTCAGAGAGCTCTGGTGCCACAATAAACTACAGTTTCCATGATTCCTTAGCACTGAGCCAGGGCAGCTAAAGTGGACTCAAGCTGCATTATTTCTGGCAGTCTGCAAAGGCCCTTAGTCTCAAAGGTGCTGCAAGATCTTTCTACATACGTCAGCATACAGAGTTATGAAAAGCATACAATGGATCTTAGAAAGAGTTATAAAATGAAAATAATTATTCAGAAGAAGACTCAGAAGAAGTTTTGCTTCTGATGCAAGTATTGGGTTACAGATAATACTGCACACACATCTAAAGGTGTGCTTCCAAGCTTCAATTGTAAGCATTTCAATAATAATAATAATAATAATAATAATAATAATAATATCCTTGGATAGGGCAGAGAGGGACGTTCCAAGCTTTGACTGTAAGCATTTCTATTAGTATTAGCATTAGTATTACCATGATTATCATTAATTATTATTATTGATCATTATTATTTCTCACCCACCTCTGCCTCATGGATTGAGGCGGAGAACAACTTTTTAAAATTCTTCAATTTTAAAAAGAAGAAATAAGACACATATAGGGCCTTTGCAGACTGCCAGAAATAGTGCAAATTGAGTCCACTTGAACTGCCCTGGCACAGTGCTAGGGAATCATGGGAACTGCAGTTTATTGTGGCACCAGAACTCTCTGACAGAGAAGGCTCAATGTTCCAGAAAAAACTACAATTCCCATGATTCCCTAGCACTGAGCCAGGGCAGTTCAAGTGGACTCAATTTGCACTATTTCTAGCAGTCTGCAAAGGCCCTTAGTAGAGAAACGATCCACATTTCCCAGTGCATCCTTTCCAAGGCATCCCTTCCAATGCCAGGTTGGAGCTCTCAGGGAGATCTGAGCATTGCCCCCCCCCCAATCTTTCTGCCCTTCTTCCCCTGCAAGGCGGACCAAGGAGAGAACCCCGAGCGACCCACGGCCTCCGCAGTCCTCCCTCCGGACGCTGATGCGCCTCGATTGCGCTTCTGTTGCGGGACACACACACACACACACACACACCCCTCTGCCCTAGCTTGGGCTCTACCCTCTGGGTTGCATTTCTCCCTCCCCTCCCACCCCCAAACCTTCCTCCAATTAACAAATAAAGCGCCGCTTTGGTCCCCGAGGGGAGAAATGTGGATTGCAACGCCCGGCAGAGAGCGGCCGAGAGGGAGGGAACGTTGCTCCGCCGCAGACGTCTCAGGAGGCTACCTCCGCTCAGAAAGAAAGAAAGAGAATGATGATAGATAGACAGAAAGACAGACAGACAGAAAGATCATAAATAGATACATGATAGACAGATAGATGGATAGACAGATAATAGACAGAAACATGATAGATAGACAGACAGATGATAGATACATGACAGATAGACAGATATTACATTGTATATAGAGATAGAGATACACTGTAGATAGATACGTTGTAGAGATAGATAGATAGATTGTAGAGAGAGATTGAAATAGACAGAAAGACAGTCAGAAAGATGATAAATAGATACATGATAGATAGCTAGACAGATAGATGGATAGACAGAAACATGATAGAGAGACAGATAGATGATAGATACATGATAGATAGATAGTTACATTGTAGATAGAGATAGAAAGAAAGATAGATTGTAGATAGAGATTGATAGATTGATACATTGTAGATAGAGATAGATAGATTGTAAAAATAGATAGATTGAAATAGCTAGATAGCTAGATGGATGGATACATTGTAGATAGAGTTAGATAGGTAGATTGTAGAGATAGATAGATTGATGGATACAGTGTAGATAGAGATAGATAGGTAGGTAGATAGATAGATAGATAGATAGATAGATAGATGGATGGATGGATCTCATCCCTTCCCAGGGCGAAGAAAGATCCCTCTGTCCTCGAAGATTTGAGGAAGGGAAGCCCAGGAGGCAAGGAGCCGCGTTGGAAAAGGAAAAAAGGCACAGAAGGGACCAAAATAAGGGAGACGGAGCACTCCGGCTTGAAGGCGTTTCCGAATTATGGCGATTCCATCTGGGCTATTTCTTATTCCGGGTTTGTTTGTTTGTTGCCATTGCCTCCTTCTGAGGCTGAGAGAGTGTGACTTGTCCAAGGTCACTCGGCGCGAGTCGAGCCCTGGTCTCCAGCGTCACAGTCCAACGCTCAAACCACGACGACTCCGGTTCCCGGCTCGGCCATGATGCTCACTGGGTGGCCAAGTCACACACTCTCAGCCTCAGGGGAAGGCAATGGCAAACTCCCTCCGAAATAATCTTGCCAAAAAAAACCCCCCTGATAGGTTCGCCATGAGTCGGAAAGGACTTGTAGGCACACAACACACACACAAGACTCGGGAGGAGAGAAATAATAATAATAATAATAATAATTATAATAATAATAATAAATTTTGGATCGAGGCGGGGAACAACAACAGCGAACAGACACACCACAGTCTAATAATTCGTATTTAGAAGAAGAGAAAGAGGAGGAAAGGAAAGAAAGAGTATTAATTTAGAAGAGGGGAAAATAGAAGCAGAGAAACCTAAAGGTGCAGAGAAGAATAATTCATATTTAGGAGGAGAGAGAGACGGAGGAAAGAAAGGAAAAGGAAAGGAAAGGAAAGGAAATTACTTTACAAAAGGGGAAAACAGAGGCAGAGAAACCTCAAGGCGCAGAGAAGAATAATTCTTAGTTAGAAGAAGAGAGAGAGAGAGAGGAAGGAAGGAAAGGAAAGGAAAGGAAAAGAAAGGAAATCAATTTACAAAAGAGGCAGAGAAGCCTCAAGGCACAGAGAAGAATAAATGGTATTTAGAAGAAGAGAGAGAGGGAGGAGGGAAGGAAAGAAGGAAGGAAGGAAGGAAGGAAGGAAAAGAAAGGAACGGAAATTACTTAACAAAAGGGGAAAACAGAGGCAGAGAAGCTTCAAGGCACAGAGAAGAATAATTCATAGTTAGAAGAAGAGAGCGAGAGAGGAGGGAAGGAAGGAAGGAAGGAAAGGAAAGGAAGGGAAAGGAAAGGAAATCACTTTACAAAAGGGTAAAACATAGGCAGAGAAGCCTCAAGGAGCAGAGAAGAATAATTCTTAGAAGAAGAGAGAGAGAAAGAGAGAGAGAGAGGAAGGAAGGAAGGAAAGGAAAGGAAAGGAAATTACTTTACGAAAGGGGAAAAGAGAGGCAGAGAAGCCTCAAGGCGCAGAGAAGAATCTAATAATTCGTACTTAGAAGAAGAGAGAGAGGGAAGGAAAGGAAAGGAAATCTTCCTCTAATCTTCTAAATGAGAGAAGAAAAGAGAGGCAGAGAAGCGGAAAGGTGCAGAGCAGGATCTGTTCTTCTTCGTTTAGAAGAAGAGAGGAAAGGAAGGGAAAGGCAAGGCAAGGCAAGGCAAGGGAAGGAAGGGAAGGAAGGGAAGGGAAGGGAAGGGGTCTCTCCTAAGAGAGCCAGAAGAGCAGGGCAAGCAAGCGAGGCCCGCAGGTACCTTGGGCCTGGAGGCTGAGGACGGCGCGGGCCTGCTGCCAGGCGGAGGCTCGGGCGGCGGAGGGCTCCCTGCCGAGGAGGCTGCGGGGCTTCGGGGCTGCCAGGGCCCGGTAGAGGTGCAGCATGTAGCCCGGAGCCCGGGCCGGACGGGAGTGGAGGACGGGGCTGGAGGACGGGGAGGAGGAGAGGCAGGGGCTCCGGAGGAGCAAGGAGAGCCCCAGGAGGAGCAGCCAAGGAACCATCCCTCTGGGCCAGAGAGAGATCGCTCCTTCCTTCCTTCCTTCCTTCCTTCCTTCCTTCTCTCTTCTCCCAAATGAACAACAATCTAGTCCTCTCTGCCCCTTCTCTGCCTTTTCCTTTCCCTTCCTCTCCTCTCTCTCTTCTTCTAAATAAAAAGTATTCGCTCCTTCTCTGGCCCTTTAGGTTTCTCTGCCTCTTGTCTTTCCTCCTTTAGAAGATCAGAAGAAGATTGCCTTTCCTTTCCTTTCCTTTCCTTTCCTCTCTCTCTTCCTCTAAACAGGAATTCTCTGCCTCTTTAGGTTCCTCGGCCCCTGTTTTTCCCCCCTTCTTCTTCTAAATGGATTCCTTTTCCTTTCCTTCTCTCTCTTCTTCTTCTAAATACTCTTTTAAATCATTCTTTTAAATACTTCTAAATCCCAATCGTTGGATCCTTCTCTGCGCCTTTAGGCTTCTCTGCCTCCGCAACTGATTCCCTTTTCTTTCTCCTTTCCCTTCCTTCTTCCCTTCCTTTCCTCCTTCCTCTCTCTGGTTCTAAATATGAATTATGAGATCCCTCTCTCCGCCTTTGGAGCTCCCTTTCTCTTCTATTCCCCGACTTGTTCTTGTCTTTCTCTCTCTTTCTCTCCCTCTACCCCCCGCGATCAATAGGGCCTTCCTCTCCTGGGGCGTTCCTTTCCCGTTCCTTTCTCGTTCCTTTCCCGTTCCTTTCCCCCGACGTTCCTTCTGCCGCAACCAGAGCCTCCTGCTTCCAGCCTCGCCAAGGACCTTCTGCTGCCTTCCTCCTCGCAGGGCCCTTTTTATACCTGGACCAGCCTTTGATGTCCAGAAGCTGTCAAAGTTTGGTCCCTCTTCTCTTGAACCCAGCCCCCAGGGCCAAAGAGATGAAAGGATCCCCCTTCCCCTTGGCAGGCCTTTCATGACCCATCTCCCATTAGAGATCCTCCCAAAATGGAAGGGGACCAAAGAAAGGGAGCATCATGCCCAGAGCCTCCTGAGATGAGGATTAACATTTGGAAAGGACTGGAAGAAGGATTTTGATAGGCACTCAGCTATAGAGGGAACACTCCAGAAGAAGAACATCTCCATGTGGGACCCATTTGCAAGAAATCCAATACCTTCGAAAAAACAATCCACCAAACAGTGATACCTTTATTGGGCCAACCGACATGCACAATATACTTGTTGCAATATGCTTTCGAGGCTCCATGGGCTTCTTAAACAATGCTACTTTTATTGGGACAAGCGAAATGCACAACTGCATGTTGCAAGAGCTTGCAACATGAAATTGTGCATTTCGGTTGGCCCAAGAATAAAAAGAATATATTATTCCTAAGAGAGGAGATAAAATGGAAAGGAGACACATGTCAAAGACATGAATTAATGGCATCACATATATGTATAGAAATAAGAAAAGGAGTAGATAGACTGACATAGACTGTATTCTTTTCTCCTCTACAAGGATTAAAACGAATCGTTTTTGTTAAATGCATTTTAACACATGTTTTCGTTTTCGTTAAATACATTTTAACACATGCTATGTGTTTGTTAAATGCATTTTGACACATGCTGTTTGAACACATTTTGAAATAGCAAACATATGGCTAATCCATATAGAAGAAATGCACCAGAGCTTCATGTTTCACAAATGTAAAGATTATGTTTGCGCAGTGAATGATACAGGAAGACACTTTCTTTGTTACTAATACAAAATAAATAAATAAATAAATAATAACAAATGTTATTTATATACCTCCCGGTGGCGAGCCAATCTAGGCGGTTCACAAGACTAAAATACATACAACTTAAAATAATATAAGTCCCTCCCCCCTTAAAAATCAATTAAACTAGATATCAGATAAATAGCATACTGTGCACTAGTTATGGAAAGGAAGTCATCTATATCGATATAGATAACTGTATGGATGTTTAATAATTAAAGAGAACCTTAGAAATGGCTATGTGAGGTTAGAAGAAACCAAATATCATTCCCAACTAATATGAGGAGCAATGGGAACTATATATTTCATAACACAAAATATTTGCAAATTGTATTACGTTACAGCAGCTTGATTTGTTGTTTGCATTTCCTTTTTTTTAAAATTTTAAAAAGTGTAAAAATATAAAAGAAAATAAAAAAGAAAGATGAAAGTGACAAGCAGACTTGGGGGGGAAAAAACCTTAAGAAAATAAGCTTTATTTCTGCACCATTTGGGGGGGAGAATCACTCAGTAGGTTCTCTATATATACGTGTGCGTTTGTGTTTGGACGACAAGCTGTAAGCAGCTGTGGTTTGGCTGCTGTTGTAGTTGTTGTTGTTGTGTGCCTTCAAGTCATTTTTCCAACTTATGGCAACTCTAAGGCCATCATGGGATTTTCTGGTTCAGAGGAGGTTTGCCATTGCTTTCCCCTGAGGCTGAGAGTGTGTGACTTGCCCAAGGTCACCCAGTGGGTTTCATGGCCAAGCCAGGATTCGATCCCTGGTCTCCAGAGTCATAGTTTGACACTCAGTCAAACCACTTTGCCACACTGGCTCACTTAGAATTCTCTACCGTGAATATTTAATGCTGTAGTTTATGGGCGTGCACTAGAGAATTCTAATTTCCTCACCAAACTACAGATCCCAGGATTCCATAGGATGGAGCCATGGCAATTAATGTGGAATCAAAGTGCTATAACTGTGCAATGTGGATGCAGATTTGTTCAGCGTCTGTGTAATGACTTTCCCACCCTGAAACTCAGCTCCTGTATAGGATGCAGGGCAATTTTTCTATGCCAGTCTAAAGCACAAATATTAAGAAACGTGGAGCTTGGAAAAAGTATTTCATGGGGATTCTGGGAGATGTAGTCCAATAAAGGGGCAACTTTTCACTGCTCTGAAATAATGTCATTTCTGCAGAATCCCTTGCCAGTCATTAGATCCACTCAAAAGCAAAGATATGAGCTGCGTTTCCTAGTGGTTAAGGATGCTGGACTATAGAACTGGGCAGACTTATGTTTGAATCCCCATTTGGCCATAAAGCTCATAAGGTTACTCTTTCTCAGCTTTATCAACCACAAAATTTGAAGAAGGTCCACATTTCCTCTATATCTCACCCTTCCCTGAAAATTGGGACTTCAATTATTATTATATATGTATTTGTATATTATGAGAGCTAGGGTGGCTTAGTGGTTTGAGCATTAGACTAGGGATCTAGAGACCAGGGTTCGAATCCCAGCTCGGCCATGGAACCCCACTGGGTGACAGTCGCACTCTCTCAGCCTCAGAGGATGGCAATGACAAACTCCCTCTGAACAAATCTTGCCAAGAAAACCCCATGATAGGTTCACCTTAGGGTCTCCATACGCCAGAAAAGACTTGAAGGCACACAACTACTACTACTACTACTACTACTACTACTATTTATGTGTTACGTCTCTTCCTTTCCTCCAAGAAAGCTGAAAGGAGGAGCTATAATATACAAAGAGGTAAAATAATTCAGTCCCAATTTTGTGGGAAGGGTGGGATATCGATTACGACAAGAGCAATTGGAAGCTTCTAATTAAATTCATCATGTGATCTTTCTTCGTATATTTTTAATCTTAATTTTATACTGTTTTAACTAGATTGTTTTCATCGTGTGCTTTTTTTAAAAAAAAAATTGTTTTGAAAGTGCTTTTATTTTGTGAGCTGCCTTGGGTCCCTTTTTGGGAGAAAGGCAGCATAAAAATGAAATAAATACATAAGTATGTAAACAAACAAACAAACAAACAAACAAATAATTTTGCTCCCTTTTGGGGAGAAAGGCAGCATAAAAATGAAATAAATACATAAGTATGTAAATAAACAAACAAACAAATAAATAATTTTGCTCCCTTTTGGGGAGAAAGGCAGCATAAAAATGAAATAAATACATAAGTATGTAAATAAACAAACAACTAAATAAATAATTTTGCTCCCTTTTGGGGAGAAAGGCAGCATAAAAATGAAATAAATACATAAGTATGTAAATAAACAAACAAATAAATAAATAATTTTGCTACCTGTCAGGAACAATTCTAGTTTGGTTTAATTGGATGCATCATAGGAAATTCCAAGGCCAACAGATTAAAGGCCAACTCTATATGGACAACTCCTGTTTCTTTTTCTTCTATTTTAGACAGTCTCTTTGCTTCAGCATCCCTTTTGTGGAAGAAGGGTTTCTTGCAGACGTGTGACAAGCACTGAACCTAATACTATAGTTTCATTTCCAGTTCAAAGCTTTTTGGCCAGGGCTTTCTTGCTGGCCATTTTATCCTATTGTTCTATTGTCTCCCTTTTAGGATTATATGATTTGCTTTGATGTTGCCCTCCCCTTTTGTTGCTATTCTGGATCTAAAAAACTTTGGATGAAAGATCTCTCTCTCTCTCTCTTTCTCTCTCTCAATCTTTCCCTCCAGCTGCCTTTTCACTTATTTGTAAGTTGGTTTCTGTTGTTCTATGCTTTCAAGTCGTTTCTGACTTAAGCTGACCCTAAAGTGTACCTATCATGAGGTTTTCTTGGCAAATGTCTTCAAAGGCCAATGCCATCCTCTGAGGCTGAGAGAGTGTGGCTTGCCCAAGGTCACCCAGTGGGGTTTCATGGCCGAGTCAGGATTCGAACTCTGGCCTCCCAGCATCCTAGTCCCATGCCCAAACCACTACACCACCCTGGTTTTCTTATTTCTAAGTACTGCCAGTTATACTTTCCCTTTTCTTATGTATTCATGAAGTTTAAATGTGTGCATAAGGGAAAAAAATTAATCATGATGTATATAATATAAAATGACATTTGTCCTAAAGTTTGCTGTAAATCTTATTGAAATAACCTGAACATAGGACAGACTGTGTAAACATTTGTAAATCTTTGTAAACATAGTCCCGATATTAAAGTCCCTTATAAACTTTAATAGAAATGATTGAAATGGACAAACTAATTCCTTGGTTAAATCATAAAGATAAAGAGGACATTGAAAAAAGAATGGCTCCCAGTTAC
Source organism: Phrynosoma blainvillii (assembly GCA_026167975.1). Lineage (NCBI taxonomy): Eukaryota > Metazoa > Chordata > Lepidosauria > Squamata > Phrynosomatidae > Phrynosoma > Phrynosoma blainvillii. The sequence continues at coordinate 8,855,295 of JANUYF010000006.1, read as the reverse complement.
AAACTGTTGTAAAGTAAAGGGGAAATAGATTGTAGGAACATGAAGGACGCCAGGTTAGAAAATGAACAAAATAATAATTACGGTTAAAATTACGTAAAATTAGAATGTGCTCTAAGGCTTTGTTTTAATTTTGATTTTTTCCTTTGGTAACTTCTTTGTTTGTTCTCTTTGATTTTGTTGGTTATAAAATAAGTAAATGAAATTACGGCGTAATGAAGGACATGTTGCTGGAGAAACAGAGGAAGTTAATGTTGGGTGTATTTCTTTTATTGTAGATATGTAAAAGAATAAGTATTTCTGACAAAATAAATAAACCCAGCCTCCTTTAAAGCAATGTAATAATAATAATAATAATAATAATAATAAAATTTTATTTTTACCCCACCTTTAGCCAAGGCTATCAAGGTGGCTTACATTAAAATAATAACCCAGACATTATAACAAACATATAACCCCCCCCTTAAAAATAAAAAAAAATATATAAAAACCTCTAAGTTTTTTATAATTATCTACAACAAGCCAACAGACAAAAACACAAGGAGATCAATGGTAAAACAGCATAAAAGGATGGACTTCTTAAGTGTGGTAGAAGACTGTGGGGACATCCTTGGGAACTCCGATTCTTCCTCTTCTAGACAAGACCCTCTTTGATGAAAGTGCTTGGAATTTTATAATATAATCCCATCAACCCATATTCAGAAATGATCCCCCTGGGAATTAACTGTATAGCATTGCAGCCATCATCTGCTATCCAAGTGCTTAGCAGCTTCAAGGAACTTTCAAAGTCTCTTTGGGTGTCTTATTTCATCTTGCAAAAGATATTCCAAGGTGACGCAATGGGTTTCCTCTTGATTCCTTTTGTTGTGCACCCTTTGATCCTGGATCATGCTGATCAGTTGGTCCTTTCTTGAACCTAGCCCCCCCTATTTTGGGTGATCCAGTATGTGGGCCTGCATTGTACACACAGTCCAAAGTGTGGAGCTTCGAAAGCTTGCGACAAGTATATTGGGCATTTCGGTTGGCCAATAAAGGTATCGCTGTTGGGTGGATTTTTGTTTGAACGCACACACAGTCTGTCATATGTCCAGGTTATGTCAATCAATTCTGCAATGGGCAAGCCTGATTTTTCTTTGGACAAATGCTATTTTCAAAGATTACCTGTCACAGAGATACAGGCAGCTTGAGAGCATCTGCCCTAACAAACAAAAGAGACTGTTTTAAAAGAATCGACATTTGGGTTGTAATCCACATTGCTTTGGATTCAGTGGCCAAATTCCCATTGCTTATAATGCGGACAATTCTGAATGAGTTATTTTTCTTCTAGGATCTTTGGAGCTATTGTTGCACTAATCTCTTGTGAGTTAGTGAAAACAATAGCTTCAAAGACATAGAAGACACTCACCTCCAGGGAGGTAGATGTGAAAGTCTGTTGCACTAAAAACAAACAAACCCACAGCATTTTTAAAAACGATGAATTCTTGTCTGGATATTCATGCATAAAGTTGTCCAGAATTTCATGCATATTCTGGATACATTTCATGTGGTTGTAGCCTATAGTATGCCTGTGTGTGTGTGTATTATAGACAACATTTTATGCAGTTTAGAAAGTTCATAAAATTCAGGCTATAGTAAAACTATACTATACTATACTTTTTCAGGTGCCACAGGACTGGTCTTTCTTTCTTTCTTTCTTTCTTGAATAGCTTTTGTGGTATATAGCTCACTTCATCCATTGCATGGAACATTTATACAGATTTTTAGGCATATCTACAATGCATATGGTTAGAGGAGGAGGAATTGTGGACAGTGACTCAGATTGAAGTATTGACTAAGGTCCAAAACACACTGCAGAAATAATCCAGTTTGAGACCACTTTAACTGCTCTGGCTCAATGCTAGGGAATTCTGGGCACTGTACATTTGTGAGATATTTAGCCTTCTTTGTCATAGAGAGCTCTGGTGCCACAATAAACTACAATTCCCAGGATTCCCAAGCACCGAACCAGGGCAGTTAAAGCAATCTCAAACTGGATCATTTCTGCAGTGTGTTTTGGACCAGAGGCAGTTATATTTTGTTTTGGTTTTTTTCTCTGATCTCACTGGCTACAATCTGAGTCCAACCGTTCATTTTATTGCAGAATCATAGAACTGTTGAACTTTAGAGTTGGAAGGGACTCCAAAGTCTGTCTCATCCACTGACAGAATCTACCACTAAGACGTCATCTAGATGTAGCCACTAAGGCTGCATCCACACTGCAGAAATAAAGCAATTTGACACCACTTTAACTGCCATGGCTCAATGTTATGAAATTCTGGGAATTGTAGTTTGTTGTGGCACCAGAGCTCTCTGACAGACCAAGTGGAATACCTCACCAAATTACAAATCCCAAAGATTCCACTGGATGGAGCCATGGCATTTAAAGTGGTATCAAACTGCTTTATATTTGCAGTGTAGATACATCCTGAGACGGTTGAATCTTCCTTCAACAATGCTGATGGAAAAACTTTCTCTAACACACCTTAAAGCAAGAACTTGGTGTATGTGTGTATGGCAGGGGGAGTGAAGACCAGGCTGTGTTGGCAACATTGGCAGCATTGGTAAATATTGAATATTTCCAAGCCATGGATGGATGCAGAATCCGTGGATACAGAGGGCCAACTGCAATGGACAAGAAATAGTCCAGCTTGATGCAAGGAGGCATTTGGGTAGATTCATTTAGTGAACTCTGCAACAAATAGGAATATATATATATATATATACAGCTCCCATCATCCTTACCAGTACACCAGTGTGGTTGAGGATGGTAGAAATTGTAACCCAAACACATAGGGAGACCACAAGGCTAGGGGAAGGGTGCCTTTCCTAAAAGATACTTTGGTTGCATAGTCTACCAAAGACAACGCCACAAAATGCCCAGTCCACTTTTATTAAGGTATACACCTAGACCACGGTCGTAGCCCATACACTTCTAATTTTTCCATAAACACCCACCCTCCCATTTATACTACCTAGGCCTCAGTGTCCCATTTGTACAGGTATCTACTCTGGTCCCAGATCCATGCAACTAGGTTTGGAGGAGACATTTTGGATTTCCCACAATGCCCCAAACAGGGTATTGAGAGAAATGTATGCAGCAGCACCCATGTGGTACTACTGTCACCAGTGATCACCACTATCACCACCAGTAGGATCCCATTAACAAAAGAGGGGGAACCACCAAATAGCCATAAGTCTTCCCCCCCCCAAAAAAAGAAAATTGGACTGGAGTCATAAGCAATTGTTCTCGGACAATACACAGAATCTGTTCTGGGATCCGTTTGGAAAGTTTACATATATATCGTCACCTTCTTCCCAAAAAGGGACCCAAGGCGGCTCACAAGAGAAAAACACATTGACACAACATTTTTATTCCTTAGATTGTATGCCTCTGGCAGGATTTCATGTTTCAAATTGCTTGGATCTGTAAAGGGCCACGGAAATTTATGGCGCTATACAAATTTATCATCATCATCATCTGATACTTCCTTGGCTCACTTTTCAAAATGTATGGGATTTTTGCATTCAGCTTTCATTTGTGGATCCTGGGGTTCTCTAGTGTGTATGTATGCTTGGGTACAAGCTTATTCCATAAGCAGATGCCTATCTCTGTGTTACATCTTACTTGTATGGCCATGGCTACCTATTTATTTATTTCTATTAAATGTCTGCTGCCTCGATGCCTAAAAATGAAGATCACAATAAACATAACCAGACAGAAGAACAAGTGCCATAACAAAATTCTTCAGTTCATGAAAATAAAATTAATTTTTTAAAAAAGGCACCCAGTCAATGAATACAGACAGCTAAAACCAACCAACCAATAGTCCAAAGGATTGGAAAGATGGTTTTGGGGTGGCTCTTGGTAGAGGAGAACTGTAGCTCGAGAGCTAAATTCTGGTGTCAAAAAACAGCACCGATGCATTGCCTTTTATGGGACATCTAGTTTCCCATACCCATGCTTTCCCAGAGCTACTGGTCTGCCTTATTATTATTATTATTGTGTTGTAAAGAGCAGTGCATCAAGAAAGATTTTCCAACTGTTTTCAGCACCAAGAGGAATGGACAGCAGCCTTTTTCACAGCAAGGCCAATAAAGACCTTGAAGGCTTCAAGGCACAGCCTTAGGGGCAAATTGCAGCCCATACTTTGCTTATTTGATCACTCAAATACAAAATTACCTTTAAAAGTAACTTGATCTCTTTTTGAGGGAAGGAGAGTTCAGGTCCAGGATCTATTTTGGGTTCCCCCCCCCCCCAACAAATATGCTAGAACCCTAAAGAGTCACAAACCAGAGCATAGCATAAGAGTGCATCTGTATTCTCCAGCAGTTTGATCCTACGTTAACTGGGATGTCTAGTTTGGTGACGTACTTAGAATCCTCTGCGAGAAAGTTCCAGTGCTGTGGTTCAGAGGGTCGGGTACAAAACTCTCTATGATGGGAGTTGGTTTTTGCTGTTGTTGTGTGCTTTCAGGTCGTTTTCAACTTATGGCGACCCTAAGGCAAAGCTATGCTGGGGTTTTCTTGGCAAGATTTCTTCAGGAGAGGTTTGCCAATGCCTCCCCCTGAGGCTGAGAGAGTGTGACTTGACAGTAAAAATGGTATCACCCAGTTATAACTGTGTGTGTGTCGCAGTTGCATACCATCTGGTGCAGTTACATGTATAATTGAGGAATTCTGAGCTTGGAGGGTTTTGTTTTGGGTACCAGAACCCCAAAGTCCTTGCAAATAAAATACTCCTGGTTGGATGTCCTATTTTTTTGCTTCATCTCAGCAACAGAATTAAGGATGGAGAGGAACCTTTTTGTTCCTGTGATCATTAATTGATTGATAATTAGAACAATCGGATATCAACCAACATTAATCCCTCCTGGCCACCCCTATTGTAGAATACTCTTCCTTACTTGAATGTCTTCCATTTTGTTTGTGTAGATGTGAACCTGCTTCGTCCTCTTTAGACACTAATATCATATTTTAGGCACTCCTGTTTTACAATTTGCTTCAAGGACAGAGCAGAGGGACAATTCTCTTGTGGATATTGGAGATCCATTGAGGATCCAGCCAGGCTGGAGGGATTACCTGACCAATTGCTCAAAAAGTCCTCCTTGGCTGCATCCAGACTGCAGAAATAATTCGCTTTGACACCATTTTAACTGCCATGGCTCCCCTGGGCCACACCAAATGACCATTCCCAGAATTCCCTAGCACTGAGTTAAAATGGTGTCAAACCAGATTATTTCTGCAGTCCGGATGCAGCGCATCAATAGTTGTCAGGACCAGCAGCCATCAGACCAACGAAGACTATAATAATATTTATTATATACTAGTGCAAAATTTAAAAGACCTTTTAATGGTTAAGAGAGGAGGCCTTTCTCATTGGGCTGCTCCCAGACTTTGGATCTCCTTACTGAGGGTGCATCCACATTGTAGAAATAATGCAGTTTGATGCCACTTTAACTGCCGTAGCCCCACCTTACAGAATCCTGGGATCTGCAGTTTTGTGAGGCACAAGCACTCTTTGGCAGAGAAGGCTAAAGACTTTGTGAAACAACAAATCCCAGGATTCCACAGGATGGAGCTCCAGCACTTAAAGTGGTGTCAAACTGCAATATTTCTACAGTGTAGATGCACCCAAAGAGAGGTTAAGTTGGTCCCCTCCCTGTTGTCCTTCCCTTTGGTTGTTTCGAAGGAGGCTTTCAATTCACAAGGGCTCTACCTTTCATTTTGCATTGCTTTATTTGCAGTTATTTTAATGCCTCAATGCTGTGTTTTTAACTAGCACTGTTTTATTCACTTTATTTTTTTTTAAACTTTAATTTTTTTTTAAAAAAATTGATTCTACAATGTTAATCTCCAAATCACAATCAAATCACATTTTTATAATTACGTAAATTAATACCTCCTGCTGTTTTATTCACTTTATGGCTGGTGATACTGGGCCCCATATGCGGAGACTTCTGTAACAAAAGTTTTATTTATTTTCCCCCCAATAGACCATTGTTATTAATAGATTTTGACAGATTATATTTTTTAAATTGTGCTAAGTTTAATTCTTTTTTAAGGGGGGGCGGGTAAGATAAATGATCATATACTGTTGTTATGTATTGTATTGGCTTGTTTTAACATGTAAGCCACTTGGATTGCCACCTTAGTAGAAAAGCGGGATACAAATAGAAGTTTTATTTTATTTATTTATTTTCACAGACATACAAACTAGTTCTCCCACTTAAAATTCCCAATTACACCTCTTGATCTACTATTGGCCTCCAAAGCATTCTACCTAATTTGGATCAGGGCAAAAGAACTGAGCCACGGCAGATATATATATATATATATATATATATCACACACATATGTTATATGCTATATGTTATATCTATATATGTTATATAATACATATGTTATATGTTACATTATATATATATATATATATATATATATATACACATACACACACACATGTTATATGCTATATGTTATATCTATATATGTTATATAATACATATGTTATATGTTACATTATATATATATATATACACACACACACACATGTTATATGCTATATGTTATATCTATATATGTTATATAATACATATGTTATATGTTACATTATATATATATATATATATATATACACATACACACACATGTTATATGCTATATGTTATATCTATATATGTTATATAATACATATGTTATATGTTACATTATATATATATATACACACACACACACGTTATATGCTATATGTTATATCTATATATGTTATATGTTTTATATATACACATGTTATGTTATATAATACATATGTTATATGTTACATTTTATATATATATATATATATATATATATATATGTTACATATACACACATATATTATGTTATATGTTACCTATCTACATATTATATATGTATGTATGTATGTATATATAGGTATTCCTCGTTGACTAGGTGGTCAAGTCTTGTATATAAGATAGAGCTATAGATGTCATTGCCCTTTTAAGAATAGGACAAGTAGCATTGCCCTTTTAAGGAAACGGCTGGAGGAACGGACTAGGAAGAAAAGTCTCGCGAGAGTTCCTCCACGTACCCTCGCGAGAGGCAGATTCCGGCCTAAAATGGCGGCCGCGGGGGAGGCTGCGGCTCCGGCCCCCGAGGAAGATGGAGAAGGAGAAACTACGCCGACTGTGCCGGCGGTGGTTGCGGCTGCGGAACCGACAGCCGGGGAAACCTCGGGGCCAACGGAGCAGAGAACCGGCGACTCGGAGACAGGGTGAGGCCGCGATGTGGCTCCTCCGTTCCTATTGGTTGGAGAGCTTTTCCTCCGGAACGGCTGCTCCCATTGGCTGGAATTCTCATCCTCGCCTCTCATTGGCCGGAGCCTTGACGTTTCGCCTCTTCCATCCTCCGTCTCTCCAGTTCTTGCAGAGAAGCTGCACTCCAGTTCCCATCGCCTTGCCTCTCAGAGTGATGGGAGTTGTAGTCCAGCACTCCTGCGAGTTGGAGCCTCCAGAGCTCCTTGGACTCAAAGCCAGGACAAGTCCTACATTCCAGCCTTCTCTCCAGGAGGACTGCACCAGTGTCCTCCATTTTGAGCATCACTCAGAAAGAGGAATTGATATTTATATTATATATGAGTGTTTTTAAGCTTTTATGTGGTCATGCCCTACATTTTTGTTTTTACCAATCAATCATTTATTAATGCTTAGAACAGAACCTGTTTGCATACAAATGGCTTTTGTTCTAAGCATTAATAAATGATTTATTGATATAATAATAATAATAATGATAATGATAATAATAGACATGGCCAAATAAAGTATTTAAATCACCTTTGGTCTAAGCATTAATAAATGATTGATTGATTGGTGAATAATAATAATACTAATAATAATGTAGGACATGACCAAATAAAGTATTTAAATGGCATTTGGTCTAAGCATTAATAAATGATTGGTAATAATAATAATGATGATGATGTAGGATATGACCAAAGCATTAATAAATGATTGATTGGTGAAACAATAATAATAATAATAATGTAGGACATGACCAAACAAAGTATTTAAATCGCCTTTGGTCTAAGCATTAATAAATGGTTGATTGATTGGTGAATAATAATAATACTAATAATAATGTAGGACATGACCAAATAAAGTATTTAAATGGCATTTGGTCTAAGCATTAATAAATGATTGGTAATAATAATAATAATAATAATAATGTAGGATATGACCAAAGCATTAATAAATGATTGATTGGTGAAACAATAATTATAATAATAATGTAGGACATGACCAAATAAAGTATTTAAATGGCCTTTGGTCTAAGCATTAATAAATGATTCATTGGTAAAAAACAAACAAACAAACAAAAGAACATGACCAAATAAAAGCTCAAAAACACTCATTTACCATGTTTGCTGTTAACTGTTTGATATGGTCAACTGACTAATCAATAAACTTTTAACTAACTAACTAGCTTAGACCAAAGGCTATTTGCATACAACGTGTTAAAATGCAATACAACAAGTGGGAACAGCATAATAAAAAGTACAACATCAAATAAGTTCCATAATCATCTTGCATGCATCCTGCATGCATGTGAAAGATGTAAAATTCAATCAAATTCAAACAGTATTGGAATCCAAAAGAGGCAGAATAGATCCCAGAAATTTGGCTCTTGTTTTAATGTCCTATATTTTGAGGTGCCTTGTCCTCCTTTGCAGTGAGGACATCTGCTCACTCTGCCCGTAGCCTCCTGCCTTGCCTCCCTTTTTCCTGCTCCAAATATTGAAGGATGTTCCTTCCTCTTCATATTTTTTCCCAGCCAGGGTTGCTAAGGATGGTGTTGCAGTTCAGTTGTAAAAATACATTTGTTGTTGTGTGCCTTCAAGTAATTCCTGACTTATGGCGATCTTAAGGCAACCCTATCGTGGAGTTTTCTTGGCAAGTTTCATGGGGGGGGGGGGGGTTACCGTTGCCTTCCACTGAGGCTGAGAGAATGTGACTTGCTCATGGTCACACATGCAGAGGTAGCTGTGTTGGCTATTTAGCAAATTCAAACAAAAATCCACCAAACAGTGATACCTTTATTGTGCCACCAGAGGTTTCTGACAGAGGTGGCTAAATGTCTCATAAAACTACAAAGATAGATATAAATATAAATATATAGATATACATATATAGTGTACAATCAGTATGTAGAGTATGTTGTCAACTTCTTTCTTTCAGTTAGTCTCAAAGGTGCTACAAGATCTCTCTACATACTCATAAAACTACAGTTCCCAGAATTCCCTAGCATTGAGCCAGGGCAGTTAAACTGATCTCCAACTGGATTATTTCTGCAGTGCGTTTTGGACCCCCGTTGCAGTCAAAACTGAACAAGGGCTGCATCCACAGTGCATTGAAATGACATGGTTGAGCCAAAAGAACCTTTCCCTGAAATGCATCTTTTAAAAGGTCTAACCTAATTTTGTTTAACCTCTCTCACCAGCTCAGCCATGTAAACCCCACTGGGTGATCTTGGGCAAGTGACACTCTCTCAGCCTCAGAGGATGGCAATGGCAAACCCCCTCTGAAGAAACTCGCCAAGAAAAACCCCATGATAGGTTCACCTTAGGTGATAAATCAGAAGTGACTTGAAGGCATATACCACCATCACCAACTTCTTTCACACTTAACATGCCCTTATGTGCTTTTAAAAGGGTAGAACCTAGAGCAGTGAGTCCCAAACTTTTGTCCTCCAGGTGTTTTGGACTTCATCTCCCAGAAGCCCTAGCTCACTTGGCCTACAGTAAGGAATTCTGGGAGCTGAAGTCTAAAACATTGGCGGGGGGGGGGGGGGGACACCAAAGTTTGGGAATCACTGACCCAGGGGATACAGGAAGCTTGATGAACAAAAATGCTTCAGGTGTCTTAAATGTTTCCATTAATGGTTGTTAGTGAGGTTTTTGCTTGAGAAACTTTGAAAAATTGCTTCATACTTCGAGGCAGAGCTTGAGTAAGTTACTTTTTGGATTACAACTCTTAAAATCCCCCAGCCTACATAACCTTTCCATGTTCTGTATTCAGCTTTGGTTGCTCCGAAGATAATAATTTTCTATTGAACAAGGTACAAAGCTTGATATTTCCTGTTAAAAGGATCCATTACTGGTGGTGGCAAAGGGGGTGAAAAAGGTGGGCCAAGGTGATGAACACACACCTGTCTTTTGAGTGTTGTTGTTGTTGTTGTGTGCCTTCAAGTCATCTCTGATTTATGTCAACCCTACGATGACTCTGTCATGGGACTTTCTTTGCAAATTTCTTTAGAGCGGGTTTGCCATTGCCATCCTCTGAGGCTGAGAGATTGTGAATAGCCCAAGATCACCCAGTGGATTTCCATGGTGGAGCAGGGATTTGAACCCAGGTCTCCAGAGTCATAGTTCAACGCTCAAACCACTACACTATACTCTTTGAGTTCTCCCAATCTGAGCACTGGATCCAAATACTCGAAAGACAAATAGTCTAACTGGGGGAAACCTGCTTTGATCTGTTTGCTCCTATACATATTTGAACTAAATATACTAATAGTTGTTCGTGAGCTTACAATAGATTAAAATCAATAAAAAAATAACACCCAATAGTGAGGTAAGACAGCAGTATTGTAGCAGCAATAGTGTACAAGTTTCTGAAGTCAACTTAAGTAAAAATAGCTTTGAACACTATACTTTGTTTCTTTATACCTGTAATGATAACAACTTTCTGTGCCCATTAGTGGGGATGCATCTTTGGCTGACGTCAGCGCCACCATGGAGACAGAATCATCCAGTGGAAAGGATGCCATGGTAAGTGAACTGCATCTTCTTTTTTGGGATAGTGATACTATTTTGAATACCTCCATATCCTGTGAATCAAATGGACTGCTTGAACTATTTAGGAATTGGGAGGATTCCAGAGGTTTGATGTTGCCTGCCTTTGGTTTGTTCTAAGCATCAGCTAAATTATACAGTGTTTGCAGTGGCAGCGTTTATCTCAAACAGGTGCTTCTGCTGTATAATTTGCTTCCTGGTGGATAAATAAAACTGTCTGCCAAGGCTTGTTTCTGTTTACACTAGTAACAATTTAGGTACTTGTGTATGGAGCATAGGAAGTGCTGTGTTGACATATGAAACATATTACATTTTTTATTGCTCTTGGGCTAAAGTTCATACCTGTGTGCTAGAAAAACATTTCATTGTTCTATGCTTATAAAAAAAACACCTAGACAGAATATTTGATGTTGACAAACTTTGCTCACAGTCTTGCTACGGTTTCTTGCCATATGATTCTGAGGGCTTTTCATACTAGTGTTCCTCCACACTCTGTTTATACGTTTCAGTTTTTAACCTGCCTTTTTGTTGTGGCCTCCAGCATACAATAACATAATAATAAGATGAATCATATGAGTAATTGGTTATGGTAATAGTAAAAGCATTGACAGTAGGCTAAAATTGCTGGCTGAGTTCCTGCATTGTCAGACAGTGATGGCGCTCCCTCATTGCAGCTACTTCTGCCAATGCTGTACTCACCACATGTACCTCTTAAACTAGGTAGCACCCCAACCAAAGGGCTTCTGAGGCACTGCAATCCAAGCAGTGGGGAATGACTCTCTTTAAATGGGGCACATTGACACAGGCAGCTGGAGGTATTGCTTGTGATATTGCTATTGTCTCATTGCACCCTGCAACTGACAGAGTGCAGCAGTCATCATTTCCTAGTGCCCTAATCTGTAGTGGCTTGGAAACCTTTCAGTTGGGGCACTGCCTGGCTTAAGAGGGAGGTTTGGTGGGTTATGTTCAGCTATTAACAATGGTAAATGGGAATCCCAAAAGTTACACGATTGTACGTCCAGTTTACAGACTTGTAAGTATTGAACAGGATACCAGCCATCATATGTTACTTGTGAAAAATACTGTATGTTCTGTGCAGTTAAATCTACACAGAATCTTCACCCATCTATCCTTCTGCATTTTCCCCAAATCAGCCTGCATTTTGAACCCATGGTAAGATGAAGTATTATTCCCTTTTGGCTAGAGATGACCTGCCTTTACTTTGTGTTCTCCAAACTCCTTCATATCTATGGAGCAGGTCGTAATTCTTCTGGTAATGAAGCTGGATCTAAATGTTATGAAGGGCTCCTTCCTCTTTTCTGGTGGTCTCAACAGGATCTTTTAACAGATCGAAGGAGAGGAGGCTCTCAGCAGTATCTGGCTAGATGGATAATGGTGAGGTGCCTGGCTACTACTTCATCTTGCTCTGATGCTGTTAAAACTAAATTGATTATACATTCTATGTCCATTGAAGTTCATTGTATAAGAATTTACAAGTGCTGCTGTTCATCTGCATCAGTGAAACCTAGATCAATCTTTTTCCTTTAAAAAATGTTTGTATTACAACTGTGCTTACGTTAATATGTGGTATTTTATGTGTCACATTTTCAGAAACTAGCTTAACAAGAGGATAGTGAGTGTTGTAATAGAAACAGAAAGATTTGAAACATGAGGTTAACAGATTCACATTGGATCAAGCATTGGTGTGTAAGAGGTGGAAGAGAATCCTGTATGCCATTTCAGACATCTTGGAGAAAGGTATTGGTCCTTTCTTGTGCTTAACTGTTCTAATGTTGTTACAGGAAGGTGTTGGAGACAGTTCTGAAGTTATGGATAATCAGACTGGCTCAGTAGATGAAGAGAATGGACGACAGCTGGGGGAGATTGAGCTGCAGTGTGGGATTTGCACCAAGTGGTTCACAGCAGAAACATTTGGCATTGATACCACGTGAGTCGTGCCTGCAGTTACTCTCTTGTTGTTGTTCTTAGCATCTCTTTTAGATAGTTCTTTTGAAAGATTTAACAGAGAACACTATTAATCCTGTCAATTCTGCTTATGAAAAGCTTGGGCTCTGTAATTCCAGAAGAGGGCAGTATGAACTTGGCTGACTGTTTGCTTCTAAATATATGTACTTTGAAGTAAGCATGATTGAAACCAGTGGGATTTATCTTCTATGAAAATGTAGTCTATGCTTACAATATTGTGAGCAAATAATAAAAATGTTACTAGAAGTCTCTTCAAATCACTTTGAGCATTTGTTGTTTCACTATAGATCATAACAACAAAATGTGTGTACGCGAGAAAATTTAGTATAAATAAATAAAGTCTGTCATAAAAGTAAACCAAAAAAAGCACTTGATGTATACATGTATATGTTTGTTAATTCTCAAATTATCAATGTATTGACATTATTCTTACCTCTTTTTTATTGACTTTTCTGAGTGGCATGTCACATTCTTGACATCTATGCTCAGAGTCCTAATCAGCAATGTTAAATGGCTAAACTCCGAACACAGTTTTAGAGCCCTAAACACAATTCTTGTTATGACAGAAGATGACAGTAAATAAACAATATCTATTCATAAAAAATTGTTTGAATTAAGATAACGTGATGAAAAAATGGGTCCCATCTTGGTTATCCGTACATATGGAGACCAAAATTATTTTGTAGGACTATTGGGTAAGTTAGGACTCACATTTTAGGATTTTTTAAAATACTCTGATGCATATGACCTTGCTTCTCCATCTATTTGTGTTGCATTGAGCACACAAAGACCTGTGTAAATAATAACAATCTGAGTTATGCCAGGCACAGCTCTATAGAGCTGTGGTCCTTAACCCACTTTCTTTGAATACACCCAGCCATTTCAAACAGATCACTCCAGAATATACAGTTTAGGGACTGCAGTACTGGGTGTTTACATTTTTTTCTGCCTTTCCATGAAAAGCAAAATTTCTGTTTGCTGACTGATATTTCTATGAAGCGTTGACAGCCTTGGTTTAAGCTGATTGGGCAGATGCTCTTGCTGATTCACACTGGACAAGAGGCACCAAAAAGACTGGTGTGTCAAAAAATGGTTTAACAACAGAGTTGAACTACAGTAGGCCCTTGGTATCTGCTGGGGTTTGGTTCCAGGACACCCTGTGGGCAGCAAAATCCCCAGATGTTCAAGTCCCATTGAATACTGAAATGATGCCCCTTATATAAAATGGCAAAATCGAGGCTTGCTTTTTGGAATTTATATATTTTTAAATATTTTCAAGCAGTGGAAGGTTGATTCCATGGATAAGGAGTCTGTAGATTAGGAATCTGTGGAGGGCCAACCATATAACATTCCTAAGAGTCTCTGGACAAAGGTGAGCAGAGGTACATTTAAGATTTTAAAGCAGGGATGGGCAATAGTGGTGTTCCTGATGTTGCTTGCAACTCCATTAACCCTAGCCAGCATAGTGTTGGGAGCTCCCACCAACATATGAAGAGCCACAGTTACCAACCCCAAAGAAAAATAGCAATGTTGGCCTTCTTTCACTTCAATGGCTGAAAGTAAACTAGCTTTGTGCTACATGGCAGCAACTCACAGTTCAGCACAATTCAGACCTCTTGTGAAATAAGAAATGCTAACCAAACAATAGCTTCATATGTTGTAAGCAACTAAGTTGAACTGTAGGCTCTGTTGCAAGTGTGAAGGCCTCCCAGGTCATAGTGAAATCTGATTTGTGTAAAGGATTCTAGACCTGATAAGTTGGTTTAGATTTGCAGCATTTAAATGCAGGGACATCAGCTCGATTGCATTGTGCATCTGTGTTCTAATTACAGGGGGGCTAGAATGGATTCTTTAGTATTGTAAACTCTGAATATATGAAATTAATAAGTTCTTTGCTGTTATCACTGATTGTGTATTACTTTGTGTAAAGTAATAAAAGGTGTATTCCCTTGTTTTCTAGATCCTGTCTACCTTTTATGACCAACTACAGTTTCCATTGTAACATTTGCCACCACAGTGGGAATACATACTTCTTAAGAAAACAAGCAAGTAAGTAGGAGAAAAATATATCTACTTTTCTCTTTCTTTGCTTTGAAACCTCTAAACTTAAAGAGAATGGGGGCTGTTTAGGGTAGCCTCCATTCTTTCTCAAGAATGTCTATAGATGTGAAGTCATGCAGCAGGATCAGGAAACTTCAATAGATATGGCATTCAGTCTTGCCCTCTCAAGAAACCTTCATGGGGTGCGCCCACTCCAAATGTTTGACATTCTTTAAAAAAATGGAAGTAAATGGAATTTCACTTCTGTCCCTTTTTTAAAATGTATTTTAGTACACCAAGGCTCCATGCCTTATTTATTTATGTTTTAGCAAAGAATCAACATCCTAGAGGCTTGTGGGTATGTATTTTGGACGGGAGAGCAGTGGCAAAAAGGAGGCAGGGAACTCATATGGCTCCCTGCCTTTCCCATGCCACCTAAAAATGTCTGTGGGCTCAATGATCACTGAGTCTACATGACATTATGCGATCAACAGTGCAACCTCTATTTTCAGTGGTAGTTCAGGAACATAGGATCAGTGCCTTAACTCCGAGTCAAGCCATTGGTTTTTTAAGAGTGCAATAGATGACTGAATACTATTTTCCCAGGTTTCAGATGGGAGTCTTTTCTAATTTTATATGTGGTGCTTAGAATTGAACTTGGGACCATTTGCCCACAAAGCCTATCATCTGCCTCCAAGCTTCTGCTACCTGGAACATTATCTAATCAGTTCCATTTTGGAGCTGTCACTAAAAGCATTTCTTGTTTCTTTTGGTCCTTCATTTTTTAACATTTTCATAGAGATTTGCCCTGACTGGGACAAACTTCTTTGTGTGTGTGTGTGTGTACATGTGCCTTCAAGTTGCCTATCAATTTGTGGTGACTCCATAAATTTCATAGGGTTTTCTTGGGCAAGGAATACTCAGAGTTGTATTTTGCCAGCTCCTTCCTCTGAAATATAGCCTACAGCACTTCACTGGTAGCCTGCCATTCAAGTACTAACCAGGGCTGACCCTGTTTAGCTTCCAAGTTCAGACGGGCTCTGGTGCCTTTAGGGTAGTTAGGCCCTCACAAGCTTTTTTTATGTGTATTACTTGCTTTGATGACTTTCCAAACAGATCAGTTCCTTTCATATGCTTTAGAAGATGGAGAAATCTAAAGCAGTCAAACAAGGAGTCAGAAAATGTGTGATGCCAGCACTTTGCCACCATGTTGCAAGAAGGATATGCTTGGCAGAATCCTGGACTGCAGTTCTCATTCAAATATCTAAAATTGCTTTGTATTCTGGGGAAGTAAATCTCAAGTAGCAATATAGGAACAATTTGTTTTATTTAATTCATCTATCCAAAATGAAACATTTCATTTTATTTCCAGAAAAAAAAGTACTTAGAAAAACATTTTTCTGGCTTTTTTGTGGTTCCCCCCCCCCCCCCCCCCCGCTTCACATCATTTCTTTTGAAGAAGATGGATTAATTTTTGTATCTGATTTTCTTCCCTTAAAGATCTGAAAGAAATGTGTCTTAGCGCTCTGGCAAATCTAACTTGGCAATCAAGATCTCAAGATGAACACCCCAAAACAATGTTCTCAAAAGATAAGGTATGTAATGTTCAACATGGTTGGAGTCACATTGAAAAAAGGGGGAGTTAGGATTAAAGCTGGCCCCTCACATACCAGTTCTAATATACAGTTGTCCATCCCCGTTCGCGGGGGATCTGTTCCGGTCACACACCCCATGCGCGAAATAGAAAAAACGTAGATATTCAAGCTCCATTGACTGTGTGCCATTTTGTCCCTCTTGGCTTGCTGTCCACGGAAACAAAACCAGGAATGGGAAGTCCACGAACGGGGAGGGACAACTGTACATTTCCTTAGTGAAGCTGAACCTGTTCCAAATAAGTAGTGGTAGGTGATGAAGATTGTTAACTAAGACTCCCTGTAGTGTGTTACTCTAGAATAGTATCTGAAAGCTGAATGTGGGAGAAGCCCAGTGCATAGAGAGGTGGCTCACCCTTTTTCTTTGCCTTTACATATAGCCAGAAAATATCTGCGTTAAGATAGTGGAAATAAGCTTTCTGCATTTCAGCCTAGCTCTTACGATAAAGATAACCTTGTGTTGTGCGGCAACATTTTATACTGCTCTGTCACTTTTATACTGATACTCTGTGTCAGGTCATATGATCAGATGTGCTTACTATCTTTCTCAAATGTACTCCATACTGAAAAGTAACATAAGGGAGAAAGAACACTAGAACTATTCTTCTACATAGTTTGCTGTCTGCAGGCATTTTTTAAAAGCAGAAGAGTCTTTGGTTGTATGTCCATTCATCTTTGGTATGAAGTGGTACACCCAACACAGGCTCAGTAAAAACTGGTTCTTGAGGCTCGGGACTTATTCTGAAGTGGTTTGCTTCTTTCAGGTGCTCCTGAAAGAAGGGGATGGTTCAGAGAAGGGGATGGTTCCCTTTTTGATTAGAGTTAAAGTGCAGTACTTAAATTTACCCATGGATAAGTCAACCCATGTTTTTGGGTCAATTTTTTGACTAAAATTTTGGACTTATATATGAGTATATTCAGCAATTGCCTTTCATTTCCAACAGGATATTATACCCTTTATTGATAAGTATTGGGAATATATGACAACAAGGCAAAGACCAGGAAAAATGACTTGGCCAAATAATATTGTAAAGACCATGGTAAGTTGTGAAGTGGGAAAGAATAAGATAGCCACTTTAAATTAAAATGTAGAACAGGAATAACATTGGCTTGGAAAATGTCCTATTTAAATTACTAAATACTTTATAAAATATACTCAGTGTTGGTGTAAAGGGTTCTGTGATTGTGTTGCAGAGTATTGGCTAGCACAGGGTTGAGGGGGATGTTCAATTATTGATTTTATGTTAGAACATAATTCCTAGAGGTCCCCCTCCCCCACAAGACAGTGGTACACAAAATTACATTTCATATTAAAATATACTACAGTAATACATTGTCTCAAAATTGTTTCCTCATAGTCAATGAAAAAGATGAATTCCTTTGGAAAGCCATCATCCCCGCCCCCCCCATTCAGTAAAAGCAATTATAAATCATAGTAAAATTGTGTTTTTCTTTCTTTCTTTTTGCCATCTGCAGTTATAGATGCCCCCTTTAAATAATTCAAAAACTGAGTGATTAAAAAAATAACTAATAAGCAACCAAATAAGAATTTATAAAATATGTTTCCATTAACACATTGAAAAAGATTCCAGAAGGGCAACCTTTGTAGTCTTTGTAAGTTGTTGAATGATAATGCTATTTATTTCAAAGAAAGCTGCATCACTGAATTAGGTGCTCTAATACAGAACCATCATAAATTTTGAAATGAACCTTTAATTTTACAGCCTCACCAACAAAGGGGAAAAGAGCATCCCATGTATGTGAGCACTGTACCAGAGTTAAATGCCATTTATGTAAAAAATGTAATGTGTCCTTCCTTTTTGAAATAGAGACACTTTGAAAAGGGAATTTACACAACACAATATTTTGTTTTCCCTCATCTAAACAAATATCCTATTCAGTCTCTTATAGCCTTATGAAACTGTATGAAGGATTTATATCAAAATCAGACTGCTGTCTCTTTGGGAAGCAGAGACTTTTGTAATCATTAAGGCACATAACACACACAGACCAATTTAAAAAAAACCCAAAGCACAATCATATACTTTCTAAATAACTTTGGATACACTGTGAGTTTCTCATCTTGTTTGAATTCTCTGCTCTAGTGTAAGGAAAGGGATGTGTTCTTGGTGAAAGAGCATCCGGACCCAGGAAGCAAAGATCCAGAAGAAGATTATCCTAAATTTGGACTCTTAGACCAGGTATGTTATATTGGCATGGTACGTGTACTATCTAAGATTAGAACATGGCAAGATTGCAGTTTTTCAGAAAGGAAACTAAAGGGGAAAATGGGGAAAGAAGAGGCAAGCAAGCACTAGAACTACTACATTGGTTGATAAATAGGTTACAGTTACCACAAGTTTCTTCCTCGTAGTAAGGGAGTTCAGATTCCCAGGAATCCTTTTGGTGAGTCCAAATTAAAGTAGACCCATACAGTTGATTGTTGAATGGTGAGTCGAGACATAGGTAAATCCAGTTCGGCGGCTTTTGTCTGGACTAACAATATTTAGCCCAAGTTTTTCCTTACTAATGGCAGAGTCCAAAATATACTTCCCTTTTGCTCTGCAGTCACAGAATTGTAGTGTTTCCTACTGCAATAACATCATTTCAGATCTTGCCGCTAATTATTCTAAAGTGTCTTCAGGCAGATTTCTTCAGTGACAGTTAACAGGACATCCAGTTTCTGGAGTGACTTGGACATGTTTCAGATACATACCCGTTTTTTCAGGTGTAGCAACCATGCTTAATTCTCTGGCCTCTTACTTTTACAGCAGCTTTTAAATTATACTTTATCCTCCATCCTCCATTCCAAGCTTTAAAAAAACACACCTCAAAACCCAAGCTTCTATCCCCTCTAGGAACTTAGTTATAGCACAAAATGTGCTCTTCCCTCTTTTTTGCTCCTTCTGTTTCCTCCACTGGTGTAGCTAAGCTTTCAGCAGCCATGTCTAGCAGCAGCACTTTACTGTCTCTTCTGTTGATGCTGCTGTTTCAAGCACAGCCCCACACTCAGCTCAACAATTGGGTACTAGAGGAGTAACAGACAGTGTTTGGTCAGATCTCAGAGGGAAGAGAATATGGTAATGGTGGCAGCAGTCCAGGCCCACAATGGTAGCAGCAACAGTAGTGGAGGCTGCTTCAAGGAAAAGGGGTGGGAAAGAGATGAGAATCCCAATTTTCATCTGTGAAAATGTTGGAGAGTATGAGAACATAACAAAAGGAGACAATTTTTTTATTTATTTTGCCTGATCAAAGACTGTATTCCTGGTCATACTTGTGTGGAATAAGCCTTATTGAATGTAGTAAGACTTGTAAACTTGGGGTTGTGTTCTGATAGACCTGCTATGCCTTGAAAGCTTTCAAAACTTGAGTGATTTTGATGCAAACAGGCTAAAGGAAAATATAAACTTTTAAATAGGGTATATATATTACTGTTTTTCATTTATTTCTTTTTTTAAGGACCTAGGTAATATTGGCCCTGCATATGATAACCAGAAACAGAGCAGCACAGTATCTACTAGTGGAAGTCTCAATGGCAAGTTTATTTCCATTATTTTTCTAAATGAGAATCTATTTTCTAACTTCAAACACTACAGCTGAACACATAGTTCCTATATAGCTCAGTAGAAGTGACATTTAGAATTCAGTGCTATGCATGTTTACTACAGTTACACTATGTACAGTGGGTCATAGTCCCAGGTAAGTGTCCATAGGATTTCAACCTTACTTAACTTACTCATGGAGTAGTTGAGACCTGTAGAAACTAAAAATACAGGTGTCATTTTCTTTTTAATCATTGGTTCTATATTAAAAAGGGCAAAACCTTCTTAAAATCTTACCAGACTTTAGGATCACTTTTATTAATGGCTAGCAAATTTGCCTCTCACATATACCGGTCTTAACAGTGGATAAAAAGAAACTCCACCTGAACTGTGTGTATTGTACATACATCAAACATATAGACCAAATTATCATCAAAAATATACTTGCTAGTATATAATAAATGATGCACACCTTGCATATATGAGTAAATCTATTATCATAATTGAGGTACAAAATAATACTAGAATATCTACCAAAAAACTTTTACTTACCAATACTGAAATTACATCTCCATTTGAAAAAAGAAATTAAAGTACACAGTTACTCTTACTGCCCTTCCATTTCTTTTCCGTTTTTCAGTCTTTCTGTTTTGCATTTTCCAAACTTTATTTGGAAGTGTTGTGGGGGCATGTAGGTTTGGTGACTCAATATCTCCAGTTTAAACTACCAGATTTTGGAAGCGGTGGGGCAAAGCTGTGTCTGCAAGCTTGACTGACCTTTAAACTACATGGGGTGAATGGAGACTGTGTGTGTAGGGGATCTTTATACAAATGTGTAAAAAGTACAGATGCTGTCATGACATAGAGTGAGGCCAATGTAATGCCCCAATGTGATTATGGCTTGCAGAGTGATACTTAAAA
This sequence comes from Phrynosoma blainvillii, assembly GCA_026167975.1. Taxonomy (NCBI): domain Eukaryota; kingdom Metazoa; phylum Chordata; class Lepidosauria; order Squamata; family Phrynosomatidae; genus Phrynosoma; species Phrynosoma blainvillii. Next base: position 8,834,269 of record JANUYF010000006.1, on the reverse strand, counting down.
TGTATTTTGGCCTGGGAGAATGAAGAGTTAGTCAAATATCCCTGAGCTTAGTAGATATGTTGCAAACTTGCTGGCTGGGAGGAAAAAACCTTTATGCCCTAGGACAGGTGGACGAATCTTTGGCCCTCCATGTGTCTTTGACTGCAGTGCTCACAATCCTGTATCACTGGCCAAGGTGGGCAGAATTGATGGACATCGTAATTCAAAACATTTAGAAGCACTATCCATGTCCTTAAGTTGGAAAGTTATCTCAGTAGCTCACTTAGCCCAGCCACCCCAGATGTTTCAATAGGTGGAATTCGTGATTGTGCCTCTGCATTGGTACATCACAGTTTGTTTCCAGGAACAATCCAGTTCAGAACAAACTAGTAAAAGCAGAATTGTGTGTTTTAAAAAAGTGAATACGTCTGTGTTCTTACACATTGGCCATTGATTTCAGTACAGCTTATGCAAGAGAACGTCCCAGGAGATTTCTGTGTCATGTAAACTTACCCTAGATTTAATGAAGTTCTTGACTGGGAACTTCAGTATAAATTGGTGGCTTTTTTGTAGTATTTAACTCCTTATCTATTTGGCACAGATGATAAGGAATTTCATGTGAGCAAAATGGCAGATGTGGATAGTTTGCTCCGTCCCTCCCTTATCAAGTCACTTAGTTCTCTGCTTGTCATGGATGAGACAAAATGTGTACTTCCACGAGCACCATGGAAGCTAAGTGGGCTAGCACAGGAGAAATTTATCCTCCCCCATCATCTGTGAAGCCATGTCTTAGCTATCATTCTTTTTTCTACAACCAGCATGGGAACCAGGTAGATCAAGAACATCCTGTCTTGACTAGCCTTGTTCGCAAAAGTCATCCTATTTTTCCCCTTTCCTTTCCTTTCCTTTCTTTTCCTTTCCTTTTTTATTCTGACCTGCTAAGAAGTTAGTAGGGGGAAATCATAGTAATACATTTCAGATTTTACTTACAAAGCTAGTACAGGTGTTCATTTCATGCCTTGGTGTTTTAATTTTCTCTCATTATAACTTGACAACTACATGGTGCAACTTCTGTTCTTGCAGGTGGAGCCTCTTTGGGAGGTGAATATTTACTTTTCAGCTTCTTAAAACCTAAGTATTGTTGTTTGAAAAGCCCTTTACTTTTGCTTTTGTTTTGCCAATTGTCTTAGAAGCTAAAAATAATTAATTCAGAGCACATCACACAAATTTGTGCTAAAATAAAACATTAATTTTGCATTAATGTGAAACGTCTGTCAGCTTTTCGAAGTCATATTCTGCCTTTCATTGTTCACTTCAAAGCATTTGTTTTCACAGTTGAATTCATTCTACTGAATGGCTTCTGTTGGGAGGCCTTGAGGCAAATCTCTGGTTCTTCAGTCTCAATTCCTTACCTATAAAATAGGAATTATAACCTTTCACATAGGGTTTGTTGCAGGGTAAGGACATGTTGTTTCCCATCCTAAGCCAGTGATTAAGTTATAAATATAAAGAAATGAGGAGTGCATGGAAAACTACCAGTACTATTTAAACAATTGTTTTGAATGTCCCATCTTTTTGATTTTCTGATTAGGCTGTTAAGCCACCTAAAACTGAAGTAAAGGTTGTACTAGCATTGACATCTGGATTGAGGCAATCAGTTTTTACACCTCTCATTTGGTGTGTCTTTCCATAATCACTGTGTAGATAGACTTCAACATAAGATAAATAATCTAAGACAGCTGGTTTTTGGATCTTAGACAGAAGGTTGAAATCTTTTCTCATATGTAAAGCTCATCAGGTGGTAAGCCACTGTCTCTCAGAAGAATTTACTTCTCTAAGTCATTTTGAGGCTGAATTTAATCCGGCTCAGTATGGTGCTCTTTGCTTCTTGAGGGAGTACCAATTTGAAGATAAAATCAAAGTCCACTTGCAAAGTCTGCCGGCAAATAAAACCAAGCTGTTCCAGTGCTATTCAAAAGCTTATCAATCATGTGCTACAAGAATCCCATTGTGCAATGTTGTTAGAAAATGGGTTGCCTGGATTTAAATCAAAATGGGACACCCGAGAATTATGAATGAGGCGCTACCATTTTGATTTAAAAATCAAATGTAATAGGTTAGAACAAATACTGTACTTCAACTTCATACATGGTCGTGCAGAATATGATGATCTCCTCAGAGGCCCATTTTCTTACACTGCTAGTGGAATATTGATTACTAAGCTTGCTACTCTCTCAGTTATGGCACACTGTGATGTTGTTGGAAGGTGGTTTTCTGCAGTCGGCAAATCCAGGTTATTCAGAAGCAAAGAACGTCATTGTGGGAGAGTCTCCCCTTGGGGGTCACACTGCTTTAAATTTCCACAGTCTCCTATGTGTCACCTAAAGTGAATTGGAATCATTGTCTACACAAATATAAAACTAGAACATGGAAATATTATTGGGGGGGGGGATTCTCAGGCTGGAAGATTCTGCAGGTTGTCATCCCAGATGTAACTTTTCTGAATTCTGCACAAAAATCCAACACTTTTTCAACACTTTAGTAACCATGGTTATAAATATGAAAGTGTTATTAAAGGGTCATGTGGCAGGAGTGAATTTTCTCTGTGCAATGACATAAAATTCACAACTGGGACTTTTCTAAACTGTTTTTAGGTTCATATAGAAATAGACATATACAGACATGATAACACATGAATAAAAGTGGGCAGCCCCATTACATTTTAAAGATCTAGCTAAACTACACTAAGGGATAGATATTCGAGCTGAATGATTCTTAGTATGATTCTTTAGATTCATACTTGTTCAGAGAGTTGTTAGCATCTTCTTGTCTCATATACAGCTGTTTAGACTGTCTCCCAGGGGTAACTGGTCTCAGTTTCCATCCAGCAAGGCAAATGTTTTTCCTTTCCTGGCATACACGTGGATAGATCCATGTGTGTTAGGCAGATGAATATAGAAAGATGAGACGGGATGAAAGAGATCTACATGGACAGGAACATAAAACTGTTGATATCCCCAGCGTAAGGCATTTGCCAACACTGCAGAGAAACGCCTTGTGCTTTGGTTTCCCTATTTTGTTGTCTTTGAATAATGTATGCTTACATGTGCAGCAGAGGTGATATGTCCAAGTATACCTTAACATTTCTATGAAGTGCTCAAATTAAAAGGGGATCAGAAGGTACTATGCCCTTCCTGACATATTGTGATGGCCCTCTTACCAAATGTTTTTTGAAGGCTGTGGGTTGGGGGCACAATTTGTTTAAAATTGTGGGGTGGAGTTTATGAAGATTGCCCAGCTTTTTCTCTTAATTTGAGCACTGGTTTTGTGTGATTTTGAAATGAGTGAAAATCTGAAGCTGATTGATTCTTTCCCTCATCCCTATTGTATCAAATCCTGGGTTTGTTTCCATGGGTTTTGAATCTCCATGAAAGAGATGACAATTACTACTTTCAAAGTGAAACATGGCTAGTGACACTTTCTCCTCAAAATGCCACTTTGATGCTCAGGTTAGTGCGGGCAGTGAGCAAAATATGAACCATAAAATTCTACTTTCCACCTCAAACATGTCTGGCTTTGTTGAGATTCAAACACATCTTGGGACTTGATCTGACTCCTCAAAAATGAAGTCTTCAAATGACACACAGATTTGTGGTTTTTCCTTCCTCAAGGGGGTATCGTAGCAGGAAGTAGCGGGAAAGGAAGAGGAGCAAAACGCAAGCAGCAGGATGGAGGAACTACAGGAACAGCCAAGAAAACCAGAAGGTAATCAGAATGGAGACAGAGATGCCTACAGTAATTGGTTGTTGTTGTTTTTAATTATTAATCACTGTTATTCTGCCAAAGCACATATATATTTGTTTACATTTCAAAGTATTGACATCTTGTTGTTGCGTGCCCTCAAGTTGTTTCTGACTTATGGTGGCCCTAGGGTGACCCTATCACATGGGTTTCCTTGGCAAGATTGGTTCAGAGGTGGTTTGCATTTGCCTTCCTCTGAGGCTGAGAGAGTGTGACTTGCCTAAAGTCATTCAGTGGATTTGGCCGAGCAGGGATTCGAACTCTGGTCTCCAGAGTCATAGTCCAGCACTCAAACCACTAAATGATGCCGCCTTCACATACATTATCCAACAAACACAGCCTTATGTATAGTTGCTTATTAGGTCATTTTAAACATTCAAGATAATTTTTTGCTTGCAGAATAATTTGTAACAGGAAATTGGGGCAGGGTGAGATGTAAGGAAAGAAAAGAGTCAATACAGAGAGGCATAATTGGGGATGAGTGGCTATTTGGGAGACAGCCCAGTATAGCTCTACATCTTCAACCCAATGGTTGAGACTATATGCTTTAAATCAAGTAACTTGTATGATTCATTGACTAAAATATAAATCACATATTAAAAACCTGATTTACTGGGATAGGGGCAGAATACAAAAATAGCAGGGCTTGTGAATTGTAAAGGCTCGTGCATGTAAACAAGATGTACCAGCTCCATCATTTTTCTCTCACATCTGGTGGGAAATAAGTTTTAAAGATGCCTCACTTTTTTGGTCTGCATCCAGTGTTAGTATTAAATTCCAGTTTTCAAACTTAGAAACTGTTCCCTTCCTTCATGAGCTTTAAAAGTCCTTCAGTGGGCTTGTTTCTCAATAAGTTGATTTTCCTTAAATGTTATCTATTGGATAATTTGCTTAAAAGCCAAAAATGTAATAGCACAATCCTGTGCAGTGTAGGCATATATTGTATATATCTGCTTCAAAGTAACTCTCTGTTCAGTGGGGCTCTGTCTCAGGTAAATATATATAGAAGTGCAGCTTAAATCAGCTGAAAGCATTCATTTTAAGAGCCCTGCTATCATCATTTTTGCTTATATAACTGGCAGCCAGCAGTGACCTGCCCCAACTCTGGCCTTGTGGTAAGAATAAACACAATAACTGCAAAGTACAGTGTGCATCAAAAGTGCTGTGTAAATAACGTTTTAAAATAGATTATATCAGGAACATTCTTTCATTTCTTAGGTGATCTCTGGCATCATTATCCAGCTTTATGTCCTCAAACTGTAATGGATTGCAATTGTCATCGTATTTCGTTCATAGTCATGATGGCTGTGGCCAGTGGTAATTGCAGTCCATGACATCTGAAGAGTACCAAGCTGAGCAAGACTGGAATATGTTTATCCTGAATGCTCTATTTTATTGTTGTAGGCTGTAATGTATTCTTTGATGCTTCTCATGAGCATCCCACAGTGCTGAACATGTTCCTAAACTGGAATGCTTTAGGGACCTTTTCTCTTGTGGTAATAAAAAAAAAGGTTAAACAATATCATGTGTGATTTTTTAAAAAATGTATCCTCTTCTCTATTACATATTATTTAAGTACACATTTTTGAAGTTTAGTAACCAGGTATTGTTCAACACAAAAATAATTAACAGTTTCTACAAAGAAAACTATCAACAAGCTATTCAGTTATATCATTGTGACTGTGCTCTTCAAGTAAACAGTTCAATAAGAATGTCTCCACAAGTTAATGAGAAGGTAAGGAGGACCATATAGGGACACCTCTCTATTGGCAAAAACCATGAAATTATACCAGATTTGCACAAATGTATCTTATTTTCCAAACTCTTTAGCTCATCTTAAATTACGAGTCTATTTTTCAGCTAGTGCAGTGTTCCAACTGCAGATTGATAACCCATTCAGTGTTCTCCAATATCATGTGCCGTGTTGAACAACCAAACAGCCTCTGCCCCATTCATTTCATAGCCCCAGTAGCAGTTCTGTTTCCACACTCTTGTTATGTCTCTTTCTCCAGTGATCCTTTGTTCTCGGCTCAACGTCTTCCACCGCATGGCTACCCCTTGGAACACCCTTTTAACAAAGACGGCTACCGCTACATTTTGGCAGAGCCTGACCCTCATGCACCTGACCCAGAGAAGCTGGAGCTAGACTGCTGGGCAGGCAAGCCCATCCCTGGAGATCTCTACCGAGCCTGCCTCTATGAACGGGTCCTATTAGCTCTTCATGACCGAGGTATGGAGCTGAAGACATTTTGTGCTTGCATTCAAGGCTACATAATATTGTGCAAAACCAGCCCAGGTTGGGATTTCTTAACAGTGAAAGTTTGACTGAAAGCTTTCTACTGCTGCAAAATGGGTGCTTTGAACAGAGTCCTCAGTTTGTCAAACTACATTTTTATGTACTTCTCTGTACTAATGTTATGATTAATAGAATCATAAAATCATAGAGTTGGAAGGGTCCCCATTGGCTATTGAGTCCAACCCACTGCTCAGTTCAGGAAATCCAGCTAAAGCATCCACAGCAGGTAGCTGTCCAGGCTCTTTCTGAAGATGTGCAGAGGGGGAGACCCTACTACCTGTCTAGATAATTGGTTCCATTGTTCAACCATTGTTATTCAAGAAGCTCCTTCTGATGTTCAATTGAAATCTACTCTCCTATACAGGTTTACCTGAGTTAACAAATTAGATGTTTTCCTGAGCAGCCACACACAGCCACAGTAGGATCAGCTAGAGTAGAATCCCATTCTTTCCCAATTCAAGTTTAATTGCATTGTTTACTGCAAACAGTAATACCAAATTCTGTGTCTGCAATCTTCCCTCACTAACTTCCCACTGTTGATACTGCTAAAAAATTATAACTCAAAAACAGGCGGGAAGGAAAAGTTGATCTGGGTAAGCATAAGCAGGCTTAATAAAAAGGAGCTTCTTTGTCAGAGGTGGACGTGAGAGGTGGTTAAGTGAGGTATGGCTGTAACTAAAATCCATTAGACCTAGTATTATTATTGCGTCATGCTGATAATGCTTAAACTGTTTTGGGTGCAATGAAATGCTGGTAAATTCTCCATATAAATAGGCTGCTAGTGCAGGATATTTGGAGGCCTCAATCTTGTATGGCTCAGTGTAACATAGTAAGTGCTCAAGCAGTTGGCTAAAGTTTGCAGTCAAGTAGGCACAAACAAAATTCAAAGGGGCATCCATTATTATCAAGAGGGAAGGGGCTCAGTAATTAGTGTGTACACACACACACAATACTTTGAACCCTTGCGCTGCCTTTAAATTCACAACTTTGAACAACATTACATGATGTTCTCCTTATTGCATCCTACAATACTCTCCTGTTTGGTATGTACTAGTTGTGGATGATAGAAATTGTAGTTGAAAGCATCTGGAGGGTACCAGGTTGGGAGAAGCTGCATGAGTTTCTATGTCTAGGGTAGGTGGGGGGGCTTTGTCATGTGTGTAAGTCCAGTCATGTAGAAGGAAGTTACAGTCCAGCAAGACCTGGAGGGCCATGGTTTCCCTGCCTTGCTCATATAATCCTGCACTCATTTATTTATCAGTAGAATACTTTTTGGAGTCAATCAATACAGCCAAAGTAGACACAGACTGTAAAGATAAGCTCTTGAGGCTTCAAATCCATCTTCCATAATAGGCTAAGGTATTCTGGGAACTTTATTCCTAACCCATCTAGAAGGCAACAAATTGGGAAAAGTTGCTTCAAATAGATCAGTAAGGTCATCTGAATTCTTAAAAGTGTTCATTTAAGTGTTCTATCTCTCTGTGTCTCTCTCTCTTTCCGTGTGCACACATTTGCATTTGAGGCAGGGAATTGTTTTGAGTACGTGGCAGAAGAGCATTTAAATCTTGAGTCTTAAATGGCTACTTCCCCTCTTTATGATTTGAGAATTTAAATACATGGGAGGCTTATTGTTATCTCTCTTTTCTCTTCAACAACTGCAGCACCTCAGCTGAAGATCTCAGATGACAGGCTGACTGTCATAGGGGAAAAGGGCTATTCCATGGTGCGAGCTTCTCATGGAGTGCGGAAGGGAGCCTGGTACTATGAGATTTCGGTGGACGAGATGCCTTCTGAAACAGCTGCCAGGCTTGGTTGGTCACAACCACTGGGTAAGCCTGGGAGAACTTCTTTGATTTATTTGCATTCATATCTTGCTTTTCATCCATCATGGGCCTTGAGTAGTTGCACAGTGCTCCAAAGCAGCCTACTGTCTAGTCACCTGCCAAACTCTGACTGGCTTACCTTTGGCAAGGTAATAAAGGTGACTGTGCCATGTGCCTTCAGACCTCTGTGGTGGGTTAGTTCAATTTCATGCTATCTTTTCATGACCCAGAGTTGTCATATTAGAGTAGCTAAGCCATGAATGGGCAACCTCAGCAGGTCTAGAAGACCTTCAGCAGATCCAAGAGACTCCTGCAACAGACCTGCTGTAGGCTGCATCCTTGCCAAAAATGAGGGAGGTTGGTTTTGTAAAAAAAACATAGAAATAATTACTTCACTTTCACTTTTAAATAAACAATACCAGTTTTTTACCAGTAAAGCAAGATCATGTGTCTTCCTTTAGAGGGGAATTGCTGCTCCTGAAGGATCCTAGCAGTCTATTTTTATTTGTTTGGAACAAACCATGCTTATTTATTTTTGGTAGCAGTGGAAGGTGCCCAATGTTGCTGCCCAATGTTGAGCCTACCCACTATCAGCTGCAAGGACACAATACACTTCTATGTCTTTGCTCATTGCAACATCCACACAAGTCAACCAGTTATACCCAGGTAGAATACTGGCATTTAAGTTTTTAGTATGCAACATGATTACACTGTTTTTCTATTAACTACCTCTGTTGTTGCATCCAGAAAGTCTTGCAAGGTTTGCTTGTTTAATTTAGATCCTACCTTTCTTCCAATATGGGGCTGAAGGCAGCTTACAGTATAAGTTAAAACAAAATATAGTTAAAATAATTGGTTGCCATGCTTCATTGTAGTAGTTAAGGACACTTAGAAGAAGCAAGTGGCATCAGCACATTGCGGTGGGAGGGTCTGCTGCTAGGAAGGAACAAAGAAGTCCTCTGTCTTTAAATGTACACAGTTTCTTCTCCTGAAAGATCTCTGGGAAATCTCTCAATATACATAATTTCAAGCCCTTTGTCATACTCTCTGGTTTTCTATAGGGAACCTTCAGGCTCCTCTGGGCTATGACAAATTCAGTTATTCCTGGCGTAGCAAGAAAGGCACAAAGTTCCACCAGTCCATTGGTAAACATTATTCATCAGGCTATGGCCAAGGAGATGTGCTTGGTTTTTATATAAGCCTGCCCGACGAAACCGAAACTGCCAAATCACTGCCAGATACTTACAAAGATAAGGTATGGTGACCATCTCCTATGTACTGTATGTCTTCTTGTTCAGTATTTTTAAAAGATGGGGAGGGGGTGAACCAGGCTAAGATCTTAGATCCAAGGATAGTTACCACTGAAGGGTAGCATATAATAAACTTCAGATAGAATCATTACAAATTACCATAAGAGCTAGAAACTATCTTTGAAAACAGATTCTCAGTGAAAAGGACTCCATACCAAAATGAGGGTTCTGTCATAGTTGCTGGTTTGCATTTGTATATTTTTGCCTTTTTAGCCCCATTCTTCAAAGCTGCTTGCTGGTGTAAGGGGCTTACATGGTTTTCCACTAGCACATATCCTCACAACACTCATTTGTGGTAGATTGGCAGAGATGTGTATGGATGACCTAGTGATGACCATCATTGCTGAACAAGGATCAGAATCTCAATCTCTTCTGTCACAGTTGAACATTCTAATAAGAGAAGTCTTCCTGTCCTACTTGTGGGCTCTGAAGAGAGCTTTTGTCTCTGCTTAGCCACTGTGCAAAACGGAGTGCTGGACTAGGTAGGCATGTGGTCTGATCCAGAAGGGCTCTTATGATTCCAGTAACTTTAATGAATGCATATCTCATCTATTAGGATACAAATCTTGCATCTTACAAAATTCATAGTTATGAGACATATATTGTGATTATTCCTATTATGCCACACACGTTGGGCTGCAAGAATGACATAAATAGAAAAGTAGAACTCCACAGTGAAGTGTTTGAAGAATTTTACCAGGATTCAACTCAGTGGCATTTGTATTTTTCAATAACTAATGTTTGTATCTGTTGCAAGTGTTGTCTTGCTATTTCAGTTACACTTTTGAGCCACTGTTTTCCCTTCTTAGGCTTTGATCAAGTTCAAAAGTTACTTGTACTTTGAAGAGAAGGACTTCGTGGATAAAGCAGAGAAGAGTTTAAAGCAAGCTCCTGGAAGCCAAGTAAGTTGGTAATTTGTAAGAACTGTAAGGCAAGAAGCTGGATTAGATGGCCCTTGTGGTCTCTTCCAACTCTAAGATTTTGTGATTCTTGAGAATTACACTAAATACACTGATGCAAAATACACTGATGTTTGTTTCAAACAACCATAAAAGCATAAATTTGTGTAATGAAGATGAGGCTGTTGTTAATAACAACAACCCACCCACCCCCTTATTTAACATCTGTATGAAACCAGTGGGAGGGACAAGACAATTTCAAATTTGAAGTTCTTAATAATCTGATGATAGAGTTAAGTGCCTTTCCTTTCCATCCAGCCCAGGCAGCCTGTAGAGGTTCTGAACTGACATTTGAAGTGAATAATTGGATGTGGATGAACAGGTTGCAGCCTAATCCAGACAAGATTGAAGTGCACCTGATCAGTATGACTGCCAATCCAGCAAGAAGGATGCAGTCTGGTTTGGATGTGATTGCTGTCTCCTTTACAGTTTGTAGATGTAATTTGATTCACAGGGTGGTGGCTCTTGTGTTTGCCCAGCTAAGTCTGGTGTACCAACTGCTCTTAGATCATGGCCATGTTAACCTTAGTTGCATCTCAGTTGAGATACTACAGCAGAGGCTATGGAAAATGTTACAAAATGCAGCAGCTGAACTTTTTTTAAAAAAACAGAGTCTGTTTCTTGTAGCGTGTTTAGCTTCTGCATTTTGTAACATCTTCCATAACCTCTGCTATAGTAACCCAACTGTGATGTAACTAAGGTAACATGATCCCTCTATCATGATATGACAATGTGGTGTACATGGCTCTTCCCCCCCCCCCCCCCCCGCCGCCCTTATATTCATTGAGTTTTCCCAACATCTGTACATAAGAACAATAATCCTCCTCCTTTTAGAGATTTTGCATTCAGCATGAATACTGGAAGGATGTACTCCCCGTTCCTGTTTAGGCAATTAATTTGGCCTTCAGGACAACACTGGAAACATGTTCCCATGATACATTCAGGTGATGCTTTGCAATCATAAAGGGCTGGTATTTTTCATCTTCTATTTTCATTGAATGCAGCCTTCAAGATTCTTCTAGGTTGGTGAACTAAGCATCCTGACAATAGCTAGTCAGCTGCAGATTCAGATTTGAAGGCTGTGTTTTGAAGGTCACAAGTTTGTAAGATCTTTGGCTGAAACAAATTCTTACATGTTCCCTCCACTCTTTGACCTATAACGAAATGACTTTTAAAGAGATTGTTTTGCATTTATAGAATGCAAGAATTGGATTTTGTGCTTCATTTCTCTTTGAGATCTGTATGCTAGCCGTTGTCCTCAACCCAAAGAGACACAGTGTGTACTCTTGAAGAGCCAATGGTCTGCTTCTAAGACATAACAAATGGAGGGAAAGAGGCTAAGGGGGAAGTGTTAAAAGATTACAGCAATCCTGTACACTGTGTAAAAACCACTGGTTGTCTCTTTCAGATAATCTTCTACAAAAATGGTGCCAGTCAAGGAGTTGCATACAAAGATATTTTTGAAGGTGTTTATTTCCCTGCTGTCTCTCTGTATAAAGGCTGCACGGTATGTACAAGTCAGTAAACTCATCTGAATTAATCTCTCACTCATAACTGTTGGGCCTGAAGTGAAGAGCATTGGCCTAGTCTTCAAGTGAGGTCTATGTCAACACAAAAGTAGAGTGTACACCAGTGACTAACCACATGTTCACATATTTCATAACTGCCAGGTATTTCTATTGTGGTATGTGCTTTTACCAAACATTTTGCTAACCAATAATAGATGCCTGTAATGAAGCCTGGCAATCAGCAGTTGTCCTAGTAGTCATTAGGTGATCAGCAATTCAGTGCAGGCAAATGAAAAGCTGGTGAGGGAGAAGAGATGGATATAAACCATTGCTCCTCTGCCAGTCTACTTGGATTCCATGCTGTGGTGAAGAGAATGAAAGTCGCTTCCTTCAATCTAGCACAGAAATGCAGTGAGCTGGTGGAAGGAGGTTGCTTTTTTGGTTCCTTCTCTGCCAGCTATCTTGATAGAAGGTAATATTTAACTACACTTTTTAGAGGCTAGAAACTTCTATTTTCATGCTGGCTGCTCACCATGCTGCAAGACCCTTTACTAAACTAGTAAAAAAATACTAAACATGTTTCTAACACTGTTAGAATGTAATGCTTGTTGAGGATACTTGCCACTTACATATGTAGTTCATAATACTTTTTTTCATAGTGCTAAGCAGTGCAACAATATAGATTTTTTTCTCTTTCATAGGTCTCTATAAACTTTGGCCCCTACTTCAAATACCCCCCAAGAGATATCAGTTACCGCCCGGTAAGTAACGTATCAGGAAAAAAATTAACATATGATATTCAAAGAAAAGTAAACTGGGTTTTATTTTGCCTCCCAAAGGTTGGGGGTACATGGATAAAACCAGACGCAGGCTTCCATTTGGAGGGAGTGGGATTGATCCTTAGAAATTCCTGGGAAAACAAAATTTGCCCTACGTACAGTAGATCAGGTGGGGGTTGTAAGGGGAACAAAATAATAGCACCTCTGTGACTATTCCTAGACCATGTCTTGTTGTTCTATATTAATAATGACAGTTAGAAAACAGATTTTCATTATTTGAAACAAGAGATTAGTTCTCTAGATATGTGGCATTTGCCAGATTCCATGTCGAATAGATGACTCAACCATCCAGATTTCTTACACATTCATATGTACTGTTTTGGAAGCTGTGTTATAACCAAGCAGTCCTGCTAGTGGCCAAGGCCTGAAATTTGTTGATGTAGTTGGTATTCCCCTGAGCATGCAAAGGATTATTTTATTAGTGTTCATTTTTAGCATTCTGTGTTTTAGAATACAGTTGGCCCTCTGTCTCCACAATTTTTTTTTATCCACGGATTCTACCATCCATGGCTTGAAAATACTCAAAAAATATATAGAATTCCAGTAAGCAAACCTTGATTTTGTCATTTTATATGAATGGCACTATTTTACTATGCCATTGTATGGGACTTGAGCATCCACAGATTTTGGTTTCCACAGAGGTCTTGGAACCAAACCCCAGATACCAAGGGCCCACTGTATTCCAAAGTATGAAGACATAAACTCTATACAAAACTCCATTTGAAGGTTGGCATGGACTACATTTTTGCACATCTCATAAGTACTGGCAGAAATACCTGGCTTTCTGTGTTACCTTTGCATTCCAGTGATTCCCAGACTTGGGTCTTCCAAGTGTTTTTCACTTCAGCTCCTAGGATTCCTGACTGTTGGCCATGCTGGCTGGGGCTTCTGGAAATTGAAGTCTAAAACAACTAGAGGACCAAAGTTTGGGAACCATTATGTTAAACCAAGGTAGCTAACTCTTTTGTTTGTTTTTCTTTCTTTTCTTTCTCCACCTAGATCAGTGACATGGGTTGGGTCGCTGTGGTAGAGCACACTCTGGCAGATGTCCTTTATCATGTAGAAACAGAAGTTGATGGGCGGCGTAGCCCACCTTGGGAGCCTTGAGAGACATCGTGTATATTTTTATTTTTTACAAAACTTAACAGTATCACTGGATGTAAAGTGAAAACAGAATAAAACTCTTTTTTTTTTAGCAATTTCTTGGCTTTGTCAAACTCTTAATTCATCCAAAAATAATTACTTCTAGCAGTAGAGGACCAGGACCATTCATTTGTTTATTCACAAGAATCATTTTGAAGGAAGAAGAGATACAGAGGTACACTTCTTCCAAAAATTCCCTTCTGCATAAGAACCAGAGTCTCCTCAGAGGCTAGGTATGTGCTATCATTGTCATCATAGGGAACCCCAGTAATACATGGGCAAAGTGTAAGTATGAAACTTCACTCTTCTCTATGACCATCTACAATCACACTATTTCCTTCTGTGATTTCCACTCTTTGGCTGTAATGATCCATTCCCTTCTCTCACCAGGTGGTTACCTTACAGAAGCGACAGCAGGAATGAAACAGAACTGTTACATTTCTCCAGTTGCCCTGCTTGTATGCATGTAAAGAAAAAACTATGGGTTGTGGGAGGCTTGCAAAAGGGCCAGATTTTCCCCTCAAAGTTACCTGAAAGGGAGGGGTTGATTCACCTTTTCAACTCTCCCCAGTATTTGGGGTTGTCTCTGTCAGCCCCACCTTTTTGGTACATTTCAATAAGTCACATTTGTGTGAACAGATTCCTAAGTGTTGGTATGAAAGTTATTAATACCAACAGCACATGACATGCTGATATTTTATTATTTTGGATATACAGTTAATAGGATGACCATCACAAGATCATTGACTACCCATTCCTTTGAAGCAAATGCTGATACTATGCCTGAATGGAAGAGAGTGAAATAGTTGACAATGGGCATGACATTGTAAACATGTAACCAAGATCACAAGTTGGCCTCTTGCAACACAATGTCTTGTAGTTGCTTTCAGTGCCATGAACCATCAAACCTTATTTCAGACAAAAACACGCATAAAGGGGACACATACAACATCTTAAATCATATGGGTTTTTAAATTTTTATTTTGAGAAGTGTAGATTGACAAAAGTTGGAATTGCAGAGTAAACTTTTTATTAAACTTAGATCCTTTTTCCCACATCCGTCAATTGCAAATACACCTCTTAACCAGCTCAGATTGTAAAAAATACAGACATTCTTTACATCACAAGATCTGCAGTTTTTGAATGGAAGCTAACCAAGTATGCAAAACAGATGCATTTTGACTTTTGAGATACCTGGCTAGAATAAATATTAAATAATGCATTGTTCTGCTGCAAATACAGGGAAAAATATAAATACCTATACATTAATTTGTCTAGAAGTCTACAAGTATTGGCATACATGTAAGGATTCAGGTAGCTTGAAATACTAACTGAAATTAATACCAAGTGAGAGCTTGGATAAGATGCCAACTAAACTGACTCTCAGGATGAAAGATCAAATTCTCAAGATGAGTGTACAGGGTTTATTTAACCTGGTTTAATTTTTGGCCTGATAGTTGTTGGCTCTTGGGAATCAGAGTTTGCTTGACATTAAATGTATCCTGTCAGTTCATGTGCAGGTCCAGGATTTGTTTTTAAAGGGGGTGTTACCGCTCCATGAATGACCACATTTTCCTCTGTAAAATTCAACAAAGCATCACTGCTCCCTTATGACTTAAGTGACATGAGATGATCAGATCTTCTATCAACTAAACTCACTGCCACAATGATCATGAATGACTACCAGGGGCCCCACTTATACTGCAAATCTAGTACTATATTCCACTTTAACTGCTATGGCAACATCCTGTGGAATCCTGCTATTTATACTTTGGTGAGGCACTAGCACACTGGCTGAGAGTTTTTTATTCTTACTCCCTAGACTGCAAATCAAAGGATTCTATGGGATGGTGCCATGGTTGTTGAAATGGAATCATAGTGCTATAATTGTGTAGTGTGAATGGGGCCCCACTTTGTTCACAGATACGCAGAAAAATAGTGTAAGAGTATGCATGTAAAACTAGGGGAAGGGACGATTCAGCCTTCCAGATTTGGATGAACTACCATTCTGGTCATGGCTCACTATTGTCCCAATTGGCAAGGGTTGATAGGAATTGGAGTTGCACAATATTTGGAAGGCCACAGTTTCCCCAGCCCCAAGGATAAATCCAAATAATATTGACCGCTTGGTCCATTTAAGACAATGGAGTTGTCATGCTGCAGTTTGGAAAGTGCTCTTAGTCGTTGGTGTTTCCCTCTTCCTTGCTGATCCTACTTATTGTCTTCTGCAAGTGAACAAGCAGAAAGAGGAGGAAGGGGGAAAGCAGAAAGTATGCTCTACCTTGTGCCTTTCCTCTGGAAGCTGGTGAGGGTTAAGGCTGCTGAGAGGCAGAGGTGAAAGGACAGCGGCAATAGTGGTGAGGAGATGTATGGGTACCCTCTGGAAGGAGAGGAATTTTGGAGGAGTGTGTTGCTGTTGTTTTTCTTTTTAAGGCAGTGGCTTAATATGACCACAAAAGCTTTTCAATAACTTGGTGGCGGAGGCAGGGATGTGTCAGTTTGGAACATTCGAAGCTGAATACGGGAACATACCAGGTTCCATCCAGCCTTGAATTGTCAGCAGGAACTCCCTGGAGCCTCAGGCAGAGACACTTTTTCACTGCCTGTTACCTGATCCTACCTGAATTGTGGACACCAAGGTGTGGGCCTGGAAGCTTCAGTATACAAAGTGCATGCTCTGGCATCCAGTTCTGGCCCCTCACCATCCCCTTCTGGAGTATTCCAGATACAAGATGGTGCATCACACCGATGCATCAGTGACTTGAGTGCTGTTTGAATTAGACTTCAGAGGCTCAGGTTGAAATCCCCACCTAGATTTGAACCTCTCGGGCTGATCTGATGTCAATTGTATCTATTACTCTACCTCACAGACTTACCAGGAGAGCAATACCCCTGGCATGTTTTCATGAGAAGTCATGAAAGGATCTATGGAGAAAACAACTAGGTCCAGTATATCTACTGATCTATTGTCTGGGAGGAGAAAAGATCCCACTTCTCATCAAGAAACCTGTTCTCCATCAGACAGTATTACCAATCCTGTAGCCATTTTTCTAGAGCGGCCCCTCACCTGCCCAAGAAAGATTTTAGCATGAGTGGTCTGTGAATGGGAAATCTTCCAGAAAGAATGGGAGGTGAAGCGTTGACGTGCTTCAACAGGACACAGCCTGTGCGGAGGCAGAAGAGTTGGTCAAATGGTTGCGGAGGTGGTTAGCAAAATCCACCTGTGTCTGGGAGAGAACTTGGTTGATGAGTGTCTTTGGCAGCCATCCCTGGAGGAAAGAAAGAAAGAAAGAAAGAAAGAAAGAAAGAAAGAAAGAAAAAAGTTGCATTAAATTTCAAATACATGTCTTTTAGGGACAGTGTTAAATCATCCTGAGCTCCTAGAATATTTAATAGAAATAACAAGATCTGCTGTACTATTAGGGTGTGACTAATGTACCAATGTACAAATTGGAGAGGGCTCCTCTACCGCCAATGGTTTGTGTAGAAGAGGAAATTTCAGCAGTTGTTACCTGGATGTGCAACAAGCAACACTTGCTAAATTTCCTTCTTCTGCACAACCTTTAAAAGTACAGGAGCCCTCTCCAGTTTCCAATCCAGCAACCATATAGGATGCTATCTGCACAATTTTGTGGCATAGCTGGTTGATTTCCATGTGTTCTATAAATTTATCATGACATATATATTTGTGCTAAATCTGCACATGTGGTTTCAGTGAGCAAGAGCTGCTGCTGCTTTGAATCTCAATCGGATTTCACCACATTGTTTATCCTGGCTAAATTTAAAAGTTTTGAACTGTCTGTATTATGCTGCATAAGCTCAAACTCTGACAATGGGCATGATACCTGGGATCCTGATAAATCTTTTTTAAAAAAGCAAAAGGTTTCTACCTTTTATGTTGGTGATGTTTTTATAATGGAGAAGACATGAATGCACATAGGCAATATTAAATAAAATTCAAGATGATTTCTAGCGGGCCAAGAAAATCTGCATAGATCTTGCCCCATTTTGTTAACTAGTAAAAATTGAACAGCTTGTGCAAAAGAAATATATAGAAGCATAAATGACCACAATCTCTCTTGCTTTGTATTTTCCAGCATGGGGTATGTAGTGTCCTAAATACTAGATCTGTATTTCTTTGCATTTGATGTGGCTGTCTTCTTGTGGCTTCGTAGCTTACGACAATATCCTCAGTTGTTTGCATCAACAAGATATAACCACACTGAAGCTAGCTGGAAAGTCACTCAGATCAAGCCTATGCAGTGATTTATCCAGTTCAGCAATTGTGGGTACCTTCAAATCAATGCTGAGAAGCCAAGTCAATTTGGTCTGGGAGGGATCTCCAGTGAGTGGTCGAAGAACCATACATGTGGGACCATTTTCACCTCTGTAGGAAAAAAGGAGAGCATCATCTTAGTACAATACGAATTGTCAGGTCCATTTCCATTAGAAGTGTTTCCATAAAATTCATCTATTAGGATAGAAGCAGAAAGGGCCAATCTTGCTATTAAGCAGAATCAGGCAACCGCCTCAGGTGGCAAGAAGAAAGCAAGGACTTCTCTCTGGATGTTCCATAGACACCGCAGGAGAGAGCTAGCACAGGGACACCATTTGCAGCGGCAATCTCACAACTGGAGTAAGATCTCATTGCTCTGAAGCCCATTTTGGGAGAAAAGCAGGATATAAGTTAAATCAAATAAATACATTTCATACTTGAGACAGTTCTATACCAGTAAATGGCTTTGCTTTTCCCACCCTTATTAGACAAAAGCAAATCCTCTTCAGGTTTAATTCATAAGGGAAACTAGCCTAAGGGAATCACCTCTGAAAATAAGTACTGGGAAGCTGCAGCAAGCTCTTGGAGGAGAGAGCTGTGTGTTACATGATTTATCCTGTGCTCTCCAAACTAGTTATGGCAAAGGATGCTTCCCCATTGCAAGTGCTGAAAGAAGAGGCAATTTCCAGTCCAGTTGGCATTTGTACATGGAATGAGGGAGTGCCATCATCTTCCTGGCCTCAAAATGTCTTGGGTCAGACTTGCTGCTACCTGATCCTTTTAACTACCAGGGATTAAGGCCTAAATACCCAAAAGGCACCAGATGTCATCAAATCTTGGAAACTAAGCAGGATCAGCCTTGATCAGTACTTGGATGGGAGGCTGTCAATGACTACCAGGTACTGTAGGCTATATTTCAGAGGAAGGAACTGACAGAACCACCTCTGAGTATTCCTTCCCTAAGAAAACCATATGAAATTCATGGGGTCGACATAAATTGACATGATTTGAAGGTCCCCCAGACGAGGCTGGAGTGAACACACACACACACATATACCAGAGACTGAACCATGGAAAGCATGTACTCTACCACTGAGCTATGGTCTACTTATATTGCATCAAAGTAGTGGTCCATTCAGCTTGGTTGCCTCTTCCCCACCTCATCTAGAAGCACTAGTTCTTACCCCAGCAATTTATAGTTCACTCTGAGCAAGCTGGCTTTGGACTGCATCCCCCAATGGGGCTTACTCTCTACTAAGTGTGCCTTGGATCATGGGCTCAGAGAAGCAAAGGACACTGACCTTCAATGATGTTGTGGGGTTAAAGCAAAAACTAGCAAGAGTTTTAGGCTTCTGTGAATTGCTTCTGACGAAGTAGAGTGCAGTCCACAAAAGTGTATGCCGAACAAAACTTTTTAGTTCTTAAAGGTGGCACAAGACTCTGTTGTTTCGACCTTGAGTATGCTATCACTCAACCCCAGTAGGAGGATCGACCAGTTTCTACCACACAAACACACAAGTGGCTCTTATCACAGATCTGCTAGTGCTAATCGTTCTCCTGTCACACCATGGTGGGCTGACAGTGCTTAAGAAAGAAGCATATGTGCTGATGGATTCATGATAACATCATCATGCAAACAAGGAAACGGTTTTATCGCATGGAATGGTGCAATCTTCTCCCATGGAACATATGTTTTAACTGACCTTCTCTCTTCATTAATATTCATGTCTGGCCTGATGGAACAAACAAGCTTAGCAACTGCTCAGGACAACAACCTTGGAAAAGGGAAAACTCCAGTGTGTCACCCTACAGCAGGACTGGACAGCTTGTTGTTCCCCAGATGAGGCTGGAGTGAAGCTCCCATCATTCACCACCATTAGCTGCTGATGGCAGGTGCAGTCCAACATCTGAAGGGCCAACCTGCCCCACAGGTATGCCCTCTGAAGCTTTATGAGGTACTAATGCTCCACCATCTGATTGCAGAATACAAGGATAAGAACCCATTAGAACATCAGATGTTGATTGCCTCCTGTTCCTGCCATCTGTCGCATCATTGATTAGGCTCACTGGGACTGATGGGAACTAGAGTCCAACAACATTTGGAGACCCACAAGTTCCCCACCTCTAGTCTACATTAATAAAGTTGAAAGCAAATAGGTTCAGATTTGTTTTTTTAAAAAGGTCTCTTTACCTGATAACACCTTTTTGCTCAGGCATTGCCGCATAGGTGGTGGACATGCCAGCAAGAACGCATGTTGAGCCACGTCTCTTGGAACAGCGGACGCTCACAAAGTCTCGCGGGCCGACGATGTTGCCAGGAGTTGGTGCTGCAGTTTCATGAGTGATCACAGTATCTTTGCTGATTTTCTGCAGAATCTATGGAACGTTTCCCAGAAAAAGACAAAGCAATATTAACCTCTTAGAAAGAGAGGCTCTGTGCCTTTCTTTAGGTAGAATAATCTCTGTGTTGGTCAGAGGCCAACACCCCTGAGTGCACAATAAGTGAATTCTTTTCCTCCCGAGCATTTGGAGCATTTGGAGCAGAGTTTGAAAAAGCTCTTTGGACAACAGTTTCTACAATTCCTAGCCAGTGCAGCCAGTGGCAATTCCAACCTCCAATTTGAAGAAAGCACAGGGTTGATCCCTATATGTGGGGAATACCAGGGAAGCAGATGCCGCCACTCAATTGTTTCTGCATCCATGGCAGGTATCAACAGTGGCAGCAAATAGTTGACGGGGATTACCCCATACAAGGGCAGCCAACCAAAGCCAGTTGCAGAAGCAGGGGCTCAGAGGATGGGATGGAGACCAAAGACAACCAACAAGAAAGCATCTCCAGTACACACTCCAAAAACAGATTAAGGACCAATGGAGTGGTTACAGCCCTTCAGATGCTTGCCCATGGATTAGAGTGCTGCAAGGGAGATTGGAAATGAAATGTGTTGGGCTTGCAATAAAATATTAGTATCTTGGGAAATGATCTCTATTTTGTTAGAACCAGAACCTGGACATGTTTTTGTGGATTAGAGTCCCCAGAATCCCCACTGGTCTTGTTGGATAGGGGCTTTTAGGAGTTGCAGTACAAAAATTAAATCTGTGACCTTGCATTGGGAGCCATGCATGTCTCACATAGTGACATCTTTGTAATCTCTGTGTCTCCTAATGCTACCCTCCAAAGCCACCTTGTAAGCCATGCAGCCCACCCAACACAGCCACTTCTGGGTTGTTGGGGAGTGAGGGGACCAGCCGTGATAAGCCTAGCTATTTTCCTTTAGCCGGATGTGTGGCAGCAGGCACTGGAAGGGACCTCCAGGGACAGAGGGTCCTTGCATCTTATCCACTAAAGGAAAATAGCTGGATGCATTGTTGATCCCCTTGCTCTCTGATAACTCAGAAATGGCTCCATTGGTGGGTGGACTATACAGCTTACAAGGTGAATTGCAAGGGGCTTTGGGTGGTTGTGGGTCAGAAGAGAAATCCATCCTGCGCAATAGCCAAAAAAGTGAATTGTGAGGTTATAAGACTGACTTACGACATCATAACACACTAACAGGTTGCCAGCCTTTCTAAGCACCACCAACTGTGTCCCTCCAGTTGGTATAACTCAGGGGTAGGCAATCTTTCCCCTTTAAGGGCCAAGGGACTTCAGCTCCCAGAATCCCAGGAGCTTTTGGCCAACATGGGACTATTGGCCAACATGGCTGAGGCTTCTGGGAGCTGAAGTCCCTCGGCCCTTAGAGGGGAAAGGTTGCCTACCCCTGGTATAACTTATATACAAGTACTGTATCTTCATGTGAGTTAGTACAAT
The DNA here is from genome assembly GCA_026167975.1 of Phrynosoma blainvillii. Taxonomy (NCBI): domain Eukaryota; kingdom Metazoa; phylum Chordata; class Lepidosauria; order Squamata; family Phrynosomatidae; genus Phrynosoma; species Phrynosoma blainvillii. Next base: position 8,812,527 of record JANUYF010000006.1, on the reverse strand, counting down.
TCAGAGATTCTAAAACTGGCTAGCAAAGCTCCTCAAAGACCTGAATAAAGGCAAGAGCAAACAGCAGGTGGAGCATGAGTTTATCACATGGGGGGGGGGGGGGGGAATTGGTAGTTTAAACAGTGATTAACCCATCAAAATCACATAATCGAGATTAAAACGTGATTAATATTTTCACACACAACAGCCATTATCCGAGGAATAACCAAGGGATAACCAGGCAATAAACAGCAAAAAATCATTCACGGGAAAATCTCATGAATGATTTGTTGCTGTTTATTGCCTGGTTATTCATGGGATAATGCCACTTTAATCACTTTTCACTGTGACGTTGTATGAAAACCATTAGCTCAATTGCGAGATTATCACAGGATAGTCCCAGGATAATCACACTTTGAGCATGACGTCGTGTGAAAATGTTAATCACGAAAGCACGATTTTGACAGGTTAATCACCATTTATACTTCTAATTGTCCCCATGTGATAAGCTATGTTCCTTGCAGAGTTGAAACCCTAACTCAATGGCAGACTCTCCCTTTCCTGACAATGTGCTTCTTTGTGTTTGTGTGTACGCGCACACATGTTTACCTTGATTTCCTTGATATTTGGGTTCCAGTCTCCCATCTGCTCCATCTTTTCCACTAGCTCACCATAGACACAATCCAGGGGTTGATTAACTACCACCTCAAGCCGAAATACCTTTCCCACATCCGGGAGCACTTTGCTTAGGACTTTGTCACCATTGTCCTGCAAGTGGAGGGGGGGGGGAGAAAACAAAGATGTCACTGAAAAAAGTTAAAAGCACTGAATTGCAAAACCTAAGACACAAAAGTTCAGAATATTGTTGTGTGTTTCAGCACCATTACAACAGATGTCCTGGAAATTCCCAAAATGCATCTTCCCTTAAATCCTCTATATGGGGCTGACATTCAGAGGGTGCAATTCATCTGAATGAAGCAGCCAGATTGATGTCTGCAGGGAGCAGATATCTGTCATGACAACTCTGCAGGATCCAGTGAATGACAGTCTTTTGCTTGATGAAGAAGCCAGTGGAGCTTCGAAGACCTGCATTACATGTTTTGTGCATTTTGGCTGGCCAGTAAAGGGTCCACTCTTTTGTGGATTTTGTTTTAATTTACTGTAGGGCAGCAGGGCTACCCGTGAATATGCAATCCAAACATAAGTGCCTCACAACATTCAACTCCAGACTATTATGCTTTGTTTAAATCAGGGAGTGGGAACCTTCTTTCTCCCACTGTTCCTTAACACTGGCCATTCCAGGTAGGCCAAATATGTGACAGACATACAATTATTTTCCCCTAGGTAAAAAATATAGTTTGTAAGAAACCAAGATCAAACTGTGGCTCAGGCAAGTTGCATATCCTCTGGAGGTCTCAGTGGATGCTGTAATCATTTTGCAGCCAGATACAGGGGCTTAGCCAGATACAAGGAAGCTGAGCTTGCAGAAGCCTGCAATAGTCCCCCATCTTTGTCCCCAGGTCCACTCTAGTGATATCATTACAGGATGTGATTATATCATGCACAATGTGAGATGCTCATATATTTACTCATCTTGCAATGTGACTTGTAAGCCATCATCTGCCAGCAACATACCACTTCAGGGGTGGTCAGAATGTGGCCCTCCAGATATTGTTGGGACTGCAGTTCCCAACAATCTTCACCACTGGTGTTGCTGGCTAGGGTTCATGGGAGTTGCAGTCTGATAACATTCAGAGGGCAACACTTTGTCTACCCCTGATCGACTGTGGAAACTGTTATTTTCTATTACCTCTGAAACAGATCTCCCAGCCTTTCTCCTTCTTCTTCCCCATCCTGTCTTTCTACCTTCTTAATAAAAGCAAATCTTATGGTTCGACTGTTACAGTCCTATGCAGTTTGCTCCCTTGTGTCCTAACTGAATAGGCGAAGGCCACTTTGACTCTCTGCACATGAGATGAAAAGAAGTCCAAGACAACAAACTCACTGGCTATGCTGTGAACCTACCATGACTGTCTCCGTTTTCCAGCCATCTTGTTCTTCAAGGATATTCAGTGACTTCTGAAGGGCCTCCTCTCCCTGTCTAATGTAGGACATCTCCATTTCACTGAAGGGGTTCTCGTCCAGCCTAGAACCTGTAACATTAGGTTAGGGTGGGTTTTTACTTTTAAATGTAAAACCAGCATTTGCAATGACATTCTCAGGTCAGAGATTCTGCAGCCCCAAAAGAAAAGGATGACAAATCACACGCTGTTACTTACTCAGCAAAGAGCTCCTTCGGCGGACCTGGTTGATCCATTTAGCTGGGCCAGGCCGGGAAAATGCAAATTTATTCAGCTCCTGCACAATTGTGATAGCCGCTCGCCGTTTCAAGCCTAAGAGGAGGAAGAAACACAACTTTTAGGAAAAGGGGACTGTGAAGCATCTTCTTGGACCTATAGAAGCATGGAATTTCTGTTGGGAAAATGGGAATTCTCCAGCATTCCTGCACTGGAGTGCCAAACACACTTGCTTCCAGCTAGAAAACAATGACAGTCAGGATTGTTCATATGGCTAGCCTGGCCACGAAGCAGAATGAGGCAGCCGCCTCAGGTGGCTGATGTTGAAGGGCAGCAAGGAAAAAGAGTTTATGCAGAGCCTGGGGTAGTATTTTAAAAGCAGCTTGTTGATGTTGTTTGCCTTCAAGTCATTTCTAACATAGGACCTCTTCCAACTCTATGATTCTGTGATTCTAAGGCGAAGTCATCATGGAGTTCTCTGTGGCTGAGAGTGTGTGACTCACCCAAGGTCACCCAGTGGGTTTCCATGGCTATGCGGTGAATCGAGTCCTGATCTCCAGAGTTGTACCCAATGCTCAAACCACTGCATCACACTGGCTCTTTAAAAGCAATTAGTTACATTTATAATTCCAAGACCCTGAAGTAGTTTGTTACCACTACAGTTGCAGTTTTTAAAAGTATCTAAAATGATCATCTTTTAAATAAATAAACACCTAATGCTCTCCTGTCTACCTCATAGTCATTTCAACACCCACAAGAGAGCACAAGGTGGCAACCATGGGTTAGCACTTAAACTGCAAGATATTTCTCCTCTAGCATTTAGGGAGACAGCACACACCAAAGTATGACAGTAACTAAATTTTAGAGACACACTACCATATTGCAACTTAATTAGGCTATAGTTCAGAATAAGCTTAATTACAAATTATTAAGGAATTAGTTATTAGCAACTATTTATTGCTATGTTCTAGTCCTGTACCACCACCACCAGCCAAGATGGTCAGATGTCCTCAGGTGCAATGAAGGAGGCTAACTCATCACCATTGTTGAAGTAAGAATCAACTGCCAGCGGAGATGGCTTCTCTACATGGAATTGTGAGTGCCTCCAGATATAGAAAAGGCCAGGTAAAATAGTTCAGGCTACTTACAGACAGGGAGATTTTGCTGACAAAAGTCAAGATCCTACTGGAAATCTGGTGGTCATGGGGGTGGTCCAGTGGGGCAAAAACTAATCCTTGTTCCCCAACTGTGCTGTGGCAACTAAACACTGGGCACATCCCCAGAGCCGGTAAGTTGCTAAGAAAGCAGAGCTGTCTTAGGAACCAGCTATTTGCAATTGCACAAGTAGGGCCAAGTGTTGTGTAAGGAGGTACTGGATATCCCCTTGTCCAACACCAGTATAATTCACCAGCAGGACTCTGGCTATACATAAGAAACAGAAATCCAACACCGAAGCATTGCTTAGCAGGCATGGGAGAAGAAGCATGCCTCTTGATACCAATTGCTGGAGAATAGAAGGATGGAGCTGCATGCTGGACTAGGCAGACTTTTGGCCTTTTCTAGAGGCTTTTGCTCAGACCACCTGGGACTGATTTTAAGCTAGAGATGTTCAATATTGTCAGTCAAGTCATTATGAATGCTGCCTTCTTGTGCATATTTGCAAAGGGAAGGCAACTTACTTTCCCCATCCATTAGCATCCAAGCATTCTTAAACATGAAGACTCTTAAAAGGAGAACATATACTTCAAAGTACCCTCCACGTATTCTGTGCAGCTTACTCCCAAGTAAGTGTGTGTAAGATAAATTTCGGGCATCCTTTGTTATTCATGGGATGGCTTAACTACAAGAGCTGTGTTAATATTTGTGTGTGCATGTGTGTGTGCTTGATCATTTTGTACATTTCTGGTTGATACATTTTTGGGAGGGGGGAGACGAAATAGAAATTTTGGTGGTCCAATTTTGCCTGATCATTTCAGGGTGACACAACAATATAATTCAGGAGAGAGAATCATAATGTTGTTATCATTGTTAAACAATTAGAAACCAGAAATTCTTGCCAATCTACGGTACTCCAAATTACCCTCAGTTCTACTAGCAGATCTTCATCTATTCTATGACTACCCCTTGGTAAGCGACCCTGCTGTTACAGTGTGGCATAGTGGTTAGAGTGATGGACTAGGAATGGTGGTTCAAAACCCCACTTAACTGTGAATTGCATTGGTCCAGTCCTTGTCTCTCAGCCTAGTTTACTTTACAGGGTTGTTGTGAGGCTACAACAGGGCAGGAGGAGAAGCACATATCTTGTCCCTGGACATGTACAGGTTGAGTCTTTCTTGTACAAAATGCTTGATACTTTGGATTTTGGAATGCCTGCATTTGTATATACATACATAAGGAGATATCTTGGAGAATGGACCCAAATCTAAACACAAAATTCATTTGGTTTTCCTATATACCTTATACACATAGCCTGAAGGTAATTTTATACAATGTTGTTAATAATAATAATAATAATAATAAAATTTATTTATACCCCGCTTAAATGAAGACAATCATTTGGTGCATGAAACAAAGTTTGTATACATGGAACCATCAGAAAAAAAATGTGTCGCTATCTCAGCTACCCATGGAAATAGTTTTGGTTTTTAAAGTATTTCAGATTTTGAAATTCCGGATAAGGGAGACTCAACCTGCAGTCATTAATCCCATAAATAATCCTGCAAAACATGCAGCAGCTAATTTCTTGCTGGAAATGTGCCGCTGTTTCCCAACACAGATTTCCCTTTCTGCACAGAGGACAAATGGCAGAATGAAATAAACTTTGTATCCCTAAAACAGGAGCAACGCATCAAAAATAATGTGTAAAATAAGAGAGCACATCGCAGGTGCTCCTCGGCTTGTTCTTACCTGTCATATTGTGCAGATGTCTGTAGGAGATGCCGGCGCAGAGTTTGAAAGTCGCTGGCAGCATCCTGAGGCTGGTCTTTAAGAAGTTGTCAGGGATCCTTGGGCTTTGCTGTCTCTCTGAGCCTCTCGGGGGTTGTTTGACAGAGGTTTTCGTTGCTCTCCACCTTAAATACACCAGATGAAGGATGCTGGTTTGTCAGCAGAGAGATAAGAAAAGACATCATTTATGGCTGATGCCAAGGCCAAGCTCATGAGGTTGTGGTAGGGGTGGAGGATGGTAAAGTGGGGGAGAGGCATGCATGGTGGAAGGGGAAACCCCATGTGAGAGCAGGTTGTGCATTACGACAGGGACTGTATCTGAAGATTGCCAGTTGTTTTCCAAGCAGGGTTGCTATGCTTTTAAAACAGCTTCATGATAAGCAAGTCCAGCAGCGGAATGTTTGCCCTTCGTTCTTACTAGCTGAATGCTTCCTCCTTGCTTTCGTCTTTCTACAACAGCACAACAGCTTTGCAAAGGAGAAAAAAGGCTCTGGCAAGAGACTAGTGGCTCATTTTTCAGGCACTAAAGGAACTCTGGACACATCATGAGAAGGCATGAATCGTTGGGAAAGACAATAATGTTAGGAAAGGTGGAGGGAAGTAGAAAGAGAGGAAGGCCATAGGCTAGATGGATGGATTTAGTAAAGAGACCACAAATATGAGTTTGCAGGAGCTGGGCAGAGCAGGAGAGGATGTGGGGCCTGGAGATGTCTCATCCATAGGGTCCCCATGGGTTGAGACCAACATGAAGGCAGTTAACAACAGAAGGAACTGCACTTGGGAGGTTTGCAGCTTGAGAGCAACTTGTTGTTCATGTCGTAGAACTCAAAGATATAGCCGTGTTTGTCTGAAGAATAGTATTTAGAGAGATCTCGTAGCACCTCTGAGACTAACTAAAAGAAAGAAGTTGGCAGCATGAGCTTTTGTAGACTTAACTCTACTTCCTCAGATGCATTCGGTGGAGTATCCACCAAATGCATTTGAGGAAGCAGACTTAGGTCTATGAAAGCTCATGCTGCCAACTTCTTTTGTTAGTCACAAAGGTGCTACAAGATCTCTCTACACTTGTTGTACATGTGTGTGTGTTGTGTGTCGTTAGGCTGTTTTTGACTTATGGCCACCCTAAGGTGACCCTATCTCTGGGTTTTCTTGGCAAGTTTGCCATTGCCATCCTCTTGTTACTTGATACTTGATACTTGTTATTTGTAATTCATTACTTTTTTCAGCAATAAGAAAGATCTAACTGTGTTACATTGTGATTGTAACTTGCCAGCAACCTGTGTTGTTGTTGTTATTGTTGTTGTTGTTGTTGTATGCCTTCAAGTCACTTCTGAATTACGGGGACCTAAAGGCTGAGAGTGTGTGAACCACCCAAGGTCACCCAGTGAGTTTCCATGGCTGAGCAGGGAACTGAACCCTGATCTCCAGAGTTGCAATCCAGTGCTCAAACCACTACAAGATACTGGCTCTCCAGCAGCCTATATAGCATCCCATTTATTTCAAAAAGTAACATTTTTGTAAATTTTTGAGAAATGGGAAATGAAGATTATTATTTTTTTAACAGATTGCAAATACACTAGTAATTAACTCCTTTTGGAGGCTTCAGAATGTTTGCAGGAACTAATTGCTTTTTCAGTGAAACTTCCCAGTCACTGAAGGAATGCGGGGAAGTTTGCTTCTGCCTATTTGTACACACCTAAATATAGATCCAACCTATAATAATAAGGAGGGGAAAAAAACAGGATGTCAAATGATAGAAACAAAGAACCAGAAGGGACAGTGGAGGTCATCTTGTCCAGTCCTGCTCAATGCAAGATGCAACTATAGTCTCCATGACAAAGGAAGCCTATCCTCCAACATTTGCCAAGAAACTTCCAAAAAGGAGAGCCTACTCCTGGTTGAGTATAATTCTTCACTTAGAGCAATTGTGCTAGTATAGGAGAAACACCTAATTTTGGGATTCCCAACATGGTGTGCATGCATATCACATATCTCTACCCTCCAACGTTTCACAGATACAAACCAGGACACCGGTGGCCAAACAACACCAGAATGTGGTCAAAATAGCAAATGTTATTAATGGGGAAGGACAGACAAGTTAGGAAAGGCTGCAGCAGTTTACTTTTGCCTGGGCCTACTGGGAAGGGCAAGATTCATCTCCTTCTGGCTGAATTAATTGAATATAAGCCGCTTTTGCAGTTTGAGCACAGTTGCAGCAAATGAAGTAAGCCGAGGACAAAGAGCGAAAGCGGGAGTATGACAAACAAACTGAGACATTTTTTAAAACAGTTGAAAAAGTGGCCCAACAGAGGATGAGTTGGGACTGTACCTGCAAGAACAGAGCGGTTGGGAAATATGGGCTAAGGAGTCAGACAGGGACTTGGTAGATCCATGTTCAAGGCCCTATTGAGGCATTGGGCCAATTGTTCTCTTTTGGCCTGGCTTACCTCACAGGGTTGTTGTGACAATAAAAGGTAGGGAGGGTGCCACCTCCATCACTATGAGTTCATTATAGGAAAGGTGGATATGTGTATGTGTGTTCTGTGTCTTCAAGTTGTTTCGGACTTATGGAGACTCTAAGGCAAATCTGTCATAGGATCTTATCACACAGGGAAAATCCTGTGCAGAAACAGGATTTAAAAGCTGGGGAAAACCCACAAAAGCGGGTTGATTTCACACACATTGGTGTTAAAGTGTGCTTAACCCGAATGGAAAGTAGTCAAAACCCACTCCTTTACTTTTGGGATTTTCCGAAAGTAAAAAGAAGCAGCTTTTGACTACTTTCCGTTTGGGTGAACCACACTTTAACAGCATCGTCATCTGAAAATCTTTTTTTTTAATCTATTTAAAACCCCATTTCTGCACAGGATTTCCCCCATGTGATAAGGTCCATAGGGTTTACTTGGCAAGATTTGTTCAGATGAGGTTTGCCATTGCTTTCCCTTGAGGCAGAGAGAGTGTGACTTGCCCAAGGTCGCCCAGTGGGTTTCATAACCAAGTGAAGAATCAGACCCTGGTCTCCAGAGTCCTAGTCCAACACTCAAACCCCAATGCCATGCTGATTCCTATAAACATACATATAGAGAACAAGTGAGCAGGAGAGAACATCTCAGTTATACAATTTAACAAAAGCTTTACAAAACAAAAGTCCGGCGTGGTTGTGACCGTTGCATGAGACATCATTACAGCTGGCTTACCCATAGATAAGACTTTTAGTTTAATTGTGGTAGTGGGGAGGTTGTTCACAACAACGCCCGTTGTGTTTTGTTGAATACAAGATATAGTCATGTACCGAGTGCAAAATGAGCTCACAAACTGCAAACGCACAAGGAGGAAAGGACCTTGGAAAAGTTTCTTCTCTTCTTTCTGGTATGCTACCAGTTTTCTTTGGCTAGCATGGCCGGGGTGTGTGCGTACTCCCAACGCCCCTTCATTGCCTTGCTTGTGTATGTTGCTTTCAAATGAATCCTCCACAGGCAGAGAGGATGGATGTGGTAAATGCGTCAGACACAATGCACCAGCTTATGATATGTTCCTGTTTTTGTTTAGGGAAACGCATAGCTGGCGCAACAGGGCAAGCAGTCACTGTGTGATGTTGTGTCTTCAGCTCTAACTAGTTCTCCCTGCTGATCTCACAATTCTTCAGCTATGGGTCAGAAGCCACTATTGGATTCGAGGCATCAACAGCACTCCAACCATATGCATTTGATGAATTTATGATGTTTGTGTGTGTGTGTGTGTCTAAAGTCATCTATTGACTTATGGTGATGCAAGGAATCCGCAGAGGTGGTCTTGCCAGCTCCTTCCTCTGAAATATAGCCTACAGCACCTTGTATACATTGGCAGTTTTCCATCCAAGTATAATCAAGGCTGACCCTGCTTAGCTTCCAAGATCTGGTGACATCTGATGCCTTTGGGGTATTTAGGCCTTAATCCCTGGTAGTTAAAAGGATCAGGTAGCAGCAAATCTGTCAGGTTGCACCTGGTTTTCCTAGGTGGCCTCCCATCTGAGTATCTACCAAGACTGACCCTACTTAGTTTCCAAGATCAGACAGGATCCAGTGCCCTTTGGCTATTTAGGTCTTCTGATTTTAAAGGTAGCCCATCTAGGGAAAATAAAACATGTTTGGGGCTAAATGTGAGTCCCATACAAGGCAAAATAAGGCAACCATCTCAAGGAGTAGACATGGGGTGTTATGAATATTCGGGATTTTATGTTCTGTTTATATATGTGTATGGAAATTGTAATGTTGTAAGCCGCCTCGATTGCTCTGCAGAGGGGCAGGATATAATTATTATTATTATTATTATTATTATTATTAAACAGGAAATTGATCATTTTTTAGTACTGTGTTTTAACTGCCAGGGACAAGAAGAGAAGGATTTGGCAAATGTTCTACTTATTGTGCCAGAATAACATGGCCAGCTTTGGAGCTTAAGTATTTTGAGCAGAGTGGGGAAGAATTGCCATTTTCAGCTTTGCCATAGGCAACCAAAAGTCTTGGGTAGAGTTGCCAGCTAGTATTTTAAGAGATGTTTTAACTGTATGATCTTTTTTTGTTTTCTAGACTGTACGCCGTCTGACAGGTTTTACTTTTATTTTGTATTTTGACCATTGTTATGTAAAGCACTGTGTAAATTTTACAGAGCTGTATAAATAAACTTTAATAATAATAATAATAATAATAATAATAATAATAATAATAATACACCTGATAACCTAATTCTGAGGAGAGTTCACCAAACATTTTTTAAAAAATCCAAGAAGGTGTGTATTGGGAAGAGGAACCTGACAAATTTGCAATGAGCAGGGGAAATAGTATGCAGCTTCCAAAGTCCTTCCTTTATTTTTATTTTGAAAGGAGGGAGGGGGGAAGAATAACAAAATTCATTCCATAGCAATCATTACTACTGTGGGAATGGGCTGAACTTGGACAATTATATATATCAATATATATATTGGACAATTATATATCTATCTATATATATCTATATATCTATATATCTATAGATATATAGATATATAGATATATCTGTTCCTTCCAGAATTCCTCAACCCATCATGACAGAGGCCATGCTTCCTAGGGGATACTGAAAACCGCAGCCAAAAAAAGTAAGTTTTCCAAGTTCTAGAAATTATTCTGGTTGATACCTACTGATAACTGACAGATGTGATAAGACATAATCAAATGTATGCATCAGTGCCTTTTAAAATAATTAAAAAAACTTTCAAGTTATATAGCTCTTTTTCTTTTACTGCGTTGGTGTAAAAAGCAAAGATAACACAATGTTTTCAAAATCCCAAATAAGGTTACGCTGCTAGTGTGACGAATTTAAAAGGGGAGGGGGAAAAACAGGCACAACATAAAGTGGATAAAGAAATATCTGGCCTCAGAATACAAAATATAGTTTATCTAGCAATGGTTTCCATGCTAAATCTTCAGCGGTGAATGTGAGGATGCAAGAGATAATGGCAAAAAATGGAGCATGGCACTTTGCTAAATAAGAGAAGGCATTATTCTGCTGCAGAAGCTTCCAGCCCAGTTGAGACCCAGTGAAAAGGGCTGAATTATCTTCCCATAACAGGCAAGCAAGAAGCTGAAAGGGAGATGATAACAGTCAAGGATGAGATGACATTTCCCAGATGAGTTACAGCTGAAGAGATGCTTGCTCCAAAGAGCCCATGAATCAACAGCTGTTTCCTTTGACGTCAGTTTTCACACTCTTTTGCTGGGACACTGACCTTCCAGGTTATTGTCGCAAGAACTCCCAGAGGGTTGTTGAGGCCAGCAGATGTGCCTTCTCTGTAGGAGAGATGAACCCAATGGTTAGAGAACTGTCTTCAGATCTTTTTAGGCAATTCCACAAGCGTGGCGCAGTGGCTTGAGTGTTGGACGATGACTCTGGAGACCAGGGTCCAAGCTGAAAGTTTTCTTTCAAGAAAAAGCTCTAGTCCTTTTTCACCTTTATATCATAATTGCTGAGTTTCTTTATACGGTTTGGATTGGCCGTTTGGATTTTTTACTGATCCCTGCTTGGCTATAGAAACCTACTGGGTGACCTTGGGCAAGTCACGTGCTCTCAGCCTCAGAGGAAAGGAATGGCAAACCTCCTCTGAACAAATCTTGCCCAGGAAACCCTGCGATAGGGTTGCCATACGTTGGAAAGGACTTGAAGGCACACAACAATAACAGCATACTATTAGTATACCCTATTATTTTACACATTTTACAGATTACCAGTGGCATCACTAGGGATGCGGGGAGTGCAGACTGCACAAGGTGACATCCTAAGAGGGGGTGACACCATGGATCCCCAAACCTCTGCTTGGGAATATTCAGTTAAAATCAAAACAAAAAGAACTGGAAACTCTTGATACATCCAGAGATTTCCTCCCCTTCTGCATGAGCCCTAGGTTTGAATTGGTCTGTGAATTTACATTACATTGCTATCGGAACAAAGGTAGACATTCCCATCTGTTTTTCTCTCCCTCTCTCCCAGGTGCACCTTTTTGTTTCTCTTTTGAACTTAAGAGAGAAGGAAACAATTGCATGCTTTTACAACCATCTCTCACTGGAAGGAGAATGGAAGTGCCGTGACAGCATGCAGAGAGGCAAGGAGAAAGCCGCTTTTCCTTCACTACATCTTTCTTTCGTCATTTGGTAAGACTCAGAGTGCTGGGCCAGCTAGACCTTTGGTTTGATCCATCAGGGCTCATGTTATGTTTAGGAAAGCAGGGCAAATGAGCGAAGGCTAGAAGCATCTTGAAGTGTAGCACACCTCTCTTTAAAGGCAGCTCTTCCACTTCATAGCAGTGAATTTGCCCCTTCCCTCTAACCTTGTATTTGGAAAGTATGCATAGAGTTGGAAGAGGCCCAGAAGTAATTTGTTCTAGCTCACCAAGCCAGCCAACATAGGAAGTCTGCACTGCAGGATCCATGATATGTGGCCATCTAACCTCAGTGGGAATGAACCAAGTATTAGAAAAACACCACAAACCCCCAGTGCTCTTCCCAATCTAAAGGTAGATAAAACACAAGTAATGCAGTTCCTGGAACTTTGCACCATTCCAGGGAGTGGGAAGCACATAATGGCAACCTGGATAATGGCACTCTAGATTAGTTATTCCCAAATGTTGGCCTTCCAGGTGTTTTGGACTTCAGCTCTCAGAATCCCAACCGTTGGCCAAGATGGCTTCTGGGATCTGAAGAGCTTGAGGACCAGAGTTTGGGGATCACGGCTCTAGATTAACTCCCCCATCACCCTTAACAGATGGGATTTGTTTCTCAGCACATCTGGAAGGGCCCAGATTACCAAACCATGTCCACAGGGTTGTCGTGTTTCTTGTAATCTGACTCTCTTCCTATATATATATATAGTATATATATATATAGTAAAGGAGGAGCAAAAGTCAACAGTGCTATGGCCATTTGTATCAAGAAGGTGAAAGAGAAGCCCTTGGTTGAAAAATCCAGTGTCACACTCACATGTTTGCATGAAGCCCAGTTCTATAATACATCATTACTCAGCGTCAGTCATTGCTTTCCTTTGGCACCCCCTCTTTTCACATGATGTCCCCTTTTGACTCATTTGGTTACTCATTTGGTCAATGTTTGTCAATAAACCTTTTAAAAGATACCCCTTGTGTGTAATAAGTGGAGTTATATATTACACAACCAATCCACATATGCAGTTTTGGGGAGTGGGTGGGGGGAGTGGGTGTCATGTCAGGTGTGACACTGTGTGTAGCTCTGTACCCAAGTGACAAATGGACTGACATGAGATTGTGAAGACCGGGTATGACCAGTCTTTGGAACCAAGAAGTATTGGCCATGCTCCAGACTGAAGCTGGTTCTTCTAAGCAGGTTGATGTCTTGCTGGTTAGAGATCTGCAAACACAGTTGCTTCCTTGCATTAGAATGCACACTTACATGCAAGCAGATCTTGGAGTTGTGACTTTATTTTTTGTAGAAGTGGCCATGTTGCCTGGAGATTGTGGGACTTGTCCAAAACCAAGCAACCAACCTTTTCCAAGGTCTGGGTCCAGGGCTGCCAAATGCTGTTTGACTCTACTTTAACTGCCATGGCTCAATCATGTGAGATTCTGGGATTTATAATTTGGAATTTATAATTATCTCCCAAAACTACAAACCCCAGAACTGCATAGCATCAAACCATGGCAGAAACTGTTGTTGTTATTTTAAAAAACACCCTCTTTGTTGGAGCAAAAGGATTCATGAAAGGAAGTCAGGAAAGCCTGAAACATCTTGGAATTACCAATGAGTAATTTGGATCTTGGAAACAAAAGCAATAATTAATGGAGTAAAAACCAAGTTCTCCTGATATATTCCACACAGAGGTAGTCTATAATGTTGACTTTCTACACAGCATTGGTGCCTGTACATGACATCCTGAATTTCAGATATGTTGTCATGTTCAAGGAACAAGGGAAACTTTTACTCTTTCCCCACTGTTCTTTAAAAATTATTATTATTTGCAATATCATCATAATTTAAAATTAAAAACTTCAATAGTTTTCAATGTGGCATTGTCATGGGGCCAATTTTGGAGCATGTTATGGAGTCAAGGGGAACTCTCCTTAGCTCTAGGACCCCCCAAAACTACAAATCCCAGAATTCTATAATAAACAACCATCGCTGCTAAAGTGAAGTCATGGCACTACAGTTGTGTAGTGTGAAAGGAGCCTAAATGCCATTGCCTAAAGTGCAAATTCCAGGGTTCCATAGGATGGAACCATGAAAGATAAAATGGGATATGAAGTATGAAAGAACTCCAAATCTATTGTTCATTACTGTCTTTTCTGGAAGTGGCATTAGAAAGAGGCATCTGTCTCTTGGTACCTAAATTGCAGACTATATGGATGCAAAGTATGGACTGTACCACCAAGCATCCCTTCCACTTTGTTATTGTTGTTGTTGTATGTCTTCAAGTCATTTCCAGCTTACGGAAACCCTACGGCGAACCTATCATGGGGTTTTCCTGGCAAGAAGGATATTTGCCATTGTCTTCCCATGAGGCTGAGAGAGTGTGACTTGCCCAAGGTCACCCAGTGGGTTTCACGGCTGAGCTGGGAATTGAGCATGCAAAAATCTTCCAACAGACACTGGTTCTTGGACCCCGATCTCCAGAGTTGTAGACCAACACTCAAACCATTACGTCATGCTGGCTCATCCTTTTTACTACATCTTGTCAAATCCATCCTTCCCAATGAATCATGCCTCTTCCTCTCCATTTTGGGTTATCCTCTTCCTCCCCCACTGCCTGAAAACACGTGCCTCCCCTCTGAAAACATGTTGTAGCTGTTTGCACCAAGGACAGTGTATCAAAAACAAATCTCATTTTCTATCATCAGAGATAACCTTCTACCAAATGTTTGAGGGAGCCTAAAACACCAGCGGACCAGCATTTACCCAAGCAGGCAGGGAAAGAGGAGGAGGAGAATGATAATACATCATTTCTACCGACTCACCTGTATCAAAAACACATCTCATTTTCATTCACCAGAGTTAACCTTATACCAATGTTTTTGAAAATATATGTTTGTGCGTGTTTGCCTTCAAGTCCCCTGTAAATTTACATACTAGTTTCGGAGAAAGGGAGCTTATAAATCTAATGACAACAAAAACAATAACAGTAATTATTATTTTTCTGCATGGATGTAGCAACTGCTCTGCAACCAGAAAGTAAGGACCAGAGAAAGAGCTACAGCAACCACATATACATTATCAACACTGGGAAGGACAAAAAGATGGCACCCTTTGCCCCAAACCAACACCTGCTGATTTCTATATATAGTTATGCATTTAGAAGTCAAGGGGATAAACTGGAAAATGCAAAAGAGCTCAGAAGGAAAGGGTCATTCTCCATTCCTACTTCCCAAAGGTGCTCACCCAAAGACCTAGGCATCTTCTGCTTGCTGCTCAAATAACCTTCAGAGTCATCCAACAGAGAAGATTTCTCAATACACCATTCAGGGACAGTTGCCTTGACTGCAAAGGCTAAGGCTATATTGACTTTTTACAAAATGATTTTGAGTAATAGGCGTGTTTTTCTGCCCTCTTCCCAACCCATTTCATGGCTAGCCAGTATCCCATGGATCTCCTCACTCTATTGCTTTGGGCTCTTATTTTAATAGTATCTACAGTGGGCCCCTGGCATCCGTTGGGGTTTGTTCCAGGACCCCCTGTGGATACCAAAATCCGTGGATGCTTGGATGTTCAAGTCCCATGAAATACAATGGCATAGTGAAATGGTATTCCTTATATAAAATGGCAAAATCAAGGTTTGCCTTTTGGAAATGATATATTTTAAAGAAGTACTTTCAAGCTGTGCATGGTGGAACTGATGGATAAAGAATCGGTGGATGCCAAGGGCTGACTGTAATTGTGTTTTCTTGCTGTCATGTTGTAAAATTAAAATTAAAAAAAAATCAGTTAACACATAGTTCAAGATCTTGCCTTATACAACCATAGTATAAACATTCCACATGCACAACTCCCCATCTTTCTTAACCCACCTCCCCACTCCAGCAGCTGTCAAACCTCATGGGTCTCTGCTTCAGCCATGAAATGTCTCCAGTGTGGTTTCCTACCCAGAAGGAAGAATCTGGCTAGAAGCACGTAGGTTACACAGTTGGCACTCCGTATCCATCGATTCAAGCATCCACAGCTTGAAAATACTGAAAAAAATATATAAATTCTATAGAGCAAACCTTGCTTTTGCCAAATATATAAGGCACACAATTTTCCTATCCATTGTAATTATTGGGACTTGAGCATCCACGGATTTTGGAGTCCAGGAATCAAGCTCCAGTGGATACCAAGGACCCTGGTATTCAAGAGCAATATTTGGCTCCCGTCCTCAGAAATTTGAGGGAAAGGGATGATGAAACAAGATGTCTCTGCTATTGCAAGGAGTAGAGCCTTTCATAATTCTTAGGGTTGCCTTGTCTGCAGTGAAAGCAGCTACTTTACGGAAGCAATAAGTAAATAAGGGCCTCAAATAAACTGTTGTGCAAATTATAAGAGGGGTGTGTCCAGATTCAAATATATATATTCTTTTTTATCATTGTGTGTGTGTGTGTGTGTGTGTGTGTGTGTGTGTATGTATATATATATATATATATATATATATATATATATATAATATTTTTATTTGAAATAATCTGGAGACTTATTTAATAAAGATGTATTCTAAGATTCTAAGGACCAACTGTATTTACATGTTCCTTCTCCCATCTCTCTCAATAAGTCAGAAGGAATAATTCCCTAATTTCACTTTGATTTTGAAACAACCCCTTTGGCCAAGTCTTAATTTTCACACAGGAAGGTATGTTCTTTGCATGTGTGCTTGAATGACCAGGCATGCATGTGGGCAAGGGATATATGGGAAAATGCCCCAAGTGCATGCGGTGGTCTCAGAGAGTAATGGGAGTCTCAGAGAGTAATGGGAGTCTGTCATGCATTCCCTGGTGGATTTGTCCCCCTGTTCATTCACACCATCTCACAGTCTTCATCCCATCCCTCATGCGGCAGATTAGGAACTCCATGGGCAGATTATAGCAATAGTAATATAGCAATAGAAGGTACATTTCTAGACCGCTTTTCAATGCACTTAAGCACTCCGTAAGCAGGTTTACAATGTGTAAGTTAACTGCCCTCAATAAGCTGGGTCCTCATTTTAGTGACCTATGGAAGGATGCAAGGCTGAGTGGACCCTGGTGCCCTGCCTTGGATCGAACTCACAACCTTGGGGCTGTGAATGGCTGCAGATCAGGCTCACAACCTCGAGGTTCTCCAAGGCTGTGATGAGATTTACAAAATTATGTATGCTAAGAAGGAAGTAGGTCAGGTCAATTTTTCTCCCTTCTTCCTAATATTAGAACTTGGGAATTACCTTGACCAACCAGTGGTTCAGTACAGAAAAATAAGTATTTCTTCCTATGGTGAGAAATTATTTTGTGAAATTCATTGCCACAAAATAATGGTCATGGTCACTTGTTTAAGTGGCTTCAAAAAGGAGTTGGAGTGATTCACACAGGACTGGGCTATCAATGGTCACCATTTATTACTATTTGCAACCTCCAGGTATAGAGACAAAGAATGCACCATGTACCAGTTACCGGAAAGCAAGATGTAAGGAAGGCTACCATCACTTTTCCACATGCTAGTGTTCAGTTGTAGCTTTTTTTGGCCATAAACCAGAGCTCGGATGGTCCATTCAACTGAAATATATTATCACCATTTTTAAATGTTTCCAAAGTCCACTTATCATTGGAGTAAACTGGGCAACTATAGCCATAAATCTGAGCCTTATTAGCAATTTGACCTTGGTTGTAGAACTGTTCACCATAGGAAGACGCATTGATGGAAAAATCCGGAAATCCACCACCTAAGTGAGTCATGGCTCTTCTGTCCTGTTGCAAAAACAGCACTGCTTTTTAACTCCTAGGCCACCTATCTGGTGAATTGTATTATAGCTAGGGCTGCCAGATCTTAGGTCCTGGTCCTGAGTCTCCAGTTTTCAGGGCCCATCTCCAAGTAGGAAACCAGGGAGCAAATTCTCCAGTTTTGGGGGGCTCAAACTCCAAACAAGAGGAAAGGGCTGGATTCAAATCTCCATCCCAGCTAGGGGAGAAGCAGAATCCTTGCTACCATTTGCAAGGATTAATCGATTTATTGCTGCAACTTGCAAAGACTCTCCTGGAGTCTATATATTTCCTTAGTTAGCTCCTTCCTTCCTGGTGTCACAATTCCTGTGACACCAGAAGTCACCCTCCACTCTGCTCTGCCTCCATGTTCTGGATGGAAGCAAGTGGCCTTGATTAAATGTTCCTTAGAGCCAACATGGTGTAGTGGTTTGACTCTGGAGACCAGAGTTTGATTCACAGCTTGGCCATGAAACCCACTGGGTGACCTTGGGCAAGCCACATGCTCTCAGCCTCAGGGGAAGGCAATGGCAAACCTCCGCTGAACAAATATTGACAAGAAAACCCAATGATAGGTTTGCCTTAAGGTCACCATAAATTGGAAATGACTTGAAGGCACACAACAACAGCATCCTGTCTTCCTAAGTAGAGGAGAAGGAATACTCCCTCTCTTTCATCTTGATCTTGGAACAGCTCCTTTAGTGAAGATGCATCTCTTAAGTGACAAGGTATGGGCAACCATGCTTGGTACTTAATGTCTAACACTTAATGCCTAACACCATGGGCCTGCTCTATCTCTTAGATTTTGGCCCAGAAACCACAGGAACTGGGATAGTCCTGAATTAGCAACCCTCGTTGCATTATACCAATATGTCCAGAGAGGTACAAGCGTCCACACCAAAGAGAAATGGATCCTGCATCACTTACTAGTCTGAAAGGTCCAAGAGAAAGACATGCCATGGATCTGCACTGCCTTTACTAAAATCTCAGGATAGATGTCAAGCAGAAAAATAGTCTGCAGATTCAATCCAGACTATCTCAATGGTACTTAATTTGCACTTAAATCAAAGAGACCATTAGAGAGGTATAAATTGTAGATTTGGAAAGTACTTCATGGCCATCTCCTCCAACTGCCTGCCCCAAAGGATTAAATGAAAACCACAGTGCACTGTCTGACACATGTATAGAACAAGCATGCCACGTTTTAATAGCAGATGACATAAGCAAGTGAGGCAGGCCACGCAAGCTGTATTTTAAAAAAAAAAACCTTGAGAATTTTTAATTAATCCTTTGAACAGGAGAGAATATTTCTTCATAAACTTAAATATGAAGAGATCACATATTGATCAGTCAGGGCCTATATGTGAATGACTATGGACTGATTCACACGTTACCCTCCCACTGTTTGTGCATATATACACTGGTGAATCTTTTGCCTTTTTGGAATTCTTTTGGAAGAAGGTTATAGAATTATTTGCAACAGCTAATGCAGCTTTATAGCACGTGAGGGCTTCAGAGAGGTCCTTATTTTTATTCCTACATCCCTCAGAGTAGCCAGAGTTAGCCAGTAACACCTAGCCTTGTTTCTTTTGGCAATAAGGTGAAGCTGCCTATAGAAAGATGGGAGCTGGAGGTCCTGGAGCAGTCAAGAAGAAGGTCCTGTTACACTTGGCAAGGACCATCCTGCCTTTTAAGCCTCTTCTGCCCTGGGTGCAGGTGGAAAGGAGTCTGCTCCATTCTAAAGGGTTTCAAAATAGGTAGGGAAGCTCAAACAGACCCATATGTTTCTGAGTCTCAAGCCAAGTCCAATGCTCAAGCCACTACACCATGCTGGCTCCCTAAGCCATCCAAGTTATTAATAATAGCCATTCTTGTGATCAGTTGGATCAAGAAGGTGTTTTGTCCACTCACGATACTAGCTCTCCCTTTGGAAAAATAAGCTAGAATCCTGTATGAACTATTAAGTTAAATTATACTTAATAAAGTAACCTCTTGGGGCCTGAGCATCCCCCCCCCCCAAAAAAAAAGTTGACAGAAGAATTTTCCCCATGCAGCTGATGTCCAGTTGAGAGGAGGGGAGTTACAATCACGGCTAAGTAGTGATCATGATATACAAAACAGCTACCTGGATTTGCCCATTTTGTTGTTGTTGTGTGCCTTCAAGTCATTTCCAACGTACAGTAACCCTAAGGGGCTTTTGGGGGCTGAGAGTGTGTGACTCATTCAAGGTCATTGAATAACTTTTCATGGCTGAGTGGAAAATCCAACCCTGGTCTCCAGAGTCAAAGTCCAATACTCAGACTACTATGTGATGCTGGCTGTAGGTGAATATAGTCAGCTCTATTTCATACAAACCTAAACTCACTTACAAAAAATTAAGTCATATGATGAATTCCAGCCATAATGTTTGACGTGCGTTTTTGGCTTTTGAAAACCATGCTGAGGGTTGCAAATATTCTTCTTTTTGGATTACTTTCTGCATCCCCATTCTTCCTGACATGTATAAATTGTTTGCTGTTGTGTGCCTTCAGGTTGTTTCAGACTTATGTGGGTTTTCTTGAGGTTTTCATGGCAAAATTTGCCATTTGCTATCATGGGGTTTTCTTGGCAAGGTTTGATCCAAGGAAGTTTGTCATTGCCTTCCTCTGATGCTGAGAGAATGTGACTTGCCCAAGGTCACCCAGTGGGTATCCATGGCCAAGCTGGGATTTGAACCCTGGTCTCTAAAGTCATAGTCCAATGCTCAAACCACTATACCATGCTGTCTCCATTTAAATTAAGGAAGTGCAATTAACCTATATTCTCCTGGGGACTTGAAGGAGTGAGTTTCTCTGCCTCAATTTCTACCTTATGGGGGCATCTAGTGGCCTGGTTAGTTCTTTGCAGCCATTGAAATAAGAACATTAGGAGTGCCAAGCTACAAATCCCAAAAGCTCCAGCTCACAGACAGAAAAGTGTCAGTAAATTAAATCCAGAACATCAACAGAATGTTAAATCCAGCTATGGACCTTCTCTTCTTTACATCCCAGCAAAGGAAATGGTGGTCGAAATCCTGTATTAGAGGCTAACATTTGTAACTTTACATCTGATGACATTGCTAAATCTCTGCCATGATGCACATCCTTTCTAGTGTATTGAAACAGTGTGTATTGGGCATCTTGTGCAATGGGGCACTATGCAAAACACACTGATATCCAATGGGGGGAGACCGTATGCAATGGGATCCAATGTGCTGTGATGCTCTTTTGTGCAACTGAGTCCATGATGCTATGATACCCATTGTGTAATGGAACCCATTTGTGCAATAGGACCCATGGTGCTAGAGTCGCTGTGCTTGCAAACAGTCCTGAAGACAGGTTTGAATCCATGCAACTAGAGTACCTTTCTGGCACATCACCTTCTTTGCATACCTAACTCAGCTCACAGTACTCAGTTTTAATTTAGCAGATCCATTTCTTTATTTTCAGTGCAGAGTACATGCAACCTGGGATTAAGTAAGGAGGGGGGAACCAATCAAGTATTGTTATGTAATAAAAAATATTTTTAAAAAACCCCAGGAAAAAGAAATCCAATTTAATGAAGCCATTTCCTCCTCGCACACCCTTCTGGGATAAAGTGACAACCATCAGCAGAGGCAATTGCCAGAAGGTCAGCAACTCTAGTTTACAGCATATAGCTATAAGAGCAGTGGCATTGGTATTCCCACCACCACATAGATGAGCTCTATGCAGAGAAATTGGCATGTTCTTAAGCCCTTTTCACTGCTACTCCCTCTTGCTTGTTTTCAGTACACAACCAGACTGGGGCAGGAGGCAGAATCACAGCTAGAAGGGACCTCAAAGTGCCTCTACTCTGGCCCCTACTAAATCAGAAAACCTATGACTGCAGCTTCCAGCAGTCTTCCAGCTTCTACTATCTCACCCCCAGCAAATCAAACTTCACTTAACAGAATAGCTGCATGGACAAAGTGAAATATGAGTCAAGTTCCTTGTCTTAGTTCCCCCTCCATTATGGGGATCAAGGATGAAACTGATAATGGGGTAGCAAGGAATAGAATACAGCCTACATTTGAGCATCTTAACAAGTTACCACTGTTACAAAAGTGGGTAGCTGGCAGTTCTGCATACGTGGCTGGACTACAACTCCTATCATCACTCACAACTGGTTATCCTGGCAGCTAAGCCTGATGGGACTTACAGTCCGACATCTGGAAAGGTGCAGCTTGCCCACTTGTACTCAATTGGAATTGCAACTAGCCTTGTGCATCTTTACTCATTGCTTCAGTAGGCTTTATTTTCCTAGCATATATACTTAGAATGACTGAACTCAACTCTCTCTGCAACCAGGCAAGGCTCTTCCAATGGGAGACAAGGTCAGTGCTTCATTTTTAATAAGTTTATTTTTGAACATAGTGACGGTGGAAAGTCCTGACCTGCCTGTGAGATCTGCCTTCACTCCAGGGCAGGGGCAGTGTCTTGATGTTTACGCTGGAAATATATTTCACAAAAGGGAAATATGAACTGCTTAAGAGCTTCTATTTCTTTCATTTATAAGCCACATTTCTGCTGGCGTGAGACCCAAGGTGGCTCACAAAAGAAATAAATCAGTGTGTAACTGATTTTGAAAGTGTTAAAACTCAAAGCTCTGGGGAGTCAGGAGATGAAGAGACAATCTGGACACAAGTTATGGGAAGAAGAGCTTTGCTTAATCCCTTTCTTGGTTGAATCTCACATGTATACACAGACAAGTGTGTGCCACTGACTGAATGGCACAATCCAGGTCTTAGTCAGCCTTAAGGGTGGGTGATCTTGGTTCTTCAGATGTTTTTGGTCTTCAGTGCCCAGAATCCTTGACCATTGGCCAAGATATGGATGGATGGGGAGCTCAAGTCCAAAACATCTGGAAGACCAAAGTCTTCTCGCTCATTCTAGAGAAAAAGCTCTAGACAGCAACACAGAGGGAAGTTCTGGGGTCCATTCATACTACATAATTATAGCACTATTATTTCACATTAACTATTGTGGCAACATCCTATGGAATCCTGGGATTTGGTGAAGCATAAGAATTTTCTGGCTGAGAATTGTATATGGCCGGAATGGCACTGCTGCCAATCTTAGCATTCCATAGAATGGAATCATGGGGGACTAAGGTGGAATAATAGTGCTATAATTCTGTAGTGTGGATGGGCCTGATTCCCAATCTAGAGAAATCCCAGTGCAACCCACACATCTGATGGCTGGTTTCTCCCAGAGCGGACCGACAACCTCCCTGCCCCTCAATAGAGTTATCAAAGGGATAGAAGCTCCACCGAGGTGTCAACGTTAAAACTGTCCTTCTTTGGGATGAGACTGAGAGGGGAAACAGGAATATTTCACTTGCAGGAGGATGCACTATTACCTGCCTGTGCTTCTAGCTTCAAAGATAACAACAAAGCCCACAGGTCAGGGGACTTCAGGGAGGCAACCTGAGGCTTGCCAAAGGTTTCAGTGTGTGGATCCTGCCTCCGCAATAGCCTAGCTCAAAATAACTGGTCTCAAGACAATTTTCTGTTTTGCAAGCTGAACAAGCAGAATGAAAGCAAGCAATGCCCAAGGCTAACGGCTGGGAGGCTGCACTGGAGAATCTCCCTGGAACCTCAGCCAGCAACAATCCAAGGCTAGATCTGTTTCTCTGTTAAAATCTCAAAGAAGATTTTTTTGTGGGGTGATGGAGAACCACAGACTGGGGCTTTGGAGCAAGCCCTTCGCACACCAGGTCACATGAAATGATAAGATAAAGAGAAGCCCAATTCTGGGTAAAAATAGACCTATCTTCTCCTGGCCTTCCTAACAAGTGATGGCCTTGGGCAAAAGGAACGGATCTAGTCCCCTCACCCACTAGTTTAGAAAGCAAAGACTTTAGCCCTTGGGGGAAGCCACAGTCTTGACCTCAGATAAAAATGATATACTCTCTTAGGCTCCCAAGGGTTTGAGCCCCACATTTTCAGTCACCCGCTTCCTCCATTCTTGGAATGACAATGGCTCTGGAGTTGGCAGTGGCTTGCCATTTTTGGATCGGACCTGAGGACATCTGGGATTATGGCCTGAACCCCATCCTTCTCCTGTTCTCTGAATGTTGATCTTACAGGGAGATGGTTTCTGACTTCTTGTTTTTAATGTTGCAAAGCATTAAAACATCTGAGCATCCATTCCTGCATTCCAAAACGGTTGCACTGTCATTTCCTTTTGCAGCATGATTACAGCAGGCCTGACTCTGAAGGAAACAGAGATAGGATTGGACTATTAAAATCAGGAGCCAGCATGGCATAGTGGTTTGCGCACTGGACTATGACTCTGGAGACCAGGGTTCAATTCCCTGCTCAGCTATGAAACCCACTGGGTGACCTTGGGCAAGTCACTGTCTCTCAGCCGTAGGGGAAAGCAATGGCAAACTTCCTTGTAACAAATTTTGCCAGGAAAATGCCAGGAAAGGTTCGCCGTAGGGTGGCTGTAAATCAGAAACGACTTGAATGCACACCAGAACAACACACACAGCCACCGAGAACTGATTCAAATTCAGCTAGCAAGTGCCCAAGGCACCCTTTTGAAGAAAGAGGGAAAGAGGAGGATGAAGAAGGGAGAGAGGCAGCATTAAAACAATAAGGAAAATAAGAAATGACTGGGAAAGAATATGAACATAATCAAAATATATGAAGGAAAATTAAAAACAGGCTCTTCAGCATTGCAGTTTGGGGGTTAAGCGTGAATGTTGAAGACCTTGGACTTCATTCAGTACGATGGGCAATTCACAACTACCCTTATCTTTGGCAGGACAGATGAGATGATTTTCAATCGGTGTTACTGCTTTATGAATTTTGTTTATAACTCAGTTCAATTGTTTTTCCACAGCACTCTGTGGGTTATTTATTTATTTTTTTAATTAAAAAAAGTTCCTCAATTTGTGTGCGTTTTATAGACCTTTTATTACAAAATATGCCATTTATATGTATTTTTGGTCCATTTAAAGCTGAGAATCTGCACTGCAAAATTCAGAGAGGGACAGACTCCTGGCCTTATCTGTGTTCCAATCCACCCATGAGTCTGGGAATACGATTCAAATCACTTCACTTCTGAACCAAATCCTCCAACATCCCACCTCTCAGCGTTCTGTCCCCTCCATTCCTTCTAAAGCTGATCCACTTTAGTCAGGCATCCCACCTGAGGCCTCTAAAGAAGCTGGGGAACACCTTTTGCCCAGCTTGATCTCCATTGCTGTTGGCTTGGCTTCATTGCTTTGACCCATGGGGCCCAGGATGTAAAATTGCTCCAAGACTGTTAGGAGGAGGATTCCTGGAAAAACCCTGAATATACCAACAAGGGATAATAGTTTAATATGCCCAGATTTGTGCATGCATGCACACATTTCTAAGTGTGATCAGCTTGGCACTCAGTCTCGAGCTCCACGCAGAAAAGCCACAGCAACTGCAGGGCACCTTCAGTCTCCAAGACCCCTTCTCAATGAACTGATCTCTCTTCCCTCTGCTCCGCCACAACATTTTTGGCCTTCACTCACAACTGCCGAGCCACCTCCAACGAAGAGGACAACGCTCCTCCTTTTGAGCATCTTTCCCCAGCCAGTCTCAATGTTAAAGTCTGCTGCTGTGAAGGGGTGGAGGCACTGACGGAGGTTCACTGTGAGGTCAAAGTGCAGA
This sequence comes from Phrynosoma blainvillii, assembly GCA_026167975.1. Taxonomy (NCBI): domain Eukaryota; kingdom Metazoa; phylum Chordata; class Lepidosauria; order Squamata; family Phrynosomatidae; genus Phrynosoma; species Phrynosoma blainvillii. Next base: position 8,787,167 of record JANUYF010000006.1, on the reverse strand, counting down.
AAAACAAGAAGGAAGAGTCTCACAGGAGCTGCAGGACTCTGGGTAAACTGAATCCACTAAGAGTCCAGATGGCACCCGTGATCCATGCCAGCACCAGGAGGTTGCTAGAGTTCTCGAGTCACCGACTCCCCTGTCTGTCCTGAAGAACTGCAGGCTGTGTCTGTCCCCCCGATCTCCTTGCTAGTAGCAGAGCCCAGGGCAGGACAGTATCATCCCTGCTTTAGCATCGGGCCTAAGGCAACCCTGAGAAGGTGAAAGACCAGTGGTGGCTCCAGGGGACCTCCAGGCAAGGGGAGGTGGGGTCAGGAGGGAGCCTGTGCCGTGGGCCGAGCCGGTGAGGGAGCCGTTGGCAGATTGGAGTGTGCATTGGTGCTGATGGTGAAGTCACTAGGCTGCAGGGAAAACAGACAGAGAAAGATAAGTTAACGCAGTCCAACAGTGTAAGGCCGGAAAAACCCAATGAGCTGTGTGCAGATGTCACCAGGGATGGCCTGACCAATAGCCCCAAAAAGTTACTTTTTCTCATGTCAACACCCGTAAATATACTGAGGGCCATACTGTCTGAGGGATGCTAGGACCTATAGGTCAAAAAATAACAACTGAGATCCTGCATTAGACTTGTAGCCACAATGTCGTAGCTTCAATTGGACTCCTGATCTGATCCCTGAGACCCACCTTAAAATCCAGCCAGGCGCACTGAGAGATGGAGTTTGGCAGTACTAGTAAGCAAAACACTGAAGGATGCTGTGTCCAGCCCCTTACCGCCACCCTGCAGGGTCCTGTTGCAGCTGCTCAGTGCATCACTCTTTGTTGGCAGGAGAGGGCTGGATGTGTCATCCTCCAGCACCTAGCTTGCCAGCACTTCAAAACGCCATCTCTTGGTGCAGCTGGCTGGATTTTAAGGTGAGGTTTAGGGACATTTACAATTGGGACAATGGTACCATGACTGTACATGTGAATAAGAAGTCACAGGGTCATACTCTAACTTATGACAACATAAATGACTACTAGGATGGCAGACAATATTTCCAAGTTCTGAAACAATCCTGGTGGAAAATAGTCCAGAAAGCTCAGAGTGTCTTGTGGGTTTCTGATGAAAGGGAAACTCTTCTCGCTGCTTTCATCTCAGGCCTCGACTGGTCATTGTGCTCTAAGTTGGCTCAAACCAGGATTTTTTGTATTCAGAGCTAAAACAGGTGAAAAACCATAGCTTTGCTGGCAGGCCCAAAGTCAATCCAAATCACCTGTCAAGGGGGACTTACATTACGTCGGAAAAGTCGCTGGAGGAGGCTACGCTTGGGGGGATCAGGAAGCTGCTTCCAATCCAGGTCTGGGGATCGGGTGCCATTTGGTCCAAAAACATTGAGATCTTTAAAGCATTCGGTCTCAATCATCTAGATAACAAGAAAAACATGTCATCAGTTTGTCTATGTTGTATACAGAAGAAGATAGCATACTTTTGTCCCCCTTAATGCTGCATCTCCCAGATTCCTCGAGCTAGTGTGGCAGAAAGTAGGATTCTGAGAGCTAGTCCAAAGAAGCAACTTTTCCAAACTCCGTGTTAGATTCCCTTAAACCTTTAGGATGTAATTGTCTCCAAGCATCTACTAATTTGTATTCTTCTAAGACAGAAAGCATTACATGAGCTTCATTTTCCCTTCTCTTTGGTCTGGCTGTGCTATCTAAATTATTTTCCAAGATACAACTTGTATCCCCTCTGATAATTATGGGTCCCCTCTGCAAATATCTCTATTTCGGTCAACATTAATTGCTGCTTGATTTTTATTTCTTGCCTAGTATAATCCAAATGTTACAATTCTGAGTGGAGAACAGAAGATGAGCTGGGAGCTGTGTTTGAGGGGTCATCCTTTACTTTTTCACTGTTTTTAAAGGGACTTGTTGGGAGCTGTTGTTTGCTTTTGGCCATGAGATTTCCAAAGAATTCTGGAGCATTGAGCCATGATGGTTAAAATGGTGGCAAACTGCATTAACTCAGCAGTGCAAATTAGGTGCCAAAAAGGCAAATAAATTGATCCAAGAGCAAATTAAGCCTGAATTCTCCCTAGAAACCAGAATGACCAAACTGAGGCCATTGTACCTTGGACAACATGGCTCATAAGAAAACACAATCATGCTCAAGGCTATAGGGAAAGAAGAAGACTGCATTACATACAGGTGGACAAACTCAAACAAGGAAGCCACGGACCTGAATTTGCAAGACCTGAGCAGTGCTGCTGATAACAGAATAATGTGGAGGTCTCCAATTCATAGGGTTGGCATAAACTGAAGTCACCTTGATGACAATTTAAATAAAACAAACTTGACAGCAGTAGATCCATCACTAAGTCCTCAGGTCCCAGGAAGCTGCTGTCTCTGCTCTAAACTGTGGTTAAATGAATTTCGTAATGAAAGCTTCCAAATTCCACCTCATAGCCCTGCCAGAGAATGGCTACAATGGGGAAAGAGAAGCACATGAGCTCAAGGCTCACTATTGCTTATTCAAGTCATGCTACTCTATGGACCTAAATCGCGGTGCTATACGGGTGGGGGGGAATCACACTCTTGTCAGATAGGAAACATTAACAAGATTTCTCACTAGGGACATGGACAGCATGGGATGGGACATCTTGTTTTCCGATCTTTAGCCACTTGAGTAGCTAACAATAGTTTGTATGACATCTGAATGCAACTGTTATGTTGTGCCTTGAATTGGTTGATTCATAAAACCTGTACTACTGCACACTTGGCTGGTTTATGAAATCTGTACTGCTGTGCACTTTTGAGACTCAATCAATCTTCCTTTTATTTCTTGCTACTATTTAAATCTCACCCATCCCCAACTTCTCACCTCATTCTGCCAAGGAATGGGAACGCTGCCTGTTGCAAATTTGGCATAGAAGTCATTGTCAGTTTGGTCTAAGTTGACACCCTTCACAGTGGAGAATTGTTCAATATCCAACACATCTTTGCAGTACACGGCTCGGGGCTGTGGGATAGACAGACAGGCCCTGGTAAGTTTGGAATCTACTGTGCATCAAGATCATCACAGTTTAGTTAAAGAGCTATTTTAAAGTTCTACAGAATACTGAAAACATGACACCAAGGGAAGCCCAAATCTCCCAAGTCCAATTTCAAAACTCTTTGAAATTTGTAAGGGTAATGGTTGGAAGATATGAAAAACAAGTGTTATCATGGCCAGTGATGACAGAGGTGTATTCCAACACATTTGGAAGGCACCAGATTGGGTTGGGCTGGCCTAATAACAAGACTAGGTACGAATGGATCTATCTCCTTCCAGGCCATGACTTCCATGTTTTCTCTTTCCTAACTCTGTTCTGTCCAACTTCCATTCCAATTTGTGACTACTGTTCTTTACAGTTAAAACTCGAAATTCCAGACATTACTTGTAGTGTTAACAGACCAGTCTGAAGGTTGCTTTGCAACATTTGAAAATCAATTTATTTTAATAGGTTATAAAACTCCAAGCTAGAAAGCCTGGCTGCCACCACAACCTTATTCCAAATGGGCCTGCATTTGCCCCTGGGAACAGCAGGGTGTGCTATCATGATACTAGAAGTAAATAAAAGATATCAGTATGTCCCATTTATGCGGGCCCCTTTTAAATGTGGTTATGGTGGATCAATGACAATACAACTTTCTAGCCACTTAGACCAGTTAGGATCCTTCCATGTAAGGAGAAGAAAAGAAACCTGAAAACTTTAAAGGTCCTTGAAGTCCAACTCTGTTCCTAGTTCTGTCTCTCCCCTGAGTTCCTTTTCCTTATGGGGAACAATTGCATGAGAGATGACTGTGTGATAAGTATGCTCCATGCAAACCAGCAACTGTCTCCCTCTTGTTGGTTTGAACTTACATCTGGCACAAATGTGGGTTTCATGATCCCAGCTTCCAGACGCTTGAAGTTGATGGTCTTGAAGAACGAATGTAGCTTCACCTGAACAGCACCATCTACTTTGCTTCCAAGTCGTTGCTTGGGATCTTTGGTCAGGAGCTGGCAAAAGAGGACCGGGGGACCAAGATTAATTCAGGATTCTTTTGCTCACAGTATCACTTGCTGGGACTAGGGTGTGTATCCTTTGGTAGTTGTAGTCCATGGAAAGAGTTACCTTATTTTGCTGTTTTGGGATGCCACCCTGCATCTGGTCAGTAAAGAGTTCCATGGCACTGGGCACCAACACAGAAAAGGACTTTTCTCCTCTCTGATAGATACTTTCTGATCCTACAAAATCTCAGCCCAGACTCTCCTACTCCATTCTGGCTGCCCTCCACTCACCGCCTTGCAGATGGCCTTGGCATCTTCTGAGAACTTCTCTGAGTATTGCTCCTGCTCCTCCTGCACCCGCTTCTCCACTTCCTCCCTCTTCACCCGTTCCTTCCGGGCACGGAAAGGGGACTGGCCCTCAATCATCTCATAGATAAGGCAGCCCAGTCCCCACCAGTCTGGACTGAAGGAGTAGCGTTCATTGTTAATCACTTCAGGAGCTGGATGAGGAGAAGGGAAGATGGTGGTCAGAGTAGTCTTTAGACACCAAGGTGATGGGGAGAAGATCATAGCTTAAGGGTACAGTGTACCTCTTCCTGGGTTCTATGGGACCAAATGTAATTGAATATTGGAAACACAGTCTCAGGAAGATTATAGATCTCAGGAAGATTACAGACCAATACAACAGATCATGAATTATATTTGACATATATGTCTTGTTCCAAAACTTCTATGCATCCAATGGGATGCCAGTGCAAGACTAGACTGCAGAACTTTTCTGCCTGTGTTGCTCAGTATTACAGCAACATTTGGGTGCAACCTTAAAAGCTCTAAAAAAAATTTAAAAATACAAAATAGAATCAAACACAATATAGACATTACACTGTTGTTCTCTCCTGAATTTGTTCTTGTCATTGTGTGCTTTCAAGTTGTTTCTGACTTATGGTGACCCTACAACAGTATCATTTTCTTTCTAAGATTTGCCTTCGCCTTCCTCTGAGGCTGAGAGAAAGTGGCTTGCTCAAAGTCACCCAATAGGTATCCATGGTTGAGCAGGGATTTGAACCCTGGTCTCCAGAGTCATAATCCAGTGCTCAAACCACTATACCACACTGGCCAAGTCTACAACAGAAAACACCACTACCTTATTCAAAGTGAAAATGGCCTATTACATTAGTCCTGAAACTCTCCTTTGCATACTAATACTTTATATCCCACATTTCTACCAAATAACTCAGTGAGGTGCATAAGACTTTTCTCCCATTTTATCTTCATACCAACTATGTCAGGTACGTCAGAATGAGAAAAAATCCCACTCATGGCTCTGTGGGAACTTGAATCTGTATCTTCCAAATCCCAGTCCAATCCCTCCACTACTACCCCACACTGGTTTTCAGAGACAGGAAGTGACTCTAATAGGTAATAAAAGAGTCCAGTTGAAATCCCATATAAGTGGCAAATTATTCCTAAGTCAAAAGTTCTGCCTGCAGGCTTGAGTTAATGTTTCTCATTTTATGGTATGAAATCTGCCCCAAAAGTCTTGTCCAGAGTCAGGTACAGAGACCAGGGAAATGCAAACCTTGCCTTGGATCTCCCCAAAAGCACAAGGAAGACAGTCTACCCTTTTCTTTCCAGAACAGCAAAGCTGTGAAGCTACCCCAGCTGGACTGAGTCAGCTTCCTTCCTTCCCTAGCCAACAGGGACTTGTGTTCTGGAATGGTCCTTCAGTACATACCCATATAACCAACTGTTCCTACACGTCCACGGATGGTGTCACCGTCTGCTATCTTGATGGCTAGCCCCAAATCTGAGATCCGGATATGGCCTAGAGGTAAGAACAGAAAGGAAAGTGTGATCAAGGTCATGTTTTGCTGAGTGGTTGGTGGTAGCACCCAATGATAGAGCATGGTTTTGGGGAAAGGCAATGGAAGAACACAAAATCTGTGGACAGAGGTCGCTGATATCTATTATAACAGAAGATGTCAATAGGCCAATGATACAGTGAATGTTTCGTATGCAGCAGGACCCACTGGACTATGGCTCCTTTAGTGTCCATGCTGTTTGGGGACTCTGAAAGGTATAATTCAAGAAAGTAACATTTCCAAGCTCTGGCATGAAGAGATATCCCCATGTCCTGTGTTTTTAAAGCCCCTTTTATTCCTACAAACAGCAAAATCCATGGATAACAGCAGCGTTTTGGATAATTCCAAAGTGTGCAAAAGTACAGTCTTCTAAAATCAGGAGGACAACCCAATGAGAATGGAGGGAAGAGCATATTCAGTGTCAATGCCAGTGGCATGCTTGCAATGGGTGAGACGGAATAGTTTGTCTTGGAAGAGGGCATATGGTTCATTAACAAGCTAAAACTTTGAACATTTTGTTGCAGGTCCTGTTTATACACACACCCATGTCAAGATAGGGGGAAACCCAAGTACAGAGTGAATTTTGGAAAGGAAATGCCATTGAAGAGCAGATGGAAATTTGCTATGAGACCTAAACAGCAAGTACAGCTTTCCTAGGATACTGGAAAAGCCCAGTAACATGCAGGACTCTTATTGAGCCAAGCAGGTAAGCTATAGGGGATAGAAGGTCCATAACTTGGTCACAAATAAGATAGCTTCAGCACCCACCACTCACCATCATCATCCAGAAGAATATTCTCAGGCTTCAAGTCCCTGCAGGGAGAGAAAGACATAAGCCAGAATGAGGAAGATCTGGAAAAGGTGTTGAAAAGGGCAGTGCAGGATTGCCTACAACATTTGGTGCTGTTTACTCTGAGAGGTATCAGAATGGAAATTTAGAGGACGTTTGGCTAATTGCATTAGATTAGGTCCTTCTTTATGAAATGGTGTAAAGTGAGATGAAAATAGGAACTAAGTTAACAGTTAAGATATATATAATGATTTGTAGAAATATGTGGTTCCGTATGATTAACTGTTTAATTACAATACTTAGTAATTAAATTGATTTAGATTTAGATTGATTTACATACTAAATGATGTGTGTTTCTTATCTTACTTTCTATTTAGTTAATAGTAACGCGTATAGGAGTCTCATATATTAGGCTGAATGGCAAGCTGTACTAAACGTGGAAGTCGTTTTATTATATGTTATATAGTAGCCTGACAATTTCCTATTTTTTTTCTCTCTTCTTTTTCGCTTTGTATGTTATGATTTCTATAAATGTTGTTCTTATATTGAAAAAGAATGGAGTATAACACATGTTAGTTATATATGTGAGTAATTATTTATCAGTTAGTTAGGTAGGTTTTCTTTTTTGTATGTCAATTTTTTTCTTATATATGTTAATTTTCTTTGGATATTGTGGTGTTCTTATGTATTTGAAATTGTTGTTCTGTATGATTTTGTTTTTAATCAATAAACTTTTTAAAATTAAAAAAAAAACATTTGGTGCTGTTTAGCTGATTTTTTTTTTTAAAAAAAGCAAGTAAGTTGGGTGGGAGGACATGATAAAAGGGGTACAAAATTGTGCATGGTATGAAAGAAGTGGACAAAGAGACCTATCCCAATCTCTCCACTGCCCTGGTAATACTAGATCCCAGGGTCACCCTCTGAAACTAAATGGAGGAAGATTTCACTGAAGCTCAATGTAAGCGGGTGGTACCCCACTGCATATTTTAAGTGAATTTGCTATCCCAAGATGACACAATGACTACTAACATGAAGAGATTTTAAAATGTTGTTGCTGTGTGCTTTCAAACTGTTTCCCTAAGGCAAACCTATAATGTGGTTTTCTTAGCAAGTTGTTCAGAGGAGGTTTGCCATTGCCTTTCCCTGAGGCTGAGAGCATGTGACTTGTCCAAGTTCACCTACTGGAATAACAAAACTGCACCCAGGTTCAGCTTAGCAGATTTAGCTCATCCTTAACATGCAAATCAGGAATTGTGACTTAAAAGAAGTTCCAGTTTAACTTCAATAAGCCAGTCTAACGAAAAACATTGACCCTTCAGCTACACTGAACTCTCAGCTCTGCAAAACCAAAGAAAAGCTCCCTTCTCCCTGTTCCTTTTGCTGTCCCCATTCTTGCATTCTGGGACACTGGAAACTAGGCCCACCTCTTTCTCACCTGTACACAATACCCTCCTGGTGCAAATGCTCAAGCCCACAGCAGATCTCTGCAGCATAAAAGATGACCCGTTCATTGTCAAAGCCAGAGTTGCCCATGTTGTAGATGTGAAACTTCAAGTCGCCTCCATTCATGATGGTGAGTACCAAACAGAGAGCATCCTTGGTCTCATAGGCATAAGCTAAGCTGACCTGTAGAAGAATCATAGAATCACTGAGTTGGAAGGGGCCCAATAGGCCATTGAGTCCAACCCTTTGCTCAATGAAGGAACTCTAGCTAAAGTGATCCTCACAGGTAGCTGTTCAGCCTCTTCTTGAAGATGTTCAAAGAAAAGTACACCATCACTTCTCTAAATAGTTGGTTCCATTGCCATACTGCCCTACTGGGTCCAGTTCAAAATATCTATTTCTCCCAATACCCTGTTTCCCATGGTGGCCAATGAATTACCTTCAATATCTCCATAGGCATGGCATAGGAAAGGAAACAGCTCTCTCCCAGCAACTGGCATTCAGTTGCTTAAGAATATAAGGAACTTCCTTATGCAAAGTCTGGCCCATCAGCACCAACCATCTGCTGTCATGTGCTTTCAAGTTGTTTTGAGTTATGGCAACCCTCAGGCGAACCCATTACAGGATTTTCTTGACAGAATTTGTTTGGGGAAGGTTTCCTTTGCCTCCCTCTGAGGCTGAAAGAGTGTGGCTTGTTCAAGGTCACCCAGTGGATTTCCAGGGTTGAGCAGGGACTCAAACCACAGTCTCCAGAGCCATAGTCCAACATTCAAAATCATTGCCTCATGCTGGCTCTAACCATCTACCAACTATCTACTTCTTGGTAAATTGTCTACACCAGTTTTCCTTAATCAGGTGTCTCCAAATGTCTTGGACTGCAATCCCCATTATTCCCAGATTGGTAATGGAGTGTAATCTAAGATATCTGGATGGTGCCTGGTTAGGAGAGATTGGTCTACATTGACTGAAAACATCTCCCCAAAGTTTGTAGCTAATCTTTCCAGAATTTGAAAACACTACACTTGGGGGGGGGGGGGCTACAGCTCCCTAAATCCCTCAGCCAGCATGGTCAGTGGCCATGCTGGCTGGGGGATTCTGACATGTAATCCAAAACTGTAAAATTTCCAATCTCTGATTTGATTTCATCACAGATCACAGGGCTGATTGGCCTGGGAGAGGAGAGTCTGGGAAGGAAATGCCACTATCCAGTTCTTCCTATGTCCCTGACAAATGATCAATGTGTAACTGTTGGTGGCATATGTTGATGGTGCATGCAGAGTGCAAATGCCAGGTAACAGAGCCACCTGAAAGCATTCAGTCTTGGATAGATAGTAAGTGATCTGATCAGCAGCAAGTCTCTTACACTCACCACAAATCGGCTGTTGACTTTTTCCAGAATCTGCTTCTCATTCAGTGCCATGGCCTCCCCTTTCCGTTTCTTGATGCGCTTCTTCTCCAGTTTCTTGCAGGCATACATCTTTCCTGTAGCTCGCACCTGGCATGCACAAACCTAGAGACGAGATTTTGGGTACAGTCCTATTTTGGCTACAATCCTATTGGCACTCACTATCTAAGACCACGTTAAAAGGATTCATATATTTATTTGTAATATTTACAGCCTGCACTTTGACTCTGCAGTGGAGCTCTTCCCCCCTCAGCCCTTGCTACCCATAGCTTCAATTAATTATATAATGGAACCAAGAAATACAAAGTACTTGTGATTCTTTACAACAAAGAAAGTGGAGACTTTACACTGCCTTATGTGATGAGACTGTCAGTTTGCAACTGAACACCTCTTATTACTACTAATTCCTAGGAGTTGTCTAAACTTGCAAAGAAAAACTGTGCCCATCTCACAGCATTTAGTGTTCCTCTTTGGATTCCCCGTTGGTGCCACACCAACTTGAAATAAACTGAACTCAGATTGTACTGATAGCCACACATTCCCATGCCCAAATTTAAATCAGTACAAAAAGGTTGTATGCACAAATCTATCAACTATAGCCTTTATTATTTACATCCAGTCTTCTTTCACCCTTCACGTCCCAGTGAGTGATCTAAGGGAGGGAACATTACATTTTCTTCACTCTTCTTGCTCCACCACTGTCAGAAATTTGATGGGGAAAAGAAAAGATGGAGGTGGGGAGGAATCCAGCTTCTGTGACAATATCAGGACTCAGGAGGTCTGGAATTTGACTTTGCAAAACCAAACTGTCCTCTGAGATCTAATAAGCCTTAATGGCTTTCCCTGGGCTCCCAAATACTTTATTTATTAATATCCTTAAAAATGCATTAATGTGCAAAAGAAATGCTTTAATGCTTGTACATCATGTGTTCCAAAATAGCAGAATCAAAGTGGTTTGGACTTTTTGGGTAGTGCAGACCACCCTCTAGTTCCTGTTTAGACTGATTCACTAGATCCATTTCAACTGGGCTTTAGGCCTGTCTTAGATCCTAGAGAGACTATCTGGTTGCTCTATGTCAGGACAAGAATAGGAGGAGTGGAAACCTGCCAATTCTCCTGGATATCTCAGTGACTTCTGTCTCATTGATCATGGCACTCTGCTGTGTAGGCTTTCAGAGTTGGGGATATTTTTGTATGCACTATGCTTCATTCTTACATACTCAGAAACTACATGTCAGAGGGTGGCGCTAGGAGACTATGGTTCAACGCTATGGAACATGTATTGTGTAGAGGGGAGTTCCATTTTGCCTCTGTTGCTTTTTAATTTGGGTCATCCATGGGGTTAGAGGAGGTATCAGTATGCTGATAACACTCGGCTGATTTCTCATTTATATCTGATTCTAGGAACACAGAGGAAGTACTGAATCAATGCTTGGAATCAGTAATGCACTAGATGAGGGACCAATAAATTGAAGCTTGATACAGACAAGATGGTGTTCACTTTGTTCTGAATCGGGCTGCAGTCCCACTAAAGCAAAGGGTCATATTCTGTCAAGGGCCATATTCCTTTGGAGATAAACTACCAAGAGCTAACTGTCACTACTGGATAGAACTGAAGCCAGTCCAAGCCCACATCGTACATCAATTTTAATTCTTGTTTCAAAATATTCCATTGTCAATACATAAGACAAAATTTAGAAAATGGCAAAAAAATTTTTTTAGAGAATTTTGTAACATGGGAAATCTCTAAAGTTCATAACTAGTACCAATATAGCCATACATCACAAGAATGTCTAGCCCTACCAAATTTAGAATTATATTATGATACTTTCCAATTAGTCCAAAAGCTGATAACTCAATTGCATGGATCCAAATACAGTGGGGCGCCACCCATGTGTGCCTGCAGCACACATACCATTTTGTCCTCCTGGGCTTGCCGTATGCGTAAGCTCAAATCCACGTACGGCAAGCCTGCGTATGGTGTGGGCGTGCTGTAGAAGGAAGTTCAAGTTGTTTCTGACTTATGGTGACCCTAAGGTCACAATACATTTTTAGCTAAAATTAAAAAAAAATACAAGACAAAATAGTGAACTTGTTTAGAAAGGGAATGTTCAGTATATGGTTTATGGTATAATTTTTGTACCTGAGCTATGGACCCTCCCATGGCAGTAACAACTCTGGTAATTCACCTTTTGACAGGAGTTAACACTACCAATGTTATAACTTAAGGCCAAATATATTATCCATCTGTATATCAGGTTTCATTAGTCTAGAGGTGCCCCCAACACCCTACAGCAGAAGCAACCTACCTCTCCAAAGCCTCCTTTGCCAAGGATCCGGTATTGCCTGAAGGTGTCTTTGGTCACTGATTGTCTACAATGAGAAGAAGTCAAAAAAAGCATCCTTATAAAGACCATTCTCAGGAGCATCAGTAAGTGCTCATCCAAACAAACACCATTCTCAGCAGCATCAGTGAGTGCTCATGCAAACACTGCCTTACCTTTCCAGGTATTTCCACTGGAGGAATCTGTCAAAATACATGCTGTCTTGATAGTTTGTGAATGGGGCTCCACTCAGGTATTCATGCAAGCGCCTGTGAAAGAGACAGCAATTAAGGTTGGGTTGGATGATGTCCCAACAGTCTTGATGATGTCCCAGTCCCCAGTGATCAGTACTCACGCCACCTCGACATACGTAAATGAGATGAGTTGTGACCTCCAAATGTAAGTCTGCAACTCTTATCAGCCCTAGTCTGGACCGACAGTGCTGAGGGATGCTGGGAATTAAGAGTCCAACAACATTGGGAGAACAACAAGTTGTCCATTCCTGCTCTAGGTGGTTTTCCTAAGAATCAGAAGCATTTTTCCTAGTATTGCCCAAATTGTAATTAATCTGTAGGAAAATTAGGCCTTTCGAGGTCCCTTCTGGGAGAAAGGTGGCATAAAAATGAAATAAATAAATAATAAATTCTATGTCTTCCAAGGTCTTCTGATAAGAATCAGGCTTCAATTCTAAACACTAAAGAGTTGGTTCACGGGACACTGGATGACCTGGCCCCATTTGGACCTCACAGAGAAACACTCTCCCCTCCTTTAGTGCAGTTTCTGCTACCATTTGTGATCAACCATGGCTTGCCATATTGCCCAAACCCAAGGAACTATGGTTGAACCTAACAGTGGTTTGCTTAACCCAACTCAACTTTGCACTGTGATTTATGGAACCACCTGGTTTTAACAAACAATGGTTAAGTTCAGGGTTTGGAGGAAAAGCTACATTGAGGCTAATCAGAGGCAAAATCCACTCTCTTTATGACCATTATAGAGAAAAGGTAAAAGGTAAAGGTAGTCCCTTGACATGAATGTCTAGCCGTGACTGACTGTAGGAGGCAGTGCTCATCTCTGTTACTAAGCCGAAGAGCCAGCATTGTCCAAAAACGACTCCGGTGGTCATGTAGTCAGCATGACTGCACCGAATGCTGTTACCTTCCCACTGTAGTGGCACCTATCTATCTACTTGCATTGGCATGTTTTCCAACTGCTAGGTTGGCAGAAGCTGGGACTAGTGGCAGGAGCTCAGCTCATCATGCAGCACCTTGAACTGCCAACCTTCCGATCTTCTCATCGTCAGAATTGGCATCTTAACCACTGAATGCATGCAAACTTGAGATGAGTTGAAACTTATTCCTGTCATGATAAATCATACACACACACAATAACACACACACACACATATTATTACACTAGACTTGCTCATTGTACTGTAGAAACCACCACCAAAATTAACTATTGTGGTGCCAATGTTACACTAGACATTAATAGTAAGAGTTGTCCAAAGTACACCTACAAATTTCTAAGACATTAGTCCCTCCAAATCGATCTCAGCATGACAGGTAGCTTGGATTCACTTTCTTTCTTTTTTTACATAGGTTAAGAATAGAAACTGTAATTCTATGAAATAACCCTGCTCAGACACTGCTGCAATCCAGATGTAGGGGACCTCTTCTCCTCCATACATCACAGATTGCAGCTCTTCCCATCCCTAGGCAGCATAACTGACTGTGAAGGATAATGGGAGACACAGTCTGACAACCCTGCTCTAAACCATTTACTGTGAAATAACTTTTGAATGCAGCGGGCAAGACATACTTACACAGGAAGATTGCACGAGGGACCCCAACCCACCCTTCCTTTCCCCCTTGGCTTTACAACTCCAGAGGACCCAGCACTCACTGTACGCAACTGCTGAAGAGGTCTTTGCATGGGCTTCTCTGTAGGTTCTCCGTGCACTGAGTCATGAGGGACTGGCTGATCTCTCCCATATAGCCCAGGGACTAAGACCAAAACAAGACAAGGCAACAAAATCAGACACAAGTGACATGCATAACAAACCACAATGAATCCAGGCTGCTGTGGATGTGGAATTTCATTCGTAGACCTCATGTCCACAAGACACCCAGATTTGGAACATCTCTGCCCTGGCTCCTTTTGGCTCAGATTCCTTAGGCTAAACTAAGCAGCTTTCAAATAGTTCCAGAGGGATTCTTTGGTTCTTATTTTATTTTGACAGTTGTTGTTGTTTGTTTGCTTTTCAAGTAGTTTCTGACTGATGGCAACCCTACGGCGGTGAAGCTATCATGGGGTTTTCTTGGCCAGATTTGTTCAGAAGAGGTTTGGCATTGCCTTCCCCGGAGAGAACGTGACTTGCCCAAAGTCACTCAGTGGGTTTCCATGGCCAAGCATGGATTTGAACCCTGGTCTCCAGAGTCATAGTCCAACGCTCAAACCAACTACACCATGCTAGCTCTCCTTTTTGATTGTAAGATGAAACAGCAGGAACACCATAGTGTACCTGAACAAGGTGTTTTCTACTCTGGACCATTTATTCACCCATTCTCACAACATACATATGCGAGATGAACAGGTTGTGCCCACTAGTCCTTCTCCTGACAATGGCATGCGTATCAGCCCCATCATCCTGGCATCTCTGTGTTCAGCATAGTACCTCGAAAGGGCAGTACAGTGGTACACACCTATTTCAGATCTTTTTACCAAATGCACAGTTGCTGGGGATGTCATAAGGGGATACAATCCCCTCATTATTTCATTGAATAAGGGGAGGATACAGTTAAAGGAGGCTAATGCTAATTAATCTGAAAAAACAAACCAACCAGCCATTTTCCTGATAATGTACTCAGGCATCCATTGGAGCATTTGTGTTGATGGCATGAAAACCTGCCAGCCTCACTTTTGCTACATTTCTTAGAATCCCGCCAGCATTCTTGTCTCCAGCTCCATACTGGAATTGGTGATATAGACATATTTTTGCATCTTTCTTTTTTGCAAAGTAATTCTGGCTATTTATTTGACAATGTACATATTTTTGTATGTAATTTTTCCATAGTGTGAGATGAGTTTGTGTACATTTCCCAAATATACCATTATTCTAACATACACACGGCTCTGTGCTCATTTTTCACCACTAAAATACCCCACAAGCCTGGGAATTGTATTGATGTCTAAGCGAAATGCACTTTGATCCATTGCCAGTCTCAGGCGCTACCAAGTAGATATTTTTGTAGGGAAATGGAAGCCCAACAAATTCATTTCCTTGTTTGTGGCTGAACATCTGCTTTTATTACTCTGTTTTCACCCTGAGGAATGTAGCCACACTGCAGAATAAAGAAGTTTGACACCATTTCAACTGTCATAACTCTATCTTGTGGAATCCTGGGGTTTGTAGTTGTTGGGGCACCAGAGCTCTCTGACAGACCAGGTTGAATACCTCATCAAACTATAAATTCCAGGGTTCCATAGGATGGAGTTGTGACAATTAAAGTGATATCACATTGCTTTATTCCTGCAGTGTTGAAACCAGGCCACGCATGCTAGATTCTACAATGTATTGTGCAATGTTGTGTCACAGATTTTTGATATTGTACTCTTTGTGTCTCCTCACCCAACTCCCTGCTACTACTAGTGCTATGTGCAAAAAGGCTAATATATCAACTGGACCTATCCTTGTAATGGAAGAGAGTTCTACAGATACCACAGACTACCAGAAAGTCAAATTAATAGGTCCTACAGCAAGTCAAGTCTGGATTCTCACACGACACCAAGACAACTAAACTGAGGCTGTCATATTTTGGACATATCATGAGATGCTGTGACTCTTTAGAAAATATTGTAGTACTTGGTAAAGTCAAAGGCAGTAGGAGAAAAGGAACGCCTCACTGCAAATGGATTGACTCAGTAAAGGAAACCACAACCCTGAGTTTGAAAGACCTGAGCAGTGACCACAACACAACATACATCTTGGAGGTCTGTCATTCATAGGGTCACCACAAGTCCAAGTTGGCTGAACAACAAATAACAACAAAATCCCAACCACCCCAATATATATATATTCAACATCTGTATTTTGCCATATAAATGTCAAATATTGCTGCCATTGATTCTTTCACAGAATGCAGCATCTGCACTGCAAAAATAATGCATTTCTACACCACTTTAATTGCCATGGCGCCATCTTATGGAATCCCGGGATTTGTAGCTTGTGGTGGCACCAGAGCCCTCTGACAGAGAAGGCTAAATATCTCACTAAACTACAAATCCCAGAATTCCATAGCATTAAACAAATGGCAGGTAAAGCAGTGTCAAACTGCGTTATTTCTGCAGTGCAGATTCAGTTGAAGACATGCCTCTTCACCACCAGCTTCACCACAACCTTAAACACACATAAACATAGACAAAATACGTACCTCACTGTTGAAGAACTGGCGGATAATGTCTTCTCCCATTTCCTTGCGCTTCTCATCTGGGGAAAGCTCATATTCTTCCTGAGAAAGAAAAGAAGATAATCATCACATACTGAATTGCCTTCCCTAAATAGGATCCTTCTCCCCATCAGAGCCGAGACTATGATTCTGGAAACCTTATGGAGCACTTGACCACAGATCTAAGGTGGAACCCCTCTGTTCTAGTTTCTTCTTCTCCGCCTTTCCAGTTGCTTTTTTAAAGTATATATTCCAACTGCACAAACTCTCCACCAGTCACCCTGCATTGAAAACACACCAAATCAGACATGCGGAGGAGCATTCTTTGCTCCTTGCTTGCACCCTGTTTCAATGGCAATCTCTCCACCATCGTTCTTATTTACTGTACAGCATAATTCAATGGCCCATGGACCCAATTCAATGACATTTGTGCCAATGCAAGAGACATTCTTGCTGCTTCATCAAATTGGTGCTGCCAAAATTGGTCCCTCTTCAAAACTGAACTTCTCTCTTTCTCTCTCTCTTTTTATTTTCACCTGGCAAGCACAACTCAGTTGACAGTTTAAAACTAGTTCATTTTACATAGCACTCAATGAAACAATACAAGTTAAAAATGAAAAGGAGGAGGTTCTGACTAAAAGGAAGATGCTTTCTATTGTTGTAACAGTTTCATTTGAAACTGAGTGTTGAGTGCATATTTTCATTTCAGTGCTTAATAAATCTAATGTGTCCCTCTCATTTTTCCAACTACAGTTTTACAAGTGCACATTTCCCCCTCAACTGTATATTTTATGACCAACAGTACACAAAACCTACCTCTTTCCAAGTCTTGGTACCATCCAAGAATCCTTTTTTTAACTTTCTACTACCTTCTGGGAATAGCACTGGAAAGACT